>CM039669.1:5579660-6179660 GCA_022405105.1 Aristolochia contorta | reverse complement strand
ATTCCTTTCCTAGATGCCTTCTTTAACAAAGAATTTTATAGGCTGCTTCAAGATAAATATTCCATGGTTCCTCCATTAATTTGCTCACAAGATTGACAACAAACATAATATTTAGCCTTGTGACCGTTACATATAATAATTCTCCAACCTGTCTTTTATAGCGTGATTTGTCTTTTATTCTAGTCTTTTATATTTATTTGGTGCCCAAATATTATAATTATTCTTTTTTATGTAAGATACACATACATGCATTAAATATTTGAAGGAAAGATTTTTGACAGTTCAACCATGGACCCGTAATCGGGGATTAATTCTTTACTAGGACGTCCAATTAAGATAATTCAAGATGTGTTGGACCCACAAATGAAATATCTACAACTTTCGTGTGCAACATTGCGACAGATACGCGCTCCATCAAGGACAAAATCGGGCTTGAAGTTATTAATCGTTATAATCTACTGCAAAGTTAGATATCAAATCCGTAATTGTTTGTTCTCTCTAACTTGTGAGACATCTAAGGTTTAATAATTACTGCATCTGATGTTGTTAAATCTTAGAGAGAAATTCCAACTAAATTAAATGCAACCGCATGTGTTTGTGTTGTTTAGCTTCATCGATTTCCTAATTCTTAATGTTGATGCTACATTGAATCTATAGTGCTTGTCATAGGATGATTAGAAGTTAGAGTTAATTGGATCATTTATTTTCTAATTAGCTATGAACAAGGAGAAATAGTTCAGTGATGAATATTCTATATGTGAATTGATATATGTTTGCATCAATGATCGGTTGTGCCCCAGTTCTTATTTTTGCACTAGATACTCTATGTGGGAACGTTCCTTACTCACTCAACTAAATTTTTATTTTGTGTAAAGGTTTTATATTTGGTTGCCTTTCAGACAACACATCAAATTTTGGGGCCATTCTAGCGGATTTTCCTAGTTCAGTTTTTTTCTTTTTCCTCTTTTTTGTTTTATGTCAAAAAATCCTGCTTCTAATCAAGTTGACTTGCAGTACGATCCAAACATAAACAAAACCTTGCGCCAGTCAAGAAAAGAAGATCAAAGGAGAAGGACCAACCTTGCGCCAGTCAAGAAAAGAAGATCAAAGGAGAAGGACCGATCTAGCTCCTGGTTCACTATTTATTGAAAATCGTAATATTGAAGGGGTAGAAGTTATGGCTGGAAATCAAACACTAAATTGCCTCTGATTTGAATCTACAACCTTTATGCATAACTTTTCCTACTATGGATGTTGCGACCACTGACTTGCAGGTGAAGATCCTCACAAGCATCTAAAGGAGCTTCATGTGGTATGCACAAGTATGAAATCCACAAGTGTAACTGGAGATCAAATTAAATTGAGAGACTTTCCATTTTAACTAAAGGATTCGGCAAAAGATTGGCTCTACTATCTACCATCTACAAATATTACCACGTGGATTTAGATGAAGAGGTTGTTTATGCAGAAATACTGCCCAACTTCAGGAGCAGCCAACACTCGAAATGACATATTTGGTGTAAGACAACACAATGGAGAATCCCAACATCAATATTAGGAACGTTTTAAGAAATTATGCGCTAGCTACTCCCATAATCAAATTAGTGAGCAGTTTCTTGTCCAGTATTTCTATGAAGGCTTTTTACCCAAAGATAGGAGCATGATTGACGCTGCTAGTGGTGAAGTTTTGGTGCATAAAATTCTTGAGGTTTGATACTCCATTAAAGCACTAAGCTTCATACTCCTTTAAAGCACTAGGCTTGAAACTCCATTAAAGCACTAGGCTTGAAAATCCATTAAAGCATGTGAATAAGGTAAATATTTCTTCCCTTGCAAATTGCCGGTCTAACTTCTCTTATTCGTCAAATGGTTGTAGGTAAAATGTAAGTAGCAAAGGCTTGTGGGATTTGTTTGGTAGAAGGGCATCCAACAGTGATGTGTCCAACTCTTCAAGAGGAGCTCATTGAGCAAGTGAATGTTGCAGACAGTTTTCCTAGACAGCCGAAAAGGAGGTATGATCCCTATTCATGCATGTATAATCCAGGATGAAGGGATCACCCCAATCGTAGATATGGGAATCCTCAACTCAATCAGCCAGCAACTCAAAATCACCAAATTGGCCACCAATATAAGCAGCCTTACATCCCTAGACAACAACCAGGCCACAATTCTAATTCTGGTATGTCTTTAGAAGATATAGTTAAATCTATTTCCATTAATACTTTGCAATTTCAACAGGAAATAAGGGCTAGTATTCAATGTTTAGACAATCAAATGAGTCAGATGGCAAATGCAATTAGTCGGCTAGATGCACAAAGATCAAGAAACTTACCATCTCAAATGGAATTAAATCCAAAAGAAAATGCAAGTGTAATTATTTTGAGAAGTGGTAAAAAGGTTTAAGCATCACCTTCAGCGTCAAAACAAGAGAAGGAGAAAAATGTCATTGTAGGCAAGTGTACTCCAACTATCAATAATGAACCCGAGCACAAGTTTCCACCCCTCTCTGATGCGAGGTAAAGATTTGTATGAGACTTTTCTCTGATGCGAGGTAAAGATTTGTATGAGACTTTTCGAAGATGCGAGGTAAAGATTTGTATGAGACTTTTCGAAGATGCGAGGTAAATATTCCACTTTTGGATGTCATTAAACAAGTACTTCGGTATGCAAAACTCTTGAAAGAATTATGTATGATTAAGAGGAAACATAAATTGAAGGGATGTGTGAAGGTAAGAGTAGGGGAGAATTTTTTTACAATTATTTAAAGAAAACTCACTACAAAATGCAAGGATCCATGTATATTTACTATCCCTTGTATGATAGGTGACACTAGATTTGAGAATGCCATGCTAGATTTGAGAGCTTCTATCAATGTCATGCCATATTCTATTTATGCTTCTTTGAAACTTGGATCTTTGAATAAAACAAGTGTTGTAATTAGATTGGCTGATAGATCTAATGCTTACCCTAAAGGTGTAGTTGAGGATGTTTTAGTGAAAGTTAATGATTTATTTTTCCTTGTTGATTTTTATGTACTTGATATGGAGAACGATGATCAAACTACTCCTATTTTGTTGGGAAGACCATTCTTAAATTCATCCAATACAAAAATAGATGTTCATAGTAGCACAGTTACCATGGAATCTGATGGTGAAATTGTTAAATTTAATATTTATGATTCCATTAAATATCTTGGAGATGATAATTTTGTTTATTCTATAGATGTGATTGATTCTTTGGCTCCAGATATTTTTGAACATGATGGAAAAGATGGAGTAGATGTTGCCATTAGCAAGTATCTTGAAAAGGAGAATGATAAGTTAACCTTGAATGCTAATTTGCGGGAAAATACTGGAGCACTGAATGATTTTCAAAAGTTACAACAACCAAGTAATGTTTCTTATATTATATTATCAGTTTCTTATGAGAGTCCTTTACCTTCTGTTTTTCAGGCACCTATTCCATATTTGAAGTCCCTTCCTAGTCACCTCGAGTATATATTCCTTAGGGATAATGTCTTGAGGGCATATATTTGAAGTCCCTTCCTAGTCACCCCTTCCAATTGAGTTAGAACACAAGGCTCCTTGGGATATAAAGAATTTTAATGTGAAGATGGATGAAAGTGGAGAACATAGGAAATTGCAACTACATGAGTTAGAGAAAATCTGTAATGATGCCTATGAAAGTGCAAAGATTTACAAGGAAAAAACGAAAGCCTTTCAAACCAAAATGATCTCTAGGAAGGAATTTAAAGTTGGTCAGAAAGTTCTTCACTACTACTCACGGCATCATTCATTTCCAGGTAAGTTGTGTTCTCGTTGGATTGGACCTTTTGTGGTTATTTATGTTTTTTCTCATGGTGCAATTGAAATTCTTTAAAGGTTTCCAAGTTGAGAATGTGGCACAATTGGACTTTGAGAATCATTGGTTATATCATCTTCATTTATCTTGATATAGTAGCATTCCTCTTCCTACAATAGATGAGCCAATTTATCATCCTCGATTTCTTCAAGATTACCTAAACCACAAGAAACTGATTGTCATGGACATTCACAATCCTTAATTTGAAATGTTTTTGTTAGGCCTCACAAATCGTACATTAGATGACCCCTGCACCACTGAAACTTACGGGTAATATCAATCCGGGTTGCTATTAGGAATGCCACTTCCTCGCCATTGGAGGGAGGACACTTTCCAAGCTCTAAACAATAGTGCGGAAATTCTGTCTGATTCAACTTTGAGGGAGAAATGGTCGGTGACGCTGAAGCAAATCCCTAACGCTCAACTACAGCTCAGGAACGAAAGGAAGCTGCTCTTCTCAACTCCACCAGAGCACAAACTCCCACTGCAACTCCGCCTATGATCCTATGTCTAAGTTCCCTTTTTCCCCTGTTTCATAAATCAGTACTCTGCATTCCATATATAATGAAATTACATTATAATAAATATTTAAGCTAAATTTGATTAAAATTAGTACTTTAAATTTAAGATTGAATTATAAAAATAGTATTTTTTTATGAAAATACGTCTCTATTTGAGTGTATAATAAACAAAAGGGTAATGTATTAACCCTTCTATTCATCACCCATATTACTTTTAACATATTTCTAAGGCAAACTATTATAGCTAGTAGAAAAGAGAAACCAGTCCTTAAAGAGGAAAACAAACTAACTTTTTACAGGGTTATAAAACACAACCAGAAATTGAACTCTCTTTTGGTAGGTAAAGAATAATTAGAACTTCACTAACATTAATTTGACATACCTGCAATTTCTCCAAATTTAGGAAACCATCTAGGGACAATTGACAAGTGCTCTCCATCCATACCAATTACAAACCAGAGCGAACAGACTAGCTCAACCTGGTTGAATCGGAACCAGAGACAAACCCAGTTTAAGTAGAGACCAAAACCTGATTTTCTCCTGAATCAACTAGCTAATTAACTAGCCAGTTAATCTCTTCAACCACATGATGCATCATTTTTATCTATCTTAAAGTGTCAAAAATTAGAATATATATCTACAGTTCAACCAATGGTATATTCCAGTCTGGCGGGTTTTAACTAAACCTCTTTACTAATTTTATGACCTGTTTGGTTTTAAAACATTGCCCCATACATATTAATTTCACCAAACAGAGTATGCAAAATGGCACATGCTATTCAATCTAGCTAGAGAGAGGTCACAATTGCAAGTTTGTTTAAACAACAATTCAACTTTGGCAACCACTAGGAAACAGCTTTTGACAACCGGTACACCAGATAAGTCCAAGACAACACGGGAATCAATGGCGCCAGTGGCTTTAATTAAATTCACCGGGAGAGACAAAGACTGTCATCAACATGGACCGCCGACATCAAACCCGTCTACGTTCCTTATCTACACTTCGTCCTCATTTCCAGCTTTGATCTGGCAATGGAGATCTACCGGTGCATCCGGGTACTGTTCATGTTCGTGGTGCTGGTGATGGTTTGTCTCACATCGCTCAGAAGCTTCAGGTGTTCAACCTCGGAGCGATGCCCCCAGTCAATAGTGTCAGAAACAGAAGCATATCACGGGCCTATTCTTCCTGTGATCTTAGGTCGCCGGGCACCTCGCCGCCGCAATCCGCCGCCGTCGGCGAACAACCCTGTTCGAGTACATGTGCCCCCACAATATCATTATCGTTCTCCGCCTCCTCCGCGGTCGATCTTTCCGCCACCGCCACCGGCTTCCGGTCGGTAACATCAGACAATGAAGAAGAAATTACAGAGCTTTTGTGACACAGGAAGTTCTTCTTTGGGTAACTGTGAGGTTCATACTGCTCATTTGTCGTGTTCGAAATAGATAGTAAATACTTCATGTTCTTCTTTGTTCGATTAGTACGCTCTTCACTACCAATAATATTATGTTTGTTGTATGTACGAATCCAACACAAGGGTGCTCGTTCATAATGCAATCATCTATCTATCTATATACTTTCCTGATTGAAAATACCATTAGTTCAATTATATCTACATCAAATAGAACATGATATCTACTTCAAGCTATTGTCTTCAAGCTGTAATTGGCGGCCTTTGCTTCCACAGCTTCTTTCAGTTTCTTCCCGAGTGCGAACGCCAATGGAGGTGGCAGAGCATTTCCTATCGGCCTGCGCTTGCTTTAAATGTTACCAAAGAATTGATAACTATCAGGAAAACCCTGCACATATATAAAAGCAAATATTACAAGTACAACACGACTAAACCCCCATTACTGCATCACCAAAATCTAACACAGGTACACCACCATTCATTACTGCACATATGGTTTCGTTCAGGGTAAAAACACATTTTACCCATTGGCTGAGGATCAGTAATAGAAGTAGGGAAGTTTCCCTCCTAGTGCAGCCGTCCAAAGAGTCTTTTCCATTTATTGTGCCTCTTGGCAGTGTCGGGCAAGTGCCAAGGATTTTAAATCAATTACTAACCCAGGAAGGAGTGTAACCTGCAATTTCACAAGGGATCATCTGAATAAATGCAAATGGCAACTCCCTATCAAAATAACAGTTAAGAAAGATGGAGTGGGCATATGATAATAGAAACAGGATCAATCTCACAAACATGTATAAGAGGCAATGTTGATGGACTCTTTGGGCAGAGCTAGTAATATAAATAAGAAGATCACTTAGTAATGTAAATGATGTCACCTTCACATCAGGAAGGTTACGCCAATCAGCACCAGCACGTCTTGGTAACAATACGAATCTAAAATAATTTAGCTCGTTCATTTCTTTCGTTATATGATCAGATAGGCTCGTCGTGTTCCTCTTATTTGCTTCTGGAACCATGACACGGGATCCATTTTGTACTACAGGACACCATTCCGAGAACAAAAAATGTATCCCAGTCAAATTTTGCATTATGCAAAAAAGACGAGTGAGCTTTTTCATACAAGTGATCACTAGAAGAAAGTAAAATCCATAGTACAAGAAGGAGACCAAATTCGCTATCGGGATTAATTAGATGCTCCATTTAGCACTTCTGGAAAATCTCCAATGGCATCTTTCTCACTGTACTCGAACGGAAGGGAGCACCACCAGCAGTACTTCTCACAGCAGCGTAGTGCACATTCCCCGGTAATGCTATTCTCAGCTCAGGAATCCCAATCACAGGCATGGGCTCTGGCCATTCGGGTAGGATCTGCCCTGGAGCTGCAGCCCATATGAAAACACGCTTGCAAGACTGCGAAACGCCAAATGTCCCCGCTTCAAGTATCCCAAATCGCACCTGAAAATAGCCAAGAATAAAAGTGAATGTAGGAAAAATTTAAGATCAGGGGGGCAAGAAAGAAGACAGCAAACATCTTGGAAGAATCAAAACCTGGTAACCCATTTCGAGAAGTGAAGCAAGAGTATGTCGGAAGGTCTGTCCCTTGTTGAATGATACAAAATTTCCCACGTTCTCCAGAAGGAAGAATTTGTGCCGGAAGTAATCGGCAAAAGACAAGAACGCCAATATCATTTCACACTGAACCTTGCTCCAAGTGCTTTGACTGAAGCGGTTCATTCCAGAGAAACCCTGCAAAGGAAGACTCAAGTATTGGAGAAAGATTCTTACATTTTACAAAAGCTACATAAATTTTTAATTAAAATAAAAATCAAACCTGGCATGGGGGGCCTCCATTGATGAAATCAACTTCACCAGGCACTGGAAGGTTACTCATCTTCTCCTCACCAAGACTTGCAGCTTGCTCGGTAGCCTCAGAGGTCGAGATGCAATCATCCTTGTCTCCACATTTTTCCATTATAGCCCTAATTAAGAAGTAAAGCATAAGCAAAAACTGAATGATAAAATAAGGTTTATTTACTGTAAATAAATAAGTTAATCTATTAGCAAATAGAAGTTAGGAACTGACAAAGAAAGGAAGAAGCAAAGTTCATGATACCTGAGAATGACGTTGCAGTTATCATTGAACACCAATGCATCTGGATGATTGAGCTTAAATGCATTGGCTGCGGGATCATATTCAATTGCCCACTTGGTCCTAGTAATCCCTGCAAGATGTTAAAAGAGAACATGCTAAAATTTTTTGTAATTCCAAAAAATCATTACAAAGATCTGGACTGTTTAATGAACTGTACTACCAGAATGTTGTAGTCCTTCCGAAAGGCCACCGCAGCCAGCAAAAATGTCTAGTGTGGCTAAGCGTAAACTATCATCCACTTGATCAAAATTTTCAGAATCTTCTCCCACTTTGGTTTTCCCTTTGCTTTTCCTTGATGACTTCCAATGAGTGCCCTTCCCTCCCGAGGTCCTCAGTCTCATATTTGCAGGCAACTGTTCCAATAAGGCATTCACCATAACGCTTGTACGACTCAAAAAATCTCTCTAACAATGAAAAGAAATGCTGAGATTCACATGGAAAAAAATAGAAAAAAGTTAATTCACCTGCTTGCGTGACCCATTTGAAGGATCATATGAATATTCACAAAAGAAAATATGATGAGATGCAATAGGACCATCTAAGCACGGAACATCATGCTTTCTTCGAACACTAAATATAGTCCATACTTCTCTGATATCAAACATATACGCTTTCTCAGGTGAAATGTCCTCAGGCCTAAAAAACCTCTGCAATTTGACTTTAGTTGATTCTGGATTCGCCTGTTTAGATCCTTGGGATGTGACCTCAATATCCACCAATTGACATACCACATAGGCTTTCAGTCCAATGTTTCTTCCAGCTTTGTATCTTGCGACTTCCTCTGTTTCTTCATAGATGTAAGACGGAGCCACATACACAGTCCTGCACAGAATACTCAACCTTCCGGTAAATAAAACTAGTTCTTGAAGAGCTTACACCATATTCGTCCCTTTGGGCCTCATTCAATTTGCACGAATCACAAAACCCAATCCCAAGACCCATATTTCTCGCAGGAAGATCAAAGAAAGCACCTCTCTCAGGCCAATACAAACTTTTACAGTAGTACTCCATGGGCAAATCACTCTTTTTCCTCTCTTCTTTTGCCTTCGTAAGTTTATAAGCCTTAATGTTTTCCTTCCTGTGTTCATGTCCCAAAGAAATGGATCGTATCTCCACTACTATCACTTGTTTCACTGTTGTCAACTCAAAATCTAAACACTCATTTGTCAGAAAAACCTCACTGTCATTAGAAGCATTCCCAAGTACAGTGGTACATCCTCTCTGCATCAACCTCCCATGGGCCA
This sequence comes from Aristolochia contorta, assembly GCA_022405105.1. Taxonomy (NCBI): domain Eukaryota; kingdom Viridiplantae; phylum Streptophyta; class Magnoliopsida; order Piperales; family Aristolochiaceae; genus Aristolochia; species Aristolochia contorta. The sequence goes on along the minus strand of CM039669.1, from coordinate 6,170,473 downwards.
TTTTTCTGTGGTCTAACCGTTCAAACAATTACTCCAAGAAAACTATTGCAACCCCTTCAGAATTACAATCTGAAGCAACCATCACTGAGCTACCTACAGAGACCATAACTCCTCTGACAACTGCACTTCTGTAAAGGGCCTCGCCAGTGCTAATCTTACCTATTGATTCACCATCCCATTTGATCTCCTTTATGTTAGAACTCTGCATGCATGTTTTTAAATTGAGGCTGGGCAGCTTGGGAGAAGTATTTCCATGGATTAGCACATTACTCAACTCACAATTTTCCTCCTCTTCATTCTCTTCCTCAAGTTCTTCCTCTTCTTTCAACTCAAGCCCATCTCCCACCTTAAGCTCCTCCTCTTGAAAGTGATTTGAATAGTAATCCCTCCATATACTATTAATTAGCTTTGTGGTGGTAGCTCGCATAGCCTTCCGTTTGGACTGCACAGGTGCAAGTGCTGCACTAGGGTTTAGATTTACTTCCTGCTTCAACAAAATCTTTATGCTCATAACTAACTTGGTATGATGCCTCTCCTCCATCTTGTCTGAAAGAACAGAGACAAAAGCACATTTACGAATTGCATCATCTGGATACACAGAAAATTGGCGAAGGATTATCTGTCCATGTAACTATATATCTCTCAGCAGTACTTGGATTATCAAGGCATTAGTTAACACACTTTAATAAAATAAATACTAATGACACTATCAAGAAATATGCAAAACCGATAAATCTTACAAACTAAAATACAATAGACATAAATTAACAATCTTTCAAGTAAGCATAACTTTTTTTTCCTGCATGAATCTAGTCCTTATGACCAAAAGTCCTTATCTCAGTATCCAAAATCTTACAAAATAAAATACAATATACGTCTATTGACAATCCTTCAAGTTATCATATATGTTTTCCCTGCATGAATCTAGCCATTATATTAAAAGAACTTACTTCTGTTCCATTTATTAATCCACAATGTTCCATTAAAGACCACCCACATTTAAACTCATTCATAACAGAACTGGGAAACTTGTGCAAAAACTAATACTCCAATTTTTGTTTTCAATTTCCCATCACAAAATCTTCTCATCATGTTAACCAGCCGGCTAACTAAAAATAATTTAATTATAAATAACACAAAATGCCCAGGACTAACGCTTATCGATATCCAGACATAATTGTGCTCTAAGAAAAACAGAAAAAGGAAAAAAAGTACTGAGATTTAGCTCCACATTCTCAGCCTTCCAAACAGATCCAAGCCATACTAGACATCTTACTATCACAATGGTCCACCAATAAAAAAAGAAGGTACATGTTTTTTGACAAGAAAATGCCACGAGAGAGATTGAATCAGTTTGAACCTTTTACTTAACAACTCCATTGCCCATGGCTCCAAAACAATAATTGCTAATCACCTAGTGGAGTATTATTCAAGTGAAAACATTAAAAGAAGACAAAAGAATAAAAAATGTATGTAGCCATAAGTTGAAAAGCTATGCCAAGAAGTGTCTGTCCGAATGGAGACGAAGACTGTTGATGACCCAAACTCGATCATCCACTCCTTGACAGCACTCAGATAAATTGGAATACCGGTGCCGTCAGTCTCCTCCAATCCACTCGAAGAAGAAGACTGTATCGAGTCCCCCTCAATGCAAAACCCACAACCATCATCTTCAGTCATGTTTCCTGAACCAAAGATGGTCACATCCACTTGGGCCCCAGGAAATATTGGAAGAAGCTCTAGTGAAATAAGCCTCGACTCTGAATTGTAAAGGGACCAATTATGAAGCATTTTCCTTGGGAGCTCATCGGGATGCAAACAATGACTGTGATCATCAAATAACATGTATTCATCAATTTCCGTAGTGGATGGTTTGTAATAAGATGGCAATGGATAATCATTGGCTATTTCATCTTCATTTATCTTGATATAAAATTTCTTCTGTTTCTTCGGTTTTGCTTTTTCATTGACTTCCTGTATTCCTCTTCCTGCGGCAAATGATCGAATTTTTCATCCTCTATTTCTTCAAGATTACCTGAACCACAAGAAATTGGTTGTCCTTGACTTTCAGAATCCTTAATTTGCAAAGTTCCATTCAAGACTACAGCTCCTGGTTGGCCTTTGCCTTTCCTCTTCTTACACTCATTCAGTAAGGTTTCAAGAACAGGCAACTTTGTAAAGATTATTGTTGAAGTATCATCCAAACCAATGAGCTGAGTGTAGATGAATTCACCCAATGAAATAATAAAATCCTTGCTTGGCACTCCATGAAAGGTTTTAACAGCACCAACAGACCATACAGCCCTTGCAAGCAACTCTTCAACACTCAAGTTAGGATTTCCACCATTATTAGGTGACAGTTTTTGAAATACTTCAATACAAATTGTAGCCTTATCATAGAAGAAATCAAATGACTCCCTGTAACTACTTGCTGGTTTAACACATTCATAATATGCCAAATCAGTTGCAATCCATGTCACTGGAGGCCCATCTTCTTACCCAGAGATGGACCATTCTTCCACAAGTCCAAACCCTTCACACCTTACACCCTTTTCTTTATTTTTTAATGATGGTTCAAGGGGTAAGATCACACCAGTAATGTGTAAGTCTTCAACTTCAGACATCTCAAAGGGCTTTGAAGCTCCATCGAAATCATGGAGAATGAAATCAGCTAGCCTTCTATTTGGACGGGTTTCAGCTTTATCATTCATCTCTTCTGTCAAACGGATGGCTTCTACTTCTTCCTCAGCTACAAGAACCTCCTTAATTTCATACACAGATGATTTCTCATTTAAACGAATGGATTTCTTCTTAAAATCTGAACAAGCAGCAGCTCGTTTTGGCATTTTGCGAGGACCTGACAAGCCGTCAGTGGTCTCAGATGCTATCCGCTTTTTCTTGTCTGTATCTGTCGATTCTACTCTGTCAACATCCATTTGAGGACCACTATTTGAGACAAATTTTGATCTGAGAGAACGCCTACAGCCTCTGGCCGCACTATCCATTCCTGTAACATGAATTCGTGTGGCAACATGAATAAAAGAATTGATAAAGAAATTGAATAACAAAAACATGGTTTCATGTACAATAGAAAGCAACGGAGACGAAGAACTGCCCATACACTTGAAGAATGTTTCATTAGACTGCAGAATTTAGTATTACAAAATCAAGACAGCAAATAGTTTAACAACCACGAAAGAGAGATATCAAAATAAAACATATGGAGAAACCTCAATCAAGCAAAAGCCAAGATCAAGAAGAGAATTAACAAAGAAATCCGTGACAAAAACAGAGTAAAGGTAAACAAAGGCTTCAGATACAGAAAGACGCTAATTCTTTCAAATCAAGAAGTACTACGTGTATCAAACCAATGGTGGGATAGTAATGAAAGCAGCATTAGCAATTCATTCCACAGAAGAGATGCACGGCAAAGATGAAAGCAGGAGATGATTGAGTTCATCAAATGCCTTAAGTAACAGATGAAAACTACGTGAATCGACAAAGAGACCTGTCACACAAGAAAGAAAAAAAGAGCTTCTGACTTCCCAAGATACAGTTCGCACATCCATTGATGGAGAGAGACAGAAACAATGAAGAACTTACAATTGTAAAAAGCCAAACAAAACTCCAAACTGCAAAACTCCCAGAGAACGTGCAGGTCACTTTAAAATCAAACTCAACACCAGTTGTAACTAAGTCATGGTCACATGGGGTTTTATGAGAGCAAGGTAGAAGTCATGCTTCTTAAGTTCTTCTTGTTAAAACTATTCCGTTATTCTCTCAACGCCCTAACAAGATCTCACCTGATTTCTGTTTCTCACCCAAAACTCACTCCTATAATCTCTGTAATTGTTGTTATACAGATTTGTAAATCGTGTATAAATATCGCACTCTTACAATCAATAAATCATTCAATTACTTACCTTCTTTCATGGTATCAGTGATTTGGGTTAAAATCGAATTATGTTCACGACCTGTTCTGCACAGCCTTTGCCCTTTTTTTTTCTCCCTGCAAGCTTCAATGGCTCACTCGTCTCGCGATGTCTCTTCTGCTACTGATCTGGGCGAACTCCCTACCATTCCCATTGTCAAATCTATTTCTCAGGAAGTCTCGACGAAACTCACTCCCGAAAACTTTCTAATATGGAAAGTTCAAATTACTCCAATCCTCCGAAGTCACGGCCTTCTCGGATTGCTCGACGGGAGTCTTCCTCCGCCCGATTGCTCCGCTGCTGATCTTTCCCGCTGGAGACGACTGGATCAATTAGCTCTCGACTGGCTACTGCACACTCTCTCTGACTCAATCCTTCCTCGTATGGTTGATGCTATAACAACCAGAGAGGCTTGGTTGACGTTAGAAGAGGTCTATGGAACTGTCACGCACTCATGGATTCAGCAATTGAAAACCGAATTGCACACTTTGCAATGTAGCACCCAATCTCTCCATGAGTATTTGAATCATGCTAAATCCCTTTCTCTTGCACTCGCTAGTGCCGGCAAACCTGTGGACGATGATGACTTGATCTTGTGTACGATTCGCGGTCTCGGATCCGAATTTGATCTTGTAATTGTCGTGATTGACTCTCTAGCTGCTCCGACCTTTTCATATGTTTCCGCCCTGTTGTTGGACCATGACAATCGACATCGACAGAACTCCACGGTCGCACTCATTGCCGCAGCTTCTTCTACTCCGCCTCGTCCACAGATGCCAGTCCTGGCCGTGGTTCCTCTCGTCGGCCTCCGGCTGGACGCGGTTGTTCGTCCAACTCTCGTGGCCGTGGTCATACTCAGTCCGCTCCTGGTGCCTCTACTTCCAATTCGTCTGACACCTCTTCTGTAGTGTGCTATCGATGCGGCCACCCATATCATAAGGCCAACCATTGTTGGGCCCCTGATGCCGCTCTTCCTAGTTCTGTTGCACTATCAGCCGCATCGCCGCCTGTCCAACCGACGATTCGTTTTTAGACTCGGGAGCTACTCATAATCTTACTGCTGATCCTAATGATCTCACTGGTAAGCAACCCTATATGGGTCGTAATTCTATTCTTATTGGCAATGGTCACCGTCTTCCGATTTCCCACGCTGGTCAATCATCTTTACTTCTTTCCTCTAGTATCTCCACTACTTTTTCAACTTTATCGGTTCCTAACAATTCCAAGAAGTTACTATCTGTATCTCAATTATCTCGTTCTAATAATTGGAGTTTTTTATTCACTCCTACTCCATTCGAGATTTGCAAACCAACAGGATTCTTCATCAAGGCCCAATTAGAAACGGGTTGTATCCTCTCTCAGTTGCTCCACCAATCTATCTATCAACCAATAAATCCTCCATCAACTGGCACTTTCGGCTGGGCCATCCCTCTTATAGCATTCTTCGCTCTCTCCCAGCATTAGAGATTTCAATGCCGTCTACAAATAATCTGCCTTGCACAAGCTGTCAACTTGGGAAGAGTCATCGTTTGCCTTTTTCTTCCTGTTCCATTCGAACGAGTCATCCACTCCAAATGCTTCACTACGATGTCTAGGGTCCTGCACCCACTATTTCTATTTTCGGCTATCGGTTTTATTTAATATTAGTGGATGATTTTTCATGATTTACTTGGCTTTTCCACTTAAGCGTAAATCTGATGTTCTATCCGTTTTTAAAATATTTATTCCCCTAATTGAAAACAATTGTAACCAACGTATTCGTTGTATACAGAGTGATGGCGGTGGGGAATTCCTTATCACTGCCCTCCAATTTTTTTTTCATTCACACGGAATCCAGCATCGTCTCTCCTATCCCGACACACCCGAACAAAATGGTGTTGCCAAACGGAAACACCGCCATGTGGTAGAAACCGGCCTTACTCTACTTGCTGCCTCCAATTTACCGAAATCTTACTGGACCTATGCCTTTCTCACGGCTGTTCACTGCATTAACCTTCTGTCGAGTCCAGTGATCCAATCTCAAACTCCGTATCTGCGTCTGTTCAGCAAATCACCCACATAGTCTCCGTCCATTTCATCTCACCAAACTTGACTACAAAAGCATTCGGTGCATCTTCCTTGGATACAGTGCACGACATAAGGGCTATTTATGCCTAGACATTACCAGTCTTCACATATTTATCTCTCGCCATGTCATTTTTAATGAAAAGGTGTTCCCCCGCTTACAACCGCTTACTGGAAAACCTCCTATTTTTTTGCAGAAAATTTCCGGCCATTCCGCCCGACTTGCGGCACCTTCCTAGACACTTGCCTACAACACGTGCGCCTTCAATTTCCAGTCCGCCCGAGCAGGTTTCACCTGCCTCCCCGAGATCGTTGCAAACTCAAAACTCCACTCTCAGTTACGATTTGCCCGACGCGACGGCCAAGCTCGCTCGCCCTGCGCCTGTGTCTCCCCATTTGAAATCGCCGCCGCCCGCTCATCGCCTTACCAGCCCTCTCCCGACCGACCCTGCCTCTCCTTCCTCTTTGGCACCTCTTGCCGGTTCCATGCGCCGTGCAGGTTCTGACCATCGCGACGACTGCCCTACTCCACTTCGTCCTCCACCGCGGCCTCCCTCGGCGGTGGCGTCCCGCTTCCGTCTCAGACTGGTGCCAATTGCCAATCTTCCGCCGAGCCTTCGCCGCCCGCACTCTTCGTCAAACCCTCGTCGGCCCGCTCATTCAACATGCACACCTGCCAGACCTCCCTGTTCCACGACCACACGCTCGCCCCCTGCCACACCTGCTTTGGTCGTGTCGCTGCATTCTCCGGTGCACATCAACAATGCCCCAGCTCCTTCTCCGACCTACTTGCTCGGCCCTAGTCCTGCTCCCTCTTCCACGGCATTGCCCTCTTTGCGGGTGTACACAAGAACCAAATCGACCGCGGCTTGCCGTCCTCCCTTCAAGCCGCCGTCTGCTCTCACCCATGGGCGTCGTAACACGATGCACGGCTCTGTACCAAGCCGTCTCTCTTCCACTAATACTTCTTCATGTGCGCAGGCTGCTCCCTCTCCAGGTGCGAGTCCTCCTCCGATTGGTTCCGGCCCGAGCCCCGATTCTTCCACTGCACATCTTTCTCCGCCATCTCCGGCCGAGACTCCTGGTCCATCTTCCTCGTCTCCCTCTGGTACTCGACCTGATTGGGCTCATTCTATGATAACCCGTACTCGAGATGGCTCACGGCTGCCCAAAGCTCTTCTAGCCGAACATCACCCGTTCCCGGCCTACATTGCATCTGCACTGTCGTCGGTCACTGTTGAACCAACTCGCTACTCCATTGCTGCCAAAGATCTCCGCTGGCGATCTGCTATACAGGAAGAAATCACCGCGCTTCATAAAAATAATACATGGACCCTTGTCCCTCATAATCTATCTATGAATGTGGTCGAAAATAAATGAGTTTATCGCGTAAAATAGCACTCTGATGGTTCGGTTGAACACCTTAAGGCCCGTCTCGTCGCTAAGGGGTTTCATCAACAACCCGGACGTGATTACAATGACACGTTCTCCCCTATTGTCCGACCTGCTACTATACGTTTAGTTCTCTCGATTGCAATCTCTATGCACTGGCCTCTCCGTCAACTTGATGTTAAGAACGCATTTTTACATGGCAATCTATCTGAGGAAATATTTATGCAGCAGCCAGAGGGGTTCGTGGATCCCGCTCGCCCCACCCATGTGTGTCAACTATTAAAATCTCTCTATGGACTCAAACAGGCGTCTCGTGCCTGGCATTCCAATTTAAGTACCTTTCTCCAACAGGCTGGCTTCCTTAGTTCTCCACATGACTCCTTATTCATTTGAGATCTCAGTGGTGCCACCTTAATTATGCTTATCTACATGGACGATATTATTATCACCGTTCATCCTTACAAGCTATTTAGAAGTTTTTGACCGGTTTGCAAACCTCATTCAAAATGACAGATCTTGGAACCTTGAAATATTTTCTTGGCATTGAAACCACACAATTTTCCCATGGGCTATTTCTATCTCAGCGCCGATACATATTCGACTTGCTTTGTAATTACGGCATGGAAAATTCAAAACCGGTCAGTACTCCATTTTCTAGTGATAAGCTTTCAGTCAACGACCATGATCCTGTTCCTGATCCAACCTCCTACCGTCAATTATTGGGGAGCTTACAGTATCTTACACTCACCAGGCCGGACATTGCCTACTCTGTCAACTCTTTATGTCAATTCATGCAATCTCCATGACTAGCTCATCTTCAAGCTACCAAACAAATCCTCCACTACTTAAAGCATACTCCTACTCATGGTCTTCACCTTTCCAAGTCTACTTTTACCCTCAGTGGGTACAGTGATGCCGACTGGGCCGGTTGCCCTGTGACATGTCGATCCACTAGCGGCTATGCTATTTATCTGGGCCGAAATTTAATTTCTTGGGTATCTCAAAAACAAAAGATTGTGTCACGCTCCAGCTATGAAGCTGAATATCGGGCCCTGGCTTCTCTCACGACCGAAATGTTATGGACTCCATATTCTTAGTTTCCTTCATGTTCATGTTCCGAAAACGCCGAGCCTTTATTGCAACAATGCCAGTTTGATCTTCTTGGCCTCCAATCTAATAGTTCATGCACGCAGTAAGCACATTGAGCTCGATATTCATTTCATCAAAGAAAAATTATCTGCCGGCATTTTTGAGTTACAACATATTCCAAGTTCCAGTCAACCGGCAGACATATTTACCAAATATTTATGTTGACCTCGTTTTGAACTCTTACGATCCAAGATCAACGTTCTTCCCCACCTTGAGCGTGCGGGAGGGAGTTAAAACTATTCTGTTATTCTCTCAACGCCCTAACAAGATCTCACCTGATTTCTGTTTCTCACTCAAAACTCACTCCTATTATCTCCGTAATTGCTGTTATACAGATCTGTAAATCATATATAAATATCGCACTCTTACAATCAATAAATCGTTCAATTACTTACCTTCTTTCACTTCTGTAATTAGTGGAATGTATAACGGATTTCTGTCGGCTTTCATAAAAGAAGTGCCTCCTCGATGGACATTGGACACTGTAATTATTTTACTTTTTAGACCAAAAATACGAAAGAGAAAACTCATCGAATAAAAGAATACAAATAGGACAGAGAAGAAAAAAAAAAAAAGTCCGATGAGTTAAATCCGTGGAACACCCGGCACCCAAAACGGATTGCAATCAACCCCGACAAAAGAAACCAGACTTACTCAAGGCAATGCGACCTTAGGGAGGCTTCACAGCCTCCGGATTCAATTCAAGCGCTGCCGCGGATCCCATTTCTATTCCTTCTCCGAACAACCCACAAGATGAAAGTGACTCCAACCGAAAAAAGGCCTCCGCCACGCCGGCGAGAGAGACACTCGGCCTCCGATCGTCGTAGCACGACCGGGTCTGGAACCTGCTGCTGCACGAACGGAAACTATCTTCTTCCGACAGAGTTTACGAGAACATTTTCGAAGGAAGAATCGGCGGGGAGACGAATTTTGCTTCGGCCTTTTTCGGGTTGGCGCCTGGTTTTCCATCTTCCCGCCAATGGCGAAACACCTAACTCAAGTTGGCGAATCAGCTCCTCCCCTATGCCCTGCCCTCTCTCTCCCAAATAAAACTAGCCTTTCTTAACATATGATAAGACTTATGAAATCTGCGAGTCAATGGGCATTGACAATATTTGTAAACTAAAAAAGCAGGATAAACCTAAAAAATTTAAAAAGTATGTTTTGTTAGTTTAAACTGCTAATGGTTTATAGCCCATGAAATCTTCCAAATTTCTAGTTTATGCAGTATTAATTATTACTAAACTTCTTTCATGGACACTTTGGGATGTAAGTATTTTAAGGAATTACAAATTTTGAGTCTTCAATAGTCAACAATGCAATAGATATAAAAAGTATTTAAATATATATATATATATATATATATATATATATATATATATATATATACTGTTAGTAACTTAGTAGAGTTACACTAGTGAGTGTCAGCTAATATCTACGTCAGTGTATTATTGAGGTTTTAGGGTTTAGGGTTTTAGATAAACCGACCAAGATTCTGACATGGATGCACCTAATATTACACTTTTCAAAATTAAGTTTTAGTTCAGGTAAAGGATTTTGTTCCCGGGGTGAGGGGACGCCGTGCCCACAGCTAGGTCTGAAGGATAGGGTCAAGTCAAGCCGACTCATGAGTAACTCAGACTCCACTTTGGCTCATTCAATAAAGAGTTTAAGGCATGCTATAACTAACAAATATTTCCTTTTAATATGCTCAATATCAAACTCCAAAAGTGATAATTTTTAAAATTTTAAATATTTTAGTAATATTATGTTCTATATTTATTCCTTGCAATTGGAAGGGAAGGTTTTTACTGCCAATCTTGAAACATGAGCCACTTGAAACAAAAGTCATTAAATGTGACTTCCTTGTTCAGTATTACTTTTCTTGTTTAGTGTGTTTTATTTTTTTAATTAGTTAAAAATGATATTTATTACCTCTAAAACAGTGTTTAAAAAATATGACAAGATATACACTCTAACCATTATTAAACAGAAAAAAATGGAAATAAAATATTATTTTTTAATTACCGTTTTACTGTTTACTGCTTTGTAGTTTAATAAATGAAATGAAAACTGAAATAACTCTTTGAACCCGCTTTACCCGATTACCATTTAAGTAAGGGTAATATGGTAAATTTATTCACCCACTTAGTTAAACTATAAATTTAAAATTTTTCATATCTATAACCTTATTATCTTTTTGAATAATTTTTTTATCTGTCATAAAATTAGTAGAATTGAAAAGTTTAGAGAAACTTTTAAATATTTCATATTTTTTCATGATAATAAGTCAATCTATATTGACTCATGGTTTCATAGATCATAAATCATAATTTGGGTAGTACCCCTTCTTAAAGATGAGGGGTGAGGTTTTGCAAAACCCAACCCTGACATGACTCGTCGCCATGTCCACTGCTTGGTAGGAGGGATAGGATCATGTCAAGCCAACTCGTGAGTAACTCATACTCTACTTAGGTTCATTAAATGAAGAGTTTAAACTATGCTACAACTAATAAATATTTCCTTTAATAAGCACAATATCTGGGTCAAAAAGTGTTATTTTAAAAAACAAATAAATGTTTTAACAGTATTATGTTATATATATATATATATATTCCCTGCATTGGGAAGGAAAAGTTTTTACTGCCAATCTTGAAACATTAACACTTGAAACAAAAGCCATAAAATGTGTTATGATTTCTTGTTCAGTATTACTTTTCTCGTTTAGTGTCTTTATTTATTTTTAATTAGTTTTAAAAATAATTATTTATTACCTCTAAAACCTTGTTTTAAAAATCGGAATAGATTGGCCAGCCCAACAAATTTGAATCAAAATTAGGGATTTAGGGATGCAAACAGTATACGATTATCCGTACTACCGACTGATAATTAAAAGGAACAAAACAGATATAAAAAATTATTTTCCAATTATCGTTTTACTGTTTACTGTTCAATCGTTTAATAAATGGAACAGAAACTGAAATAGCTCTTTTGAACCTGTTTTGCCTAAGTATCGTTTTAGTAAGGGTAGTATGGTAAATTTATTATTCCACTTAATTTTTCATATCCATATAACCACATTATCTTTTCAAATAAATTTTTAGTATCCATCATAAAATTAGTAGAGTTAAATTTTAGAGAGAATTTAAAATTTTTCATATTTTTGGTAATTATTAGAAATCGATCTATATTGACTCATAGTCTCATAAATCATAAATCATAATTATGGTAGTACCCATTAATCTAAGAAGAAATTATTTATTCTTGAAGATTGAGGACTTATGAGTAAAAATACTTGTTTGGAGTTGGATAATTCTGAATATCAATTATCAAGTATAGTGGATATATTGTATTTGACTTTTATATAATGTAACTTGAGCTGGAATTCTAAAAGAAAATGTTGTATCGTAACATTTTGATCGTATTTCATTATATATTTTTTTATAATAATTTTCCTTATTTTTACCAAAATTTGTTCTTTTTAAATTTATTTATAATTTTTATATTTTCCAATTATTACCCGTTTATTACCCGATTACCCGTCAAAAATTTGGGTAATAATCGGAAACGGAATGATTCAGAACTAATCAGAAATGGACGGTAAACGGTATAAGTTCCGGTAAAGAGTCATGCTATGGGAACGGGAGCCGTGTTAGTATTTGTGCACGGCTCCACGTGTATGGCTTAGGTGGCCATCCACGTCATGCCCTAGTTGACAAAAAAAAAAATACCGAGCGGCCCAACCCTCTCTCTCCTTCCTCGTGTTGCCTCGAACCTCTCTCTCCTTCCTCGCGTTGCCTCAAACCTCTCTCCTTCCTCGCGTTGCCTCGACCCTCTCTCTTTCCTGGCATGATGTGGATGGCCACCTAAGCTTTCCACGTGGAGCCATGGACAAATACTTGCACAGCTCCCGTGCCCATAGCATTTTCCTCCGGTAAATGGAATAGTCATACCCGTTTAGTTTATTACCAGTTTACATCCATATATGTGGATTACTCTAATTTTGGTTAAGCGTAGAACCAGCTTTGCCTCACAACCGAATGGGTTGGTCTGGTCTTATTACTAATAAGTCTGACTGAACCTGATCCAGTTTAGACAATGAATAACTTAACCAAGAGGTCCCAAAGACTTATTACGATTTATTTTATATAGTTATTTTTTTTAATATAATAAACAACTATGGTATAACCTTTAATTGTCAAAAGCAAACTAGAGAACAGAATGGAAGATAAATTTCATGCGGATTATTGGTCACATGTTTCGAAAAAGGAATTGGAAAGACAAGTTAAATACAAATTTAATTATAAATGATTTTAAGTGACATGGAAAAAGGTTGAACATTTTTCAAGTAACGAGGGGACTTTTAATATGGTAGGCTCTTCTTGGAATACTTGATCTAATTGCACTTCGTTTCATCAAAGGTTGAACATTTCTTTTTTTTGTTCTTCTTTACTTAAGATCTATTAAACAAAGTGCAATTAGATTATGAGATGAAAATTATTCCAAGAAGAGCCTCAACTTTGATGATGCTTAAAGATGGGGTCATAGGGCAAGTAACCTGATCCTGACCCTAACCGTGCCTAACCCTAAATGAGAAGATGACAAAAAACCGAGGGGTCTCAGGTCCGGTTCGGTTTTCCACATCTAGAGATGGAAACCCGGTAAAGAAAATTTCAGAAAAAAAAAGTGTGTAATCGACAGTTCAGGTTAAGTTAGAGATAAAACTTAGAGATGATCAACAAGTCGAAGGTGGGAGTTGGTGATGGGACATAGAGGGATAAGAACGTGGTCAAAGGTATATGGGGTCTGTGGTTCAGGTTTGCTCGAAACCCGACCCCACTTGACTAAAAAGTATTCAAAACTAATAATCTCAGTTTGGTCAATTTTTCGGAGAAGAAAATAGCCATATGCCTTTAAAAAAAGCATAAAGGTGCTAAACGATACAAATGGAAACAAAACAAAAAAGAAAAAGAAAACGTGGGTGCTTCTCAAAACATCAGAATTGTGAGAAACATATATATAGGGTGAATATATAACACTTTTTTCATAGGTAAGGAAAGCTTTTATGTACTGTTAAGCAAACTCAAACAATATGCAACCTTTTTGATTAAATGGATTTCATTCTGTTGGGGAAAACAGGCAAGGATAGGTGCAGCGGATAATAATCAACCTATAAAATCCTTCCTAATCCCAATTTCTTGAGCAAAGTAATACAATTAAAAATGCTTAAGCACAAATCAGTCACAGAATCACACAACAATTTGGTAACGCGGAAAAACTCCTTCAATGTGAGGGAGTTAAAAAACCGTGGGACCTATCTCGGTCCAAAAAATGAAATCCACTATAAGATCAATGTTTTACAAAGGATAATTCACCATTACAATTCATAACCCAAAAATTATCTCATGCAATATTAAATTACAAAGAGATAAAGGGTAATAGAAGATATCACCAAATTTCTGTTCTGTCCGAATTAATACGAACAATCCAACCGTCCGAATTCAATCTCCACCGTTCAAATGTAGAATGATGTGTTACGAACAAGCTCACAAAATATCAGCCCAATCGGACACTGAATGATCCTCCGATTGCCAAGAAATGCGAGACTGGTCGGTACAGGATTTTCGGTTGAAAACGTCTATGTTCGAATTGCAATAACTCTTCCGTAAAACCTCAAAACAAGATCTTCACCGTTCAGAATGTCAAACTAGAGAAGACGAATATGAACCCAAATTTTCAGTACGATCCAACGGGTAAATAATCCGTAAACCGCAAAACTCTGATTCTGGTATGCACAAAATCGCGAAGAACCTTCTCACTCAAAAAGACATTCACTCCCTTTTTTAAGTGGAATTCGACCAGGGCATACATTAAGCCCTAATGGGCCCCCATAAATGGGCCTCAAACTCAAAGTTGAATATTTGGGTTTTCCACATTGGAGGGACCCAAAAAACCCAACACATTCATGGAACCAATATTCGTTCTACTAAGATCGAATATAGTACTGTTCAGCAAAATCAAACATGGGAACAAAGAATCAGCAAAGAGAATGTGAAAGAAGTTGTTGTTGTAAGCTTGATCCAATGGGAGGACATGGAGACTTTCAGTACCCCTTCTGATTACGACGGCGTGCCTTCTTCCCTCTTGAATTCTTTCTGTACTTTCGTGAGGAACAAAACCTTCTCCAGTTCCCGTCCCCATCAGGGCACCAAAACGAGACCAAATACATTTCACCATTTAATTGGAACCCAGCCTCCCCTCTCTACCTTCTTCCGCCGGTCTCTTTCAGGCCTCTTTCTACTATTCCATGCACGCAATTGTGGACTCCACACCATGCACCAATATTATATATATCCTGAATAAAAATTTGTAATTACAGTTCCTGAAGCCTTTGCTTGATCATCTGATAAGCTAGGTCTCTCTTCCGTATGCAGTAGATGATGTTACTTGTTCTTGTGACAGTCTCAATGTGAACGGACCAGAACAATCATTTTTAGGGTAAGACTTTATTTGGCAGATTTGTGAAGTTCTGGTGCATGCAGCTATCAAAATCACCCTCGTATGTACCAGAGAGGACCCCTTTCAATCAAAACCCGGCCGGCCCACTGTAAAGTTTGATTAATTTTGTTTTTGTTTCAAATAGAAATATATTTATATGGGTCCACCCTGCTCACCTCAATGAAATGGAATGCTTCCTCACCGGTGACTCCCATGGGTCCCATTTTTTCCTTTTGCCCTTGTGGGTCCCTGGTTTTCGTGGCCAAATAAAAGTCTTGAGCCATCCCAGATGACTTCCTTCCACCTCAGTGCTTCCATGACCCATATTCACCTTTCATGGATGCTACAAGCTATAGCTATCTAGCTTAGCTAATTACGCTTGTTAATTTGCAAGAGTAGCTAGTAGCTATATATGGTCTTGCAGGCTCTCGTGGCACTTTAATTTAGTTTCTCATTAGAATACTTCAATGATATGGGGTAAGTTGATAATTGAAGCTGGCAAAAATTATAATAAAACATGCAACCTAGGCAGTAGTAGAACCTAGCTAGCAAGACTATGAAAGAAAATTATATAAACGAGCTAGATTAGTATAGCTATCCAAATTCTATCACTTTCTAGGATTGATGAGTGGAGCGCTCACGGTTGCTTTATCATGCACCAACATGACCCGGCCAGGTTGCATTTTGCAAATTAAGTAGCAAAGTGCTGTGCATGGGACTGATTCATTCTTTAGCAGTATTAACAAATGCATATAGACAGATGTTGAGTATTAACAAATCGATGATGCTCCCCATATATTATCATTACTGCGGAAGAAGGAGAGGACGGATACTGATCACTAGCAAGGAGGCAACTGTTGTTTTGGCTTTTTTTGAGTTTTGGTGAGCCTTAACGGTTTCCCACCTACCAATCAAAAAGGCAAATCCGAATAAAGAAATGGACAACTTGGTACTCCTCAAAATGGAAGAGAGTGGGACCAAGAGAGTTTGGCACTACTCTTGAAGCTATCCAAATTTGAACAGAGGAAGAACATACTGTGGAGGGGGGGAAATTCAATGTTCATATCATGAGTACTTTTTAAAATTGATCATCAAATGTCAGGAAACTAGCTATACTCCATTTGGGTGGGGTCTTGCTTAATCCTGCAATTTCCTCAGCTTGAGCGTAAACTAGCTATAATATTGTGATTAAACCAGCATATTGGCAAGTGACACATGTTTTGTAGCTTAATTACAGGAACCCCAGTAGCTAAACTAAAATTAATCTTCTTCAATCAGCTTTACAAACGAGAAAAAAAAAGAAACAAATGGATGGTTGAGTAAGAATTCAAAATAAGATTCTTATACTCATGTAACACCATCCCGGCCCCTTCTCCAAGAGGAACAAAAATTAAAAGAAAACCAAGTAAAAACAAAGAAATCTGCCAAAACCACCGTACTCCGATCATCTTCATCATCATCTCCCTCCAGCTAAATCAAGTACAAAAACAAACCCAGAAAGAAATTCATTTTTTTTTTTCAGTTTTCACCATGGGGCGGGCATTCCTGAAGAACTGAGGAGCTCCTCCAGATAATCCACCCCCAAATCTTCCAACTCCACCACATGATGATTCTCTAACCTCCTCGACACCTTGCTCTTCTTACTCGACGAGGACGAGGAGGAAGACGACGACTTCCGGCGGACGGAGTGTCGGCGCTTGAGTGCGACAACGGGGGAGCAGCCTTCCTCCTCCTCCTCCTCCGGGCACGACGACGAGAGGTCCCGGAGCGAGTCCCGCACTGTGTCCACCGGAAAATTGAGCACGGCCATGGACCCCCTCATGGAGAAAGCCGCCTGATCGTAAGCCATGGCCGCCGCCTCCGCGCTGTCGAACGTCCCCAACCACACCCGAACCCCGTGCCTGGTCGAGTCCCTGATCTCGGCCGCGAATTTCCCCCACGGCCGCCGGCGAACGCCCCTGTAACTCTTCTCCTTCGCAGTACTAGTACTAGTACTAGTAACAGCAGCATTACTAGTCTCAGCTTCCCCCGCGTTAGAATTCACCTCTTCTTCCTTCACCCGGGTCACCGTCGTCGAGTCGGAGGACTCCCCGGCGACGGCGGCGGTCGCCTGAGAGAGAAGGTCGAGCAGGATCATGTCCTGGGAATCGTCTTCGTTGAAAGGGAAGTACAGACCAGGAGGAGCTGCCTCGGAGAGAAACGAGTCGGTGGTACTGGAGGCGTAGGAGGACGCCGGAGAGAAGTCGGAGCTGGAGGAGCGAAACAGAGGAGAACCCATTAAAGACTGGAGGATTTGCAGAGATGGGTCGACGAGAATTGTTCGTTCGATTTCTTCCTTCCAAGGTCAATACACCAATTGGAGTTGTGTCTCTCCTAGTTTTTGAAACTGGTCTGGAGGGTCTCACTCCTTCTTCCTCCCTTCCCCTTTAATATACTCGAATTTGATGCGATTAGGGAAGGATAAAGACGGATTATGCCGAAAACAGGGGCGGGTTACGGAAGATGGGCGAAGGAGGATGTTCTTGAGGATGTGATGGGGCCCACTTGCCGGAGAAGGGTTTTATGGCACGTGGGCAATGACGCACGGCGGCCGGGTCAGATTCGACATTTCATGCGTCAGAACCTGACGTCACCTCTCTTGTCTTCATTCCAGTCTCTTCTTCCCACTGCCCCCATTTGTATCATTATTTTATCTTTCATTCAAGGACAATTTCTTCTAGTAATTTCTCATTTCTGGATATAGATAATCTCAAGTGATACTAGTATGTGCAATGAAAAACTTTTGAGTTAAAAAAGTGTTAGGAATTAAACAAGACCTACAAAAAGTTCTTTAAGCTGCTACTATATATAGAGATCCTAATTGATTTATATAAGAATCTCTTATTGGCTACTGAGAATCTTAGATATAATATCCACTTTTTTTAGAATAAAAAAGGCGCATCCACTTTTGGCTCCTGGCTGCACTTAGTCCAACAACCCATTTTTTTTTAATCTTTTTATGTATAGGCAATCAGAGTTGTTTTTTAATATTTTAGAAAATCAATGAATTGACCCTCTAGATATTTCCACTATTGGGACAGCATTACCTCTTAAATTTATTTCTTTTTGATAATGTATTCTACAGTATATATTTATTTTCAGAATAGTAATTTAAACTTGCCCACTTCCAAATAAATTAAGGGTCTTCAACAGTCAGCAGTTTTCTTTTGGCTTTTAGTGAAAAGTATCAGTGAAGAGCAGTTGACATAGTGATGATGTATAGTATAGCCTCCCAATCAAGACCAAATCCTTCCATCTTTTCCCCACACCAGTACCCGCCAATCTTTACAAAGAAATAATTATAATATTTAAATGTTTCTTTCCCTAATTTTGTCCCTCCTCAATTTCTAGCCACTTCTATATATAACATCTAAATTATACGTACCTGCAGATTTTTTCTTTCTCTCAAAGTTTTTAATGCTAGCTTTTAATGGTCCATATTGAAGGCCAACACCATTTTTGATTCTAAGCTGAATGATGAGGAAGCTGCTTCGAAGAAGAGTGAGAGACCTAAATAAAGCATACATCCAAGACTACAAATATATGTAATTTGAGGAATTTCTACAAGTTCATGGCATTTAGACGATTACAGTCGCGGGCTGGTGCCTTCTTTCTTCTCTATTTTGACAAGGAACACTTCATCTCTTCCTCACTAAAACATACATCTAAAGATAATGACATGGGTAGCCATAAGATTGAAGGTCGGACTTTCCACTTTCTGGGGTCCATTCCAGGGTTTTCAGCGGCCAGAATTGTTCCCTGTGCCCTGAAGTTTGGTCTGTAAGAATGTTCAGACTTGGTTGCTGACAAGTCCTAACAGTTCCCGAAGTTTTTAGAAGAAGAGATAAGTTGTTTGTTTCTATGACATTGCTACTTTGATATCAGTATCTTTGTTGTGGTTTTGACAGGTTTCGGATTTTTACTTCACACGATATGAAGTTTATATATAGAGATAAAGTTAATGAAGGAGGATGTGTTGTTTAATTAGTTGAAGGGTCGTGACATGACTTTTGATGACATCAATGAGATGGGAGAAGGGAGAGAGTTTTCTGTTTGAAATTTTTCCTGCTTTTGGTAGGCAAAATGGGAGCAAGCTAATATTTTTTTTTTTTGTAGAGGAGGAAGCCTGCACATGAAATATTATATCTTTTGTGGTTCATATATATGCTCAATTATGAGGATTTTGATGTAGACCCATAAAATGGAAAAAGAAACAGAGTATATAGATCTAAGTCTATGAAAGCATATAATACCAAAACCAGGTGGCAGGTCAAATCGGAGTCGGGTTTTTCCACACATATAATACCAAAACCTGTTTCATTTTTAACTTACACTAGTTTAAATCAACGGCCATGGATCCTTGCTCTATCTACTATATCCTAATCCCATCCCTACAAATGTGACCCATCCACTATTCATTTGAGTTTCCTAACCATACTTTTTTTCCTCTTTATGTGACGTATATTTTTATCCCTTGTCCTTGCCACATCCCAAATCCCTCTGTATCCCATGTCCGTCCTTCACATTCTCTCATTGTCCCTAATTATATATCAATATAGACAACACAGATTATTCTTGGTCAAATATGAGGGTCTTAGTCAAATTGGCCTTGTCTTGAAAGTGACATTGGAAAAAATTTTGAGTTAGCTAGAGAGCCTTTATTTGAATGTAATATGTAAGAATGAAACAAGAATGTCTAATTTCCAATGAAGTGGAAGAAGAATGCAGTGTTTTGAAAACAAGTCATGTTTATTTCTTTAAGTCTATGTCATTCAAGAGAAATTTCAAATATTTACTTCCACCCCTTGGCCATCAAATATTAAATTTGATGACTGGTTCGATTTTTTAAGGCCATATCCAACTTATCATTATATATATATATATATATATTAAATATTCAAAACAAAATAAAACCAAATAGTATAATAGTTAAAGAAATTAAAATGATATATTTTTAAAAAAAATTTATTCAAATTAATTTTGAGGGTAAATAGTAAGAAAAATAATTTCAGTATTGTAAATTTTTACTGTAAGTTTTTACATCATGATGTAACTCTCTTGGTGGCTGCCTAATTGGTAATCTAAATAAGGTCTAAAAGATTTCCTCAAAGAATAGGTAGATAGTTCCACTTTATCTCTTATCTGGATTGCTTACGAGGAGCCATGTTACGCTTAAACCGTCACAGTAACGATTATCACCACTCAAATAGTAAATACTAAAAATAAGATGTGGGCAACACAATTTTTCTCTGTGTAAACATGATAAATGACCATACCTGTCAAAAGGGCAAAAGAAAATCCAAACAATATTTGACTAAGAAGGATTCGGTGGAGGGGCCTACCGGAGGAAGCAATGTAGCAATCCGATTGCAACACGTACGTCGAAATATTTGACTGGAGAGTGAGTCCGAGGTAATTGGGCAAGTGTGACAGATTCAGAGAATGTGGCCTCGGCGCTCCGACGGTCCCCCCGGCGGCCCTCCCTGACGCCGGAGTTGAGGATATAATTCCAAACGACAACTTGCAATATTGTTGGATTCGGAATGGACAAAATAATACAAACAAAACAAGAGATAGCTGCAGTACTCAATGGTGGCGCGTCACTGTTTTTTCATTTGGGTCTCTTTCCTTTATTATGGGGATCGACTACTATTTTCATCAATTTACATACATTGTTAAAAGATAGAAAAAAGGTTGGTTAAGCCTCTATGTTTTATTTTTGTGATTTTAAATAATTTTAAATGATTTTTAATTAGCTTACAAATATTACATAAATACGTATTAGTTATTTAATGTAGTTCGAAAATAGGGTCCGCATTAGAAAAATGTATAGGTACTGGTTCTTGTACTTCTCATATATATGCTTGACAAGTGGTGCTAATCAGGTCCCACTTTAGTTGCACATAATTACTCACATTGAGATACTCGTTAGAACAAATGATACCTAAAGTATAAAGTGACTACAGATGACAAAGAAGTTTACACAGAAGTATATGTACATTATGTGGATGCATGGGTCTGGCATAACTTTCAAGAGGTGATATTGAATCAGCTAGGTCCCACAACTATTTGGTCTCACTCTATAACCCCCAAGCATGTACACAATTAAAGTTACCA
Organism: Aristolochia contorta; assembly: GCA_022405105.1. NCBI lineage: Eukaryota > Viridiplantae > Streptophyta > Magnoliopsida > Piperales > Aristolochiaceae > Aristolochia > Aristolochia contorta. Next base: position 6,149,282 of record CM039669.1, on the reverse strand, counting down.
TAGGGTACAATCATGTTCCTTGGTGATTGGTCCATATATAAAGGGTATCTAATAGACTTTGCTCAAAGCAATTGTGGTCGTGTCTGTTTTGATGTGACCATCAACACTTTAGATGAGACTAGACTGCCTCAAAAACCCTAATTTTTCTCTCTAACAGTTACATATCCCTTGTTCATGTTTGATTACCTATGGGTTTGCTTTACCTAACCTATTATTTGGTAGATTATGGGTCAAATCATCAGGGCCTAACCCTAGTTCACAATGTTTCATATTTATCATTGTTTAATTATTCTTATCATATTTTTTTAGATAAAATCTATGTTATATGGTTAGTATTGGTCCAATGCTCGAAGAATATAAGGAGTATGAACCTTTATATATTCTCATCCAAGTTATGACGTTCTACATATTTTTCATCCAATTTTAATTTTTATAGTAAATAAAAATAAGAGTAGTACCGTAATAGTATGGTAATAAATTATAAAATGAAATAAATGGTACTATTATTTTGTAAATATTATTTCTTTTCTAATGGATAAAAAGGCAGAAAATTAATAAATCATATTATGTTTGGCTAGTTTTATATGATTAAAATACTATAAATATTATAATATCAATTTGGCTTGCTTTCCTTTTTGAAATTAAGGTAATAAATAAAGTAATTAACATTAAAAAATCGTGTTTACAAAACTATGAGAAACATTTTAAACAATGTGTGCAATATTAAGCAGTACTATCCTTGATAGATATGGTTAATAATATGTTTTCAAAAATATAATCAAAATAAATGTGTCTGACTTTTGACAAAAACAATGTACAAATATTGATTAATCGATTTCTTGCAAACAAGAGGTATATAAAGTGAATTGATGTTAAAGTTAAAATTATAGAAGGGGATATTTTGGGTGAATGGCTGGGTGAGAGGCTTTTGATTGTTCTGTAAATCAAACAATTTGATGTATTTGTTTTTTTTTTCCCCTTAGATCACTCTTTTATACTCTTTAATTAGGCTTTACAGTGTCAACAAGGATTAAAATGGCCAGCATTCCACAGTGTATATATATCCAGGAATATCAAAGCAACTATGCCATAAGAAATACATTCCTGCTTGCTAGGGTACGTGTACCGTTGTAGGCGTGAGATGGACATAGAGAAGATGTATTTAGAATTGATTATGACTACCTTCTCCCTGACATTTAGTATTTTTCATCAATAAAAATTTATTGAGATGTTTTAATTTAATGTTCGGTCATTGACCTATTTTTTTTTTCCTCCTCAAAGAGTTAGACTTGCCAATTGTTATATCCACATTATTTTTTATGTATGCATAAAAGCTTACTACTAAAAGTTTTCCTATATATATCTCTTGAAAACACATTCTAAGTCTTTCGTGGTTATTAATTAATTAAGTACGTATATATCAACTATCAAGCAATACTTAAATCCCCAATTGCTCATAATATAAAAGTGAAAGAAAACAAACAACAATAACGAACTCTGAACCTTGAAAGAAGAAATTAGATAGTTCATGGTACAAACCACCCTTCCTTGCGGTCAATCCAGTATCTTATAGGCATTCGCTCACGTTTGCCTTTACACTTGGCTTAAACAACAACGCAAAAGGCCAAAAGCGGAGCCTGTTGAAGTGTTCACTCCCTTCCTTATCCATTAATGTAATAATTCCAGTCCAAGTTCCATGTCCATGACCAAGATTTTCAACGTCTTATCAAGATCTTGCTTTTTGATAATGAGGATTATTGATCCCCTCTCATCCCTCAACCCCAATATTTTTGAGGGAAAGGAAGAAACGAGCAGCCCTTTTGTAGTCTGATGCATGAATCTCTGCAGAAATTGGAGCTCTTACCTCATCACTCATCACTGCTACTGCTCTCGTCTTCCTCCTAGCTAGTAGTTATCTATCACTTTGTCACTATCTCTCAGCTTTCTTTCTTTCTCAATTAGGAATTAATTCCCAATCTTTAATCTGAGTTGTTTATCAGCACTTCTATTGGAGTTGTTTACAGAATCCAAAGAGATGGTAGGGATGATGTATGCATGCACCCAATTTGGAGAAAAAAGCCAAAGGAAGAGAATTAACGGTAGAGCTAGGTTCAGTCTGTAGACGTATCTATATAAACACATGGAAAATGAGACAGTACCCATATGCCACTTGATGGAGTCTTTTGCCTTTTGGATCTTAAATTCTTAATATTAAAACACAGTTCCTGTTTCGTCTTCAATATCATGATTACGATAATGTATAGTAATGCCCACCTTATTGAAGTTTCAGTTCCCAGTTGGTCCCTTTTTTATTGAACTGTTCCTCTCAGTTAGGCACTAAATGGGAGAAGATGATCAATTCCTTGCACCATAAGAAGAAGAAAGAAGAAGAAGAAGAAACGAGCCGTCCATGTGTTGTTCTGGACTGCAAAGAAAGAGTCAAAACTCAATACTGAGGATATATTATGTGGGGATTCCAAGTTCCAAAGTTCATATATTCATTAAACCTTCTGGGAGACTCAGAAGAGTTCTAGAACTTTCTAGGAAGTCAAGATATTCGCGTCAAATTCCATGTACTGATGAATCCGAGAAAAGGTCGAAATCAGCATGAGCTAGCAGTATTCTGTTTACTGCCTCAAGCATATTGGAAGTGCATGGGTCTAAAGTGGATGGCAACATCATTAACCGACCTTATTAGACTTCTTAATCGGGCAGGCTGGGTCAACATGGATTTGAATTAATTACGCCGTACTTAACCCGGGTTTAATTTAATGAATCGGAGTTGGGTTCCAGGCTCGGACAGGTTAACTGATCAACTGGAATTAGACCCATTTTTACTAAAAATAACTGGAATTTGGCTCATTTCTTATTTTCTTTTATTGTTTTCAGGCTCGAGTTCAATAAATTTAGTCTGTTTATCACCTTATCAGGGTGTGTTTTATGACTTTATCTTTGACTGGTTTCTCATTGACCATTTTATCTTCTTAGGTTCTTTTTTTATTAATTCTTATAATAATTGTTTAGTACTGAAAATCAGACATTTTAACAGTAGTATTTTCCCTTTTTTATCTTGATTAAATTGATTGGTAATTATTTATTCCCCTTTTTGTCATTTCACTTTTGAAGGATGGTAGGAGCTGTGAAAATGTTTTCTGCTTGTACTAGTACACCAGTATTTCTAACTCCATCTTACCGGACTAGATCTATCACAAGCTGAAATATGGAAGAGGGCTAAAAAATCACTAAGCATAGACTTTAAGGCTACATAAAAATAAGAAGATATTCTTATCTCAACTTCAAATCCACTGTTCAAACCCTTGAAAAATTAGATCATATGTTATATTCTGCCAATTATCACCCCAAAACTACGGTTCCCAAACAAAATCAACAGTTGCAAGATACGTAGTTAAAAGCACGATGCCAATGATAGGAAAAAAAAAATTACCCAAATTTATAACCAAAAGACGCAAAGAATTAATGATGAAAAAAGTCTCATAGTCAATGTTTAAAAAACCAATCCGGTTGAACATCCGATTCTGGTTCAACCACCGGTTGAACCGGGTCTGAGTTGTAAGTCATTAAAAAAATTCATAACATAACTCGTATTACCTATAAGCCTATTACCTATATTCAAAAAATAAATTTAAAAATACAAAAACTATTAAAAATTTTACAATCATAAACAAATAGTTTTTTTAATTTTAAAAATCAAATATAATTAAATTATAGAATATGCTTCCTTTTTATGGACGAGCTCAAAAAAGAAAAGAAAAAAGAATTAAAATATCGCAGTATCCTACCAAGTTATGACTCAAATTAGCACCCACCCTTTGGCCATTCTCATGGTGTTGGGTCTGAAATTGCACCATTTGCACCTGTAGTGCCAATGACATAATTGGTAGTACTTGTAATTTTTACTTTCTTATTCGGGTGGTGCATGGCGCCTAGTGGAGATTGGTGCATCCACTTGCAACAATTTGCCCAGAATTTTGTCACTAGCATTGTGATGCCCATCCGACACCTGTGGTTCCTAGATTCTGAGTCTGAGTCAGGAACAGTCGCACCACTTCCCTTTTTATTCGGTATCAATTGCTAGCAATGCCTACTTCGGTGCTATTTGTTTATATTCTCCTCCAATTTGCACCCATTTGATTGTATACACTTCATACCTTAAAATTACCTTTAATGCCATTTACCTTTTTTTTTATATATATAAAACTCACGTACTCCCATACTCAAATTAAATAGCGAGCTTTTAAAAACAATTGGTATGTCCAATTTGGATCAATGACATTACATTTTGAAGATTGGTTCAAAGACATGGCTAGAATATTATGTCATATGATTCAATTAAATAGAATAAATTAATAATAGGGTTTAATATATAAGATAAAATGATAACTGCGAAAGCAAGTGAAAATTTTAGTGGCTTTGACCCCTATAAATGGTGATTAACATACGTAAAATAAAAGTACCTTGTAGATGATATGCCTCGTTCTTTTTGACGGGACCCTCTTATTCAAACTTTAAATTTGAAAAATTATTATTTAAGTTAACACATGAATTTGTCCAAAACATGTCAGTTTCAACCAAAACTTCACCGGAGATAAAACCCTTTTGGGAAAAGGGATTGAGGCTGGTTAAAGATAATCCTTATCTAGTTAACATAGGTCCATTAATTATAAACTGATTACGACGATCAGATATTTAATACTTCGCTTATTTTTAATAGATATAGAATAACATTAAGTCGTCATCAACAACATTAATCTACAACTATATATCGTAAAACAATTAATTCTCTTTCATTTTCCTAGTACATTAGTTTGAATCGCTTACTTAAAAGTTTTTCGTTTAGTTCTTAATTTATTCTTCTCCCATAGCAGAATAGGACATCAAGAAGAACAAAAAATACCTCGATTTGCACTCTGATGTCTTGTTTCTGAAGGCAGTTCTGCACCATGCTTCTTCCCTGTTAGCAGAACTATGCCATGTTGATATTTCTGGGTATTTAAAATCACTTAAGCGACATGTGAAACCAAGCACAGAGTACAAGACTTAATTATCCGGTCTTTACGCCAAACTACAGAGATTCTGGCTGCCAAACAGCAAGAATGCCTGATGGAACAAAGAAATTGACTGGCTACAACATCAACAAACCAAAACTGTTAATTACAAGAAGCATATATACCGGATTCCATTAAGCCAAAATTTGTTGCAGTAACACGCCTGCACAATCTGATGATGATTATATTGTCCCCATCATAACATTCACTCAACTTCCTTAATGATTCTTCTTTTACGGAATGGCTGAGTGGAGCTGCTTCCAGGAGCGCTATGAGCTTTCCTCCTTTCCTCTTTCTTCCTCTCAGCTTCAACCATGGTCCGCCTCAGTGAAATTGCTTTGTATATTGGTTTCGGCAAATGCCTGTGCCTGTACAGTGGAAAGATAGTGGACCAACAAAACACAGTCAGTGAACTTAAAAGTTAAACCCGATTTGTTAACAGTAATTAGATTTTTTGAACGTTTCAATCAGGCTCAAGGCAGGAGAACTTGCTCCATTCAAATGTTCTAAAAGAAAGATTGGAATCAATGAGCCCTTGTGAAATGAGACCAGAATAGGTGACTACTCCTTTGAAAACCATATGTGCAATTGCAATGTTTCCTTCCACTTCTAGAGGCACTAAAATTAGGACATCAAAGAGCTTTCCATAACTCTAAGCATGAATACGGATTTACAAACTGAATGCACCAATGTGAAGGGTATGTCATAAATAGATTGCTTCCAAGCTACCAAAACCTTTCAGTAGTTTGTTCACAATCCCGCCGTGAGAAATAATGGATTGAGTACAATATGCAAGTCCAAGTATTGTGAGGTAATATACACAAAGCAGGAAAATCATTGAGGACCACCTGCTTAATACTACAAGAATCGTAAACTTATCATAACTACGAAACTTAAGAGTTGTAAGTTGCCTATGCCATCTGTTGTCAAAATTAGACTGACAGATATCCAGAAAGGTTCAAGCAATCAGCAAAAGTGAACAGCATACCTAACAATTCTTTTGATTTCAGGAAGATGCTTGTAGCGATTCTTTACAGATTCAAGATATTCTTGCTTTTTACGTTCCCTGGGAAGGAGCTGCAGATAGGATCAAGTTAGCATGTAAAACAAAGAAATGGACTTAAAGTACTTGCAGGCTTCACTGTCTCAACATTTTTCAGAAAACTACCAATCAAAACAGGTTCAGGGAAAATTCACTTACAACTCCTAACTGTTCTGAAGCTTTTGCCTTCCAGAGACGCAGATTGGTGTCATCACTTCCAGAAACAATATAGCTAGCATCGCAGGTAAACTTCACACAAAATACCCTATAGAGGTAAATATAACTTGTCAAAGATTTCAAGCTTGATGATTTATGAGGTATATTGTGTGACTCCAAACTTACAAGCAAACTCATGATATTAAATCACAGTTACTTTTTCAAAAATCTTGTGACTCATAATCATTCTTTGGTAAGACAAATGATGCCACTGAGAGGGGATTGATAGTACTACTAGTATAAAAAATTAAGAACTCCAACTACTAAGAGTAGTGATGCAGTACAAGACTTGAAGACTTATGCTAGGCGTAAATACAAGGCTTGACAGGAGTAATTACGGTTGAATTAGGATATTTAAGTTTGATTTGATTTCGGATTCCTAATTTTACAGTGTTTTATTAGGATACAAATTCGTGTAAGGGTTTTTTCAATTAGCCTATAAGTAGGCCACGATGGATGTAAATCGATAGCTCTGATTTATTGATTATTGAAATTTCTCTCTGCTCTTCGTTCTTCCCTTTCTCCCTCTTTCTCCCTCTTTATTCCTTTCCCGTCCTACATCAAGTAGCTTACGGTTCATAGACTAAAATGCACTGTCAAGCTTCTAAAGATACAACTAAACAACAACACTGAAACTCATAGAACCTAAATAATTTAGTCATGAGTGAAACCAGATCAAGGAAGAAATTTGCAAACCTCTGCATCCTCTTAGTGTGGAAAATTTCTCTACTGTGGCCACCATTATATGGGAAAATTCTCACCTGTAAAAAAAGGAATTATAAAGCCCAAAAGAATTCTTAATCTAACTGAAGACATAAGAGTACAACTGCCTCAATGACAGATTCCTAAATAACAGCTACAACTCACAGTTCGATCATAAGAGCCAGTTACAAATTCCCTTCCGGTTGGAGAGTAATCGATATCCATCCTGAAATTAATAATTATTAAGAAGCTCAAGAAGAGAATATAATAAATATCGACTATATAATACAGTAATCAAAGGAATATATAGAACAAACTCTCATGAATTACTTTTGTTTTTGAAAGTAACTCTCATGAATTACTTACACGGCAGAAACATGATCTTGGTGCACACACTTTGCTTCATCCAGTTTTCTTGCATCATAGCTGTAGCAATTACAATCTTCATTTGCCTGCAGGTAGAATAACTTGTGAGCATTGCATCTACAAGAACCCAGAACTATCTGTGGATCCAAAATCAAACACTCAAATGGAAAACATTCTGCAGCTAAAGAAATCAATATCATACACTGTGACCTGCGAAAAGGATATGAAAATAAATAGAACCCATGAATATATAACATATTCCACCATATCATGTTTAGATTGCATTCTCACCGCTGTGAAGTTCATTGGCTCCATCGGATTCCAGGAAATAGCATTTGTCTTTGTCTGCAAAAAGTAAAGTATGGATCAGGGACCTATGGAACCACTCTGAGACAAACTAGGGCTCTTAAGTTATAACTAATGGGTAATCAAAAAGCTAAAAACTTGGTTAGAGCTAAAAGCCGAAAAAAGGTCAAGGGAAGTTGGTCAACTTCTGTAAATTTCATGTAATTCATTCTCCATCAGTAAAGCTTCATCGAGGAAACAAAAATCTATTAAGATAGTGGCATGGCTTTGTAGACTAAAATTCCTAATCTATAAATATAATACAAAACATACATGCGTGACAACTGCTTCAATAGTTCGTTCCAATTCATTGTAGTCATTTAAAATATAATATATATAATATTACCTTCATGATCACTTTCCTTGCTGGTGAGGCCATACGCAGATCATATATTGTTATACTACGATCACTGCAACAACAGAGCTGAAGTCACATGAAAGGATCACTAAGAGCATACAAAAGCTCACAGTTTAATAAATAAAATCTCCCCAATGGTGCAACCACTACAAAAAGCAGCACATACCTAGCTGATGTAGCTAAAAGATCTGGTTCAGCTGGATTAAATCGAACAGAAACAACTGTATCCGTGCCCCATTCAAAAGAATTCACTGGTTGCGACCTTAATTAAAGAATCACAGCTAGGTGTCATACTAAGCATAGCTAACCATAAAATGATGTCAAAAATACCACAGACCTGTTGTGATCCCATATATTAACTTGTGCACCAGCTGTGGCAAAGAGATTGCCTTCCCACTGATGGTCAGCATCCCTGGAAAAGCCAACAAAGAAAATCAGCGCATATAGAAATGATATGTGTGAGTACCTACTCATCAGACAACAACTTTTAACACACTTACAAGAATGCGTTCTCCCAAACATAAGCTGCCAGCAGCTGAAACAAAGAGAACATGAATGTAAGAGCATTAGAAGATAAAAATCGCTTCAAAAATTTCAAAAGATATATACGAGTCAATCTGGGACACACATACCTTTGAGGAATCATCAGATGACTCATCAGAAACCAAACCATTTGGCAAAGGAACTCTCCAGAGTCTAACACTGACAAAGAAAAAAATCAATCTAGGTAAAGAAACCCACAAGGTTATAAATATAACACACATGAGTTACAATTAAATTCATCAAGATAGAATATAATCGTCTTACGTGCAATCACTTCCACACGATACAAGGATACGCCCATCTGTAGATGCTGTTAAACCACGAACAGCTCCTTGGTGGCCAGAGAACTGGCACACAGTTTTTCTGTTCAATTTCAAATTTAAATTGAGTAAATTTTTTTAAAATTATAAGTTCAAATATCATACACAGAAAAATTAACAACTAGTAAATAAGCTTTATTATATACTGGATTGTGCATCTGGCTCAATAGCCACATAGGTTAAGGAGGCCCATTCAAATCTCAATAGGGGGCCCATTCAAATCTAACTAGGGGGAAGAGGTGTGTTGCTCACCCAACAAAATTATGACAAAAAGCTTCATTACACAGAAGTGACAGAGTATTAAACACATGATACGGATATAGATTTATGAGGTAACCTGTCTAAAAATTACAGATTTTAGACCCATCTGCTTGGCAAGCAGTATATGCAAACTGATTGCAAGGATATTGGCTGGGCAGCTGCAAAAGGTTATGGATCAAATTATCTGCCCTCAACAACATGCTTTTATAAAGGGCAGAAGTATTATGGATGCAGCCATGTGCACTCACGAGATTCTTCATCTTTATCAGCAAGAAGAGGAGCCAATAATAATACTGAAATTGGATTTTGAGAAAGCTTTTGATCGAATATCATGAATATCTCAGATATATAATGCAACGGCTTGGTTTTGGAAAAAAAGGAGGAAATGGATAATGACATGCATATCTTCTGCCAGATATTCCATATTAATCAATGGAGGAGTGCACGGCTTTATCAAACCATCCAGGGGCCTCAGACAAGGGGATCCACTTTCCCCCATGCTTTTTAATATTGCTGGAGAAGGATTATGATATTTAATTCATCTTGCAGTCCACCAAGGGTGGATTAATCCCGTCTTTCAGCATGAGTCCCCCTTATCCAATTTGTGGATGACACTATAATCTTCTGCAAAGGTACTTATGATCAGCTTAAAGTTATCAAGATTATTCTCTCTTTCTGAAATGGTATAATGGTTCAAAATTAATTGGTCCAAGTCCACCATCTTTGGCTTCAATCTGGAGAGAAGTGCTCTAGAAGACATGGCTACATCTCTTGGATGTGGTATTGGTTCTCTTCCAGCCACATATCTTGGCCTCCCTTTATTCACAAGAAGAACCACCAAGCAATTATGGGCCCCAATGATCGAAAAATTACAAAATAGACAGAGTACTTGGCAAGGAAAAATGCTCACTAAAACTGGGAGAATTACACTAATTAAAGCTTGCCTCCTCGGAATTCCCACATATAATCTATCATTTCTCTATTGCGCTATATCTATTGCCAATACTATGGAAGATCGATGAGGAATTTCTTATGGTCCGGATCAGCAGAGAAGTCTAAAATGCATATGATAAGATGGGATGAAGTATGTCAATTAAAAGAAGTCGGTGGATTGGGAATCAGAAAAATCAAGCAAACAAATATAGCACTCCTCACAAAATGGCTATGGAGGCTTAATATTGCTGAAAAGTTAATTTGGAAGGGGCTGGTTACACCAAAATTGGACAACAGTCCATGGTATTGGTGGTTTGAAAACACAAGAACTAGAGATTTATCCCCTATTTGGAGAAGACTAATTAAACTCCTTCCCTTCTTTCGAAAATGGATCTCCTTGCATCCTTGGAGAGGTGATAAGACACGTTTCTGGTTGGATAAATGGATTGGGGAAGCCTCTTTTGTTGAAAGGTTTCCAAACCTCTTTTTGCTTGTTCGAGACAAAACTTCACTTATTTGGGACATTACCCCTAAGGCTCAAAGACATCAATTGGCTCCCACTTCTACAGAGGAATCTCAATGATGTTGAAGCTTTGCAATTCTTTGAACTACTTATGAGCTTGACAAAGCTTATCTATTGAGAAATAAACCTGATGAATTAATCTAGAGGGCCTGCTCAAAAGGTAATTATACAGTTTCTTTGGGGTACACTTGTTTGTCAAATGAGGCGAACATTAGGCATCTTGCAGCCGTTGCCTAGAATTATTCATGTCCTAAAAAACAGAGTTTCTTTGGCTGGTATTGCATTCGGGGAAGACTACCCGCCCGTGATTTGTTGGAAAGAAGAGGTTTGCAAATCATAAATAACCTCTGCCCCTAATGTAATCATACAACAAAAACAGTTAGCCATCTTCTCCTCCACTGTCCTTTTACTTGGCAGATTTGAACCTCCTTCCTCAACATGTTTGGTCTTGTTATGGTCACCCCTAGTGACTTACTTGGACTTGCTTCCTCGATTGGATCACTTGGGTTGGGACACCAGGGCAAATTAATGTTTAGTTGTTGTATAGGATTCATCCCATGAATGCTATGGAAAGAAAGAAACAATAGAATTTTTCAAAATAAGTCCCAACATTGGAGGGCTGTTACTTATAGCATCCTTCACCAGGTAGTGGGATGACTTAAGATTCAAAAACCTTTCCGAGGTGTTGAAGCTGCCACCATATGGAAGTCTTGGATTGACCATGCTCGTGAATCCGGAAGTGCAAATTTGACAGTTCCGGAATGGACTCCACCTGAACAAGTTTATAAACTAAATTTTGATGGATCTTCTCTTGGGAAGCCAGGCCCAACTGGAATTGAGGGACTTATCAGGGACTCTACGGGCGAGGTTCTTCTTTCCTATGCTGGACCAATTGGGTATGCAAATTCTACTACTGTTGAAACACTCAGCCTACTGCATGGTTTGAAGTGTTTCAGAAATTCACACGTCTCGGGACCCGTATGTTGAAGGAGACTCTCAAGTCATTATTTCACGGTGTCAAGGGAAGTCAAAACCACCTTGGAGGCATTTGTTTACTTTTAGTGAAATTTATGATCTATCTCTTGTATCTAATTGGTCTCATGTACTCAAGAGTGCCAATGGCAAAGCAAAAGAAGAAGAAGAAATGAATACATTCCTGCTTTTCTCTTTTAATTAGACCATAATAATTCTCTTTTTAGAAAAATATCACAACATTTGGCAATTAGAGAACTTGGTGCTAAACTCTACAAATCAGTAAAGTAAAACGTTGGCTTTAAATAAGCACAAAAAGAACACCAAGTGAACCCTAATATTGAAGAAAAATTAACTTCAACAAAACATTCACAATCCTTAGTCACATTATGCTACAAGGTATATTCAACCTGTTGTGTATGGACATTAGATGTTCTATAAAAGAATATAAAGACAACCCAAAAACATTATAAATACACCAATACTAACGCTGAAAGAAAAAGAAAGTTTGAAAACTGGTTTACAAGGAACAGAGCAACCGAGAGTTGTATCATGGTACCTTGATGCTATATCCCAAAAACGAATATCTGTCAAAATGGGGAAAATATTAAGTATAAGAAACCATATTAACAAACAAGTAAGCCTAAAGTGACAAAACGATAAGAAGAAGGAATCGGTTGTCTCAAAATGGTTGAGCGCATGTGAGATTTTCCTCAGCCCATTTTGGGACTGTGCTCAAAAATAAATTATGAAAAAGATATCTCCAAGGCATTTTTCTAGACAAGATTCCAGATTTAGAGAATAGTGCACATTAGAAAGGAGATGATAACATAGAAAAATATAAGAAAAAGAAGAAGAACCATTAATATGAACACGTGGAAAAACCCATAAAACAGAACATAATTTAAGTATATATATACCTCCGTCCATTGATCCAGAAAATATGCCTTTTAGGTAGTTGGGATTCTTCGCCATACAGGAGATCGAATCAATATGATCATCCATAGCGCCAATAAAAGGTTTTGCAAAAATCTAATGGATAAACAAGTTAATAGCCTACCAGAAGGAGCATTTAGTATAGCAACAGTCAGAGAGAAAATTGTTACCTTTTCTAGTTTTGCGGCATTAAGAGCACGGACATATTCAATGGCCTTTTCTTGTGGGCGTAGACCAGGATCATAGTTTCGGAAAACTCTCTATAAGATATGATAAAATTCCAAAAGAATATTAAAACATATAGAGAGCTCCACAAAAGTGATGGAAAATTTTGCTCACAAGTTACTAGTCAACAACATGTTTGTATCAAGGCCTCATTATCAGCTCTGTTGAATCTGCCTTTGCAAACTTATAGAGCTGCACAAGCTGGGCACCAATGATCTACTAGCAATAGCATGATAAGGAGTCTTGAAGATTATCAAGTAGAATAAGAATCACATTTAGATAGTCTTATCAAGTCATTGTGCGTCCTGTTCAAAGATTATCATAAATAGATGATGAAATGCCGAGTAAATTATACCGAAAGAATCTCCTTCCATCTTAGATTCTCAACTCATGAATCTGGTTTCTAAATGTAATAATTGGTTTGATTTACATTTGAGAAGTTGAAATGTACTCATAAGAACAAAACATCACGGATAGTTTCTTTTAAATAGTTATCATGCAAAAGAAATTCAAATCTGAGTCTTTAGCCTAACATTCATTATGACTGCCGCACCTAATTAGGTTTAGGCCAGGTACAGCTCCCACTTGTCGCAGTCACAAGTAGGTGGTGGTCTTAGTTGCAAGAACTGGCTGATAGGTTCTGTTGAATGTTGGTCTACCAAGTTAACCCAACTGAGGTAATTCTTTTATAGAGAACAACCAGCACATGTTATAGCTGCTCGAGCATGCAGGCCCTGTTTGGCTTCCACCACTGAAGAAACCAGAACTTAAACACTAGTCTATTATGGGAACATTAAGTATAGGATTATCACCTAAGAAATTGGATGATATGACTGTGGGGTGGGATTACCTAAGAAATTGGATGATATCAAACATGCATAATGCAAGTATGAAGTGATTAAAGAAAAATGTAACAGCTTCAAGTGACATAAATGTGAACAGACTCAAAGAGCGAAAGAGAAGAGTACGCAGCCACAATCGAAGAAAATGAAAGATTATGTAGATCTTATTAAAGTAAACATTGAAGCGGTGACGACATGAATATATTAAAGATAATGATTAAGTGAGAGAAAAAATCATTCATAAGAGTTACCTGAAGATCCTGGCTGCGCTCACGAGTGTATTCCTCTGTAGGTCGCGATATAACCTTAACCTTCATTGCTGTATGTCCAAGTTCCAGCAAAATTTGTGAACCTCTACGCCAGAGTAGAAAATTTTAACGAAAAATAGACTTTATTTATCCGTGATAAGAGCGATTTGACCCTTAAAAAACAAAAATTGTTCGGGATATCCAAGAAATATATGTATTTTCATTTACCGTTTCTGTTTACCACTTCTTATATTGTTACCATTTTTGCCCGATTATTTTCGCTAGTTTGATTACTATTTTCATCCGATTAGTTTCGCCCAATTACTATCTCTTCTGTTTTCGCCTGATTAGTTTTCGCCCGATTACTGTTTCTGTTTTCGCCCGATTAGTTTCGTCTCTTCCGTTTATTATAGCATTTTCGTTTCACCCAATTATTTAGTTTCGTTTTCACCCGATTATTTCATTAATTTTTTAATTATTTTTGATTAATTTGGATAAAAATTGAAAATAATTAAAAAATAAAAAAATTACAAAAAATTAATTAAAAATTTGATATAAATCAGTGTTTTTAAAGACCGAACCAACCCGGCCGGTTCGACCGGGTTTAACTGGAACCGGGGCTTTGAAGTTTGAATGGTTCAGTTTGCTCAAAAACCCGAAAATGGTGAAAAACCGATGACTGGCCGGTTTTTAGCGGTTCAACCGCTGAATCGTGAATCGGACCAGACCGGTTGAACCGGTCTGGTTACTCTTTTTAGCAATTTAAAGTTTTTTGTATTTCTAAACTTGTTTTTTGTATATAAAAATCTTATTATGAATTTTTTTAATGAGATACAGCTTATAACGGTTAAACCACTGGTTGAACCCGATTGAACCAGTTGAACCAGAATCGGAAGGTCCACCGGTTTGGTTTTTAAAACACTTATATAAATCGAGAAAAATTGAAAACAAAATAAAAGAGAGACAGAAACAACATTTTAGCAAAACACCATAACATAATTGGTGCTTACTGCAGCAGTTGCTATTGAGGTAGTTATTCCTTTGGTTGCCTCCAATCCCTTCGAAGATAGCTGAAGTTTGGTATGACCAGGATCAGGCTCAACAATCGGAAACCTGAATATACACAAAGGAGGTTAGAATTCAACAATAAAAAATAGAACCCAACAGACAAAATCATGAATTACAGCCACAACAGTACAGAACCAAAGAAGTAAACAAAGAAGAGTAATGAGAGTAACAAATTCTCACCTACTGGCTACTGTTCTTGATTCAAAGCTCTTTACTACCTCCTCCCACCCCGCAGCGTGCCCATTACCGAATCTTCGAATCTCTTCCCGCAAGCTTCCTTCTTTGTGCTTCAGTTCGGGAAGACTAAGAAAGAAGCGCCTGCTCAGGCCCGTTTACTCTCGGGAGGAAAGGAGGAGAAAACTGAGGGGGAAAAGGCACATAATCGACCCGCGGTCGGACCCTGAAATAGCCGGCCTAGGGAAATAAGATCGACTCCGGCAGCAGGATCAGATCAAGTTTCTCCCCACTCTCCGACAATGGTATAGTCTTCCCAAAAATCTTGATCGCCGGATCTTTAACCGGTGAGTCGTGACGGAAACGAGACTGGTAAGAACAGAATCACTGAATTAGGGCAGGGAAAAGAGAGGAAAGAGAGGGAAAGGAGAGAGGAATCAGAGGGAAAAGAGAGAGGGATCATAGGGAGGAAGAAAAATACCACGGTCTTAGACAGAGTCACACAGTTTTTCCAGCGCGTTGCCGGTGACCGGTAGCTCGATGGATTGGTCGCCTCTCGAGTCTCGCCAACGGACTCAATTAGGCTTTTAGCGTTTTAGCGTTTTGGGGTTCGACTGACTGACCGAGTGAGAGAGTGACTCAGTGAGTCAGTGAGTAGTTACTAACTTCCTTCTTATTGAGGAAGTGTTCAAGACTACTATCTGAAAACATGAGGGAGTGTTCAAGACTACTATCTTAAAACAACAATTGGTGGAGAAGATGAGCAAGGGTTCTCTATCATGTTGAGGCGGCCTTCCCCAATGGGGTGCTTTTTCGGGTACATTTGTTACACTTTGAAAAATGACTAGCATTTTGGCATGGTGTGTTCCATGCTCACCAAAGAAAGTATGCCATGGCAGTATGCATAGCATTTTCCTGTTATAAATTGAAATTTCTCTTTTATTTCATGAAGGTTTAAGGATCTAAGTGTTCATGGCTTCTATTCAATACCATTTGTCAATGTTCATTTTAATGACTGTAAAAAGCTCTGAAAAGTAGTCTAATTGCATTTGAAAGAGGTAAGACAAAACTGGAGTTCTCCAAAAGTTGAAACAACCTAGTTAATAGTTTCAATGCAATGGCTCTTTTGTACTTAATTGAGTTGTTCTTTTGATCATTTTATAAACAATCAAGATATCTAAAACTTGTGATTTATTGAGAAGAAGATGTTCCATTTAGAGCATTTGCTTCACTCATCAAAGCAATTAAAAACCATAAATTTAGATAAATTTTAATGATATAAAATTTTATTAAAATATTGTTTTCATATATCATAACAAACTTTAAAAAGTGAATTATTTTTACCTTCTATTATTAGCTAATTCAAATTTTTTAGAAGTTCAAACGGAACTTATATCGACCTACCTATGTGCTAAAGGTTTTAATCAATTAAAATTTAATGTTGACTACGTGCAAGACTCGGTGTACTCAAATTTTCATCGATTCACTTAAATTTATTTTTTATATTTTAAAATTAATTTATTGTGATTTCAAAATTATTATACCACACAGATGCTTTCACAATTCACCTGCATTTTTACATATTAAAATTATTTAATAGGTGAAATTTTAATCGAAATATGTATATGTTATATTAAGTTACTCGTGGAAGTTGAAAAATCTCTTTCTATCCCGACCAGAAAGAGAACTCTTCAAACGGGGCGCGACTTCCCTATACCAAAATGCGCGATGTGCATGGAACACGGACATGCGACATGGGCGACGCGCATACAAATGCGCATCGACAGCCAACTGACAAAGAGGCGCGGGACCAACAACTCATAGAGTTAGTGGGAATCTATGGGTTGGCATGAGTTGGCATTGGTTGGCAAGCACTTAGAGAAGTGCTTGATAGGTGTCACCAACCATGGGGGGGGTTTTGCAATCTATAAATAGCTATGTGCAAAGGCTTGTAACTCATTCATTCAATAGAAGTGTTCTTTCCTCCCAAATTCGGAGTCCCCTTTGTGCTTGAGTTTTGAGAGAGTTCTAGCACCAAGAACAGGAGTGTTCTTGTGTTAAACTTTTTCCTAGAGGCTGACCAGCATCCAGACGGGCTTGGAGGCTAGGCCGCATGCCACTAAGGAGCAAGATTGTGCTTCGCATACTCTAGCGGCGTGACAACTGGTATCAGAGCGGGAATCAATCCAATGGCAACTTCGGAGGCAGAAAATGTTCAACTCAAAGGTAAGGAACGAATGTCTAAATCTGAACTTCGTTTTTCTTCAATTGAGGATAGGATCGAGAAGGTAGAGGCTTGTTGTTCGAAATTGGAAGAACAAGTCCGTGAGAACCTTAGTTCTGGAAACGGAAGTCCAGAAGTGGTTCATCATTGGAAGAAAATGATTTTAGCGCTATGGCGGTATTCCGAGGGAACCTCGATGAAGTGAAGAACGAGATGAAGAACTGGATGGATGAGTTACGGACAAGACTTGCGTTGTTGGAGCATGTCATTGCTAACGGAGGTGCAAACACGAATGGAACCACAAGCAAGATCAAAGTGTCGGAACTGAAACCTTTCAATGGGGTAAGAGATCCTAAAGTCATTGATAACTTCCTATACCAAGTAAAAAAGTACTTCTTTAATGCTAATCTCAGCGAGACGCAAAAGGTTAGTACTGTTTCTATGTTTCTTGTTGATGATGCTCTTTTATGGTAGAGAAGAAGGGAAACTGATGTGGAATTAGGCACTTCTACCGTCAACACATAGGACAACTTTAAGAAGGAATTGAAGGCTCAATTTTTTCCTGAGGATGTGGAATATCACGCTCGAAAGGAGTAGAGAGCTTTGAAACAAGAAGGCAGGATTACAGAGTATGTACAAAAGTTTACTTCTCTAATGTTATGCATTAATGATATGTCTGATCAGGACAAACTCTTCTCTTTCCTTGCTGGTTTAAAACCTTGGGCGGAGCAAGAATTAAGGAGGCGAGAAGTGAAGACTTTGGCCTCAGCTTTGTCTATGGCGGAGAGACTTACGGAGTATGAATGAAAGACCAAAGAGGTGGGTTCTAAAAACTCTTATTGCACGAAAGACCAGAAGGAGGACGAAAGGAAAAAGAGGTTTGAGAAGAAGGACTCAAGCTTCAAGTTTGATGATAAGAAGAAGAAAGCCGAGAAAGGTAAGTCCTATAGGAAAGTAAGATGTTTTGTTTGTAAAGGCGAACATTTTGCTAAAGATTGCCCAAAAGTGAAAGTGTTGAACTCTCTTTCAGGAGAAGGAGATATGAAGCATAATGGGGGAGAACCGTGCATGAGTTCTATGGCATTGCTCAACTCAGTGCGGACATGTAGTGAAAAAACTACCCAATCGGTAAGGCCTAAACGAAATCTACTTTTCTTGGACTTAGTTTTGAATGGAAATAAGACAAAGGCCATGGTAGACACCGGGGCGACACACAACTTCATCTTAGAGGGGGAGGCAAAACGCCTTAAATTGAAGTTGGAAGCAGACAACAGTCGAATCAAGGCTGTAAATTCGGCAGCAAAAGCGGTAATTGGTGTTGCTAGAAACGTTGGCGTTGCTTTGGGCAAATGGGTAGGAACTCTTGATTTCATTATTGTTCCTTTGGATGATTTTAACGTTATTTTGGGGATGGATTTCTTGAACAATTGTAAGGCATTTGTAATGCCATATTTGGGGCTTGTAGGAATCCTAGATGAGGGTGAGCCTTGTACTCTTTCTGAATCACAAATAATTGATGTAAAAAGAAAGGATGCAATGTTAACGGCCCTGCAGCTTAAGCGTGGTCTTAAGCAAGAGGATCTTACCTATCTTGCAACTCTAGTGGAGGACAAAGACGGAAGCTCAACTCCAGCACCAAAAGAGGTTGTTAAAGTCCTGGAAGAGTTCAAGGATGTCATGCCTAAGGAGTTGCCGCCCTACCTCCCCCTTAGAAGAGGTGTTGATCATGCCATCGAGTTGGAGCCGGGTACCAAACCCCAAGCAAAGGCACCATACCGCATGGCGCCTAAGGAGTTAGATGAACTCAAAAAGCAATTGGGCGAACTACTAGAAGCTGGGTTTGTTCGTCCCTCCAAAGCACTGTATGGAGCGCCGATGCTATTTCAAAGAAAGAAGGATGGTTCTATGCGACTTTGCATCGATTACCGAGCACTAAACAAGGTAACCGTCAAGAACAAGTATCCTATTCCTTTGATTGCTAATCTCTTTGATCAATTGAAGCATTCAAGAGTATTTTCGAAGCTGGACTTGATATCCGGATATTACCAAGTTCGGATCGCGGAAGGAGACGAGGCGAAGACCACTTGTGTAACCAAGTATAGGTCATACGAGTTTCTTGTTATGCCCTTTGGCTTAACAAACGCTCCTGCTACATTTTGTACTCTTATGAACCAAGTGTTTTCACCCTTCCTTGATAAATTTGTAGTCATCTACTTAGATGACATTGTGGGAACATGTAAAACACTTAAAGCAGGTTTTCAAGGTATTAAGGGACAACTCTCTCTTTGTAAAGAGGGAAAAATGTTCCTTCGGGTTGGAAGAAGTGTCCTTCCTCGGACACTGGATCGGCGGCGGACGGATTTGGATGGATCAAAAGAAGGTTCAAGCTATTTTCGAGTGGACTGTGCCAACAAAGGTTGGGGACTTGAGGAGTTTCCTTGGCTTGGTGAACTACTATAGAAGATTCATCAGAGGATTTTCAGCAGTAGCAGCACCTCTAACGGACCACTTGAAGAAGAAATAACAATGGCATTGGTCGGACAAATGCCAAGCTTCATTTGAGGAGTTGAAACAAGTCGTTGTGGAGGAACCCATATTGAAGCTAGCCGACTACAGCAAGCCATTTGAGGTAATTACGGATGCCTCTAACTTTGTTATTGGGGGTGTTCTTGAACAGGATGGGCACCCTATTGCATTCGAAAGTTGGAAGCTAAATGAAATCGAACAACGATACACTGTTCAAGAGAGGGAAATGACAGCAATTGTACTTTGCTTACGCACTTGGAGGCACTGATTGGGGTCCAAGATCGTGGTAAAGACAGACAATGTTGCCTCAAGCTACTTCCTCACACAAAAGAAGTTGAGCCCGAAGCAAGCACGTTGGCAAGACTTCCTAGTGGAATTCGACTTTGAAATCGAGTACAAATCTGGAAAGACCAACAATGTTGCCGATGCGCTTAGCCGTAAAGCCGACTTCACGTGTATTGCTGTTGTGACTCAGTTTAGTACCTCTATACTTGATCGAATTCGTGTGGGGCTGCGGAGTGATGCCACAGCATGTCGTTTGGAACAAGCTGTAATCATGGGTTAAACAAGACGCTTTTGGGTTAGCGATGGACTACTATACACAAAAGGGAAGCGTTCATTTGTACCAAATTATGAGGGTTTGCGCAAGGAGCTCCTACACGAGTTCCATGATACTTTGTGGGCTGGCCATCCTGGCCAAAGAAGGACTATTGCACTCTTGTCTAGGCACTACTATTGGCCCGGACTTGATGCTGATGTTGAGGAGTATGTACGCACCTGTTTGGTATGCCAATAGGACAAAGTTGAGAGGCGAAGACCTGCTGGCCTGTTGGGCCCTCTTCCCATTCCCAAGCGCCCATGGGAGTCCGTAAGCATGGATTTCATTTCTGGCCTACGACGCGCTGAAGGCTTGGGTTCCATTTTGGTGGTGGTGGATAGATTCTCCAAGTATGGGACTTTCATAGCCGTCTCAAACGATTGCACAGCCGAAGAGACAGCCAAAGCATTTCTATCACATGTGGTGAAGCTTTGGGGTGTGCCAGAGACGATTATAAGCGATAGAGATCCAAGATTTACGGGTAAGTTTTGGTCTGAACTTTTCAAGTTGCTTGGAACTACTCTTAACCTTTCCACCAGCTTTCATCCGCAAACGGATGGGCAAACGGAGCGGATAAATGCCTTGCTTGAGGAATACCTTAGGCATTTTGTTAGTGCAAATCAGAAGAATTAGGCTGGGCTCCTTGATATGGCTCAATTCTCATATAACATGCTAAAAAGTGAGGCAACAGGGCATAGCCCATTTGAACTTGCAACCGGCCAACAACCGTTAGTACCAGCAAGCATCATTCTGAAAAAACCAAGTAAGTGTCCTGCAGCTCATCTTCTACTTAAGTGTTGGAAAGAAAGGACGGAACTAGCCCGGTCATATTTGCAACAAGCTAGCAAGCGCATGAAGAAATTTGAGGATTTGAAGCGGCGAGATGTTGAGTTCAAGGTGGGAGACCTTGTTCTCATAAAGATGAGGACGGAAGAATTCAGGTTGTTGAGGGCTAAGAACAAAGGTTTGATAAAAAGGTATGAAGGACCCTTTCCCATTATTCAAAAGATTGGGAAGCTAGCATACAAAGTGCAACTACCGAAGAGAATGGGTAGTCACAACGTATTCCATGTAAGTAATATCAAACCCTATTTCTCTGATTCGGACGCTCAAAGAATTGTAAAGCCTAGAGCACCTCTTGATGTATCCACTACTTTTAGTAAGAAAGTAGATTATGTAATAACTCATAGAGAGGTACATCAAAGAGGCAAACCACGTTCCACAGAATTCTTAATCAAGTGGAAGAGAGAACCAGAAAGTGAGGCTACCTGGCATGAAGCAGCAGAGCTTTGACAATTCGAGAAAGAGGTTGAGGCATATCATGAGCGTATGCAGATGAGGACGTCTGCCTTATGGCGGTGGGAGCATGAAACGGGGCGCGACTTCCCTATACCAAAATGCGCAATGTGCATGGAACACGGACATACGACATTGGCGGATGAGCATACAAATGCGCATGGACAGCCAACCGACAAAGAGGCGTGGGACCAACAATCATTTGATGATGAGGCAGATGATGTGGCACTTGTACGATGTGGCACATGAGGTGGCTCGTGACAAGGCAAGTGAGGTGGTGTACATGAGTTGGCAATGAGTTGGCAAGCACTAGGAGGGAGTGCTTGCTAGTTGGCAACAACTCACACAGTTAGTGGGAATCTATGGGTTGGCATGAGTTGGCATTGGTTGGCAAGCACTTAGAGAAGTGCTTGATAGGTGTCACCAACCATGGGGGGGTTTTGTAATCTATAAATAGCTATGTACAAAGGCTTGTAACTCATTCATTCAATAGAAGTGTTCTTTCCTCCCAAATTCGGAGTCCCCTTTGTGCTTGAGTTTTGAGAGAGTTCTAGCACCAAGAACAGGAGTGTTCTTGTGCTACACTTCTTCCTAGAGGCTGACTAGCATCCAGATGGGCTTGGAGGCTAGGACGCACACCACTAAGGAGCAAGATTGTGCTTCGCATACTCTAGTGACGTGACAACTGTCAACAAAAGAAAGTGGATCAAGAAACATTTTACGCGTTGTCCCTTGCCAGGAAGCGAAAGTGGAGGCCGACTTTGATGTTTGCACATGAATATTATGTGAACTCTGGGTATAGATCTTATCAAATTTTCAGAGCGTCCACAAGTCTGTTTAGAGGTAGAGTTTCGTTTATGTACGCCAAATGAATTGCACTGGTGCTTGTGATAAAAGTTGCTGATAGCCCATGGTTTTTCGCATTGTCTGCGAATCTTAGATAACAACTTGAAATTTGTTGATTGGCGGAGTACTTAATTTCAGTAATTTTCTTTTTGGGGAATTCAACAACCATATCCCTTTAGTGGCTATTTGTTTATTAGACAAACTTGAAAAGTAGAAAACCTATTGTTAGAAATTTCCATCTGAATTTATTGACCTTTATTGTGTCATTCGAACTGAGACATCTAATGTTTATCTGACTCATTGTGACGCCGCTAGATTGACCAAGGCCTGAACTTAGTCTTTTGTAGCGTGCGGCCAAGCCTCCAAGTCCGTCTGGTTGCTAGTCAGCCTCCCCAACAAGATTTGGCTTTGATCTAAGTGCTTGAAAAGATGAGTGATTACAAGCTCTTCTACACAGTTATTTATAGTGTACACATGCCCCATATGTGGGGAGATCTAACCAAAACCTCCTATTCTCTAGCTAACTCATTCAAACAAGTTTGAATGAGTTTATTTGAATTCAAACCTCAACTAACTCGTGCCAGCTATTAAGCACATGCTCCATGTACTTTGCCAATTCATGCATGCCATGTTACAAACCTAATCAAGTGCCACCTCATGCGCCGTGTCATGTAACTGCAACGTAGCTGCCATGCCATCATATGCTGCTAGACCCACTGTAGGTATTCTCCTCCTTCTCAAAGTTGCACCATGTGGTCTGGCTTGCATCTTGATGCCTCTACGCGCGTCAGTACTTGAGCCGCGTGTGGTTGCTCTCTTGTAGTTGCATAAGTGGGGTTACTGAATTGCAACCCCTCTCTTTGGCGAGCGCGTATGTAGCCCCATGCGCGCGTCTTGATCTGCTGGATGCGCTTACGCATACTGGTCGGTTGGTTTTCTATGCGCATGAATGTGTGCGTCCGCCCTTGCTATGCCGTCTTGCGCAAGTCTGTACTCCAAAGATGTTGCTCATGTGTGCATAGGCATGTCGCACCCGTATCATGCTTCCACCGCCATAATGCAGACGTCCTCATCTACGTGCACCCCTCGTATGCCGCATCTCCTCTTCAAATTGTCAAACTTTTGCTCCCTTGTGCCAAGTAGCCTCACTTTCTAGTTTACATCTCCACTTCACTAGAAATTCAATTGTGCATGGCTTACCTCTTTGGCGTACGTCTCTATGGATGATTACATAGTCTACTTTCTTAGTTAAAGTAGTAGATACATCAAGGGGTGCTCTAGGCTTTACAATTCTTTGAGGGTCCAGATCAGAAAAATAACGTTTGAGATTACAAACATGAAATACATTATGAATACGCACTCTCTTTGGTAATTGCACTTTGTACGCTAGCTTCCCAATCTTCTGAATAATGGGAAAGAGACGTTCATACCTTTTTATCAAACCTTTATTCTTGTTCCTCAGCAACCTGAATTGTTCCGGCCTCATCTTTATGAGAACAAGGTCTCCCACCTTGTATTCAATATTTCGCTGCTTCAAATCAACAAACTTCTTCATGCGCTTGTTGGCTTATTGCAAATATGATCGGGCTAGTTCTGTCTTTTTATCCAACGCTTTACTAAGTGATGGGCTGCTGGACACTTACTTGTCTTTTCTGGAATGAAGCTTGTTGGTACTGAATGCTACTGGCCAGTTGCAAGTTCAAAGGGGTTATGCCATGTTGCTTCACTCTTCTGCATGTTGTATGATAATTGAGCCACATCAAGAAGCTTAGGCCAATTCTTTTGATTTGCACTAATGAAATGCCTAAGGTACTCCTCTAGCAAGGCATTTATCCGCTTTGTTTGCCCGTCCGTTTGTGGATGAAAGCTGGTGAAAAAGTTAAAGAGTAGCTCCAAGTAGCGTAAAAAGTTCAGACTAAAAATTACCCGTAAATCTTGGATCCCGACCGCTTATAATCATCTCTGGCACACCCCAAAGCTTCACCACATGTAACGAGAATGCTTTGGCTGCCTCTTCTGTTGTGCAATCTTTTGAAACAACAATGAAAGTTCCATACTTGGAGAATCTATCTACCACCACCAAAATGGAACCCTGGCCTTTGACTCATCTCAGACCAGAAATAAAGTCCATGCTCACGGACGCCCATGGACGCTTGGGAATGAGGAGAGGATCTAGTAGGCCACCAGGTCTTCTCCTTTATATCTTGTCTTGTTGGCACACCAAACAAGTGCGCACATACTCAACATCAGCATCAAGTCCAGGCCAGTGGTAGTGCCTAGACAAGAGTGCAATAGTTCTCCTTTGACCAGGATGTCCAGCCCACAAAGTATCATGGAACTCACGCATGAGCTCCTTGCACAAACCCTCATATTTTGGTACAAATAGGTGCTTCTCTTGTGTGTACAGCAGTCCGTCGCTGACCTAAAAACGCCTTGTTTCACCCATTATTACAACTTGTTCTAACCGACGTGCTGTGGCATCACTCCTCAACCCAACTCGGATTCGATCAAGTATGGAGGTACTAACCTGAGTCATAACAACAACACTTGTGAAGTCGGCTTTGCGGTTGAGTGCATCGGCCACATTGTTGGTCTTCCCAGACTTGTACTCGATTTCGAAATCGAATTCCGCTAGAAAGTCTTGCCAATGTGCTTGCTTCAGGCTCAGTTTCTTTTGTGTCAAGAAATAGCTTGAGGCAACGTTGTCCGTCTTCACCAAGAACTTGGACCCTAGCAAGTAGTGCATCCATGTGTGCAAACAATGCACAATTGTTGTCATCTCCCTCTCTTGAGTTAGAAGCATCAGTAATTACCTCAAATGGCTTGCTGAATTCGGCCAGCTTCAAGATGAGCTCCTTCACCATAACTTGCTTCAATCTCTCAAATGAAGTTTGGCATTTTTTTGTCCAATGTCATTGCTGCTTCTTCTTCAGGAGATCCGTCAAGGGTGTTACTATTGTTGAAAATCTTCTGACGAATCTTCTATAGTAGTTCACCAGGCCAAGGAAACTTCTCAAGTCCCCAACCTTTGTTGGCACGGTCCACTTGGAAATAGTTTGAACTTTCTTATCGTCCATCTAAATTCTTCCGCTGCCAATCCAAGGTCCAAGGAAGGACAATTCTTCCAATCCAATCCGAAGGAACATTTCTCCCTCTTTACAAAAAGAGAGTTCTCCCTTAGCACCTTAAAAACCTGTTTTAAGTGTTTAATATGTTCCTGTAGGTTTGGGCTATACACTACAATGTCGTCTAAGTAGATGACTGCAAATTTATCGAGAAAAGGTGAAAATACTTGGTTCATAAGAGTATAGAAAGTGGCTGGGGCGTTGGTTAAGCCAAAGGGCATAACAAAAAACTCATATGACCCAAACCTGGTTACACAAGTTGTCTTTGGCTCATATCCTTTTGCAATCCGAACTTGGTAGTATCCAGATCTCAAATCCATCTTGGAGAAGACTCTTGCTTGCTTCAATTGATCAAAAAGATTAGCAATCAAAGAAATAGGATACTTGTTCTTGACGGTTACCTTGTTCAGTGCTCGATAATCGATGTAAAGTTGCATAGAACAATCCTTCTTCCTTTGAAATAGAACAGGCGCTCCATATGGTGCTTTGGAAGGCCGAATGAACCCAGCTTCCAACTCACCAAATTGTTTTTTCATCTCGTCCAACTCCTTAGGTTCCATGCGATATGGCGCCTTTGCTTGTGGTTTGGTGCCCAGTTCCAGCTCAACGGCATAATCGACGCCTCTTCTTGGGGGAAGTTGGGGTGGTAGCTCTTTAGGCATGACATCTTTGAACTCTTCCAAAACTTCAACGACCTCCTTCGGTGCTGGAGTTGAGCTCCCTTCTTTGTCTTCTACTGGAGCTGCAACATAAGTAAGATCCCCTTGCTTAAGACCAATGCTTAAGTTGTAGGGCGGTTAACATTACATCTTTTCCTTTTACATCCTTCACTTGTGACTCAGACAGTGTACAAGACCCACCCTCATCAAGGATCCCTACAATCCCCAAATATGGCATTACAAATGCCTTAGAATGGTTCATAAAATCCATCCCCAAAATTACATTGAAATCATCCATCGGAATAACACTAAAATCAAGAGTTCCTGCCCATTTACCCAAGGTAATTTGGACGTTTTTAGAAACACCAACCACTACCTTGGCTGCTGAATTAACAGCCTTAATCCGGCTGATGTCCGGTTCTAACTTCAATTTGAGACGTCTTGCCTCCTCCTGCAAGATGAAGTTATTAGTTGCCCCCGTGTCTACCATGGCCTTTGCCTTACTACCATTCAATGATAAATCAAGATAAAGTAGATTACGTTTAAGCCTTACCAATTGAGTAAAAGACTTAGCACCATATGTTCGTACGGAATTGAGTAATGCCATGGAACCCATACGTGACTCTCCTCCATTGTGTTTTCCATCTCCTTTCCAAACAAGAGTATTCAACACTTTTACTTTTGGACAGTCTTTAGCAAGATTTTCCCCTTCAAAAATAAAACATCTGATTTTTCTAAAGAACTTACCTTTTTCACCTTTCTTCTTCTTGTCATCAAACTTCTTTTTCTTTCTCAAACTTCTTTTTCTTTCTTGATCTTTTTGGTCCTTTTCGCCATTGGTGTTTTTAGAAGCCACCTCCTTGGTCTTCCTTTCATACTCTGTCGGCCTCCCAGCCGTGGACAAAGCTGATGCCAAAGTCTTCACTTCCCTCCTCTTTAGTTCTTGCTCCGCCCAAGGTTTCAAACCAGCAAGAAAAGAAAAAAGTCTGCCCTGGTTAGATATATCAGAAATGCACAACATTAAAAAAGTAAACTTTTGTACATACTCTCTAATGGTTCCTTCTTGCTTCAAGGCTCTCAACTCCTTTTGAGCTTGATATTCCACATCCTCTGGAAATCCTCCCACATTCTTACGGTTGAGGTGCCTGATTCCCCATCTGTAGCCCTTCTCCTCCACCAAAGAACAACATCATCGACAACAAACATAGAAGCGGTGCTTACCTTTTGCTCCTCATCCGTGAGTTTGGCTGAATGGAAGTACTGCTCTACTTGCCATAAGAAGTTGTCAATGGTTTTGGAGTCTCTTACCCCATTGAAAGGCTTGGGTTCAGGTTCCTTGATCTTGGTTGCTGCTCCATTCGTGCTTGCATCTCCATTAGCTACAACACGCTCTAACAATGCAAGTCTCGTCCGTAATTCTTCCATCTCGTTCCTTACCTCATCTAGGTCTGCCCGGAACACCGTCATGACACTATGGACATTTTCTTCCAATGCTTGAACCGCTTCTAGACTCCCATCTCCATAATCAAGGTTCTCGTGAACGTGTTCTTCTAATCCCTAACAACTCGCTTCCACCTTGTCCAATCTGTCCTCAAGAGAAGAAAAACAAACTTTAGTTTTAGACATTCTCTCCTTACCTTTTGTTGGAGCGATTTCAGTTTCAGAATTTGCCATTAGATTAATCTTTTGCTCTTATGCCAATTGTCATGCCGCTGGATTTACCAAGGCCTGAACGTAGTCTTTTGCAGCGTGCGGCCTAGCCTCTAAGTCCGTCTGGTTGCTAGTTAGCCTCCCCCAACAAGATTAGAGCAACAAATTCGGGATTAGGAGGAAAAAATCCTCTATTGAAAAGATGAAGTGATTACAAGCTCTTCTACACAGCTATTTATAGTGTACACATGCCCCATATGTGGGGAAATCTAACCAAAACCTCCTACTCTCTAGCTAACTCATTCAAACTTGTTTGAATGAGTTTATTTGAATTTAAACTTCAACTAACTCGTTCCAGCTATTAAGCACATGCTCCATGTACTTTGCCAACTCATGCATGCCATGTCACAAACCTAATCAAGTGCGACCTCATGCGCCATGTCATGCAATTGCCAAGACATCCTGCATGTCATCATATGCTGCTGGACCCACAGTAGGTATGCTCCTCCTTCTCAGAGTTGCACTATGTGGTCTGGCTTGCATCTTGATGCCTCTATGCGCATCGGTACATGAGTCGCACATGGCTGCTCCCTTGTGGTTGCATGAATGGGGTTACCGAATCACAATCCCGCTCTTAGGCGTGCACGTATGTGGCCCCAAGTGCGTGTCTTGATCTGCTGGATGCGCTTGCGCATGCAGCCCTGCATGCGCATGCTAGTCGGTTGGTTGTCCATGCACATGAATGTGTGTGTCCGCCCTTGTTGTGCCGTTTTACACAAGTCTGTACTCCAAAGACGTTGCACATGTGTGCGTAGGCATGTCGCACCCTGTATCACTCATGCTAGAATCAAGGGTGTTCAATAAGTAGTGTTTGAGTGAGTGATATCATTGGCTCAGGAAGAAGCACTTTCTACTCAGCCTTCCACGGGTTCATGCTAGGCTGAAAAAAAGGTGCACACACAAGAGAGAGTGGATAAGACGGATTCAAGTTTACTCCCTTCCCTTGGTTATCCATGTTCCCTAGTTAAATTACATACCTATAAGTGAGATGGTTTTCCTTTGTTTTGCTTGTGAAACGCAGGAGGTGAACAGTAGAAACGAGTCTTTTCTACTTTTCTAGCCACATGTTACATTTGTTTGAATGTACTAAGGTTTGGTTTTGGATGCCATTTCACTGTTTTGAAGTTCAGGATCTTTTAGCGCCACTTTTAGATCTGGTGCAAAGCTCAATGTTGTAGGTGTATTTTTTTATACTCTAGAAAAGCCGTCCTTATAGCTTGATAGTGAATTTTAAATTTCAGTTGGAATAACCTTTCTTTTCTATTTTATTGGCTTTCATTGTCATTTTCATTTTGTTTCCATTTATTTTATAAGGTTTTTCTTTTTTTATGGCAGAATGGCTGCAATATACAGTCTTTTTATCATGAATAAGTCTGGTGGATTGATTTTCTCTAAGGTAAGTGGAGTGTTTCATAGTGGCTTATATGACTCCAATTTCCCAAAGTGAACCAGGCTCAAGTTTCATTTTTGCATGCCAGGACTATGGATCAGCTGGAAAGATGGACACAAAGGATAGCTTGTGAGTGGCAAGCTTGTGGCACCCAATGCATGCTATCTCTCAGCAGTTGTCCCCCACGGCTGGCTGTATGGGAATAGAACACCTCGAGGCAGACACTTTTAATCTTCATTTCTTTCAGTCACTAACTTGTAACTCTATCAAGGCTTGCGCATTGTTACTCTCGGATGAGAGAATAGAAATGATGTTTAATTGTCAATTCATGTGATTCAGGCAATACATATTTGCTTTGATGTCTATAATGTGGCTCGTCGAGTGCCTGAAGATGACAGGCTTAAAAGTTGCAACGAATCAGCTTGAAAGTCTATTCTTTTTTTGGAATTAGATTTTTATCCTCTTTGTTATGTTGATCTAATATATGTAATACCATTTAAGGTTTGAATTCTTTCTAAATCCAGGGAGCTCTGGCAGGCTTTGTTGTTTGAAGGACAAGAGAGCCAGTCGATCAAAACAATTAGGGGAATCTAGTTGTTGTAATTTGCTGCATTTAAACATTATGCTTCTTTCCATGAATATGTCCATGAGTGCTCAGGCCTTTTGTACAACGATTAAATAATTCATTTTAGAGCTTCTAAGTGTGAAAGAGTTTAAAAAATCAAATTGATGTGTCTTTGTTTTGTCTGGTTCATACTGTTCAATACAAATGAATATCTGCTATTGTTGCCTTTGACGTTCTGCTCATCCGTTGGTATTTAATCCTTTTCTTATCACATCAATCTTTTGTAGATTCATCAGGAACCAAATTCTTCGTGGTGTGTGAACCTGGCACGCTGCATATGGGAGCTCTTCTGAAACACATTTATGAGCTTTATACAGATTTTGTGTTGAAAAAAATCCCTTCTACGAAATGGAAATTCCAATCGGGTGTGAGCTTTTTTACCTGAATCTTGCCCAAGCTATTCAGAAAGACCGTGTTGCATTAATGGGATGGTGAATTAAGGATTGTGAAGTGTGTTAGATTTAATTAGATATCTTACATCTGTGGAGACCCTTTTGATCATATTGTGACCCCATCATTAATTTCCATGTTCCTTTCTGTTAGGCACTCACAGCTTATCAATGTATGAGCTTTGGTTTCTGAAACAATTTATGCTGGTATCTTCTTCTAGTTAATTAAAAACCCTCCATGGAAGCTTTTTTCTTCCTGTAGCTTGCCAACTTACTTTGCAGTCCTACCCCCAATATCTGATAATTTTGTGTACTTATATAAAACAGTAAACAGGACAAACTATACAGAAATTAAGATATCAACAACACTTTTATCCCTGCTCTTTCTTGTCATGAGATGACTTGTTATTTACTTTATTTATTTCTCGTAGTTACTCTTTTTGTGTTTCAAATTTGTCAATGGAATTATTTACTTTTTTTTTCTTATTTTGAGCTTAAACCAGGATTTTGTTGTTGTAACTATTAAACAGAGGTGTTCAATTATTAAAAAACCCATCATTCTGCTATATAATGTTTTCTTTGAAGAATATTTTACCATGAGCAAAAATAAAAAACAGAGATCCTGGTGTATGTGAGCAAAGCTTACTGGGTCAGAGGATCAAACTCCTATGTGATAATGGATAGATCTTAATTTTTTCTCATGTAGCATCATTATCAGATGTCAAGACGTAAAAAAGTATTGCATATTTATTAGCGTGCAAACTGTCACAATGGTCTCCAGGAAATCATATTTTCGTGGATGTTTTTTCAGATGCATTTTGTTGTTCATTATTTCCCATTGAATATCACAACCTGCTGGTTTATTGGCCCAAGAAGATACTACTTATGTCGAAAAAGACTGACAATTGCTGCTAACTATGTGAATTATTTTTTTTAGAAGCAGTAAGAAAAAACAAACTAGTTATCTTTCCTCATCCTATCAGTTCTCATTATAGACAGGGAACTAATTTGTTTTAAGATCAGTTTTCTGATATGAAAATCTGCTTTCTTTGTAAATGCTATAGTTCCTGTCTCTATTTCCTGGTTCTTTGCATTTTATTCTGAGCAATGCAAAATTTTATTCTGAGCAATGCAAACAGGATTATGTCGTTACCAAATTGTTTGAAATATATGAATGTTTCTCTATCTTTCAGATGATGCTAATCTGATATAGTGCTTTTTCTTTTCTATCCAGAGACATCGAAGCAGTGCAACGGTTTTTGTCCAGAGTAACCCTGCTAACAATGCTCGATCAAGCTCCCATTGCAACCAACCTTCAGCTAAGGAGAAGATCACGAGTGTACTTTTGGGCAGAAATCCTTATCATCTAAGGGAGAAGGGCATGTTACAACCCAAGCAAAGGCAGCAAGTAGAAATCTGTTTTCTTTGACACAAGAAGTAAGGACTGGCAGAAAAGACCACGAGAATGAAGTCAATAACCAAGAAAGTGAACTTCACAAACTATCTCTTTGTGAGAAAGGCAAGGTTCCTGTAGGCAGTGCCTACTTAATTGAGGAAGCATCAGATAAGATTCCTAAGATCAAGTGGGGGGATCTTGAAGATGAAGAGCTTGAAAGGTCTAAAAACACTGGAAAAAGTATCTTATCCTCTCCTTCTCAGATTGTTAATCAAGAAGACTCAGTTGTTAAGAGATTCGCTGAGGTGCAGCAGTTACCTGATGTGATAGCTTCTTCAGCAGTTCAGGGAGACTTTAATGAAGTAAATGAGATACCTTCTGAAGATGTTCAATTACCCAAGGCAGGTGAGACAATACAGCCATCAGATGATGCTCTTGCTTTATCTTCTGAAATTCATTGCAATAAAGAAACAGATGCTTCACATTGGGATAATTCATCTGCTGGAACTAGTATCTCATCAGCTGTTACAAGCTCTGGACTCCCTATCATCACTTCAATGGGAGATCTGGCTCCCAAAGAGCCAGGTGCACTTTCACAAGAAAATCGTGAACCTGAAACATCTGGTGGTGATTCTATAACAGCTCCCGTAAATTTGACAGGCTTGCAAGATACTGTGGGAAATGCTAGTTTGTCAAATAGCCAGCTTATGAATGCCCTTGATGGAGATGAATCAGGAGATTACAAAGAAAGCTTTAGAGAGGGGTTTTGGACATTTCTCATTTGGAATCTTAGTAGAGCAGTTAATGAACTTTATCTGCTATGTGAACTGGAATGTGATGTGGAACAGATGAAAGAGGCTATTCTTGTTCTCGAAGAAGCTGGATCTGATTTCAAAGCATTGAAGTCCAGAGAGGAAGAGTTTGAAAAAGTGAGAAAATCCTCTGGATCATGGGAGGTCGGAATTTTTCTTCTTCTATTTCCAGAGCTTTACTTGCATATCTACCAATATAAATGCTTTAGTTTTTTTTGTTATCGGTGTTGTTTACCCCTTGTTATTTTTTATAGTATGAGTTATTTTGTTCTACCATCATTTTCTGCCTAAGTGATGAAATTATCACCTAGGTGTCGTACAACAGAGAAGCAAATAAGCTGAATGCAGCAATTAGAAATCCTGAGAGTAGCAAAATAGAATGAGTTATGTTTTTCTATTTTTATTATAATTATCAGTTTTTTAAGAAAAAGAGCTGTACCAATAGATATGCAAATAAACCCCATAACCAATATATTAATAAACATGATGTGGAATTAAATACTCGCTTCAAGTACTTCAAAAATACAAACCTGAAATATCTTTATGTTCCCATCTCGGTTTATTGTCACGTTTGGTTCTATTTACTGGCATCTACTTTCTCATCTCAACTGAAGGGAGAGTTGCGTCACTCGTAAATGGTGCAAACTTTTACCTGTCCTGTGAATCTGAACTGAACCCCTACTTGGTTAAGTCAACATGTACACACACACACATATATATATATTTTTTGGTCTAGTGGCGGGAAACCAGATAAATGAGTGACTATATTGATGAGATAGTTAGCATATGCCTATTATTTATCCCTTTGGAATCATGTGCCTAGAAGTTGCAGATTTCTTTGATGATGTTGTGGCTGGTAGAGGATCCTCTGGTTGATATCTTCTTGTGGGAATGCCCTACTGCTAGATAATATTTTTATTTTTCTGATGTATGTTTTTCTATGAATATTTGTGATGCATCTGTTGTATTCCTCTTATTGGGAGTTTCCCGCTTGGTAACAGTGTTTTCTCCTTGTTATAGAAAAAAAACTTGTAATTGTGTCAGATTTTGCAGGATTTAAATATCATGGCACTGCAGTATGCTTATCTTCTAATATATCCTTATTCCATCTATTTACTCTATGATATACTACTTTTTTGAACTTGTCTATGCCATACTTCTATTCACACCATGCTATCTTTTGATTTACACCATGCTGTACTTCTGGCAACAAAAAATAGAATTTCTTCTCATCTACTCCTCTTATGTGCTGATTTGGGTGCCTCTTGTCTTCAGACATTTAATAATTCTGTTGCATGCATGTAGTGGTTGGTTGTTTACTTACATGATACTCATCGTAGATGTGGAGTACGAAATCTTCTAATACTGTTCATTTTTCTTGAGATATACTTCTATTCACTAGTTACATTCTGGAATATTTGGAAAAAAAGAGTTGAATTTGCCAGCTTTGAGCTGCTTTGTTTTCTAGCCTTTATTCCTTGGATTTTTATGTGTCAGAAAGCTCTTTCAGGTCTAATCGCATAGTTCATGCCTCTATATTACTGATGTAAATTCATTGCTTGCTGGTAATTGTTTAAGGTACGGAGAATGACAACTTCATCCCATAGAGCAGAAATATTATCTTCCTCTTTGGAAGCCTTCAAGAAAATTACACAAGAAAGGGATAGCAAGGATTCAACACAAAATGATGGAAGTCTGCGTTCTGTATCCCCATTTGCAAAACATTTTTCTATCAA
Source organism: Aristolochia contorta (assembly GCA_022405105.1). Classification (NCBI taxonomy): domain Eukaryota; kingdom Viridiplantae; phylum Streptophyta; class Magnoliopsida; order Piperales; family Aristolochiaceae; genus Aristolochia; species Aristolochia contorta. The sequence continues at coordinate 6,114,810 of CM039669.1, read as the reverse complement.
TCCTCAAAAAAAAAAAAAAATCCTCCGAGAATAGTGATGTTACACGAGAATCAGGTAAGAAGTCTAGAAAACATGCTGTTGATATGGAACTTGGGGAAGGATCCAACAGTGGGGAAAAGCAGAATGCGGAAATCAGCTATCAGTTACTTCTACATACATGGCATCAGCTCCTAATTTAACTGGTTCGCACACATTACTGAAGGATACAACTGCAGCTAAGAAAGCTAGTTATTCAAAGAGGTCAACCTCTCACGGTGACAAAGACAGAGAGAAAGAAAAGAGGAGTATGACATCATTGAAATCAATAAATGTCTGGAAAGAAAAGCGAAATTGGGAAGATATGTTGGACCTAGTGGGTAAGAAAAATACTTAATTAACTACACAATTGAAATTAATCAACAACTCAAGTAATTATTGTAGACATTAACAACATTGATAGACACAATAAATTCATAAACGAATATAATAATACAAAAGAAACTTACAATGAGAATTCAAATAATAGAATACTAAAAATACTCTCTCTCTCTCTCTAACAACTCTAATTGAAACAAGATAACAAAATTTAAATAAGCAAACAATAGATCATTAGATCACAACAAAAACATCATCGACAATAGAATAACTCAAATTCCAGCATGCTCAACATGTAATATTAAACAATTAACTAACCTAAATAAACAGAGCTATAACTAGAAATTTTCATACAATTAAGTTTAGATAACAAAATTACAGCAGCAAGCATAATAATATTTTTAAACTTGAAACAATAAATATACAATGAGGATTGGCAATTTCAGAATTAAGAACAATTCTGATTCAACACAACCTACTATTAATCAATACACTAATCACAGAGGACAAATAGCAATTAGATCAAAATTATTAACACTTCTAATAACTAAATATTTAATCAAAGATAGCAATTTGATAAAATTAAATCAAAATAAAAACTTATCAGCTGCAGCGTGAAAAAATCCACTGCCTTAAAGACGTTATCGGTGACCACGGTGCAGAGTCACGAGCCGAGCGTCTCCCAAGGTTACGCAGCATTCTCAGAGGGACGTGCACTCGTCGCTGAGAGTTCGGAGTCGTTCAGGAACCCAGAATAAAGAAGATTTGTGCTTGGAGACGATTCGCAGAGAGAATAAAAAGCACAGCATATGAAGAAGCTTCGCTCGAAGAAGACAGCAAGAGATGAAGAAGATGACAACGAGAGATGAAGAAGAAGACATCGAGAGATGAAGAAGAAGACCGCAAGAGATGAAGAAGAAAACAACACGGGGTTTTCCGTCTCTTCCGTGAAGAACAACAAGAGATGTTTCGCCGAGGAAGAAGAAGATGATTCTCTGGTTTTTTCCGTGCCTCGGGTTCTCGGGGAACCCTGTTTTAACCCCAAAATCACGAACCGGCAAAAGTCCCGTTAGTGTTATGAGATCCGATTTAATGGCATATCATTTTTAATGGTTTTACCGTTTGGAAACAGTAATGTTTCTCACGGGTAGGGAAGTGGGCTCCGACTCTCTGTCGGGTCCCGAAACGGTCATTTTCCCAACAAGATATACCTTTCTCCCCATTGAGGAACTCATCCAGGATACCTCATTCACCTTCTTTGAGCAGAAGAAGTGCATAACGAGATAGAGTGCTTCATGATAAACTGATGTCCCCTGAGAAGAAGAAAAAAACTGCATTAGATATGAAAAGAGAAGCAAAAGAAAAGCATGCTCGGGCCGTAAGGATCATAAGTGAGTTGGAGAATGAGAGGGTCCAAAGATTGCAAATGACTTCAGAAGAACTAAATCGAGTTAGTGAATGGCAAGCTGTTAAGAGCTCGAAGCTACGTGAAGAAATGCCGACTCACCATCAGAGAAGTGAATCCCGACATGAAGCCCACTTCGCACAAGTTGTGAAGAGAGCTGGAGATGAAAGTAGTAAAGTTAATGAGGTTCGATCTATTACTTCACTAAATGAAGAGAATAAGAAACTCATTTTAAAACAAAGTAAGCTTCAGGATTCAGAACTAAGGAGAGCTGAAAAGCTACAAGAAATTAAAATCAAACAAAAGGAGGACTCTGCCAGAGAAGAGGCTGTATTGGAACGTAGGAAGCTTCTGGAAGCAGAAAAGTTGCAACGGCTAGCAGAGAACCAACGGAAGAAGGAAGAGGCACAAGTGCGGAGGGAAGAGGAGCGGAAGGCATCAAGTGCTGCACGTGAAGCCCGGGCAATTTAACGATTGAGGAGAAAGGAAGTTAGAGTTAAAGCTCAACAAGAGGAAGCTGAACTGTTCGCACAAAAATTGGCTGAGACGCTCAGTGAGAGTGAAATGCGTTGAAAATTTTACCTTGAACAGATTAAGGAGAGAGCGCCAATGGATTTTAGAGACCAGTCATCTCCTTCAGTTAGGAAGAGTGCTAACAAGGAAGGAATGGGGAAAGTTAATTCAGTAAATAGCGTTGAAGATTTATATTGTATATCAGGGGTGGACAGCTCTTCTCTAGGTAGCAGTGATCTAGTGGTACAACAGTCGTGGAAAAGAAGAACAAAGAAAATCCGGCAAAGGCTTATGGCATTGAAGTATGACTTCTTCGAGCCTCCGGTTAGTGGTGAGACTGCTGGGATTGGGTACAGAGCCCATGTGGTGGCAGCTAGGGCAAAGATTGCAAGATGCCTTCAGGATCTTCAGAAGCTTCGACAGGCTAGGAAAGAAGGGGCAGAGAGCATAGGACAAACTGTAGGAGATATGATTAAGGTATTACTAGTTTCTTCATGTCATCTCCCTCCCTCATTCTCCCTCTCGCTCCTCCACTTATATAGATTACCTATATATTTAGCTTAGAAACTCCTGATTTTTTTGGTTGTTTCCCTGTCAAGTAGTTTTTGGAAGGCAAGGATCTTGAGCTCCAAGCATCTCGACAAGCCGGCCTACTTAATAAAATGAGATTGGGTTGAGTTTCTCACTGATTCAACGTGATATATATACTAGAGAACCAAAAACACATTCCTCGAATCAAGGACCCACTCTTGAATCAAAGATCCATTCCTTGAATCAAGGACCCATTCCTTAAATCAAAGACCCATTCTTTGAATCAAGGACCCATTCCTTGAATGAAGTACCCATTCTTTGAATCAAAGACCCATTCCTAGAATCAAGGACCCACTCTTGAATCAAGGATCCATTCCTTGAATCAAGGACTCATTCCTTGAATCAAGGACCCATTCCTTGAATCAAGGACCCATTCCTTGGATCAAGGACCCATTCCTTGAATCAAGGACCCATTCCTTGAATCAAGGACCCATTCCTGGAATCAAGGACTCATTCCTTGAATCAAGGACCCATTCCTTGAATCAAGGACCCATTCCAGGCCAACTTGATAAAATGGGATTGGGTTGAGTTTCTCATTGATTCAACGTGATATATATACTAGAGAATCAAAAACACATTCCTGGAATTAAGGACCCATTCCTGGAATCAAGGACCCACTCTTGAATCAAGGACCCATCCCATTTCTTAAATCAAGGACCCATTCCTTGAATCAAGGACCCATTCCTTGAATCAAGGACCCATTCCTGGAATCAAGGACCCATTCTTGGAAGCAAGGACCTATTCCTGGAATCAAGGACCCATTCCTGGAATCAAAGACCCACTTTTGAATCAAGGACCCATTCTTTGAATCAAGGACCCATTCTTGGAATCAAAGACCCACTCTTGAATCAAGGATCCATTCCTTGAGTCAAGGATCTCTTCCTTAAAATCAAGGACCCATTCCTTGAATCAAGGCATATGTTATCTTAACACCCCTCCTCAAGGTGGAGCATAGACATCTAAAATGCCCAACTTGTCAAGAAGAAAATCAAATTGCTTCTTTCCCAAAGCCTTGGTAAAAAAGTCTACCAATTGAATTGGCGTTGGTACATAAGACTGAGGAATAAGTCTGTCTTGGATAGCATCTTTCACGAAATTACAGTCAATTTTAATGTGTTTTGTGCGTTCTTGAAATCCCGGATTCTGCATTATATGCAATGCAGACTGCTATCACAAAAAAGAGGAATCGCCTTTGGATGATGAACTCCTAAACTCAAAAGTAGACCCTTCAACCATTTTAGTTCTCAAGTAATAGAAGCCATAGAACAATATTTGGCCTTGGCGGAAGAATGAGCTACAGTATGTTGCTTCTTAGTTTTCCATGGAATTGGCGAATTTCCCAAACACACAAACCAACCAGTGAGAGACCGTTTGGTAAGAGGACAAGCTGGCCAATCTAAGTCACACCAACCTGTCAAAGACAACTCACTATTTGAGCGCAAGAGAATGCCTTGACTCGGTGATTTCTTTAAATAGCGAACAACTCGTAATGCAACATCCCAATGTTCCTGTCTTGGTTCATGCATGAATTGCGATAAGAGATTAACCGAGTATGCCAAGTCAGGGCGAGTAATCGCCAAATAAATAAGACACCCAAGCAAACGTCTATAGGGATCAAGATCCGAAAGCTAACGCCCCGTGGCACGTGCCAGTTGATGATTCTGTTCGATCGGGAATGAAGCTAGCTTTGAGCCTAATAATCCAGCCTCCAAAATAATATCAAGAGCATATTTCCTTTGACATAGGAACCACCCTGAAGAGCTTCTAACCACTTCAATGCCAAAAAAAATATTTAAGCACACTTAGATCCATCATATAAAAACAATTTCTCAAATAGGCTTTAAAACACGTCGTTGGAGTGGAATCATTACCAGAAATTACCAAATCATCTACTTGCACTAGTACATTAATCTGCACAGACCCTTTAGTGTAAGTAAATAGAGAATAATCGAAATAGGATTAAAGAAAACCATACCCCTTTAAAGCTGTCACGAGCTTTGCAAACCAGCATCGAGGTACTTGTCTCAAGCCATACAGTGACTTACTCAAACGACAAACCAAATTGGAATCAGTAGAGCTAAAGCCTAGAGAAAGTTTCATATACACCTCCTCGTCTAAATCGCCGTGAAGGAAAGCATTATGAACATCCATCTGATGCAACTCCCAATTCTTTGATGTGGCAACAGCTAGAAAAGCTCAAACAGTCACCATTTTTGCTATTGGGGCATAATCAATTCCTTCAAATTGATGATTGCCAAGAACAACTAATCTGGCTTTTAATCTCTCAATGCTACCATCTGAGTTGTATTTAATTTTGTATACCCATTTATTAGCCTAGAGCTTTCTTGCCAGGAGGTAATTTTTCCACAGTCCAAGTGCCATTATCTTCCAAAGCATGACTTTCGTTTTGCATAGTAGTACACTAGCTGACATCTTTTGCAGCCTCCTTAAAGGACCGTGGCTCAACACCAGCAGTTGCAGTTGCAAGAAAATTTCAGTGTTTCACAGTAAATTTGTTATAACTAACATAATGTGCTATAGTGAAAGGCGTAAATGAGGGTGTGTGATATTGCGGATCAGGTGGAGAAAGGGATGGATTTTCTTGATAATTGTATGTGTCATGAAGTCTTGTAATTTTACCGATGGCACCTTCTCCCGAAACCCACGGCCCAAGTTGTCCTCCCCCGAGCCTACGGGAGCTTCATCAACCCCCTCGCCATCCGTGGAGGAAGTTGCCACAGATGGAACATACTGAGCGTTTGGACATGGTTCAGACATAGAGGGTGGCATCTCAATAGGTCGAGATGTGTGGCAAGTAGGGGGCGAGACCATTGGAGGAGCTATGATGGCATCCTGGTGCATCATTTTATGATCATCCATACCATCAATAAACTCTTCAGTATAAGGAGCATCATGGTCAAGGATAGGAGTAAGTTGTGTGATTTCCACATTCGAAAAAGGAAAAAAATTTCATAGAACTTCACATCCCTCGACACAAAGAATTCATTTTTCTCAAGGTCAAATAAACTCCATCCCTTCTTACTAAACGGATATCCCACAAAAACAGATTTACAACTACGACTAGCAAATTTGTGTCCTTTAGCTCGTTGATTATGAGCATAGGCTAAACAACCAACAATGTGTAAGTCACTGAAAGAAGGTGCAGAACCAAAGAGAATTTCATAAATAGTGTTGCTGAGGAGAACACTAGACGAAGTCCGATTTATGAGGTGGGCAGCGGTCAAAACACATTCCCACCAAAAATAAATTTGGTAAGCCTCCTTGAAATCGCAATGCACGAACAACATTCAAAATATATTTATGTTTCCTTTCAACTCTTCCATTTTGTTGAGGGGTACCCATACAAGAAGTTTGAAATAAAATGCCATTTGCCACAAAATAATCTTTCATGCAATTAAACTCTGTTTCATTGTCACTACGTACAATTTTCAACTTTCGAGAAATTGACGTTCAATCATTGCAATAAAGGACATAAACATCTGGAAAACCTCTCTTTTGTCAATTAATAAATAAACCCACACAACAAGAGAACAATCATCCACCAAAGATAAAAAAATAACGCGTACCACAGGAAGAAAGTTCATCATATGGACCCCACAAATCACAATGTATTAACTCAAATATCTGAGTTGCTTTATGTTCATTTAAAGGAAAACTATTTCTAGGTTGTTTAACACGATGACAAACTTTACATGCTTTATCTAAATAGCCCCTAGAATCATGAAAAAAAGGAAGCAACTTCACTACTTTCTCGGAAGGATGACCCAATCGATGATGTCATAACTCCAAGGACTTCAAACTAGCAACCGAAATCGCTTGCACCTTGAATCCTTGCCGTAAAGTCCATCCTGTCTCTCACCTGTGTCAATCACCTCCCTCGAACGTTTGTCCTATATAGCACACAAGATAGAATTAAATTGGACAAAACAATTTAAATCATTATTCAATTGAGACACCGAAATTAAATTGCAGTGCAATTTAGGAACAAAAAGAACTTTTTGAAGCACTATTGTTTTCATTAGTCTCACAACACCCTCCTTTGTAGCAACTACAGTTTGACCATCCAAAAGACCCACAGGACATGGAGAAACCACTTTAATATTCAGTAAACAAGATTCATTACCGGTAACATGATGAGAGCATCTGGTATCAATTATCAAATCATCTATTCCCAAATTACCATGCAACTGGTTAGAAGAAGTAGAAGATCCAAATGCGGCTGATAATGCCGCCCATTGTTCGGCAGTAAATCCTGGAAGAGGTTGTGCAGCTGGAGCGGGGATCGACGTTGCAAGAGGTGCATTGTGATTAACGTCGGGTGTAGTGACATTAGCACACACTTTTGTACGACCATGACCTGTCGAATTATTTGTTGGTTTGCCCTTCAAATTGCCTTTTCCCTCACGATTACAACCATATTTCTCCTAGTACCAATCTAGAGTACCATGTATATCAAAGCAAGTAGCAATATCATGACTTTTTTTGTGGCAATGAGAACAATCAAGGCAGCCTTCTCCGTTCGATCAAAGCTTGATGTAGATCTATTCTCCGTACGCACAACAAAACCAATGACATCGGGTTTCTCTTCAGTGATGTGTGTGATCCCCCGAACCCGCTCATCTTGAGGGATTTGTTGGAATGCCCGATTCAACGTTGGGAGAGGATCTTGCGACAAAAGAGTAGACCGTCGTTGGGAATAATAATCGAAACACAGGCCAAGAAAAAAATTGGTGCAGCCTATCATCGGCACGCCGTTTTTCATGTTGTTTACCAACCTGACAGGTACATCTACCACACACAAGAAATCAAAGGCTCATGTTTATCAAAGGCTTCTATAGCCATGGTTTAGGAGAAAGAAAAAAATCGTTTCTCACAAAACCTAAGCCTCGCTCTAGTACCATGATAAAATGAGATTGGTTTGAGTTTATCATTGATTCAACATGATATCTATACAAGAAAAATCAAAAACACATTCCTAGAGTCAAGGACCCATTCCTTGAATCAAGGACTCGTTCCTGGAATCAAGGACCCATTCCTTGAATCAAGGACCCATTCCTTGAATCAAGGACCCCTTCCTTGAATCAAGGACCCCTTCCTTAAATCAAGGAATATGTTATCCTAAGACTACTTGATTTCATTGCTTCTACACTGCAGTCATCCCACATTTCTAAACCTGAAGCAAGCCAAGTGACAATATACCTATTATGACTACTGAAAGTAGTGCTTGCTCTACGTGTAAATCGTTGTTATTTTATTGCACAAAACCCATTACCTCCAGTTACTCCAATGATCTCTGCTGCTCTTGAAATTATATTAAGATTTCAGTTGCTTCAAATCTCCCTCTTTGCAACTCCAACTTAGTATCCTGCAAAATCTCATTTGAGAATCGGGAGTCAATTGTAGAAGAACTGGAGGGGTTTCTATGGACTGGTACAGTCATTATTGATCATACAGAGACAAATGAACACCATAGTCAAATGCAGGATATCTTGGTGGAGCTAGTAGTCGCCTATCAAGTAATTCATCACTTGAGAGATCTGTTTGCTCTTTTCGATAGACCTCAGTTTGAAGGAGTTCCATTTCCTTCATCGGTTCTTTTAGGCTTGAATCTTCTTATAGTATTGACCTCTCGATATTGATTTATTAACTCTATTAATAAACCATGTTGGTCCACTTTAGACATTAAAGATGAAGAGAAATCTGCAAATGCTGCAGAATAGGAAGGTGTTGGTGATTCTTCTGACAAAGTGATAGATTTTGATGTGGCAAGCATTATTGATAAGAAAAAAGATCCATTATCAATCCAAAAGAATTCAAGCAACCAATTAACTGAAACTTCAAGTCCTCTGAACAATACAATAGAAACTTCTGGTGAACCTCAAACAAAATAAGTTAGCAGAGAATATTACCACCTTGTCCCAAAGGAGTGAGAATAGCCGAACTGATAAGAACAATGTCAAAATGATATTTTGCAAGAGGTTGGAGGTCTGGTGATGCAAAATAAGGTTTAAAACGACCATGAGGTTGGCTTGAAGCTGCAAGTTGCATTTGTTGTTTCGGCCATTGGAGAGACTGGTCTTGTTGGACTTCCATCACTATTGACAGTTGTACTGTTGCAGGCAAAGAGCAAATTATCATCTGAGCAACATACCTATCTTCTTCCATCAAATTTTGAAGAAGTCGAAACTGGTGCTTTATTGATTTCAATGGCGCAACTGAGCATATTGACTTGCCGGCTTCTGGGAAAAATTTTACGTGGAGTATTAATAGAGCTTCTCCTACATTATGCAGATTAGACTGATACTTGTGCTCCACTGAATGGCTGGAACTCTATCCAAATGTTTGATGTAAGGTTTTGGGTAAAACTATTTCAGACCACTAGCCAATCCTCCTCGATTCTATTTCTGAGACTTGGGGGGGATCTCCTTTCAAATTGGAGAATCAGTGGCTTGAACAGGATGAATTTGTCTCTTGAGTGGAAGATAGGTGGAATCAATTTAATATAGAGGATGCGGGTGGAGGGAATGTATTCAAAAAATTGAAGATGTTGAAAAAGGAACTGCAAGTTTTGTCCAAAGCTTATAGATTGGAACAATCAGCAAGGAAGATCGTATTGAGTAATCAGATTGATAGTCTTGATCAACTTGAGGAATCACGAGTTCTGACCGACTCTGAGAGGAAAGATAGGCTCTCTGCTATTGTGGAATTTAACCACATTATCAGACAGGAGACCATCCTCTAGAAGCAAAAGGCTAGGCATAAGTGGCTTCGTGAAGGTGATGGAAATACCCAATTCTTTCATTCTATGGCCTCTCGCAGCTGTTGGTCCAATTCGCTGATGACACTATAATCTTTTGCAAAGACAGTGCAGTAACTGAGAATCATTAAGGCAATCCTTACAATATTTGAGATTGCCTCCGGTCTGAAGATAAATTGGTCAAAATCCTCAATTATGGGCTTCTCGGTTGACAGTGAAGTGATGGGCAGATTAGCAAGTGTGCTTGGTTGCAGAGTAAGTTCTCTTCCATCCAGCTACCTTGGTCTCCCGTTATTCAATGGGGGGCTTCAAAGAATCTTTGGAACCCGGTGCTTGAAAAATTGAATCAGAGGTTGAGTACATGGAAAGGGAAACTCCTTACAAAGGTAGGCAGGCTTACTCTTATAAAAGCTTATCTATTTGGCATCCCTTCCTATTTCTTATCCTTCCTACAATGTCCTATATTTGTAGCAAATGCCACGGAGCAGCTCATGAGGAATTTCCTATGGTCCGGGTCCTTCAAGAGGTCAAAAATGCATTTAATCAAGTGGGAAGATGTCTGCAAATCTAAAGCTGATGGGGGATTGGGAATCAGAAAAATCAAGCATGTGAATGATGCTTTTATGATCAAGTGGCTCTGGAAATTAAATGTTGCTGGGGACTCTACTTAGAGAAGACTTGTTACTGGAGGAGAGGGTGCACATAGGAATTGGTGGCTCAATGATTGGAGACCATGGAGGGTTTTCCCAATATGGAGAAGGATTGTTAAACTACTTCCTATTCTGGACCAGAATGTGGTTATCCAACCTGGGAGAGGGAACACAACTCTTTTCTTGACTGATAAATGGACTTGTGCGACTCCTCTTGCCGATAAATTTCTGGGTTTGTATAGAGTGATCAGAAACTAGAACTACCTAATCTCTGATATCATCCCAAGTGGACAGCCAAAGAATATTAAATGGCTTCAACTTTTTAGAAGAGAATTAAATGATATGGAGGCTATTGAGTTTGCTGAGCTACAAGAGGATTTGAACAAAATTTATCTCAGAAGGGACCAAGACGATGAACTTATATGGGAATGTTCCCACAATGCTACTGCTGCGTGGTCCTTCTCTTGCCCAAGAAAACAAGACTTCTTCAGTTGGTGTTGTTTGCATGGTAAACTGCCCACCCGAGACCTCTTTGTGAGAAGGGGTATGCAACTTTAGTCTTGTATGTGTCCTCTATGTAATGTTGAACCAAAATCAATTGAACATCTCCTTATTCATTGTACTTTGAAGATCTGGCCCTTTCTGTTCAATAAGTTTGGTATTGTGCTTGTTGCCGCTCATGACTTATTTGGTATCTCAAGACTTGTTGGTTCACTTGGCATTAGCTCTAAAGGCAAGTTAATGTTCAGATATTGTTTGGGTTTTATCCCATGGTTAATATGGAAGGAAAGAAATGGCAGAATTTTCACAAACAAGTGCAAGACATAACAGAAATTTGTAGCCAAGCTTTCATCAAATAGTTGGGTAGCTGAAAACAAAATCTCTTTTTAAGAATATTGAAGGGGTTGCGCTTTGGTGCCATTGCGATGATTGTGCTTGGGAAGGGCATAGTGCTGCAACCAGAACTCAAATGTGGGAACATCTTCCTCCTTACTCATACAAGCTGAACTTTGATGGATCTTCTTTGAGTAATCCCGGTCCTGGTGGTATTGGAGGATAGATCCGAAACCATCTTGGGGAGATCCTACTCACCTATGCTGGACCAATTGGTGTCACTGATTCCACAACGGCTGAAACTAAGTCTATTACAAGGATTAAAATGCATCATGAATTCTCATTTTGTTGGACTGCTACATGTCGAAGGTGATTCTCAAGTAATAATACAATGGAGTTAATTTGACTTTAAGTCACCTTGGAGACTCCAGTCCATTCTGAAAGAAATTTCTGATCTAGCTATTGTTGTAATTAGTTGGAACCATGTACTCAGGTGTGCTAATGGGAGAGCTGATTTGTTACCTAAGCAAGGGACTTCTCAGCAGCACTTGGCTGTCTGGACCCCTTAATTTCATTGTACTCTTAATACCCATTGGGTGGTACATTATTTCTATTGGAATGAAATGAAACGCTTACCATTTTTCAAAAACAAAAAAGGTCCTAAACAATTTAGCGCTTTTAGACATTAATCTTCTGCAAAAAATACAAGTAAGTCTTGGTCTTTTTCTTTTTAAAAAATATATTATTCGCTTGTCTATTGAAGATTTTTAACTACAATTTTGAAGGTTACATGTTCTCATAATTGCATTGGCAAGTTAAACAAGGTTTATCAACAGATTAATTTTTTTCCTCTAATGTAAACAAGCTAGACCAGATCTGAGAATGGAGTTATTCCATTTTATGAGCTTCCTTCTTTCTCATTACACAACCAAGTGGAAAGCGGTTACAGATCAAGTGATTTAATGGTTTTGAACATATTACTGCAAAACAATAAGCCTTTATCCAAAATAGAGGAGAAAAAATAATCATGAAATGAAATACTAGCAAAGAAAAACAAATGCTAATCTTTGTTTTGGAATCTGGACCACATATTCTATTGAATTGGTTTAATCTGGCTTTTACCTCTTAACTAGCTGTCATAGAGACCTGAACACATTGTTCATATGTAAGGTTAGTTGGGTATGTTAATATTAGGAACATTTTCATGGATATTGGGCTGTGTTAGTATGAATAGCACAAGCTAGTTACTTATTATATTATATGTGCAAGAAAATGAGCATAGGAAAACATATGGTCAAGTTCTCAACAGAAACACGTGTTAGTTTGATATTGCAGTCATTTTATGATAAGAAAGTAAAGTTATCAACTCAAGAGGTATATTTTTATGTATGAAATGCCACAGGTTGGGGGGTCCGGGGTCTGAAATCTCTTTGCATTTGATAAAACACACGCTTCCCCGCTTCTACTAACCCTCCGTGAGTGCAAGCAGAAATAATGATGATAAAGAGAACATCATCAGGCTCCATTTTTTCAGCACACATTGCATCAAAGAGTGTCATTGCTTGAACACATTCACCATTGAAGGCGAGGCCTGAAATCATTGAGGTCCATGTGATTGTGCACTTTTTCTTCATTTGGCTGAACACAAGTTGGCATTTTCTATGTCGCCACACTTTGCATACATGTCTATCATAGCATTTCCTAGAGATTTTGTCAACTCAAATTTGTTTTTGTTTATGTATTCAACGATCCACTTTCCTTGTTAATGAGCACCAAGGTGGGAACAGCCAGATAAAACACCTCACCCCTCCTCTCGCTTCTGCTTGTCTACTTTCATGTCTTCCCCGAGCCCCGGAGCCCCGGAGCCCCGAAGCCCTCGAAGCCCCGAAGCCCCGAAGCCCCGAAGCCCCGAAGCCCCGAAGCCCCGAAGCCCCGGGCCAGAGTTACTACCGATTGATTTCGTCCTGTTGAAGATTTTTTTGATAAGATCATTGACGAATTATGTTACGTGTATTCTTCTTCCTGTTGTTTTCTGGGTCTGTTGCGACCTTAATTTCTTGTTCTTCTGGTCTTAATGAAATTCATTGTCATGTTATATTATTTGCTGTTTCTAAACTTCCAGCCATTTTGTTCTTCTGGTGACCTCAAAAGAAAATATGTCCTCGTCGTTCAAAGAACTTTTAGCGTTCTCTTACATTTTTCTATGTTATCATCATCTCTCCAATGTGAACTATTCTCTAAATCTTGAATCTCGTCGAGAAAAATGTCTTTGGAAATACCTTTTTCGTAATATATTTTTTAGCACGGTCCCAAAATGGGCCAAGGAAAATCTCACAAGTACTCGACCATTTTGGGACAACTAATTCCTTCTTCTTATCGTTTTGTCACTTTAGGCTTACTTCTTTGTAAATATGGTTTCTAATACTTAATATTTTCTCAGTTATGACATATATTCGTTTCCGGGATATAGCATCAAGGTACCATGATACAACTCTTGGTTTCTCTGTTCGTTGTAAACCACTTTTCAGACTGTTTCTTTTTCTTTCAGCGTTAGTGTTGGTGTATATATAATGTTTTTGGTTGGTGTTTATATTCTTTTCTAGAACATCAAATGTCAGTACACGGCAGGTTGAATATACCTTGTAGAATAGTGTGTCTAAGGATTGTGAATATTTCGTTGAAGTTAATTTTTCGTATATATTAGGGTTCACTTGGTGTTGTTTTTGTGCTTATTTAAAGCCAACTTTTGCTTTACTGATTTGTGGAGTTTAGCACCAAGTACTCTAATTGCCAAATGTCGTGATTATTTTCCAAAAAAAAAGAATTATTATGGTCTCATTGAAAGAGAAAAGATATTCGGTTTCCAAAAATGTGTATGTTCTTAGACAAAGTATGTAACCCGAAGAAGAAGAAGAAGAAGAAGAAGAAGAAGAAGAAGAAGAAGAAGAAGAAGAAGAAGAAGAAGAAGAAGAAGAAGAAGAAGAAGAAGAAGAAGAAGAAGAAGAAGAAGAAGAAGAAGAAGAAGAAGAAGAAGAAGAAGAAGAAGAAGAAGAAGAAGAAGAAGAAGAAGAAGAAGAAGAAGAAGAAGAAGAAGAAGAAGAAGAAGAAGAAGAAGAAGAAGAAGAAGAAGAAGAAGAAGAATTATGGTCTCATTGAAAGAGAAAAGATATTCGGTTTCTAAAAATGTGTATGTTCTTAGACAAAGTATGTAATGAGAAGGAGAAAAGATATTCGGTTTCTAAAAATGTGTATGTTCTTAGACAAAGTATGTAACCCGAAGAAGAAGAAGAAGAAGAAGAAGAAGAAGAAGAAGAAGTCTGCAAGGTTCTTTTAAGGTCACCAGAAGAACAAAATGGCTGGAAGTTTAGAAACAGCAAATAATATAACATGACAATGAATTTCATTAAGGCCAGAAGAACAAGAAATTAAGGTCGCAACAGACCCAGAAAACAACAGAAGGAAGAAGAATACACGTAACATAAATCGTAAGATAAATAGTGATTAATAATGCAAACGAATCAAAATATGGAATGGAATCAGTTTGTTCTAGCTGTGAGATCGAACTCTTCGACGGAGAGATCGGTACTTTTATGGGTACTCAACATGTTTAATTGCGACCAGATTGGCCATCGTCTTCAATGGCGAGAAGCTCATCCAGCAACTTATTATCCTCGTACTCGATCTCAAAAACCTGCTGTGCGGCCTGTTGCCTGCTTCGATATCTAGCAATCTCCTGCACATTTTCATGATCTCCTCGAGCAAGAGCAGCAGACCCAGAAGTCGACGCAGCAGAAGAGGAGAATGCAGGGGAGACATTAATATTCAAGGAAGGTCGAAAATCAGGGGAAGAAGAATTTGCATCGTCGAGATAAAAGTGTTCGTTTGGGAAGTTGAGGATGGCCTGTGGACCTCGCATCTTGTAAGCTGCGCGGTCGTAAGCCCGGGCGGCGTCCTCCGGCGTTCCGAACGTCCCGAGCCATATCCGGCCGCCTTGCCGACTCGGGTCTCGTATCTCTGCCGCGAATTTCCCCCATGGCCGCCTCCGGACTCCTCTGTAATGCCTGCTCGTCTCTTCCTTCCCTTTCCCCGACGACGACCCACCACCATCTCCCATCGAAATTTCAGTCTTGAGGTTCGTGAACTGGGTGATGTCTGCTCCAGGGGGGGTTTATATCACAAGGTGGTTTTGGCGACTAGGGACTGGAATTAACCCTTTTAAAAGCTCTCCGTTACAGGGGTCAGTTCTGACGGTTGGAACTTGGAATTCGCACACAGAGAGAGAGAGAGAGAGAGAGAGAGAGAGAGAGAGAGAGAGAGAGAGAGAGAGAGAGAGAGAGAGAGAGAGAGAGAGAGAGAGAGAGAGAGAGAGAGAGAGAGAGAGAGAGAGAGAGAGAGAGAGAGAGAGAGAGAGAGAGAGAGAGAGAGAGAGAGAGAGAGAGAGAGAGAGAGAGAGAGAGAGAGAGAGAGAGAGAGAGAGAGAGAGAGAGAGAGAGAGAGAGAGAGAGAGAGAGAGAGAGAGAGAGAGAGAGAGAGGGAGTACTGCACTTTCATGGCGATTTCCTGAAGCTTGTCATGACGTGAAAGCGGATTTCGTTAGTTTGTAGTTTTGTTTTAATATACATACGGAGGAAGATCAAATATTGTTTCAGGACGAAGCTTTGTCAACTTTGACGGGAAAATTTTCTATCTGAGGGATCTTCTTTATATGTTTTCCTATTTGGTAAAGGCATCAGGGATATATAGAGATGACACTACTGGGTCTGGAAGACACGCCATGTGGAGTCCACAGTTTTGACCTGGGAGAAAAGCTTCCAGAAAGGTTATTCAGGTGGTGGCGTCTTTTTGGACTTGGACTGTAGAGGGTCCTTGATGGCGGCCTAAAATTCTCAACATATTATGCATGTGGGACCTAATGTTATGTTATCCATATCTACCCTTTGTAACATTCTCTATGCATGCGGGACCCAATACTATGTTGTCCATTGGATCAATGACATTAAGACCAATTTGAAGATTGGTTCACACTTGAAAGACATGGTAAGAAATGTGTCTTGAAATGATTCAATTAAGTAAAAAATAGTTAACCAGAGTTTTACTAATTAAGATGAAACGATTTCAACGGAAGCAAATGAAAATTTTTGTTGACATTGAAAATCTTGTTGAAATAAGTGATGTGTTTTGTCTAGAATTAGTTCCACATCAAGTAGTTGTTACTTATGTTTTTTTTATGAATAGTATGTGGATGAATAGATACCACTCTTTTACCTTTTCAACTAACCTTTCTTTATTGAGGGAGATGGGATTATATAAGTACCACCTTAGTTATATTCATTGAACAAGGTCGATTTGTTTCACGGAGGAAATCTTAGAAGAATCATTCAAGAGACCACCACCACAAGTATTAGATTACCAAGCAAAAGCCGGAGTAGTCTTCGTTGTCCTCATTAATTGCATGGTGACGACAATGATATTAATTCCGACGTGGAAGCACAACAAGTGTTTGAAGATTGCATTCCGCAATGTATGGAGATATACCCACAAGTATCTCGGGAGCAATGCCATCATGGTTGCATTTTTGCATGCAACAATGTACCACTTTAGGCTTCTACGGGACATGCAAAAGATGGAATCCTCTTTATTTTAATAAGAAAAATAATATCAGTACTTCTTGATTTTACTTCGAGGTTTAACATCGTGATGTGGCTGCATAGTTGGCGGTATGGGTAAGAGAAAATCTAGAGTTTAAAGTTTATCTAGAAAATATTTTTTTAGAAAGTAAAATAGAAAATAAAATCTTGTAGATTTTATGTCCGAGTTTATCTTATACTTATATCACCACTCTTTCAATAATAATGACGACCGCCATGGTTTGTATGTATTATTTTTCATTTGTAAAATTTTGTTGAGTTGTTTTAATTCGTGTTGGCCATTCTAAATATATAATTTAAGACTAGCCAGGTATATATCCTCATTGTTTTCTTTAACATGCATAAGGAATTAAAATTTCTTAGCCATTAGAACCCTATTGAGTAAATCTTTCAATCTTGAATAACAATTAAGTTGAGGTATATGGTCTCTTTAATTGTATAATCAAGATATTTTAACAGCATCTAGATTTTTTATTAGTAGAATGACCAACAATAAGATAGTTAATTTTAAGAGTAATGTTAGGTGCACCTAGGCTTCAAGATCTATGGGACGTACCAACCAATCAAAAAACTTTAAAAAATATAAAAATATTATTTTATAAAATCCTAAATTCTAAAGGATAAACTTTTTTTTGAAAGTTTAAAATGATAAACCCTAGCCGGTTGTGTTTTTGATTGGGTGGTACGTCAGATAGGTATTGTGCATAGGCACAAGTACAACTAGCATTTTCTTAATTTTATCTATAAATTATATATAGGAAAATGCTAGCTGCACCTATGCTCAGTAGCTATCCCACGTATATGTTAATCTAAACCATTGATGTCTAGAGTTTATCCTTTAGAATATAAGATTTTATAATAAAAAATATATTTTTTATATTTTTAAGGGCTTAGATTGACATGTATGTGGGATAGGTACAACACATAGGCGCAGCTAGCATTACTCTTATATAATGTGATATACCAAAATTATTATCAATAAGCGGACTTTAAACTCAATAACACCCTAATCTACCCTTTGTAACATTCACTATACATGTGGGACCCAATACTATGTTGTCCATTGGATCAATGACATTAAGACCAATTTGAAGATTGGTTCATACTTGAAAGACATGGTAAGAAATGTGTTTTGAAATGATTCAATTAAGTAAAAAATAGTTAACCAGAGTTTTGCTAATTAAGATGAAACGATTTCAATGGAAGCAAATGAAAATTTTTGTTGACATTGAAAATCTTGTTGAAATTAGTGATGTGTTTAGTCTTGAATTAGTTCCACATCAAGTAGTTGTTACTTATGTTTTTTTTATGAATAGTATGTGGATGAATAGATACCACTCTTTTACCTTTTCAACTAACCTTTCTTTATTGAGGGAGATGGGATCATTTAAGTACCACCTTAGTTATATTCATTGAACAAGGTCGATTTGTTTCACGTAGGAAATCTTAGAAGAATGATTCAAGAGACCACCACCACAAGTATTAGATTAGCAAACAAAAGCCGGAGAAGTCTTCGTTGTCCTCATTATTTGCATGGTGACGACAATGATATTAATTCCGACGTCTGAAGCAACAACAAGCGTTTGAAGACTGCATTCCGCAATGTATGGAGATATACCCACAAGTATCTCGGGGGAGCAATGCCGTCATGGTTGCATTTTTGCATGCAACAATGTACCACTTTAGGCTTCTAAGAGTCATGCAAAAAGTTGGAATCCCCTTCATTTCAATAAGAAAAATAATATCAGTACTTCCTTGATTTTACTTCAAGGTTTTACATCGTGACGTGGCTGCATAGTTGGCTGTTTGGGTAAGAGAAAATCTAAGGTTTAGGTCTTATCCATAGAATAGGTAAATAATATTTTATTAAAAAAAATAAATCTTGCAAATTTTCTCCCAATTTATCTCTTACATAGACTCCAATGAGGATACCACGCCATGATGTAAAGTCTTGGAAATAAAAAGTTGTGGTACTTATATCACAATTCTTTCAATAATAATGATGAATGCTTTGGTTGATATGTATTATTTTTTCATTTGTAAAATTTTTTTGAGTTGTTTTAATTCATGTTGACTATTCTAAATATATAATTTAAGTTTAGCCACGTATATATCCTCATAGTTTTCTTTAACATGCATAAGGTATTAAAATTTCTTAGCCATTAGAACCCTATTGAGTAAATCTTTCAATCTTAAATAACAATTAAGTTGAGGTGTATGGTCTCCAAATTGTATAATCAAGATATTTTAACAACATCTAGATTTTTTTTATTAGCAGAATAACCAACAACAAAGGTAAAATAATAAGATAATTAATTTTAAGATTAATGGTAGTTGTACCTAGGCTGCAGGACCCGTGGGACGTACCAACCAATCGAAAAACTCAAAAAAATAAAAAACGTTATTTTATAAAATCCTAAATTTCTGAAGGATAAACTTTTTTTTTGAAAGTTTAAAGGATAAACCCTAGGTAGTTGTGTTTTTTATTGGGTGGTACGTCAGATAGGTACTGCACATAGGTACATGTACAACTTGCATTTTCCTAATCTTATCTCTAAATTATATATAGGAAAATGCTAGCTTCTCCTATGCTACCTATCTCATATACATGTTAATCTAAACCATTGATGCCTAGGGTTCATCCTTTAGAATATAAGATTTTATTAAATAAAAATATATATTTTTATATTTTTGAGGGCTTAGATTGACATATACATATATATATATATATATATATAATATGATATAGCAAAATTATTATCAATAACCGAACTTTAAACTCAATATTGTAAGTAACGCTTCATCCCGTGTGAGAATCTGGGTTACCGTGCCCGGTCGGGCTTGGAATCGGTTCGAATCGCCGGTCCGGTTCGTTTGGGAAAGCTCGTCTTCTAGAAAGCTCGGCACTAGAAAGCTCCGTAGTGTCATAGTGAGCGAGAGACACAAGCCAATTAGCTTGACCTTCCTTTATAAGGACAGGTTGCTGCATTTGGCTGTATCGAGTGGAAAGAAACCCTATCTCAAAGTGAGCTCCTGTGAAACGCTATCCCTCCTTTCCCTAGGACTTCCTCTCCAGGGTCCTCGACGTCATCTTTTCCTAGTTCTTCGAGGTATGGCTGCCTTTTTTTTTTTTTTTTTAGGAAGCTATTTGAGTTTTTGATTTTATCCTTTTTTTTTTGTCTCATTTGATGATTGGGAAGATGAAGACTCGTGTGTTTATGCAGTGGAGTATCTCTTGCGTAAAGTTCTAATTTTACTTGTTTCTGGGTGTTACGGCTCAACGACTGTCGAGATATGTTTAGGGTTGAAAATAGTCCTGGATTTTTTTCAGCTTGTTGACTTACTTGTTTCTGATATCCTTAGGGGGTTCATAAATTTTTCCACCGAGTACTTGATTTGCTGTATTAGATGGAGTTCTCTGTCACAACACATGTTTGATTATTTGGGCAGTGACATTGTATAAGGTTTTTAATTTGGTTGGTATGCTGAGTGCTTCATTTGTTCTGTTAGCTGGATGCCTTACTTTGAAGTAGTAATAAATCTGACTCCGAGGTTTTCTCTGTCATAAATCTTGATTTTTTGTAGAAATTGTACGGATTAAGTTTTTATTTTGGTTTTTACAGTGCTGGGAAGAAACTCTTAGTACCTATGAGCGTCCCTATGAGCGTCCCTATGGAAAGGACGTTGGGACTATCCCTTCCTATTTACTATAGGTTCTATCTGTAGTCGGTATTGACCATTGACTCACTGCACCAATAGATTCTATCTGTAGCGTTCATTGCAATTGTATTATGGTAGTGGGTGAATTGTGACATTTTTCCAGAGAATTTGTGTAGTCAATCCCACATTGTGCATGTCTAACATTTGAGTTCTGTCTTTTTCTAGGATAATGGCTGCAGTGCAATTTTCTGCTTCTTCCTTTGGGACCAGGAACTTGCCTTCTTTTGAAGGTCTCCGGCCTTCTACAGTTAGGCTTACTTCAGTCCAACCTTCCCGTGATGCTCTTAGTCAGAGGTCATTCCGGGGTCTCGTGGTGAAAGCTGCCACTACTGTTGCACCCAAGGTATAGGTAGCATTATTTTCTAGTTCTGAATTATATTGTTGAAAAACTACCAGCTCGCCTATCTATGCAATTCAAATTGCTTGTGCACTTTATTTGAAGAAGATCACATGGACCTTTAATCCAATTAATGGTAAGAAGACAACTTTCAAAAAAAAAAAATGGTCCTGTATGCTGTTTTAGAGATTCATTTTTCTCTCAAATTGTTCTCTTTAACCTGACAATTGTATTCCAAATCTGTAGGGAAGTGAGCTAGAAAGGTAATATGGAAAACGCCAATGGCTATGAATGTCTATTTGCTTTATCATTATATTCAGATCATAGTTAAGTTGAAGATAAGTGTATCTTCATGACATTCTGAGTGCAGTGTAGTTCTCTAATTCTCCTTTTGTTTCGTTTTACCTTCTTGAAACATACATGAGCTTCCAAAAGTTCGACCTTTTTTACAAATGTTGACAATGTTGTCACATTTCTTTTTTCTGCTATTTTGCAGTATACCTCAATTAAGCCATTGGGAGACAGAGTGCTAGTTAGAATCAAGGCAGCTGAAGAGAAAAGTTTAGGTGGTATACTGCTTCCTTCATCTGCTCAGTCAAAACCACAAGGAGGTGAGGTGGTGGCTGTTGGAGAGGGAAAGACAGTTGGAAACAATAAAGTGGATATTAGTGTTCAGGTAGGGCTGGCCCATATTATTACCATTTGACATTTACCATCAGTTGATTGCTTTTGTATGATATAGTGCAGGATTGCTGCTTACCGGATCTTAATTGGCCCATTTGCATGTTTTTCATTTATCGGATAGCTGTTCTGTGGATACTAAACCATTAAGGTGTAGGACGTTTATGCATTTGATACTCAGCGAGAGGTGGCCGACTTAACGTTTGAGCCTGATTTACTCATATTCAGCACCCTCATGACTGGTAGTGAAAATAAAAAGCTGAATGAGACCTTTACAGACAATCACACAAAGCACAAGAAACTCAAACAAACTCTGCAATTGCTTAAAATGAATGGACTTAATTCCTCAAGTGTGTACTCGATATAATTTACTTGTTTATCTATCATCACATTGGTATGATTCAATTGTGCTGGAGGATATTTTATGCTTTCAATACAAAAATTCTGTACCTTGAGTCCACAATCTCTCTGTTACCCCTTAATTTATTGAAGACTCTGTTCTTAGCTTCTCTATGGGATTCTTAGTTTATTAAAGGGGTGTAGTTTCTGGTTTTTTGGTGTTTGGTGAATTGGATTCTCCTGATATGGCTCTCTATGGTGACAGACGGGAACACAGGTAGTTTACTCAAAGTATGCTGGTACTGAGATAGAGCATGATGGAGCTAAGCATCTTTTACTAAAAGAGGATGACATTGTGGGTATTCTAAGCACGGATGATGTCAAGGATTTGAAACCACTTAATGATCGCGTCCTTATTAAGGTACTCTGCATCAGCTTCAAATTTGCCATTAGACGGATAATATCATTAAGGACACATAAGGCTTCCAAGTAAAACTTATAAACCCGCTAGCTAACGAGTATCCATTAAGAAGTTCCTGGGTACCTGTTAAATGATGGGTTTGGGTGTTGGTAAAACCCAAAGGGTTTTGGGTCGTACCCATTAATGAGTACCAAAGATACCCTCAACCTCAAAAGAAGAGAAGGGTAGAGGGAAGGGCGGAGGAGGGAAGAGGGAAGGGCAGAGGAGGAGGGAAGAGGGAAGGGCGGAGGAGGAGGAAGGGGAAGGGAGGGAGGAGGAGGGGGAAGGGGAAGGGGAGGAGGAGGGGAAGGGGAAGGGCGGAGGAGGAGGGAAGGGGAAGGGCGGAGGAGGAGGGAAGGGGAGGGGGAGGGGGGGGGAGGAGGGAAGGAGGGGGGGGGAGGAGGGGAGGGGAGGGAGGAGGGGAGGAGGGAGGAGGGGAAGAGGGAGGAGGATGTAGAGGAAGGGCAGAGGAGGAGGGGAAAGGGAAGGGCGGAGGAGGAGGGAAGGGGGAAGGGCGGAGGAGGAGGGAAGGGGGAAGGGCGGAGGAGGAGGAAGGGGGGAGGGAAGGGGAGGAGGAAGGGGAGGAGGGAAGGGGAGGAGGGAAGGGGGAGGAAGGGGAGGAGGAAGGGCGGGGAGGAGGGAAGGGCGGAGGAGGAGGCGAAGGGGAGGAGGGAAGGAGGGGAGGGGAAGGGAAGAGGGGAGGAGGATGTAGAGGAGAAGAGGGGAGGAGTAAGGAGTGGAGGACCCCAGCTCAGGATGGCTCATATTGGGGTTCATAATGGATACCCCATGGGTAACCCATTTACTTACTGGGTACCGAATTGCATGGGTAAACCCGACCCACTGACTGGCCTATAAGTAAAGCTCAAAATTTATGTAACAAAGTTACATTGTATTAGTTCATTATGTTAGATGAGAAAGGGTAGAGAAAGTGCGAGTTCTCCTGTTTCGGTTGCTAACAACATGTGTTAGTTGTTTTTAGGTTGCTGAGGCAGAAGCCAAAACCGCTGGAGGTCTGCTGTTGACTGAAGCAACTAAGGAGAAACCATCAATTGGAACGGTAATGCTGTTGCCTAAGATGTGTAGGCGAATGTAATTTGTAACTATCTTCTTACATGTTCTGTGTGCTAATTCAGGTGATTGCTGTTGGGCCGGGGCCTTTGGATGAGCGAGGCACCCGAAAGCCGGTGTCCGTTTCTGAGGGGAGCACAGTCCTGTACTCCAAGTATGCCGGAAATGAGTTCAACGGCGCTGACGGATCGGAGTACATAGTTTTGAGGGCATCGGATGTGATGGCTGTGCTGTCGTAGTTGCACCACACTTTTGGACATGAATTTATAAAACAAAAATGTCTTGTAGAAGATAGAAATGCAGCAGAGTAAGTTCCTGGAGGCTGGTGTCGTTGTGCCGAAATGTATCATTGCACCGTGCTGACATTGTGGAATCGGCTTGAAATTAGAGCATTTTAATCTTTTTGTGTTCCAACCCGGTCCTGCGTGTGTCGTTCCAAATTATCGTCATAATTGTTGCATTTTGATAACTTACTGGGGAGCTAGGTATTTGCTACATAATGTTCTAATCAAGTTCAGGTTAAGTATTAAATATTAATCCCTAGCCTTACATAACAAAAGGTCGTCATAATAGGATACATTTATCCCGTGTCGACGTACTAAATTGTCTGATTCTCCACCACTGGTACAATGAATAAGTTGGAGCAAAAATATACAAAGAATAATGCGCTTTTTAGAATTCTGTTAATACCACCGCTCCTGTTTCAAGTTTTATCAAGACAAGGATATATATTTATAGTGATCGGGCAATAGAAAGAAAAAGGGAGTGTCAAAGTCTCTTTCTAAACTCTACACTCGCCTCTTACTGGATATAACAATTAAAGTGAACGATCAAATTTACTTTTCATCGTTGTTAGTGCTTTTAAAACTTGAATTTATAGTTGAGTGGTGATAACACTACTGTTAAATTTTACTGTGGGTGAACTTGACTATATGATACCCCCACCAGCCGTTTTCATAAAAACTGTCGATAAAAAATGAAGAATGATATGTGTACTTAGCCTTTTATAGCTAACCTATATATTGCGAGGTGGAGTCCAATCTTGCGTTCTAGGTAGGGGAAGGCTCTAGTTGTAGACAGGGAGGTCGCCTTCATTGTGGCAACATCGTTAGGCCTTGAAAATGGTAGGGGCAATTTTCAGGAACAGGGTCCCATCAAAGCCGTCGGCCTAGACATGTTTCAACGTGAATACGTCAAAGCTGGGAAGAGGTAACCTGAAACACCCCCACAAGAGGCGATTCTTGCTTTTCCTCATCGTCGTTGTTGCTACTGTAGCGACCGGCAGGGAGACTAATGAGTAGAATTCCTTGGCTTCCTTCGGGTGGTTCGAGCTAGTGAGTGTCATAGAGACTGAATCGCCTTCAAAATAGTGAATAAGTGCTTGCTGGGGGTATAAATCCGTTAAAGAGACCAGGCGGCCAAGGTGTCATAGGGCCCAAGCTGGCCAAACCGGCGAAACATGGGTACCGTGTCATGAACTACTCGTAATGCACATCATTACAGGCGGTTCGGTAAGACCGCCCGTATTGTAAGTACACGTGTGCGTGTAATAATTCTTTTTTACGTAGTTCCCCAAGAATAGCTATCTTTTTCTCTCTAACTTCTCTACTATTAAGTTGATAATTGAGCACAAGGTCTAAATTTGATGGCCAAGTTAATCGACATCTTACTAAAAGACACTTCTCCCTTTGGTGTTACTAGATAGCAATCTACCATACTACCCAACCAAAAACTGTATCAACTTCTACTTTAATGATATACCATACGGTACGTAGCTCTTATTGTTGGCAAAAAATCTTTATGCCCTTCTATTGCCTATTTGGAGGTCTTATCTATTATTTTAGGATTTGTGGATGACCTTTTGACTTGCATTGGGATTCTTTTAGACGTTTTTTCCACTATGAATGGTGCAACTAATGGAAGCACAAAGGAGGGTCTTCCTTAGTTTGGAGTTGATTTCACATGATGTTAGCATTGAGTTTGTTGTTTGTAAGGTTTTTGTCTATTATTCTAAGGTTGGTACTGTTTGGAATCAAAGAAGTAGCTTCATAGACATTTCATAAAGAGTAATGCTACCTACACCTAGGCTGCAGTACCTATCCGATGTACCTAACGTAACCAACCAATAGGAAATCTTTAAAAAATTATAAAAGTAATTTTTATTTTATAAAATCCTATATTCTAGAAGATAAACCCTACGAAACTGTGCTCCCAATTGACTGGTTACGTCATGTACGTCAGATAGGTACCATGCATAGGTGCAGCTAGCATTTTCCTTTAATAAAATTTGGTCTATTGGGCAAGTTTACATGCATGTACATGTTTTTTTCTAAGTAAATTTTTGCTTTTACAACTACTACTGGTCTTTATGAGATACTGAAAACGTGTTTCTTGAACATTTAAGTGATTTATCCCTAAATTATTATTATCCTTAGAATTTAATGAGAAAGAGATCATTAATTCATCCAACGACACGATTCCTCATGAAGGGAGGTTATTAATAACCAAGTGATTTATTAATTTTGCGGTCTACGTCTACTTTGCCTTTAAATTCGCCCTATCTATTATTGGCTCCACTTCTAACCAAAGTATAGTAAAACTGTACAAAGTGATGCCAAATCATGCCATCTCATGCTAATTAATAAAAGTGAAAGCATACCGGTCAATTCCTTGCAAAACTAATGAAGAAGATCATCTTGATTTTAGGGTTTGGTCTTCTCATGGTAGACTTTACCATATATCTCTCCTAATAGGGAAGAAGAGCACATTTTTCTCTACAAGCAGGGACCGTAAGTGTTTATTCATTACTCATGTCTGAGAGTAATTATAAGTATTTCTAATTTTGCCCTCATAAAATTGAAAATACCACTTATAGTATCTACACTGATAACTTTTAATGAGAACTACGTACTTAGCCATAAAACTTTATTCCAAATATATCTCTTTGATTTGGCTAATTAAACAATGACTTACACAATACTCCCACTTTTGTAAATCATAATTGTGAGAAAGATTGGACATAGTATACATCGTTATTACATGTGTGGCCCAATTGGATTTTCTAATAATATTTGTACTACATTAATGTTCAAATATCAAACCCGTCATTGATGTTCAAAGGCAAAACCTATTCCTATTTGAAATCCGAATGGGTTTTGAGACCTGACTTCATATCCCTACATTAATAATCTATCACTCATCGGCATCCCTGCATGTCTCTACCTTGTTACTGATATTATGAACCATCTTTCCATCTGTGCACCATCCTTCCGTCTCCACCCTTTCTTTGCCTCCTATCCCTTTTCCATGTCTCAGTCCTTGCCCAAACCCTTACCCCATCTTTGACCTACCTGCGTTATATATAGTTTAGGTTGAAAGAAACCCGAGTCAGATTTGAAACTTGTCACTGACCCAAACTATGGCGGGTGTTTCTTTGCCATCCCATTTGTAAACCACATGGATGAAACTTACCTCCCATCTTAGGGTCATTTGGTCGGATGGTCAGGTTAACCCATGCAAATGAGTCATTGTCCTCTACCATGCAAGGCTGTTAAGAATGCTAGACTTACATCAACTTTGCATGTAATGTGTATTTTGCATGTTTCTGTTTGTCATCAAATTTATCGTATATTAGCAAAATGGGCAAAGATTTACGTCGTTCAATAACAATTTTTCCAACTCCATGGTATCTGCATTTTTTGTAATTAATTAATTTGTGTTTCACAAGAGAGAATCCCATGCTTTTCCAAGTGAATTTTCATGGGTTCCTTACAAACTCGAAAGGGACGATTTGTCCTAGCTAGAACTTATGCAGCATTTCGGAGTATGTTACTTTCTATAGAAGTACATCTTAGTTTTCTACAGATTTCTCTCTAGCCCTTTTTAAGTTCTCTGTTTCTCTCTTGTTCACTCTCACACTCTCTCTGCCCTCTCTGTCTATGGCCTCTCTCTGTCTATGGCCTCTCTCTCTCTCTCCTCTCTCTCTCTCTCTCTCTGTCTATGGCCTCTCTCTCTCTCTCTCTCTGTCTATGGCCTCTCTCTCTCTCTCTCTCTCTGTCTATGGCCTCTCTCTCTCTCTCTCTCTCTCTCTCTCTCTCTCTCTCTCTCTCTCTCTCTCTCTCTCTCTCTCTCACACACACACAAACACACTCTCTCTATCCCTCTCTGTCTCTCTCTTACAGTCACTCACATACACACACTCACACACACACACACACACACACACACACACACTCTCTCTCTCTCACACACGCGCGTGCATGCGCCACACACAGACACTCTTTCTCTCTCTTTCAGTACTCACACACACACACACACATACACTCTCTCTCTCTCTCACTCACATATACTCTCTCTTTCTCTCTCTCACTCACATATACTCTCTCTTTCTCTCTCTCCACACACACAAACATTCACTCTCTCTCTCTCTCTACACACTCACAAACACTCTTTGTCTCTGTCTCTCAGTATCTCTCACACACACAGAGACACACGAACTCTCTCTCTCTCTCTCTCACACACACACTCACAAACACAAACACTCACAAACGCAAACTCTCTCTCTCTCTCTCTCTCTCTCTCACACACACACACACACACACACACACACACACACACACACACACACACACACACACACACACACACACACACACACCCACCCACACACACACACATACTCACACGAAAACACACCCACACACCCACACACACATACTCACACGAAAACACCCACACACACCTACACACACATACTCACACGAAAACACACACACACACATACAACACACACACACACACACACACACACACACTCACACGAAAACACACACACACACATACAAACACACACACACACACACACACACACACACACACACACACACACACACACAGCTTTGCCAAAACTTCTTGCTCCGTTTTTTCATCCCCCCTAACAGTTATAGCATCTCATTCCTGGATCTGAGATTTAAATGTTCCTACAAACACTTTTTGAAGATTACAAAATATATTGTCGCTGGGAAAGTAGAATCCTACATGAAAATGTTTTGTGTTTCAATTTTTGTTCGAAAAAGAAATCGCTATTTCTCATTCAATACTAGATATAAGTAATTCAATTTAACCCAAAAGGTCATTCATTTTTTCAAATACACAGAATGCTTACTCCTCGTAAAATAAATGCCAGGACGTGGGCAATTGCTTGATATTGGAAGTGCCGCACCCCCCAACCTGCACAGCTGCCCCCATGTTTTCTGTCTTATATACATGCTCAACGATGCATTTAAGCCCTTAAAGCTTCACCACTAAAGAACGTGCATATGGACTCAGAGCTTCATATTCTTGCGTGACATTCGGAGGAATGAGGATGCCTGCACGAAACCCCCATTCCCATCCTTGTACGGTTGTACCCATATTATCAGATAAATGAAAATGATTAAGGGACCGTGAAAGAAATGCCTCTACAAGAGCCCTGGACCTCGATCCCCATGGCCATTTCAAAATACCACTAATAATGCAACTGATCAATGTATTCAATGTCTGTGTTCCTCGCTTCTTCTCCTCGACTGATCCCCAGTACTGATTCTGATACATATTATATATCTGTTCAGATTATATACTGGCAGCTTGGAATCGAAACAAGGTGTAGATCGAGCTTCGTAGGGGGTCGGAGAAGCACAGAACGAGAGTGATTAATGCTGGAGTAGTGAGGATTTCGAGGATCTGAAGGAAAGCATATTTCACAGAGAGATCACGTATGAAGGGAAGAAGGGATCCGTGGCGCGGACCCAAGTTGAAGAGACAGCCTGCAGAACTATTCGTGTTTGACCTCCTTAATTATATATTCTCCATATATATTAATTCTACGTTTTTTTATATTAATGATCTTAACTTCCTCCACTAACGTCCCAGTTCAAAAAAAGAAACAAAAGTTGCATTAACATCAACAGCAATACTAGTACTGGAAAACAGTGATTAGCAGTGATCTAGTAGTTGACCGCCAGCGGTACTTTGAACTTTAAAATAAACGAATTATGTAAAGGCAGTAGTACTAGACTCCTGCACTTTTTCTCTTATCATCTTAAGAATATGTAAAGGGAGTATAGTACTAGACTCCGGAATTTTTTTCTTTTCTTCTCAAGAACCGTTTTGGAAGATTACAGTGGTCACTTTGAAAAAGCCAAAAAGTGAGAGAAAGTGAAAGAAAGATTAAAATAATAGAACAAGACCCAGATTGAATTCAATAAAGGAGAGGCAGCCAGATCGAGATTCTCTCCATGTTCAATGTTCCATTGACTACAAAACATCCAGCAAAACATCACTTTATCATTCCCCAAAGCGCACTACTAGCTACATGACTTGATCATCAGAAACCTCTTACAACAAGAACGCCGAAAAAAAAAAAAACACATATAATCAACCCATTACAACCTGCAGGCCGAATCCATTATAAAAAATCAACGAGTTGCATGAAATGACACTACTACTACTTTCTACTACTCTGTACTCCCATCTCATTTCCCCATGGGTTCTCTCTCTTTCTTATCTCTTATAAGAAGAGAACCCAAAAACAAAAAAAATCAGTCCTTTTATTGAAATATCATGATCAGTAACTCCTCCTCCCAGTTTTCTCCTCCTCGCACTCTAACAGATCCTCCAACACCTTATCATCCAAGTACTCGAACTCGATCACTTGCCTAGTATTACTCGTCGACCCAGTAGCCGCAGCACTAGTACTCCCACTCCTACTACTAGTACTACTAGTCATATTAGTAGTAGAAGTAGTAGTAGTAAAAGATGAAGAATTAGGTGGTACTAACTGTGAGACTTCATGGGGGAAGTTGAGAACGGCGAGGGGTCCTCTCATGGCGAAAGCGGCTCGATCGTAAGCCCTCGCTGCCTCCTCCGCCGTGTTGAACGTCCCGAGCCATACCCTCGCTCCTTGCCTCGTCGAGTCGCGTATCTCCGCCGCGAACTTCCCCCACGGCCGCCTCCTTACTCCCCTGTAACGCGTCTCCCCTTCCATCTCCGGCGTCGGAGCTACGAGCTGAGATTACAGAGATTACGGAGAGAGGCTTGGGATCGATGATATGATATATATGGGAACACGTTCGTAACGTCTGTTGATTCTTAAACGGGAACGGGCGATTAGGATGTGCCCGTGGAAACGAATCCGACGGTCCAAGATTCTTCACACGTGCGAGTAGGGGTCAGAGCATGGGTTCGTTGTACGTGGCTCGGTCAACCCGGTGGCTTCCGGAAACGAAGGCGATTGCCCTTTTTGTTTTTCTGGAACGCTTTCCTTTTTTTTTTTATTAAGAATTTGTTTTTCTGTTTTGGCGTCATTCGGTCGCGTCATGGGTCACGTGAGGGAGGGTGGCGGGTGAGGGCTCATGATTAGGACGAGTCACCTGGAAACACGTGGACCCGACGGATTTGTGCTTCGTGTGGTGCCACTTGGCAAAAGCTGGAACTGGATTTAAGGTCCTGGTTTTTTTGTTTTTTTTAGTGGCTGTGAATAAATCCACCGTATGTTCCAAATGGAGAATAAGTGGGAATGGATTAATAGTTGTACCCAAGGGTTTTGAAAAATGCAGCTAAAATACAATTTGGATTGAATATGTGATGATGTATGCAATTTGAATTGAACTTGATGTCTAGGTGCCCTTGGTCAAATACGAGAAAATTATGAGACATGGGGAGGATCATAATTGACCTGGTTGACCCAGTCAAACCATTGACTAGGGTGCTTGCCCTAGATCGGACCTCCGTTGGGGGGGAATATTAGTACTTCTCATACCATTGTTTATTATTCTAAAGCTTGAAGTAATTCTCTTTATATTTTCACAATTACGTTATAGGATCTTGCAAATGACTAATTTGCAGGCGGTAAAAACTAAATGTGTAATCAAACCGGACTCTAAAATGGCATCATTTGGACGTACGTATTTAAGAAAAGTAGTAGTTAGGTACATAAAATTAATAAACCCATGACCTTAATGATCAAAATTAGTCTCTTATGTTTATTCATATATAAAGTAAACATGAGAGAAAATTCACCCTATATTTTTGAAAATGTTATGTACACTCAAAACTGTGACATGGATGGCAAGTACCCTATGGCATAAATATCAATGTCTTTCTGGAACATAATTTTCCCCTAAAACACTAAAACCCTAAACCCTAATATTCCATTAATCTTCACCCGACATAGATGGCAGTTGTGGCAACCACGTCGGATGGTACGCGACTAGCGTACTTCTACAAGGTATAATTAGCATTACTCTTTCAGTTATTACTTGGACATCAACATCAACAACATAAAACTATTAAACGAACTATATATCTCTCTCATGAACTTTTTAAGGATGTATAATTAATGATTGTAGTGATGCATGACGAGTGTTCATCATCATTTGCACGAGTTTAAATAAATTTAATGTGACTAAGTCATAATATTTTGTCAAAGGGAACATATATAGATACTTTCATAAGAAGCTAGTATTGTAAATGTATATATGTCAAGCACACCCACAAATTAATATTAGTTTTTCTAGCTATCATAATGTGTCCATTATAAGGTATAGCGTTTTTGTATATTTGAGAGGGAACGTAATCAAACCCTAATTAACACAGACCAACTTTTCAGAAAGGCCAATGAATTTGACGAGGTTCAGAAACCTAAGTTGTGTTGCAATGGAGTGGAACTTTATGGATATATGGTTCAAGTAATTACTCTATGTAACCAAGTCAGGGAAAGGGTAAGCTTAATTAGTTCAATAATGTAGGAACATAAACATTTTGAATTAATTATACGTGTAAAGACAAATGTTGAGCACGTGTAGTTTTACATAATTGAAAGGCGAATAAAATTTTGCTGCACATTGTCAATTTCAAAAGCAAATTCGTAGGGACCTTTAATTGACAAGAGATTGAAAGGTGAGCCCCCCTCTTTGGCTATGCAAATCAACGTCAAAGTTGTCAACCATTGAATATGAATCCAACTATAAGAAAAATGCAAACCTTGTGTCAAATTTCAAGCAAAATATTCCAGTCACCATAAAGGTTCAATGTCTTTATACACCAATCCGTAAAAACTGAGTCTCCCTCAAAATTGCTTTTAAAAGATTCTCAATTTATTAGCATCCAATGAAGTTATGCTAAAGTCGACACATTGGTACCCAAAAAATACCATTTATGACGAAACAAATGTTGTGATTGTCCAAATTAAACCGTTTACAGCTTGCTAATCTTGGCTTCCCAAAGGAATGCCACAATTTCACCAAGTTTTCATAATATCTCATAGTGAAACGTTAAATCATTTGTATAAAAATGTGTTGTTATCATCTTGGTTTTGTAACTCACTCATAAGATAGTATAAAGTGTTCTAGTGGTATTATTGTCATAATTAGTCCTCTAAAAAGTGTAGACCTTCAAACCTATTAGATTGTAAACTTAAACAAATTCTTCTGGTGTTAAAATTAAGAGTAATGTTAGCTGCACCCCTGTCCAGTACCACCATGGAGTACCAGCCAATGACTAGTATCCCCGTCCAGTAAAATAAAGAAATATTATTACTTTATTAAACCC
Source organism: Aristolochia contorta (assembly GCA_022405105.1). NCBI lineage: Eukaryota > Viridiplantae > Streptophyta > Magnoliopsida > Piperales > Aristolochiaceae > Aristolochia > Aristolochia contorta. The sequence continues at coordinate 6,081,841 of CM039669.1, read as the reverse complement.
TAAACACTAAAGCCTAAACCCTAGCAAGTTGTGCATCCACGTCAGTTGGTTCACCACGGGGGTAATAAATGGAGGTGCAGCTAGCGTTATTCGAAAATTAATCGCACTAGTCCCCCAAGCAACAAATACACAACATCTATCAAGTAGTATCGTATCTTCCACACTTTTTAAAAGAAAAAAACAAAAAAGGTTACAGAATGTTTACCATAAATATATATGCAATTAGTTAGAAAAGATAGCTAGAAAAGATAGCTAGGTAGTGGAGAGAGTGATTTAATTCAAAAAGAATATCAACTCTATCTTGATTAAGAAGAATATCAATTGTCCTATCTAGATCTTTTCCAAAACACTTTATCTATTACTTTCTAATATATACTCTTATTCATGAATGTCACATTTCAATATGAAATGACCAAGAATTTTTCATGGAATGAGATTACATGGGATTTAAGCATGCTTGCCACAAAGACATGTTCTAGTTACTGTTTTAATATCATGGAATCAACAACGTATAAACTCTCGTTTCGTACGTATATGCATTCTTGAGGAACATATATAGATAGAGAATAAATCCCTCCGGTACGTTTTCTTGAGTTAGTCTCATTTTATTTTATTTAAACCTCATGTGACATTGAAGTAGTGGAATATTTATGGGGAAGCATATTCATATATAGAGACCACTTAATTATATATGTATAAGTAAACAGCCTACAATGACGTCACTCTTGTAGATAGTCCTTAAAAGAGTAACTGTCGACCATAAATATTTAAACCTGTTTCATATTTTAATTACACGCACTACTTCTGTTATGCAAATCTCAAGCCATATATTGATTCAACAGTAGAAAGAGTTTCATGCACCTATAATGAGTTTCCTGTAGCTTGCAATAGGAAGTATACATATATGTTTTCTCTTATACACATAAAAGAGACATTATTGCAATATTAGAGGTATAGGTGGGTGAAAATTAGAGAAAGAAAAACAAAATATTCCAAGACGTACGTTAGGAAAATTTCGATGCATGGCGCTACATCTGATAATAAAATGAGTGAAAAAAAAAACTTTTATGGCTTTAATTTTAATACGGATATGATCAATTATTAATTAAGCCATATTAATTGCTGCTAGTGCAATGACTCACTCTCTTTTTATCCAAACTCCAGGTGGACTCGATTACATCCAAATCCAATTTGAGTCAGCCAAGTCAGGTTGAGTTAGACAGAATTCGTTCCACTAATACAAAAGAGGCAGCGTTCTGACCACCTCCCGATCACCTCATGTCAAGTCACCTGTGACTCTGAGGCTGCGACGACTCCGCTGTGTTGAAAACCCATCAATATATTCTGCTGAATATATTTGACTTGAGCATATATAGTGGATTGATCTTCGGAGATTTGCTCCATTAATATTTTTAAACTAATTCCTCATCCTTTCAAGATGCAAAAGGCCGGGGTTTAATTAACTCCATATGCACATTTCAAACCGAAAAGACATCCAAATAATGAAAGGCGTGTCTTCTTGTTAGAACAGGTACGAAAAGGTTATTTAATTAAATGGTGAAGTAGACTTATATGACATGATCAGTGAGCATAGTGTTACTGATGGAAGCTCATGACGAGAATGAAATGCGAATTGAAGGATGCATGTAAGTGAAAAACATTGTTTTTAAATAATATATATGGGTATATATATAATTTTTAATATATATGATCATCACTATAAGCTAGGTACATTCGATCGAGCATGTGATTATTAATGTACGACGTTGTTCAACTACGAAACAGGCCAGACGTTGTTGTGTGGTTCTTGATTAAATTTGGCGAGACCCCGCTTGGAAGATGGGGACGGCAGCGACAACGACGGTGGTGGCGGCGAAAAATAGGGGCTGAGAAGAAACCGGTACCAAGGGAAGAAGGAAGATGCAGGTCAAACTGGCTAATATTTAAATGGGTGCATGGATCAAAATGAGAGGCAGAGGAGTTGCATTCTAGAATATATATTATTGCAACCGTCCATATTGATCACAGACAAATAGGATTCAACTAACCCCCCGGAGACCGGAACCTGACCAATATGAATAACTAAAAAGTCTGCTACCAAGTCTCATGCATGCAAATAGACGTACGTAAAAGCCCAAAACAAACGTCAGTAAACCAAACATATATAGTGTAATCATGTTATGCGTATTGTCGGAAGTACCTAGCTAGGTTCCTGGAATTGACATATGAATGAACCGACTCTATGTGTCCATTTCGTCCAATGTATCAGTTAATGATCCGTTAGTATTTAATTAGATCATAAACATTTTAGATAGCAAGAAAAAAAGGATCATTCTTTATTATAGTGCGAAAAATATATGCCAACTTCTGAACCAGGATTATTTTAAAGCATGCATGCACCAGATGCCAAAGAAGATCTCGCTTACGTAAATATATATCGTATATGTCATTAATTAAACAGATGTATGCTACTGCTTTGTTTCATTAAGGTACATATCAGTCCTGCAAATCGTCTTTCTTAATTAATTTAACTATTCAACTTCCGAAGTGCATCCTTCCATTTGATTCATGCATGTTTCCTCACAAGATGCTCAGAAAGGAATAATGGGTTGTGGGCGTAATTGAATCTGATAGAGTACCATCTTCTTTCTTCATTAGCGTCAATATTGATGACGACTGTAGGTTTAATAAATTAAATTGGAGATGGTAACGATCGCTAAAGAGCTGAAGAGTACATTACTATTAAATTAAGAAGATGATATATTATGAAATTATTCCGTAGAAGAGGAAGCTAAGTGAATCTGTGATGTAATCAACAACTGAATCTTTGTCCCTTCAAGTTGTTTTTAGTACTCTAATTGATCAGCTGATCACGAATGTGATGAACCCAAATGGGTTAATCCATTATAAACATGTGCAATCTTCATTGAGAATCTGAGTTTCTTAATGCCCAACCCCATTAATTTAATGATCTGGAGTTATGTAGTTAATTGGAGTCTGAAACGAATTTAGGGAGGCTTTAAATTAGATTGATCAATTCATTTGATCACATGCACCATTTAATTTGCTCAAAATCTGAATTCTTATAAAACGCCAAACCCGATCATTTTATTATATGTGACGACGTTCCTTTTGCAGTACTGTGGACTCTGAAACAAATCTAAGAAGTGTTTTTTAAGAGGCTACAAAGATTAGGAATGACTAACTTTTATTAGGGGCTGACTTTCTTAATTGCCCAACATCTTTGATATATTTGTTTTATGCTGTTGGAGGCAACTAGCTAGGCCGGGCCGTCACATGTTATCTAAAGAACTAGAATAACCCATAAGGATGATTAGCACTAGGGATGGTGAATCAATCCCCCTCCAAAATTGTACGCAACAACTCTAACGCCGTACACATAGCATTACTCAAAGGATTATTCTTCTTTTTAAGGGAAGAAAAAGATGAATGTGATGTATATCAGTTGTCATTTTTTTTTCTTTTTGGGGTCACATTGCTGAAAAGAACTTCTTATATGACTAATTTATGTATATATCGGTTCTAATTATTTCTGCCAATTAGTAAAAGGATTAGGCACAGAATAAAATTAAGATTCTTACCCACGGGATGGTATATTTCTCATTTACGCACTTATCACTTAAGTTATTATATTTCTCCAAAGCTTAACCATCATAAAATATGATTCAAATATCTTAAATAGTCATATAATATTCTTTTTGGTCCTGTAAAAAAATATCATTTTAATGTTTATGTATGATATAATTGTAAATTAAAATTTCTTTATCCTATAAATTTTTTTTAGTTTTTTTATTATTTACCCCTTCATTACCCGATAATCCGTACTCCCTTCTGATAAGAAATGAATAATCAGTAAACGTAATTACATATTTAACATAGCAATTATACCATATTTAGAATGGCTTATCCCGCTTCTTAGTAGCTATATTAGTGCCTGAAAGACTTGTAAAGAATCATTTCATAGAAGTGCTGCAAATGCTTTGTAGGAGAAATAAAAAAAACTTTCATTTCTTTGAGAAAATTTTGTACATCATTGTGAGTACTCTTTCACATGAGGAAGCCTAGTACACTTAATTTGATCTGATGCTTAATACAAAATTGGCTTCGTTGAGAGCTTGGATTTATTTCTCCTATGCCTTTCGCATCCTCTTCGATTCTCTGGGCGTCTGCTGCAATTACCAACAACACAAGGATCGATTAGATTCTTATAATCAATATATATATATATATATATATATATACTCAATGAAGACAGTAATTCGTTTGGATCTTAAATGGTTAAAACATATGAAGAAATAAATCATGTAAATAGATTTTCGTTTTAAGATTTATTAACAACAGGGAATTTGTCCAACAGAGAAGATGTAAGAAATTTTTACACACAAAGGAAAATATTCCACTTTGAAACTTAGGAGTTATCATATCAACACGTCCTTTCTTAAACTGAATATGATAATCTAACCTTTCTTAATCCCTATTAAAACCAGACCGAACCGGCTAACACAACCCAGTGCTTAATCCGAAGTTGATGGCTATTCGGGTTGGATTTAAACAACAGAACCGGATTTATTCGAAAACCGTTTTAACTGGGTGGTTAATCTAATTCATCTAATTCAACCTTAAACCGCGGTTTTAGGTTCAATTAGTTCGACCTTAAACCGACTCAGTCTGATCTGTCCGGTTTTAGTTTGTAGTAGCTAAGGTAAGGAAAACTCAAAAAATAGCTAATGGTGGGACTTAAACCCACACAAACTCCAGATGATAACCAAATGATTAAGTTAACCAAAAGAGTGGTGCCACGAAGAGTACAGCAAAATATTACTATAAGAGTTTACATTCTGACGTACTGATACTATTTTTCTAGCCAAAATCGTATTCGGTTTTTTAAAACACCGGTTAAAACCTTCAAATCTTAAAGTATTAAAGGCATCAACCGGAAAAACACGTCCACTGAAAGGCATCGACCGAAAAAACACGTCCACTGAAAGGCATCGACCGAAAAAACACGTCCACTGAAAGGCATCGACAACATCTTCTTTTACAGCACACAATTTCAGCGCTGCCCAATGCGACGATATTGCTGCACAATTACGTACTCCGCTGAACGACTAACTAGAGTCGTGAATCTCAGGATCATGACAATTCAGAAATGCCACTAACAATCTTGCCACTACTGCAACGTCCTGTCCAGTCCATGGACTGTAACTTAAATCGATCGTTTCACAATCCCAGAAGACAATCGATAATCGGATACAAAAGTTACAATAGAACGAATGGGAATCTGGGGTACAACTTTCCGCTACATTAAGGACACATACATCAAGGAATAAATGATACTCCCGCTTACACAGTAGTAAAGAACTCTTCTCTATTATACACGCACTAACATGTAGTAAACAATCAGGACAGAACATCAATACCTCTGTGACAAAACTCTCTGCGGTGGTTCCAGAAGTCCCTGTACTAATGGCTGTTGACATAAAGACACGGTCGATCAATTCCCTCAGTGTCATATTAGGCACAAAGTCATCTACCTGCACTCCTGCAGCCCCGCATGTGCACACACGCTTTGAGACTACGTGGTCTGTGATACCTGTTACGAAAGGTAAACAGGGGAGAGAGAAACAAATGTTTAGGCACGTTACAGAAACTGACAATTGATGGTGGTAAGATGACGCAACAGGAAAAAGGGAAACAATGCTATTAAAAATATTCACATAAACTGACAGGTATATTTTTGAAAATTCTACCAACATTAAGTAAAAAAAGTCGCTCAATGAAGACCAACAAGCCATACATTAGTCAGAAAATTAGGACCAAAACCATTAACAGGAAAAAAAAAAAAACCAAAAAACCAGTGTGAGAACTAACTTACATTTGTCACAGAAACTGTAGAAACAGCACTTGCTTGCAAAGACAGCCTCCTTAATTGGAGTTTTACACAATGGACAACACAACTCTGGAGTGATAACGTTTGCAACTTGACTAGAAGATAGGCTCTGCTTTTTCCTTTCATAACAAGCCCTGTTTTCATTAATATAATAGCTGTCAGTTGTATCATATGGACCTAATAGCCTACAAAATTGCATAAAAAAGAATTCAATCTTCTTTAACCCCAGTAATAACCATCAATAAACGTCTTTTGCAGTTAAATTATCATTACAAATTACCTACACAGTCATGCATTTTCAGTAGAGAAAATTTTCAACACATGAAAGATACATCACAAAGTACTTGTCTAATCCATACACAAGAACCCTGGAAGCTGCCTCTAAGTAGCACGATGAATTGCTGATACCCCTTCAGTAAAACTAAATCTAAAATAAACATTACCAATGTAGTCATGCATTTTCAGTCAAGGAAATATCTGAAGATGAACAAGACAGATCACACTTTCAAATATAAACAACAGACATTACAAGAAAAGGAAACAACTTACTCATTTGACTTGCTCGCCAAGACAGAGAAAGCATCAATAGGAGCAAATTTAGATTTTGAACTTCTCTCTCTAGAATCATTAGCAGAATTTCCGTTGGTTGGACAGTCCTTAATGAAATGACCTGTAGAAGAATGGCGTGAGGACTAAAAATAAATGATTCACTAGGAAAGGAAAATCACCAAAGAGAATAATATACTAACCAGAAATGTTGCATCTAAGGCAAATATAACCTGGAGGAGGTATCTTCGTTGTACTCTTCCAACATCCTTCAGCCTTGATGGGAGGAGGGACATCTTGTACTGGATTAGAGGACTGAACTCCAGAAATTTTGATACTTGTATATATCTCAGGCCCAAAATCATCGCTTTCTAACTCTTCTGGCAGTATGGATGATTCAAAAGAAATGGAGCTCTACATAACAATGGTAAAATTAAAAAATAAATACATAGAAAACAATAATAAATAAGCAAAAAAAGGTAATAGATTCAGGGCTTACATGTGTCACAGTGGACGAAGCGGTGATATCACTTGTACATTTTAAAACTTTGTTTGCTTTATTATCTGAACTCTTTGGCCTGACAAGATGAAGCATACCCGATTAAGCTGAGACATAGTGACTAGTGACAAAACTATATTTATAGATGCTCAATGGATGGAGATAAATGCAGAAATGTATTTATGATGCATTTAGGAAACTAAGAGATAAAAAAACATTTTCACCACCGAAAACGTCACCATGACTGGGAAATCTAACAGAGAATGCATTTGGAAAGTTTCAAGTGCATTAATGAAATATTAAAAAAATAAAAAAAAACTAAGAGTAGGAGTAAAGATATAATCATATAGACGAGCCACATACTCTTCATAAACAGCATTGATCAGGGGCCTCAAGCGCACCAAGGGAATACGACAGACTAACAGAGAAGCGCAACGCGGAATAAGTGTCTCCTCGTCCATATACGCTGCAGAAGAATACAAGTTAGAAAAAAAATGTCCTGGATGGCATAAAAAACCTAAATAACATCTCAAACTCAAAGAATCGTAAATTACAAGGACTGAATCACAAGAAAACCGCAAATCCAAATAAATCAAAATAAACCCGTGAAACACCTGAATAGAAAAATCCTGAATCGCTAAATCCTAAATGGTGCAACCGTAAGTTTCAAAACACAAAGTCTCAACGGAATCGAAACACTAAATTAAAAAAAAAAAAAAAATACTAACGGAGAAACAATGAATCAAAGAAAGAAACAAAGACACAAAAGAAAACAAACATACAACGATTCCTTAATGATTTCTAGCATCAGCGACAGCAATTTCACAAAACCTTGAATCGCAAAAACTTAAATCACGAAATCCCATATCTAAAAATCCTAATCGCAAGTACCTCAAACCCTATGACTCGGCAACTGATAAAAGAAAAAAAAAGTATTGAAACAACTAACCTTCATGAGTTTTAGCATCAGAGACAACAATTTCACATCCTCGTTTACCAAACAACGGCAGGGTATGAGTTCCCGCTATCCTTTGTTTCAAGCAACCGAGAGAAATGAAAGAACCAGGGATCGAAACGGCGCGAAAGTCCTTTGCGCTTTTGAATTTGTAGTAAACAGCCATTGATGGTATCGCAGAAACCTCCTCGCAGATCGTATCAGACACTCTGACTCTCTGAGAGGCTCGAGCGATTAAGGAAGAGAACAGACTTCTGTTACTAAGCTAACTTTTCTTGCTTATTAAGTTTTCTAGGTAGTGAATAAACGGATTCTTAATGGGTACCCGGTACCCAATGGGACCCATTAGGCCCAATAAAAACCATTTGAGAATCCAATACCTTTATCTAATTGGGTACCGAAGTGTAATCTTAATGATATGGGTTAGATTCGAGTTTGGGTAAAAAAAATAAAAAACCTTGTAGGTTAGTTCAAAGAGAAAGTGATGTTTCATGGAGAAATTAAAGTAACTTACATTAAATTCTGAGTAAATAAAGATCATGTTTTCATTTTTTTTATGTTAGATGTGGTCAAAGAATTTTGGATAATTCAAAATTCCACCTATTTAGGAGTGGCAAAAAATTATCACTCAAAGCAATAAATTACAAAGAGAGTGAGAATTCAATGTCTCTCCTAAATTTAGGGAGAATACTAACTGACTACCACTCTACTAACCCAAAAAAGTATTTTTTCTAAGATATTCATGTCTCTTACACTAATATCCCCATGTACTAACCCCTCCGTAGTGCAACTAAATGCTAATATAAAATTAAAAAAATTCTAAAAGCTAATATAAAATTAACAAAATTAAAATGTTTCAAATGATAACAAAAATAAAAAATGGATATATTCTCTCTTTAATGACTCAACTTGGCTTCGGTAATCGCTGGTGTAAATGGATATTGTCTTGTATCTCATCTGCTAATACTCCATTTTGATCAAGAGTAATGCTAGGCGCTCGGCTCCGGTGCAAGTTTTAGTGCACGGAATCTACGTGGATGGCTGAGTTGGCCATCCACATCAGCGGTCTTGTCGGGAGCTAAACCGACCCTCTTTCCTTCCTTCTCCTTTCGACCGACCCTCCTTCCTTCTCCGTTCGACCGACCCTCTCTCTTTACCTCACTACCTTCTCTCTCTCCTCTCATGTCAACTCTTTCTCCAACCTCCTCCTGTGCCCTACCTTCCCGTCTCCCTGCTCCTCCCGTCTTCCGATTCCTCTCCTCTCGGCCACTCCCGTCCCGCCGCCGAATCACGTCTCGGCAACTCCCGTCCCGCCGCCAACCGGAGCGCGGCCGAATCGGTGCCTCCCGTCCTGCCGCCAACCATCCCGCGGCCGAATCATGGCTTCCCGTCCCGCCGTCAACCGTCCCGCCGCCGAATCGCGGCCGAATCGCCCCCTTCCCCCGTCTCGCTTCCAAATCGCGGGCTCCCATCTCGCTTCCGAATCACGTTGACGATAAGGTCGTTAAAGCGCAGATTTGGGATACGGCTGGCCAAGAGAGGTATTACTCTTGGTTTTCGTGACAAAGAAGAGCTAGATTGTCTGTGTATTTTTTTTCTCTACTTTATGGCTCCGTGTCGCTTTCGAGATGCAAATTTTGGGAAGAGCTAGTTTTACACCTTTCAATCGAATAGAGGGATCTCATATCCCGGATCGGAAATGTGTCTTTGCATTTTTATTTATTTAAAATGTAATGTTTGGCCTTTGATGATCTTATCTGCGACTGTCCGTGATCCGCTTGTGTTCTAATAGCTAAGCCTCCGGCAGATGATGCAATTAGTTGTACTGGTAATCCTTGTCTTCTTTCTCTTCCCCTTACACCTTATTTCTTGCGCATGCTAGATCTGATGATTTATCGGTGCAAGATTGTGAAGTAACAAAAAAATTTAGTTTGGATCGACTTCTGATTTAACAAGCAATACGTTTTATGTTTCTAGATTGCAGTTGGTTCGCGTTCGTGTAATAGGCCAGGCATGAAGGCATGAGATCCTTTTCGATTGCATTAGCTTCATCTGTATGAGTTTATTCAGGTTGGCTCCTTAATATTTTTCGTCTTAGGTTGAAAAAAAAATAATCGATATTTCAATAAACAGGCTTCCTGAAGACTTGTGGCACAATAGAGTTTGCATTCCTGATGAGTGACTTTTGTTAGTCTTACAGTTTTTTATCACCTTGTCAATTTAAAAGAAAAAAGTCTGATCATCTTCTCCATTCCTAATTATTTAAAAACAGAAAAAAGAAGTGGCAGTCTTTAATTCCTAAGTCTGATCATTTTTTATGGTTTTAAGTTATTTCATTGTTTTATTTTCCATTAATTTTTTTTAGTACCAAATTTTTAAGTTATTATCTATTTTGCAACATGATTTTGGCTCTATTTGGCTTTTGATATGTTATTTGTATCTTCTTTCTTTAGTGCAATTAGACTTGAGTCTTTTCTAGTACGTTCATCTTCAGGTTTTCTGCTGGTTTTAAGTCTGAACATACTTCCCCATCACTAGTCATCTCTTTAAATATGCATGTCTTTTAAATTGTATGCATGAATTATGGCACTGCAATTTTTGCCATGTATGTCAGGCATCTCATAGGTACAAAGTTTCTGCATTGCTGAGTCTTTGTAAATGTTGATCTCGTGGGATATTTGGGGGGACTAATGTTGATAATGAAAACCGTGAATACATATCTTTGAGTTTTTAATCATGCACTTGAGCATTAAAAGCTGGGTTCTATGTTAGGAGCTTCATGAGTCAGAGCTATATTTCTCTATGTGGCATATTAGCAGAGCAAGGGTACTAAGATAATTATGAACATGTATCCAAATAGTGATCCTTTATGTGCATGGCCGATCTAGAACTCATAATGCGATCTAGTTTGTCAAGATGTATTTCTGGCTTATATTATTTCTTTTCTCATTCTTGGGTGTAGTGATCAATATGCCATACCATCTTTTTAATGAAACAAATCTCCGGTAAAAGTCTTCATGGCATGATGTTTTATCTTGCTGGGTTGCAGTGATTGGCATATAGTACCTTGTGCCTTCATGATTTATATTCTAGTGCATGGAAATTCTTAAATTTTTGAATGGTGATTTGTGCTTTATAGTTTTGATGGTTTTTATCCTGTATGAATGTGTCATTAGCTGGCTGTTGTAAAGTTGGACAAGTTTGTGAGAATTTTTGTTTCTTGCTTTATCATATCATTAGATTTTTGTTTGTTGCATAAAATTCTTACCTGTTTTATCTTTTCTAAAAACGTTTCATTTTTTGCATGTCCATGAGGACTTTGTTATATGATTAATTACTTCCAATAGATCTTTAAGCTCAAAATGGTAAGAGCACTCAAAAGTCTTTTTTGAGAGGATGGTGGTTCGAATCCACCAAGATCCAACTTTTAGAGGTCAATAGTTTTTTTGGATGAGGAATTTGGAGCAACATCAATTAAACAAACAGAAACAAAAGAGAATTTAACAAGATTTGGAGAATGAGGAATTTGGAGCAACATCAATACTCAAATGTAGATTGCTTCTTGAAGCTATAACATACATACATTAAATCAGAATTTGGGATTAAATCTTTTCTGAACAAGCGTTGTAACAAGCGTGGGGAAGAAGAATTTAAAGCAACATTAATTAAACCTTTCTTGAATCCATAACAAATATTCAATTGTTGGTACATAAGTTAAACTTCAAAATGAAAGTGTAACTTTTGTTCTAACTTTTTAAAAAACAGACAAAAACAAAAGAGAATCCATAACAAGATTAATCCAACCCAATTAACTTGGGTATCCTCTATGGCGTGGAATTCCAAGTTGTTTCATCTTCTTGCACTCAACTTCTATAAGTTGAAATCTCTGTTCTTCATCAACACACTGATGCACCGTCCATTCCTGACACGGTAAGAACAACAAATTATCATTGAATACTTCTCTTACAGAAAAAACATATCGATGATCATGCCAACAGATTATCAATATTTTCATAATGAGATGACCTTGTAAACAGAAAAATTTTATGAAGCTATAAAATAATATGAACTTAGACAAAGACTTATTCACACACTACTCAAAGGACTTACCATGCCTTGTGTTTCATCTCCACCAAACGGCGTTGCCATACCAAAGTTTGAATTTTCTTCCTTCATGTCTTTATCCATCAGTATTTTGCTTTGAATCCTCACAAATAGAGTCGTCTATCAATTCCAACAATGATTCTGTAGTAAAGAACGAAATACTCAAAACTCGATTGAAAATAACAATCTGAGTTCAAAACGAAAGCAAACCAACTACAAGGCCTCGCTAACATCTAGAAACATAAAACGTATTGCTTGTTAAATCAGAAGTCGATCCAAACTAAATTTTTTTGTTACTTCACAATCTTGCACCGATAAATCATCAGATCTAGCATGCGCAAGAAATAAGGTGTAAGGGGAAGAGAAAGAAGACAAGGATTACCAGTACAACTAATTGCATCATCTGCCGGAGGCTTAGCTATTAGAACACAAGCGGATCACGGACAGTCGCAGATAAGATCATCAAAGGCCAAACATTACATTTTAAATAAATAAAAATGCAAAGACACATTTCCGATCCGGGATATGAGATCCCTCTATTCGATTGAAAGGTGTAAAACTAGCTCTTCCCAAAATTTGCATCTCGAAAGCGACACGGAGCCATAAAGTAGAGAAAAAAAATACACAGACAATCTAGCTCTTCTTTGTCACGAAAACCAAGAGTAATACCTCTCTTGGCCAGCCGTATCCCAAATCTGCGCTTTAACGACCTTATCGTCAACGTGATTCAGAAGCGAGATGGGAGCCCGCGATTCGCAAGCGAGACGGGAGGAGCTGAGACGGGGGAAGGGGGCAATTCGGCCGCGATTCGGCCGCGATTCTGTCACGTTTCGGCGGCGGGACGGTCGAAGGCGGGACGGGAAGCCGTGATTCAGCCGCGGGATGGTCGGCGGCAGGACGGAAGGCACCGATTCGGCCGCGCTCCGGTTGGCGGCGAGACGGGAGTTGCCGAGACGTGATTCGGCGGCGGGATGGGAGTGGCCGAGATGTGATTCAGCGGCGGGACGGGAGTGGCCGAGACGAGAGGAGTCAGAAGACGGGAGGAGCAGGGAGACAGGAAGTTAGGGCACGGGAGGAGGTTGGAGAAAGAGTTGACATGAAAGGAGAGAGAGAAGGTAGTGAGTTAAAAAGAGAGGGTTGGTTGAACGGAGAAGGAAGGAATGAGGGTCGGTTGAACGGAGGAAGGAAAGAGGGTCGGTTTAGCTCCCGATAAGACTGCTGACGTGGATAGCCAACTAAGCCATCCACGTAGACTCCGTGCACTAAAACTTGCACGGGAGCCGTGCGCCTAGCATTACTCTTTTGATCAATGGTGGAGCTCATGGTTTCTTCACTCCCACAAGGGGACTTCGGCTAGGTGATCCATTATCCCCAATGCTATTCAACATTGCAGGAGAGGGGTTGAGGTTCATGCTTAATATGGCTATGGATGAGGGCTGGATTGACCCTATTATTAATAGAAATTGCCTCCATGCCCCACTGGTGCAATTTGCTGATGACACAATCATCTTCAGCAAGGGTACAATTGACCAGATGAAAAAAATTAAATGTATCCTCCTATTGTTTGAACTTGCCTCTGGGCTGAAGATCAATTGGTCTAAATCTGCACTATTTGGGTTCTCTATTGATTGTGAATTGGTTAATGAGATGACGGCCATACTCGGTTGCAAAATTGGCTTATTACCATCCACTTATCTGGGTCTGCCACTCTTCACGGGTGGAATAAGTTTGAACCTTTGGGACCCAGTTATTGATAAACTAAGTCACAGGCTGAGCACTTGGCATGGTAAATTGCTTACAAAGGCTGGTAGGCTGACTTTGATTAATGCTTGCTTACTTGGGATTCTTACATATTACCTATCTTTCTTATATTGCCCCATCTCAGTTGCAAATTTAATTGAAAAGTTGATGAAATTTTTTTTGTGGTCGGGCACTGCTGACAAGTCAAAGTTGCACCTAATAAAATGGGATGATGTATGCAAAGCCAAGGAAGATGGTGGATTGGGAATCAGGAAAATTACAGTGATGAATGAGGCCCTTTTGATTAAATGGCTTTGGAAACTAAATGACAAGGGTGTCGTAACTTGGAAGAAGATGGTGACATTAGCAATGGACAACAGACCGGGGGAATGACTATTTCGTGCTTCGAGGCCATGGAAACTATCTCCCATATGGAGAAAAATTTGTAAATTCTTCCCTACCCTTACTCACCACTCTTTCATTCAGCCAGGAAAAGGTAACCGAACTACATTCTGGACTGACAAATGGATTGGAGAGACTACCCTCTCTGAAAGATATCCTAGACTATTTCTCCTAGCAAGGAATCAAAACATTTATGTCAGTGATATTGCCCCAAGGGGACAATTGTGTGAAGTAAATTGGACGCCGATTCTTAGAAGGAACCTCAACTAATTTGAGGCCCTTGAAATATCTAGCCTTCTTGAAGAACTCAATCAGGTTTATTTAAATCGTGACAAGGAAGATGAATTAGTTTGGAAACCTCACCCTAAGGGCTGTTTTTCGGTTAGCTCGGCCTATGCTTCACTTATTAACCGAGGACACAATCCTCACCATGCAGCTATGGCATGGTCCCTTTCTTGTCCAAGGAAGCAGACTTTCTTTGGATGGTGTTGTTTGCATGCAAGACTACCCACGAGAGACTCATTATTGCAAAAGGGGATACCAATCCTTGATGCTACTTGTCCCCTTTGTAATTCAGCTAATGAGTCTATTCATCACTTCCTTCTTCACTGTTCTTACAGCTGGCGAGTTTGGACTTTTTTCTTGAACAAATTTGAGATCACTTGCCCTATGCCTCGCGACTTTTGTAGTCTCTTTGCTCTTATTGGCTCCCATGGTTTGGGTAGTAAAGGTAAGCTTATGTATCGATGTTGTTTGGGATATATTCCTTGGATGATTTGGAAGGAAAGAAACTCTAGAGTCTTCATTCGGATATCCACCAATTGGTCCGAACTTTGTCAACGAATCTCTCACAATATTGTTAGTTGGCTCAAGATTCACAATAAATTCAGGAAAATTGTTTGTGATACGTTGTGGATATCTTGGAGGATACATGCCAGAGAAAATGATACAAAACATGCTTCAATCATCGCTTGGATTCCCCCACCTGTTCACTCCTATAAATTAAACTTTGATGGTTCTTCCATTGGAAACCCTAGGCTAGCTGGTGTGGGTGGTTTAATTAGAAATTCATATAGGGACATTCTCCTAACATATTCTGGATCTATTGGCACTACAGACTCTACTACAGCTGAAGTCATGAGTTTGCTACAGGGATTGAAGTGCTTTCTTAATTTCCATTTTGTTGGACCGTTGCATGTTGAGGGGGACTCTCAAGTGTTGATTCAATGGTGCAAGAAGGAGAATCTTATTCCCCCTTGGAGATTACTTTATCTCATTAATGAGATTAGGGACCGGGGTTGTATTGTTTCGAGTTGGAATCATTTTCTAAGAAGTGCTAATAGTAGGGCAGATGAATTAGCTAAGCAGGGGGTTCATCAGCAGCACTTGCTGGTTTGGACTCCTTAGTTCCTTATATTTCTGATGTAATTTTCTTAGCCTTCGGGCAACATTGAATAAAATCATAACTTCCAAAAAAAAAAATAATATAAGTAACTCATATTTATAAGTTCTACATCGTGGTGTGGTTGTCCTCCAGGTAGCCTAGTTAAGAGTACGATAAAGTTTAGGGTTTAAAGTTACTGAGAGGAATAAAACGATAGATCCAATTTTATCTATTACATGGATTGCCAACGAGGACGGCACATCACACTGTAAACCCTCGCTATAAAAAATATAGCCGTATGCATATCACTACTCTTAAATATAAGCCATATGACAACTAATTTTACTAGAATTAGGGAGTAAATTTGTAAAATATTAATTAAATAAAAAATACAAAAAATCTTACATGTCCAAATATTTATCCCCCTCATTGTATTTGGATTTACAAATGCCAAATTAAGGGGCATAGACTATATAAAGTCATAGACAATAGAAATTCACAATTATTCAAGATTTCTAATTCTATGACAATTTATAAATGGGAGTCATATATCTTGACAATTGAAAGGGCATTTTTTTAGTTTTTATTAATTATGATTGAAAAAGAGATGTAGTTACTCTTGATAGCCTAGTTGACCGTCGAGATAAAGTTTAGAGTTCAGAGTTACCATACAATAAGAAGATAAATCCAATTTTATCTATTACTTGATTTCCAATGCCACATCACACTAAACCCTTGAAGTAAAATATTGCGGTACTCATATCACTACTCTAAAAGTATAATCCATATGGTAGCTAATTTTACTTGAATTAGTGAGTAAATTTGTAAAATGTTAATTCAATAAAAATACAAAAAAATAAGCTTACACGTCCAAATTTTTTATCCCCACTCTGTATTTGGATTTACAAATGTCAAATTAAGGGGCATAGACTATAGAATGAGCATAATTTGAATTATTGAATTTTAAATAAAATACATAATTATTCAAGCATTCTAATTCTATGACAATTTATAAATGAGACATTGAGAATCATATATTCTCAATAATTAAAAGGGCGTTTTTAGTTTTTATTAATTATGATTGAAACGAGATCGCGGACTTTAAAATGGTATCTGAAATATACTTCAGAGATAAGCTGTGTTTCTCTTTCCTTCAGAGTTCTCTGTATTTCTATCTGCACTTCCTCATCGTGTTCCCCGCAAGCGAAAAAACCCTCAGCCGCTCCAGCACATCCTCTTCCTTCGCGAGGAAGAGAGAAAGAAGATGGAACTATCTCTTCACCTTCTTCCTCCTTCTTCGGCTTCCTTTCGTCTCTTTCCTTCTCAGCTCACTCCACGAAACCATAAATTCCTTTCTACGCGAGGTCCCAATTTTCTCCGTACCAGGAAATGTGGACGTCGACGGTATCTAGTCAGCAACTCCGTCTCCTCGACGGAGTCTTCTAGTTCGGTCTCGGACTCGGGAAATGCAGCGATTTTTGGAGGCAGGAAGGAGCTTTCGGGGCAGCAGGCTCTCGTCAGTGGTATGTCTCCTTCCGTTAGAGTAGCTACGTCGGCCGTTTTGGTTGCTGGAGCCCTTGCTGCTGGGTATGCTCTGGGGTTGAAGTTAGGTGGGTCTCGAGAGAAAGCATTGGGTGGGGCGGTTGCTCTCGGTGCTGCTGGTGGGGCAGCTGTCTACGCGTTGAATTCTTCCGTTCCAGGGGCCGCTGCTATCCATTTGCATAATTTTGTAGCGAGTTGTGATGATCCGGGTGCCTTGAAGAAGGAGGATGTGGAGGAGATAGCAGAACGGTTAGTGGGATTTCAATAGAGCATTGGGCAATTACGTATGATCGAGATTTAAGTGTTTACGAATTAATTATTCTTGTAAACTGGAATTTTTTATCTGACCTCCTGCTTGCGCTACTTTTGGTGAAGGATGACCGGTCAGTTGTTTATGGGTTTTTGGAGTTATTGGTGTCGGCATATCTGTTGTTAAGTTTTTGACAATGCCAAATTTCATTGCAATTTGTGAACCGTCTAGAAATTATTCACTGTGAGTTCTGCTTGAGTTATGTTTAGTTAGATGAGCGGAAGCAATGATCTGTTAAAATTGTCTCGAGTGGCTCTATTAGTTCTTATGGTATTGCACACATGGTCTGGCTTCATATGAGGACTGCTAAATGCTAATGAGGGCTATTGCAAAAACTTTTCATAGGGGTGGTCATAATAAAGTCATATGCAGTTATCACTTACTCTTAAAGAAATTTTTAATCAAAGTGCAAGCAGAAAATAAAACTTTAAAAACTCTAAGCTTCTTAATCAACATCTTAAGAAGAAGACGAGTTCATAGGGAGAGAGAATTTGGCAAAGACAATTTTAAAATAAATTTTAGTTTTCTTACATGCGTTTTCAGGTCTCTTCTTCTCTTGAGTTAATTGACCGGGAAGTAGGTTTTTTTTTTTTTTTTTTTTTTTGTTTGTAAAAGAACTGAAAGTGGGCTGTCTTGTCTCCTAAGTCATAAAATATCTGTCTTTGTGACTCTCCCACTAAATGAGCAGGTTTCTCAGAAAAACATAAAACAAGAGGGCCAAGATAAAAAAATGAGCAGGTTTTTACGTGGGTTACTGATACGATGTATTTGAAAAAATCAGCTAATATTCCCCGCGTGCTACTTCTGCTGGTAATGGCTGGATTTTGTGTTATTTGCTCTGCAATTTTTCATTGATTGCAGAACTACAATTGTCCTTTTTAAGCTTCTGAAATTCGTTGTTGACATTTTTTAAATATAATACGCAAGATTTTGTAGTCAAAAGCCTAGCAAAATCAGAATACAAAAGGGGAGTCCCTTACTTTTGGGGAGTAGAGGGAAACCCACTCTTTAGCCAGCATTTCTGCCACAGCATCTGGGGGTCTCTGTGTACAATTCCAGTCACTTGCAAACTCATACACTAATTCTAAAATCTATTTGAATACATAAATGAAACCCCTTGGCAGTGCTGATGACGCACAGCCCTGCTAATGACAATGCTGGAGTGGCCTTCAATCTGCAAGCTGCTTGACAGGTGAGCGTTGAAACAGGATGGTCCATATAGCAACCCATCAACCTCAGTGAAGGTTGAATCATTGTGGCCAAGAGGATTTACATAGAAGAGGAGGATAACATCGAAGAATCCCAAAAGTTGCCCCCAGAACCAGCAGGCCCTGGATTGCCAAGCAATGAGCTTAGTACTTAGTGCATTGAAACTCATGTCAGTGGGATCTGATCTATCAGGGTGAACTTGAGCAGTACCTCAGTGGTCACATGGGGGACTTTTAAAAGGTCTTGGTTTCAAGTCTTCATAGGGTAAACGGGTCTTTCTTTTTTTTTTTTTGTAATACATGCTTTCCTTACAAAAATGATCTATCAAGGGTGAGCTCCCAATTGACGAGGAGTTCATTTTGTGGCTGATACAACTGATTGAAAGAGGCTGATTTTGGGACCTCCCTCCTTCAACCACATGTACTGGGCCTTCGGCTTCTAAACAATCCTGTCATGGAAGATAGTGCCGAAGCCCACTGGATTCCATGTGCCCCTCAATCAACTCCTGTGGGGTCGGGGGTCTACCTGCCTCTAAGGCGTCTAGAGCATTGACCTGCAAGGAAAAGAACGTGTGGCAGCGGAAACCTTCACCATTGCCCAATGAATTCAAGATTATGCATCCAATCCAACAAATAATCATAACTAATCGATCAAAATTGCTGACAGTTCTTGCTATCTCTAAGTTATGGTTATTTGTTGGATTGGGGACAGATTTTTTGAATTCGCTACCATGAGTCTTTGCATGATGTCTTACTAACATAAAGGAAAGATATGTGCAAGAAAAAGTTTCTTGTTTCAACCTACAGGAAAATAACTGGAAGTGATACTCTTCTACCATTTGACCAACATCTGTAGAATTGAATAATAGAAATTTTGTACTATAAACTAAAAATAGGACTAAACTTATATTGTCACCTCTCTTTTGAAAACCCACCTGCTGGTTGGCTTATCTATAGGCTGCCTACAGATGCTCTCTATTTATATTCTATGGTTCATGTGCCGCTGAAAAGATTTCCTACTTTGGATTTTGTATGATTTTCTTGTAGGTTGTCATTATTAGACCATCATGCAACTTTGGGCATGTGCCGCACCTTGCTGCTTAAAAGAACCTCCTCGAACTTTGTCCTCACTGTATACCACGTGAAACTGTCTGGAGCAAATTAAAGAGTTGTTCCACATACAAGTGTTGCATGTTTCCAGTAGTTGAGGTCTGGGGAACTAAAAAGCAAATGAGTGATTTGTTTCATCAGTAACCTATATTTCACTTCATTTAAAAAAAATCTATATTTTACGTATAAGTTATCTACTCTCTGATTAAAATTTGTAAGAAGGGTATTGTTTGTTCAGTATTTCTTTATGCATCCTTGGCTTCCAGCCATCAAGGTTATCATTGAAACCATAAAATTTTAGGCTATTTAGCTAAAGCAACTATATCTGCATGTCCTATAGGTATTGAAGAGCTTATTATGTTACTTTTCTGAACCATCTAGGCTTTTCTAATGCTGCCATTGTTTTTCAGATTTGGTGTTAGCAAGCAGGATGAAACCTTCAAGGCTGAGCTGTGTGATCTTTACAGCAGGTGAGGGGGAAATTAATATACTTATTCGTGTAAAAGCCCCCATTATTATTATTTATAAAAATATTTCATATATAGTTTTCTATATCTTGCCTACGGTTTAGCAGCTATTAATTTTCTTCCTTTATTTTCATTTGCTAGCTTTTTTTAGATATTGTATATATAGCTTTTTAGAAATGTGTTTTTATTTATTAAAATATTTTATATATTGTTTTCTATGCCTTGCCGACTGTTTTGCAGTTATGAATTTTCTCCCCGCTAGTGTTTTAATTTAAATATTTTATATATACTTTGTTAGAAAAGCAAAAGCCTTCTGGGTCCCTCTGCCATGGAATATTTCCCCTAGTTTTGGAGGTATAATTGATCCTTCATATTCCTCCAGCTTCAGATTTCTAATGTGGCTGAACAGTGGCAAATTCATTGTATCTTAACTTTTTCGTCGTTTGATAATACTTACTATCTCTGTTATTTCGTTTTTATTTTTTGGAATTGATGGATATTTATTACGAAAGCATCATGAATGCAACAGAGAGGATTGAAGAAACCTGAGGCTCTTGGAGAATTGAATCTCATCTAACTGATATTTTTTTTAGAAAGTTGTGTTTCATTTATGTCAAAAGAATTTTTTTAAAAAAAAATAGCCTCATATCGGCAATACAAGAGTAGTTCAAGATGCCGTCACAACAAGGAATTGCTGATACACCCCTTGTTTAGCAAGAGAGACAGTGCAACCATTTGCACTTATTAATATATGAGACCAGGAGATTACAAACCTAGAAAAAGTAGAGAGCTCATTAAATAAGAACCAAAATCTCCAAGGAGGTCTAGATTCGCCAGTTGCCCAAGGTATGACCACTTTTGAGTCTCCTTCCACATGAAGGCTTCCAGGAAGACCCAAATTAGCAAAGCACTCCAGATCCTGCAAGAGGCTAAGAGCTTCATTGGCTGTGGGTCCTTGACCCCAATTGGTCCAGAATATGAGTGTTTAACTTCCCCTCTAGGATTTCTGATGTTGTCCCAAGTACCGGCAGGACCCGGATTGCCCAAATATGAGCCATCAAAATCCAATTTATAAGTGGAGTCGGGTGGAAGTAAGGTGGACGTTGCATGTCTTATGACCTTTTGCATCTCTTTGTGTTTGTTCTATAAATTTTTTGAAGCAGTAACTATAATAATCGTCATTCTTCTCTTCATCTGACATTGATGAATTGGAGGCTTTCAGCTTGTCATTTTGGGATGGACCTGAACGCATCTTTAACATGCTTTTTGCTATTTCTCTTATGCTAGGTTTTTGTCTTCTGTTCTTCCACCAGAAAATGAAAACCTGATGGGCCACGAAGTGGATACAATTGTCAATTTCAAGAAAGCCCTGGGCATAGATGATCCTGATGCGGCTTCTGTGCATCTAGAGGTATGTTGTCGGAAAGCAGATTCTTGCATACGAAGGTATACATATTCACTTTTGTATCATGTTTTTTTGCAGCTTGCAAGGCAAATACATAGGCAAAGGCTGGAAACTGGGGATAAAGATGGAGACAGAGAGTTGCGACGGGTAGGTTTTTGGCCACTAAATAAGCTGTAGAAAGGAACAAGGAAAATAGAGCTGTCTTGATCTAATGAAAGTCTTGTTGCAGGCATTTTGGAAACTGGTTTACGTTTCAAATTTAGTTTTCGGAGAAGCCTCGAGTTTCCTTTTGCCTTGGAAGCGTCTTTTCCAAGTCACTGATTCTCAGGTACTTGTACCTTTTGGTCATTAAGACTGTTATCTTCTTCATGAGAAAAGTGCCTATAACCCTGTCATTTGTAGCATCTACACTCTGAACAGGAGGCGCATTGCACATTTTCTGCTGCATCTTTTTACAAAAATCTGATTGCCAGGTAGAGGTTGCTGTACGGGATAATGCCCAGAAACTGTATGCTGTGAAGCTGAGTTTGATTGACAGAGGTAGTCTCTCCTGCACTTGGAATCTTTTCTCGAGGACAATAAGATGGAACATCACTAATAATTTTGAAATGAGAGGCTACATCTTAGATAAAGAAACAAAAGCAAAACACATACAAACAAAGTCAAATGGGTGATCCATTGTTGACACAATAACCTATGCTCTCTTGTCAATGATTCTGACACTCCATTAGTGCTTTCAGGAGTGACGTTGAATAATATAAATTGATCTAGGTTTTGAACATTTCATTAACATACAAAGAAAATCTTGCCTATAGATTATTGTTCCTGAAAGCTTAAATATTGATAACTGAAGAGTCCTCTTCAAGTATGATTGGTGAACCTTTTAATCTACAATGATTATTTTTTCTAGTGGACAGGTTTCAATAATGCCTCCATATGCACATTTTGATTTTTGTGATGGATTGTGCTCCCTGTGGCAATATGTTATTCATGCACATGATTGGATTGTGGATACTGGTAAATTGCATAGCTTTTATGCCTATATAGTACCTTACAAATTCTTATCTGCTGCCCAGATGTCGATGAGAAACAACTCATTGAGTTAAAAGACGCTCAACGTCAGTATCAGCTGTCAGATGAAGTATGCCTTACAAAAATGTTGTTTCATGTTATTTTGTACTGCTGTTAGTTGTTAAGGTTTATTTGCTAGTAATTGACTCTATCTGCATTGCTTTTCTCTTTACAGCTTGCTGCGGATATGTTTAGCATGCATACAAGAAAACTCGTTGAAGAAAACATTTCTGCAGCCCTTGAAATCTTGAAGTCAAGGACGAGAGTAGCGTATGATCACTATATCCTGTCAATTAGAATCTGAATTAATGTATAGCTGGCTCTACAATTTTTTTTTTTTTTTTGAAAGTTGTTTTTCATTAATATTTTGAAAGAGTTACAAAGTATGAGCCCAATCCGGGCAGCAAATACATAAGAAGCTTAGGGTGACACAACAAGAGTTTGTTGATGCACCCCTTGCTTAGCAAGAGAATCAGCGTGACCATTTGCACATCTTAACACATGAGACCACGAAATTACAAAGCTAGTGTAAGCACAAAGTTCATTAAAAAGGAAGCGAAATCGCTATGGAGGTTTTGACTCGCCGGAACCCCACAAGAGAACCACCTTGGAATCCCCCTCCACATTGAGATTGCATCCTAATCCCAAGCCGGCAAAGCACTTAAGACCTTGCACGAGACTAAGTGCTTCGGCGGTATTTGAATCATTGACTCCAATTGGCCCAGAATAAGTTAGAATAATTTCACCCGAAGAATCTCTGATTATTCCCCCAATGCCAGCAGGGCCTGGATTATCGAGTGAGGATCCATCAAAATTTAACTTGTAAGTGGAGTATGGAGGAGGCTGCCAAACTTGATTTGTTGATCGATTAGAAGTGCCAAGACATGCATGCTCGGCCCATGAGTTCCAAATGGTACTAGCATCAACCCCCTGAAAACAGCTTTGAAGCTTGAGCCATCCCACAATAGAGTGTAGAGTATAATAGGCCACATGTCTCCAATGTTGTTCTTGCCCATGAAAAATCCTCCTATTCCTTTCTTTCCAAAGGAACCAGGGAATAAAGCCTACACAACACTTGAACATGAGCCTTCCTTTATTCTTCAGTCCCAGTGAGCTTGTCATTGATGCAATTCTAATCAAACCATGTGGTATAACAATTTCAATGTCCAATTATTTCTTCTTTGGGGTGTTTATGGTTATGTACTCACAGTGTGCCGTAGTTGATAGGGGTATCTTCTTTTTTCTTTTCTTATTTTTTCTCTCCTGGTTGCACTTTACCGATGGCAGAAAGGTGGAGGTAACTTCATTTGATGTTTGCCCTTAAAGGGGCTCACTTATCCTTCTTTACTCTTAATCACTTTTCGTTGGCATTTCTTGAAAAACGTTGATAGGCTATGGATCATTGTCTTTTTTGTGGTATAAAAAATGATGTTACTTAGTATGATGATCAAAAGCTAGGTTTGCTCATTAGGGATTGTATTGGTCATATTTTAATGGCTTTTTAGGGCGACAAAGATACAAGATTTATTGGAAGCTGAAGCAGGACTGTTGAGTGTGACACAGAAGTGTTTAGTGGCTGGGTGAACAGTTCTGGTGAATGCCCTTGGAGCTTGCAGCTGGTGCAGGAAATTGGTTGCTAATCTCGTTGCCAAAAAGGATGTGGGTCGTCAACATCCTGTTTATGTGACACAGCTTGCTTTTTTCCTGTTGTATGTGTTTGCTTGCTGGCTATGCTAGCACTGCCCCCAGTATTCCCAGTAGTTTTTATGTATTCATTTTATCTGTATTTAGATGAAAAATACATAAAAAATGAACAAAAATTTAAACACCTATTTTTGGTGAAAATAGTATTGGAAACTGTCCAGGTCTATTGCAGCTTAACTATGGGGTTGATGCAGTACATTATAATGTAAAGGATGTTGTTAAGGATTTATATGAACAAGAGGTTACACCAAAGTAATTTCTAATTATGGAAGAAAATAATAAAGAAGTTCAATTAAAAAGGAACGGATTTCCTTTTTAGAATAAGTTCTAAGTTTGGAGAAATCTGGATTTTGTTTATTTAATAAAGTCCTTTAAGAGGCCTTTTCTTGTTTTACATCACATTAGGAAAATATAGGATTTCTTTCCTGTTTTGAATTTCTTGTCCCACAATTGATGATAGTTTAGGTGAGTTCTAATTAGGGTGAGTCTCCTGCAAGGTAAACTATAGGAGTTTCTTATTTTGGTGACTTTTATGTCTATATAAGACACCCCCACATAATTTTCAAAGAAAAAAAAAAATAAGGACCCCCATATGTATCAATGAGTTTAGCTTTTCCTTTCATTAAAATTCTAGTTTTTGTTTTCTCTTGAATAAAACTATTCTTTGAGTTTGCTTTTGTTAATGGTTGTAGAAACCCTACATTCTCTCTTGTCTTACTCATTTATATTGAAATCCAGATTTGCAGTTTTTTAGCTGTTACTGAAATCTAGATTACCCATACTCTGCAGGAAGCATTTAACTAGCATCTTCTTGAATCTAAATTACAATGCTGCCTCAGGGGTGTATATATACTTCTTCAGATTAGATCTAAGTGACCCCTCCCAAACTGTCTAAATTGAGAACCAGTAAACGCTGATGTGTGGAGCAAGCTAAACTCGAAAATCTGCCATAGCCAATTTATTCTTCTTCTCTCATGATGTGTGCATGAAGAGGTGTTCAGTGACCTTCATGGGTGTTGATTTGTTGTTTTTGCTGGAGTTGTGACTTTATGAGAACAATGATGCGAACTTTCCCCTCACTGGAGATTGACATTTTCTTTTTCTCCCATGAGTGATTAATTAGACATGATCGTTTTCTCTTCTTAATGGTTTACAGTGTATTTAATATGATTGTGATTGTTTAGTCAAAAAATAACCAATATGAGTGACTTGTGCAAGTCCGATGCACCTTTCAACTTGCAATAGCTTCTCAGAATCTTTGCTAATTCTCACACCTAATTGCAACCTTCTGTAGTTTTTCTTCCTTTCGTGAATAAGTATTAGCTAACAAAATCTGGTGTTTTCAGAAAGGGAACAGCACAAGTTACTGAAGAGCTTGAAAAAATTCTCAGATTTCATAAGTCACTTATCAGGCTAAGCAGCAGGCCTGATGTTGATTCCTTTGCACCAGGGGTTGGTCCTGTCTGTTTAATTGGTAAGAGTTACTCTATTGAAAATTCTGTCTTTGTAGCTGTTGCATGTTTACCATTTAAAACATTTAAGATGGTGGGACTATGTGATTTGATTGTAGGTGGTGAATATGACAATGACAGAAAGAAAGATGAGTTGAAGCTGCTATACAGAGCATATGTGGCCGACTGTTTCTCTAGTGGCCGTATGGAAGAAAACAAGGTGATGAAACGTTATTCTCAAATGGAGTTATACTTTCTTAGATTTGATTAAACATTGTATTCCTGCAAACATATTCAGCAATGCATTTACATGTACCTTTTTGCTGTCATAATTATATGGATTTTGACCTTAATTGTCTTCGAGGATATGTACATTTATTAACCTATACCTCTCTGTGGCATTTATCTAGCTGAAGGCCTTGAACCATCTAAAGAACATATTTGGGTTGGGCAATCGGGAAGCGGAAGGCATTGTGCAAGAAATAACTGCAAAGGCATACAGGAAACGACTCTCGCAGTCTCTCTCTAGTGGAGACCTGGGAGCTGCACCGAGTAAAGCAGCCTTTCTTCAGAACCTCTGTGAGGAGCTGCACTTTGATCCTCAGAAGGCCAGTGAGATACACGAAGGTATTCTTATGTTAAAAAATTGGTTATATTTTTGTTTGTAACACTGACGGCAGAAATTGGGACACCATTTGATAGACTAGTTCTTTGCCACCATGGTGCTTACATTTTTCTATTTAGATATCTATCGTCAAAAGCTTCAGTTGTCTGTTGCCGATGGAGAGTTGAGTGAAGAGGATGTTGCTGCCTTGCAGCGGATACGGGTTATGCTATGTATTCCTCAGCAAACTATTGATGCGGCACATGCAGACATTTGTGGTCATCTGTTTGAAAAGGTTAGTCATATATTTTCAATGAAAATTTGAAAGAGGTCATCAGTCTTAATTTCATAAAAAATCTGAAAAAGGTCATATGAGGTGTTTATTTGTGTACCTAATGTTGTTCATGCATTTTACATTTATGTTGTTGAGTTTAGTAAATTTTCTCGATGAAGCAACTATCCAGTTCTTTTGTGCTAATCTATAATTGCAGGTGGTGAAAGAGGCACTTACTGAGGGAATGGAAGGATATGATGCTGATGTCAGAGCTTCTGTAAGGAAAGCATCACGGGGTTTGCGCCTCACAAAGGATGCCGCTATGGAGATTGCCAGCAAACCTGTATGTCTCCCTCTCCTTCACAAAACCCTTCTGGTGGATAGATGAAGCCTGGAAGCATGTGTTTTATATACAGCGAGTGCAGATATGAATGATTATTTTAATATATGGGAAACATGTGTTTTATAAAAGGCGAGTACTAATATGTAGCAATATAATGTTTGATTTTCTGAAGCATTTTCTAGTTGAATTACCATTCTATACATGAAATGCCTTGCCTGCCTTAAGAGTTCCATGACAATTGGAAAAAAGAACTAGTATGGCATGCACCGACACTATTTTCTAGAAGAAGTATCAGAAGCGCTGGCATATAGTGATGTCCTCTGTAATTATCATTCACTATTAGTATAGTAGTAATTCAAGCAAAATATGAGCAGTCCATTTATTGGATTGCAGTGCTCAACTGGTTAAACAAAACCTCATTCTCTCAGAATAAAATATTCTCAAAAGAAAACATAACCTATGTCTGCTTAATGTGTATATTTGCAAATAAGAAATTTACTTAGTTTGGTCATATTATGTTAAATCGGTTGAGGTGACAGATTGAGCTAATTTTCATTATTCTGTGGGCACTCTCTCTCATGTTGAGACTGCTTGTATTTCACTTTCTGATACATGGGAGCCAATCTATCTATTTATGTATTTGCAGGTCCGCAAGTTGTTCCTCAACTTCATACAGCGGTCTCGGGCAGCTGGAAGCCGAACTGAGAGAGCGAAGGAACTCAAGAAGCTGATAGCGTTCAATACATTGGTTGTCACCGAACTGGTAGCTGACATCAAAGGGGAGTCTACTGAAGTGAAGCCTGTTGAGGAGCCTGAAATGAAGGCTGTTGAAGAGCCTGAAAAAGTGAAGGAAGAGGAAGAAGAAGAACCCGAGTGGGAATCCTTACAAACAATAAGAAAAACGAGACCTAACCAGGAGCTTGAAGCCAAGCTAGGAAAGCCCAGTCAAACTGAAATAACCCTCAAGGATGATCTGCCAGAGAGAGAGAGGACTGACCTTTACAAGGATTACTTGCTATACTGCATCCAGGGGGAGGTTGTGGTGGTCCCATTTGGGGCACAAATTACTACAAAGAAAGACGACTCAGAGTATTTATTTCTCAACCAGCTTGGTGGAATTTTGGGTTTGTCTGGGAAAGAGATATTGGCAATTCATAGGAACTTGGCCGAGCAGGCCTTTGAAAAGCAAGCTGAGGTGATTTTGGCAGATGGGAAGATCACTAAAGCACAGCTCGATCAGCTAAATGATGTCCAAAAGCAAGTTGGCCTCCCAGCTGAAGCAGCACAACAGGTCATAAAGAGAATAACCACGACCAAGATGGCAGCTGCAATTGAAACAGCTGTAAGTAGAGGTCAGATTAACATCGAGCAGATTCGAGATCTGAAAGAACGTGGGGTCGATATAGATAGCATGATAACAGAAAGTTCACGCGAAAGCCTATTTAAGAAAACTGTCAAAGAGATGTTTTCGCTTGGAACGGGGGATTTTGACGAGGAGGAAGTTTATGAAAAAATTCCTGCTGATTTGAACATAAATGCTGAGAAGGCCAAAGGAGTTGTTCATGACATAGCAAAGGCTAGGTTAACAGAATCATTAGTGCAAGCTGTGGCACTGCTACGGCAGAAAAAACCAGAAGCTGTGGTGAGTATTCAGAAACTTAGAATTTATCAGAACCCACTGTCTATTTTGTTTCATTCTATCTGATTTTGTCATTATTGCTTACGGAAAGTAGTATCCCTTGGTTCTGGTTATGAATCAGTTTTGGCAAATGCATGCTACTGCAGGTAATAATCTTTGTTTTATCTCGAGATGTTCACGGGGATTTATGATCTGGTTGCAGGTTTCAAGTCTAAATGATATGTTGGCTAGTGACAAGGCTGTCCCAGCAACACCTTTGTCATGGCAAGTACCTGAAGAGCTTATTAGCCTCTTTGCTATCTACATGAATAGCAATCCTCCTGTTGAGAAACTCGACCGCTTACAATATCTACTCGGCATCAGTGACTCAACTGTCAGTGAATTGCGAAAGAATCCAGATCGTGACTTGCTAGGTGGAGACGAAGAGGAAGCATTTGTATTTTAGATCCTCAACCCAATTTTGTAACATAAGTGAATTGATTGTTTTGAAGCATTTTTGAGTTTCTACTTCTTGGTATATGTTGTCCTGGTGCTGGAACTAAATGCTGCAAGTTGATGTTCAGTTCGCGAAAACTAGTACCTCCGAACACTGGTGTTTCATTGCACGAAGATCCACTTCTTGATAACTACAGGAGTCCAGAGAAGCACCCAGAAAGCGCATTCCTAGGCCATTGAGACAACATAATTCAAACATGTTTTTGAACTTAATTTTGGATACGTTTCATATTCGTTTTTGCTTCTTGCACATATGCATGTAAGTAAAAATCTTTGTTATTGAATTTTATTACAAAAGTATTTTTGAGAATACTTGAACATATAAAGATTCTCATAATCATGTTAATTACTTTAAAATTGTTCATCTTGATAAAACAACTACAAAAATTGCTTAGAATATAAAAATAGAAAATCTAATTATATTCGTTAAATTTTCGATGAGAATTCCTAGTTGCACTTATGCTGTCGTACCTATTCGACAATAGAAAAAAATTTTAAAAATTAATAAAATATTTTTTACTTTATAAAATTTTAAATTTTAAAGGATAAACGCTTGGCGACTATGGCTTATGGAAACTCTTATCAATTAGCCAATGTAATCACAGTAGCACTATATTAAACCTCATATGAAATGGAATCAATTTCTTAAAAAAATAAAAATAAAAAAAGAAAAATACTAGTTGCACCTATGGGCAGCACCTATCCGTGTGTTAATCTAAAGAAAAATGATTTTATTACCTTGAGTTTTTACTTGTTGATATGGTTGTCTTACTGGCAACCTAGTTGGTAGTCGGTCTAGAGTTTAAGCTTACCTAAAGAATAGGTAGATAGTTCTACTTTATCACATTGTAAAACCCACATAGTATTATTTGGTACTACGGTTATTACCACTCTCATCTAAACTATTAATGCCTAGAGTTTTTTAGAATACAAGATTTTATAAAATAAAAAATATTTTTTTATATTTTCAAGGGCTTAGATTAACATGTATGTGGGATAGGTACTGTACATATGTACAACTAGCATGACTCTAAAAAAAACGCATCTATGTTTCGAATTGGCTAATTGCGTCATATACATCATCTAAGTATTGTGCATAAACCATTTTCCATTCCCAGTAATGCCACCTAGGCTGATAGGAAAACTTAAAAAATATAATTCTTTTTATTTTATAAACTTCTAATTTCTAAATGATAAACCTAAGATAATTGGATTAGTTGGTTATGTCATGTGCATGAGAATAGTCAGCATAGGTCGAGATATCATGTACATGAGAATAGTCAGCATAGGTCGAGATATCATGTACATGAGAATAGTCAGCATAGGTCGAGATAGCATTTTCCTAATATCCCATAGTAGAGGGGGAAATGCATAAAGAGCATACACAACAAAGTGCTGTGCATATTAAAGTGCATGCACAGTAAAAAACGACAATTAACAACTTAACTGTTGCCAGTTCTGGCGAGATTCCTCTCTTCGTCACGTCAAACGTCTTTTGTTATCAAGAACAGAGAAGTAGAACCAACTCCGCCACGAGAAAATCCCCTGCTTCGGTTTTTCCTATTCGGAGGAGACCCACTGCGCATGGAGACCCATAAGCCCTCGGTGCTTCTCCTCCACCCTCTCTTCCCCCCGCGCATGGAGGCCCTTTCCCAAAATTACCATCTATTGAAGGCTTGGGAATCTCCTCTCTCTTTAGACCAGTATCTGCAATCTGAAGCGCAATCCGTCAGGGCAGCCATCATTACAGGGCTCTTCTCTTTCGACGCCGTCATAATTCGTTCCCTCCCTGCCCTACAATTCGTCTTCGCAACCAGCGCTGGCCTTGATCATGTCAACCTCGACGAGTGTAAACGCCGGGGAATCGCTGTCGCCTATGCTGGGAATGTCTTCTCCGAGGATGTCGCCGACTACGCCGTGGGCTTGTTGATTGATGTGCTGCGGAGAATTTCTTCCGCGGATCGATATGTGCGCCAAGGTTTGTGGGCAGTGGAAGGAGATTACCCGCTTGGTTCTAAGGTCCTGTTCTTCCTTTGCTTTGCTCAATTTTTTTTTTCTTATGAAATTGGTTAATGAATATAGTTTGCAACGAGGCCGGTGTGAGAGAATTCAATTAAATGTGGGTCCTTTATGTTAGGAGGTTACAAGTCTTGTATACAAGTCTCCTAATCTTATCTAACTCTACAATCTGATTTTGTACAGGTTATCGGGATTATACCATACTCCGTAACTAATGCTTTTCTGTTTCTTCATACTCTGTAAATCAGTGTATAAATACCTGTTTAATGAATCAATACAACCATCAATTCAAGAGATTCTTACACTTTACACGTAGTGAATAATAGAATGAGCACTCTGCTTCGATTTTTTGTTGGTGGCAGAAAGAACTGGAAGGATTGTACTAGGAATTTGGTAAGGCAAAAGAAAGATTTCCAGGTTAGCCTAAGATACTGATAGCCACTGCTGAAAGTTTTCCCAGCACCGATTGTACTGGGCAGCCACTTTTTGCAATTCATGATCTTCTTCTGAGCTACTTTTTACTCTCGCAAGATATGATACAATTTCAGGGAAAGTATAAACTTGAAAGAGGAATTCTTCAGGCCGAGTTGGTAGGTGAGCCCATTAATTTTCTGAATGAAGAAGCTGTGGCAAACTTACTGATGCTGCGGAGGTTCAAATGATGTCATCTCTTTCATAGTCCATGAGTAAATGGTGTTGTTTTTGTAATCTCTATGGGGTCCTCATCATTAAGGTCTCTTCTCAATTGGAGGGATTTGGAGCCTGGTCAAAATAAGCCATAATGAAAACTAACAGCGTTGTCTGCAAACATTAGTCAAAGTGTTAGTATGTCTGTGTTTATAAGCACAAAATCTTAGTAGAGAGGGAGGGAGGAGGGCAAAAGTCTACCTTTTTAACCACTTACAAATCGCAATAAAAGCTAGTTTTTTGTTAAAATGAAAGGATGAACTATTCCAGCTCTTTTTTCATGAAGTTTCTTTCTTCTTAACAGTTGTCCTCCGCAAGATGTACTTTTGGTTCATATTTAATGTTGAAATATGTTTACTTGCTTAGACTCCTTAATAACTTCTTTAACACATCTCATTGATTCTTTTCTTCTGAATGGTTATGTAAACACAAATCATGGTATCACGTACTTAAAAGAGTCTCTGATGATCTCATCTGTTTGATATAGACCTACATTGCTTTAATAAGAAGCCAATATTGCTTCTATTTCACCTCTATTTGTTGATTACTTGCAGCTGTGGGGAAAGCACGTTGGGATTATTGGGCTTGGCAGTATTGGATTAGAAGTTGCAAAGAGGTTTGAGGGCTTTGGTTGCATAATCTCATACAATTCAAGACATAAGAAACCCTCATTACCGTATTCGTTTTTTTCAAATGTGTGTGATCTGGCAGCCAAATGCGATGCTCTCATAGTTTGTTGTGCTTTCAGTAGTGAAACTTACCACATCATAAACAAGGATGTCTTACTCTCTCTTGGCCCTAAAGGGGTCATCATCAATGTTGGGCGTGGGAAACTCGTTGATGAGAAGGCACTGGTGAACTGTTTAACACAGGGAAAGATTGGTGGGGCAGGTCTCGATGTCTACGAGAATGAGCCTGATGTGCCCCAAGAGCTGTATTGCTTGGAAAATGTAGTGCTATCTCCTCATAGAGCAGTTCTCACAGAAGAGGCCATGTTAGGGATTCTTCAACTGATGTTGTCCAATTTAGAGGCATTTTTTGCAAACAAACCATTGGTTTCTCCTGTGACAATTTGATCCTCAATTTTCTTTACAGAAGTTGAACCAAATGCAAAATTATGTACGTAATGGTCATTCTAAATAATTTCTACAGATATATTAAAGTTAAATGCCTTTTATGAACCTATGAGGAGGATTATTACAACCTTTGTATTAAGTTCTGAAGAAAATTTACCTCTTATAACAGTATAGCGCTTCCCATCAAAGAAACTATACAAAGTCACATACTTACATTGTATCTGTCAAATTTTATGTAGTTAAATCTGAAGCAGATGTATCAAATAGTGATTTGTTAACCTTTCCACTGAAACATTATATCAGAACCAACTTCATTTAGAGAATGAATCTCTCATCCATATATATCCAACTCGCTTGTCATAGTTATTGTATAGGAGATCTAAGTATTTAGTATGTCATGAAACCTCTTAATTGTACATGCTTGACTGATGCCCAAGGAGAGAAGAATGGAGGCTTTTCTGTATTTTGTTTCGAAGTTATTACAATGGGTATAGACAACCATAACTTGCTGTTATCATTTTATTTGAAGCTGCATCAGATGATTTTGTTTTTCAATGTCAAGAACCTTTAATTCCTCCCAGCACACAACGTTCTCAAAAGCTAACACGAAAGGCCCTTAACAAAAGAAACAGAGCTCTCTGAGTCTAAAAAGAGTAAAAGCGTGCTTTCAAAACTGCCTGCTGTTAGTGAGCTTTCCTATTAAATAGTTCATTTTTGCATTAGCAAGAGAACTAGCTCTACATAAAACGTAATTGCATCTTCTTGATCACAAGGCTCGTTTGAAAAGCACCAACGATGGCATGTATACACTAGAACCGGAACAGCTCACAGGAAGAATCTCCGGCGGCTTGTATCCATATCAGCCTGGTATCCAGAAACATAATTAAAGCAGCTCAATATGAAGGGGCAAGAACGTCAGAATCCTACCAGCAAAATAAAAAAATGAAGATTAACATCGTACCTTATGAGCCCATTCAAAATCACCACTTTTTGTATCAAATGTTCCATTTTGAAGACTGATCAACTTGAGAGTGAAGCGAGGCCCACATTCCTAAAAATACAGGAAAAAAATCCAAAATATTTATCAATTAATTCATCACACGCACACACACACACACGGGTATATAGAATCCAAAAGCAATTTGATGGACAAGCAGATGCAAGCCTTGCGGACTCTCAGTCTCTCGATACCTTTCAAAAGTCCAACAGGAATTCTCCATCATTTATAAATTTTTCTGCCACTATTGGTTCCACCGACAAAAACTTTATAGACTTTTGACACAAAAGTGGTCACGAAGATACCTGGAGGCGCGCTATCACGTTCTCCTGATGACTTTTGCCTTTATTGTCCTTCGAACTTTTATCCTTTGTACTACTTTCTTTCACTTCTCTTGTATCAAATATATACCTAACAAAGAAAGATCCTGCTCAATCTCATAAGAAAAATCTAGTGAACAGATTTAAAAGGAAAGAAGCCACAAACCAGTTAAGGATTGAGCACAATACCCAAATTTGCCCCTTATAAATATTGAACTGTTTATTTATTTAATAGTTTTCAAGTTACACAAAACAAATTGCCCCCCTCTCAGCTTCACTTCAATTGTCTGGTATATGGCCATCTTTCATAAGAGAATCAAATATGAGAATTAAAAAAGCATTCATGCCTGTCCTAACTCTGAACTCAATACACTGGATGAAACATCTCCTTGACAGTACCTATTCCACCAAGAACCAGCCATCTGGTCATTGCTAGCTAACAACTTTGGTGAGTGACAAAGGTAAATGATGGATGACTTGCAAAGCTTGTAAAATATTCTGGAAATGCTGACTGCT
Source organism: Aristolochia contorta (assembly GCA_022405105.1). Taxonomy (NCBI): domain Eukaryota; kingdom Viridiplantae; phylum Streptophyta; class Magnoliopsida; order Piperales; family Aristolochiaceae; genus Aristolochia; species Aristolochia contorta. Next base: position 6,047,062 of record CM039669.1, on the reverse strand, counting down.
GTAAACTTTTGTTTGTGGACGGTGAAAGAGTGCATTAAGAGAGATGAGGAAATGCAAAGTACAAATGTCGATTCCTCAAGGAGTAGAAGCTTGATACTAAAGTTTTCCAGCAGTCCTCTACATGGAATCAAGTAGCTGAATCCACCCACCAGAACATCATCACCTAGCTTAGCATCCTTGATGACTTTTACGAGGTCTTCTAGGGGTGCTCTTCAACATCGCTGGAAATTGGTGACGCAAATGCATGATCATAGAAGAATGGCCAATCCAGTCACTTGGGAGCCCCCTACGACTGACGCCATAAAACTCGACCTCCAAGGAGAGCCCCAGACCCTCAAGCTATGCAATGGCTTCCTGGAACTTGTGGGGGAAATTGTGCCCTCATTTACAAGCCCCTTGGCAACTCTAACTCGACTTCAGGTGAATTACATCAGCTTCACCAGGTCTTCATATTTTCAACAGCCATTTTGCAAAATGCTCCAGATGAAAGGTAGCCCAACTATGTCATCTCTTAGTGCTAGGGAAAGAAGATCTTGAGGAAGAAGACCCGCAATTGCTTCATTTTCTATTTTCAAGATATCCAATTTCATTTTTTTTTAATTTTCTTATTGCATGTTCCTATGCCTCTTTGCAAGGGAAACCCCTCAAACGATATAATTTGCAGCCTTTAGGCTTGCCATGAAATTTTGTGCCTTTCACTTAAAAATAATAATCATAATAATAATAAAACATACTTATAAGCACGTCTAACTAAAACTATGGTTTCATTGGAAAAGAAAATGAATTAAAAGAGAAACAAACTCAAATAGGCTGGATATACAAGTTGACAAAAATCTAAAGACTTAAAAAATCAAGTAGCTTTGAGTAGTTAAGTACAAGATAAACAAACCTATGATGGCGGAAAAAGATAAAGTCTCGCTGATTGTGGAATGTTACAACTCTTCTCCCACGGAATTCTGGACTTTGAGGGAAAATTGATTGTATCAACCTAGTCAATGAATAAATAAATAAATCAACTGCGCTCCATGAATAAGTAGAAGTTTCATACCACAGAAACCAAGTAAAACGCATGTGTAACAATCTATAATCCATTACACTAGAAGATAGTCTATCATGAAAAATCAATAATGGACAACTGAAGCCAATAACATATATTACATGGTACAAAAATGACCATCAGAGATACCTTGCAATGCGATGCCCCAAACGTGTGGTAAAGTTATTGAATACAAGCTCCGGTATATGGCTTGTTGGATTGCCATGATTCTGCATTGAGTTAATTATCAAATAAATAATTCCATAGTTCACATCCAAATTGTAATTAAATCATAAAATTCAATAAAAATTGTTGTGTAAAACCTAAACATGAACTCCAGGATTAAGACTAATGATGTAGTTAATCACAGGAGAATGGGAGAGGACAAAGTAGCAGCAGTCAGAAGCAGTAAGCTATAAGTTGTCCATTATTACAACATAATGAAGGCAGCAGGAAAGTTATCCACAGCCATATACAATAAATCTAAAGTTTGTGGTTTACGATCTAATTCTTTCTTAGAGTACCACCACAAGTGACCCTTTGTTTAATACTGGAAAGAATTTCGCATTCCATAACATGAGTTTAAAGCAAACAATTTTTACATAGTTACCTTAATATCCTTTCGAAGGACAAGTCTTGAGAGTTTAAAATGTGCCGTGGGCCCACAAGGTAAACCTATGATTAGCAACGCATCTACAAAGATATCCAGAAGAAATGGCTTATTTTAAATTTTAACAAAAATCAACAGCAGTAAAATATAAGTTGAAGAAACAATTGGATGAAAATACGTAGTTTATCTCAATACAGTTATATAAAAAAGACAGAATACAAATCAAATCAGAAGTGCATACAGAATAAAATAAAAAAACAAAATAAGATAAAATCAGAGGACACGTGAAGATCATAAATTGAAAGACAATATTAATGTATTGACTTCAGGACCAATATCTACACTTAATCACTACTTATCCTGAAACACCATTTGTTCCCCACGCAAGTTCCTCTAGATCATTTAAATTATGGATAATTGAATTAGAATGGTGTTACTAAAGTAAAGAGGAAGTTCAACAAACCTGGTTCTCGACGGTTTGTGTGCACAACAATCATAGAAGTGAAATCTTTGTTGTTCGCATATTCTACAATCTGTGGAGAAAAAAATACATCTGCCTCCAATTTGTACACTTTAACAATAAACACCAACAGGACATTAGAACCAAAGCACATACCTTCTTCAACTCATAGGTTCCTCTTTTATAGTAGTGAGCATTTGGGATCACAGACAAGAGTTCTTGAATAAAGGCAGGCCCTCTCTGTACACAGATATAGATATTGCCAAAGTCAAGGATAATCATTGAAATATAAGTAAAAAAAATTTTAAAATATAATGAAGCATATCAGAGTACAAATTAAGATACCCAGATAGAGAAAGTTCACATAACATACACTAGAATTGAATCGACACGTTGTGATCAAAACTTTTGGAGTCCTCTCTTGATTTAAAATAGAATTAAACTCATCAGCATCATTGCCTGCAAATAACTGCACACCAAAGCATAGTAAACGGCATAATAAAAGCAAACATTTCACAGTGATATTAAAGGAAAAAAGTGCCTTGACACAGTAAAAGGCATAATAAAAGCAAGTATTTGTTTGATGATGTATATACTTCATTTTGCTTCAACATTCATTTCCCTCTGACAACTCTGGTTTAAACAAATAATTGTTTCACATTAAAAAAATGTTTCTAGTCAAATTCAAAATCCTGTTCTATCCCACTGAAATAGATGATGGTGGATCAAGAAATGTAATACCTCTTCATCGTCTGGCTTACACACAGTCTCATCCAACTCTCTTGTGTTCTCTATCGTACGAGGAATCTTCCTTGGAGGAGGCTATCAGCAATAGTGAACATGAGGAACATAAGAAGATGTCAATGACAGATATAAAGAACAGGGTATAATAGTGAAGCGGAATGGTACATAGATTGCAAACTGAAAATAGTCAGAAGCATTTAGAAATCACCTCCTCCCCAAGTTCGAGAGCCTTCTTCTCAGCAAATTCACGAAGTTTAGCTTTCTTCTTCTTCTCAACCTTCTTCTCATGTTTTAGCTTGGCATGAACTGCAGATCTCTTTTCCTTGTTCTTGATCATACTGGGTTCCGCAACGCGCTTTTTGGAGGCAGATGCAGAAGCTACATCTTCGACCCTGTTTCTTTTTCCACCCATTTTATATCTGGTTGATTAAGTGTGAAAAGCCAAGACCAATGGAAGGAGTTAACATCCAAGTGGAAGAGCCAAGTTAACCATCATTTTTTTTTTTTTGAATGTCCAACTTAACAATCATTTCCCTTTTAATATTCGTAATCCGATACTTCACTGCAAAATAGGAACTGATTTGAAGCTAAGTCCTATTCTGACAACACCTACAGCAGCATCTATAGTGTTTGAGAGCACGTGAGAAATATGTTTCGTTGATCCATTAAAAGAACTGCTGAGATGCAGAAAGCGTATAAAAAATGAAACATATCCAGCATATGAAAACACACACACACACATACTTATTCTATGCAAAACAAATCCGAATAAAAGCAAAAAAAAGCCTTGGACATATTCATCTGTTTACTCTCGGTAAACCTAAAAAGGTCTCAACCTTACCAAACATAATAAAACAAGAAGATGAAAATAGCTCACAAAACTCTAGAATTATCAATTGATAAAGCCTCTAAATACTAACTAAAAAAGAAGATGACTTATCTGAATCGCAAAAAAAAAGGGAGAGAAAACGTGGAAAAAACCCGTACCTTTCAAGGCTGCAATGGGTGGTTTCCGTCTGAAAAAAAAAAAGAAGGAAAATAGAACACAGAGAGGAAAAGCATAAGAGAGGGGAACTGCAACAGTACCGTTGGTTCCAACAGAAAGCCAACATTATACGAGGGAAGAAGAAAAGCGGTAAAACCCATATCTTTGGAGGCTGCAAACCAGTGGCTGCTGGTCGGAGAAGAAAAGCGTGCCAAAGGAAACGAAAACGAGACACCACAGCATTGTCAAAATAGAGAAGGAAAAAGGCGAAAGAGAGGATAGAAAATAGCACCGTTAGGAAGAGAAGAAACCGGTGAGCGGAAAGCAGAGAGAGAGAGAGTGATTACCGAAAAGAAGAGTCTTCAGAGAGCAGCACGAAATCAGGAACAGCGCTTCGACAATGGGAGGAGAGAGGAGGGCTTTGAGTCCTTGAGTATTCAGTCTTAACATATCGAGCATGGTTCGAGAGTTGGAACTCAGAACAAGACTCAGGGTCCGGAAAATCCTAGTTCTTTGGGACTAACTCAGTCGAACCGGTCAAGTTGCAGCACAACTCGGATCAAAAGACCTAGGTTAGGAAAATGGAGCAAAAAAAAATTTCTTAGGGTTTAAGCTCACTGCCAGCAAACAGCCAGTATTGTTAATATTTGACAAAGAGTTTTATTAAAATATATTTTTTAATTTTAACAAAAATTATTTATTATTATAAAATATTTATCCATTGGTCATAGAAATATTTATCGACAGAATTTTTATTATTAATTTTGTAGGGCTTTACCCTTTGTGAGGGAGCCCTTCCAGAAATTCTCAGTGGCCAGGGCCAAACCCAGGCCAAAGAGGGGGTTTGGAAATAGTTTTCAACCAGCAATTGACGCGCCTCGGTTATAACCTCACAAGCTGCGTCATTGCCCCAAGCGCAAAGATGCTTCTCCCCTTCCCCCGCGTTCGCTTTTAGATCTTCTTCTCGCTCCTCCTCTTTCTCTCCTTCACAATGTGGGATTTTATCTCTCTGAACGATGCCTTCCAACGTATCAAAAAGAAATGCCTTGAAGGACGAGGATCACCTCTTTGGGGCTTAGAGAAGTTCTCGAAAGAGTTCTGGGATCAATCATCAGTAATATTACTTAATGGGGTCCTGGTAGGAGCATTCTTTCATTCTGGGATTAATCATCAGTAACATTCCTTGATGGGTTCCGGGTAGGTGCATTCTCTCATGCCCTTTTACTTTTTGTATCTGGGTTTTCGAAGGATTTTACTATATAATTTCCGGGTACGGAGCCTCTGCTCTGCTGTTTGTCGCGGCACTGCCCTCCATCTTGTCTTGAATTCTTCTTGCTCCATTTTGGACTTGCAAAGAGTTCATGCCCGAGTTATTAAATACCAACTCTATTCGTATGGGTTTCTCGGTGATCGGTTGGTTTCTGCTTATGCCGACTGCGGGCGTTCTGTCGATGCAAGTCGACTTTTCGATGAAATTCCGTGCAAGGACTTGGTATCTTGGAATTCTCTGATTTCTGCTTTATCGCGAAATGGGAACTATGGAGAGAGTTTGGGCGTTTTCCGGTGGATGATGTCGGCAGGCTTGAGGCCCAATTTTGTGACTGTCGTATCCGTTGCTTCTGCTTATGGCAACAGAAATGCGCTCACGGAAGGGATGTGTCTTCACGGTTTTGTTGAAAAGGCGGGTTTTCTGTCCTCTGCTGAGGTTGCGAATTCACTTATTACTATGTATGGGAAATGTGGGAGCATTGATTTGGCTCAGGAGTTGTTCAACGTGGTGGCAACGAAGAACATTGTTTCGTGGAATTCAATCATTTGTATTCATACTCAAATTGGATGTGTGGAGGGTGTGTTTGATCTCTTTAATGCGATGAGGAGAACTGAAATCAAACCTGACTGTGCCACAATAGTGACTGTGCTTCAGGGGTGTGCTAATTCTGCCGCAGTAAGAAAGGGGAGTGCAATACATGGCTACATCGTCCGTACTGGGTTCTGTATGGATACTCCTCTTAAAACCGCACTAGTGAACTTTTATGCAAAATCAGGAAACTTGAATTCTTCCTGTAAAATATTCGATGAGATTAATGATCCTGACAGCATTGCATGGACAGCCATGGTTGGAGCTTATGCTGTGCATGGACAAGGTTCAGCAGCTCTGCAGGCTTTTGAACGCATGATTTCTGGAGGTGTGATACCCGATCACGTGACATTTATACATGTTTTAAATGCTTGTAGTCATTCAGGACTTGTCAATGAAGGAAAAAAGTATTTTAAGATTATGTCCGAGAAGTACAAGATTCAAGCGTTGGTGGATCACTACTCTTGCATGGTCGACCTTTTTGGTCGCTTTGGACAGCTAGAAGAAGCGCGTCAACTTATAGAGAGTATGTCTGTTCTGCCAAATTCAGCTGTTTGGGGAGCATTGCTTGGTGCTTGTAGGGTTCACCGCAATATCAAACTAGGGAAGGAAGCAGCAGATAGATTATTTGAGTTAAATCCCTCAGATCCAAGGAATTATCTAATTTTATCAAATATGTATTCAAGGGAGGGGCTTTGGGATGAATCATCAAAAGTAAGGGTGCTGACGAAAGAAAGAGGACTTAGAAAGACCCCTGGTTGTAGCTTTATTGAATATAGAGGAAAGGTTCTCAAGTTTGTGGTTGATGATAGATCACATCCTCAATCTCATAAGATGTATGCTAAGCTGGCTCAACTGACAAGAAAGATGAGTGAATTAGGCTATGTGCCGGAGACCGAATTCGTTCTTCATGATGTTGCTGATAGCATGAAAAAAGAGATGATTAGTCACCATAGTGAAAAGTTGGCAATTGCTTTTGGACTCCTGAACATTGATGCTGGCCTGCCAATAGTAATAACCAAGAATCTTCGAATATGTGGTGATTGTCACAGTGTTTTTAAGTTTATATCGTCAATCGAAAACCGTGTGCTAACCGTTAGGGATTCAAAGAGATTTCATCATTTTACGGAAGGCAATTGCTCGTGTGGAGATTACTGGTGATGTAGTTTCAGATTTTCTTAAGTTATAGGCGAATTTGGGGACACATGCTTGTACCAGCCAAAATAAATAATGAACAGTATGGCACTGTTTTGGGTGTTGGAGCTCAGCTCTCCTCGGAGTTCTTGGTGGCAGGATTGTTTTGGTAATGAATCCTTGCACATGTATGAATATGGATGTAAAAAGAAGCCTCTTCTGGTTCGTAACTTGTAGAACCACACATTTCAACAACAACACGTTTAGAAGTGGATGAGTACAGTGTTGTATTTTTCGCTTGTATCTTATGGCCCAGCTATACCATTGCTGTATAAACCTTGACACTCACAGTTGTATCTCCCGATGTTGTCGTCTTCCATTTTTTTCTATTTGCTAGTTCTGGGACCTTGAAGTAGTTGAGATTTTTGTGAACCTTTTGAAATTCTTCATCTTCTATGTGTACTGCATGACTAATTTTTTTCTGAAACACAAAAAAGTCGTCAGTGTTGATTAATACCTTTATAATGTAACAAATGAGGGATGCAAAGCTTGTCTATACCATATTTTCCTGCCAGAACCAGAAGAACAGAAGCCAGAAGGTAGGTAAGTACAGTTTAAGACCGTACTTGTTTTTATTACAACTGTAATCCTAAATTTATTCTTCTGCTCATCTCTCTTATTTTTGCAGACAATTCCTTGTCCACCAGTACCTCCCCCATTACAGACAATGCTCGAAGGCTTAACACCATGATCTTCCTCTGCTTTTGAGCCAAATTTTGAGACTGCACAATCAGTGGCGAATATATGAGCACTTGCAAACTTCTTATGACTACCCATGATAGGAATTGCTGCTGCCATCTTGACCCTGCTGCGGTATCCAGGCGAATAGGTGCCCCAACACGCCATTCACTTTTGGACTGAATGAGCTGAACTTGAACTTGAGCTCCGATGGAGCAAAGCAATTATCATGGCCCATATCATAACCGTGCACTCTTGATTCCTCTTCTGGTATAGGTACCACTCTTGCAGCTATATCGAACAATTCCTCTGCCTCTATTACCACCTCATTACAATCTGAAGTTCGCTGAATTCTCAGATCAACTTCCGGAGACCACCGTGTTTCACCCGCTCTGGCTGCAATGTTGATGTAGTTTCCATTCAACTGAATTACAAAGTTGTCAGAGGTGTTGTCCCACTTGCCCAAGTAGAGCTGATGAGAGCTGAACAAGACGCAGATGGATGTTAGAATATCAATATCTTCGAAAAAAAAACATGGATGTTAGAATCTGATATCAGGCAGAAGTCCCTGTACTTCTTGCTATGGAAATAGAACTGTAATCTATCCCCTCCGATGAAACGGGGGTCCTGACACAGCCACTGGCCTTTCACAAGCTGTGTTGAAAACCTAGTTAGATTGTTTCATCTGTTTGAGAATAGATTGTTGATTCTTACACAAGAACAAGATCAAAGTTCAAACCCAGCTTGGATTTTTAATCTTCAAAAGAATACAGCCACAGTTCATACACAAAAACCTCCTCGTCTTTGCCAGCATCAGTGCATTCCAGAGGATCAAGAGAATGAAATGAGCAGAAGTAGTCAAACCTTGAGGAATGAAGCAGCACAGAGAAAGGTAATCTTAGTGGGAAGAGCAGCTTACGACAATAAGGTTTACACATCCTGTAGCCTCGAGGGGACAGTTGTGAGGGTTAGCATAGCATTTTCCGTAGTACGGGTCCTTGCAGCTGGCTTTCCAAGCACCGACCTCTGTTACGATGAAAGAAGAACCTAAGTCAGAATATGATTACATAACAATAAGTGACAGAAATTACAAACAAACAGATTATAGAAAGAGAACAAAGATTATGGGAATCAAGATTAGCAGAACAAATACATAGTCAACAAAAAGCAGAAAGAGGATATTTAGATTTAGATTGTGTAATTGACATAGATAAAATTATACAGATATGGCTAGCACTAATACAAAAATCTGCTATGGAAAACAAGTTAACAATTAATAATAGGAGATTATTTGACAACAACCTTTGTAGGAAATGTGAAATTATGATATGATAATATGCCTCAAACCCAAAAAGAGACACTAAGATCAGCTTTTAATATAAGTGCTCAACTACAACTAATATTAGAGATATAATACAAAAATATGACAAAGCTATTAGAGGAGAATTTTGTAATTTAGGATCAGTAAAGAGAAAACAAGAAATAGTTAGAAATAAATTACAAAACTTAGTTATATGTGATATGTGCTATATAAAAGACTTTAATTGTGAATTCTCAAATTATTATTGCCAAGCTAACTATACAAATGAAGAAAAGAAATTAGTATCAGACCAATATATACAGAAATTGCCTATACCCTTTAAGCAGATTATTATGGAAGAACTAAAAAGAAAAGAGTTAGTGACTGATACTTTAGGAGTAAAATAGAATTTGTATTAGAGTTAGTGCTGATATTTCAGGAGTAAGAATAGAATCTGTATTAGATTGGATAAATAAGATTTGTATACAAGCTAGTGGAGCTAGATATTTAGTTAAGAGTGGTGACAACCGTACCGACATCCTCGTTGGCAGTCCAGATAAGAGATAAAGTAGGAACTATCAACCTATTCTTTAGTCAAGGCTAAACCCTAGACCTTGTATGGACTACCAACTAGGCTGTCAACAGGACAACCACATTAGGATGTAAAAACTTACAGTACTGAAATCGTTTTTCTTTAGTTAATGCAAATAAATATATGTGTTGTGAAAACTTTAAACCTAACAGATATGGATTTAGCAAAAAATATACAAAAACCCTTAAGAAAAAGAAAAAATATAAAAAACATAGACATTATAAATGGAATAAAAATAAATATAACAACAAAAAGAAATATGGAAAATATTATAGAAAGAGACAAAATTATAAAAGATACTTTAAAAAAGATCCTAAGACATGGAGATGTTATAGTTGTGGGAAATTAGGACATGAATCAACAGAATGTAAGGAACCTAAACAAAAACAAATTACGGAAATAACTTAAGGAGAAAATTATATAGACTTAGAAATTTTGGAATTTGAATTAGGAACAAATATATTGTTAGAACTAGATATAGACCTGATAAAATATGAAAATAGTGAAGAATCTAGTAAAGAAGAACTATCTAGTGAAGATGACTAGTATAGAAAAACCTAGTACCCGGAAATTAGATGAGTATATAGACCAAGAAATTAGTCACTCTTCAACTTTACAAAAAAAATGATGTTTGACAAAAAGAAGTATGATAAGATAGTTAGATCAGAATTTGACTTAACCCTAGACTTAATATTTAAAACACACCAGCTAAAAGATAGAATAAAAATAAAGAGAGGAATACTATGTAGTAACCAATGTTTTGAAAACCGAACCGGTAATCGAACCGGTGGAGTAGCCGATTCAGGTTGAACCGGTTCAATCGGGTTGAACCGGTGGTTGAACCGGTGGTTGATCCGGGAGTTGTATGTCATTAAAAGTTTGTTTAAGTAAGGAGTCTATCTCGAGAGAGGAGAGAGTCGGCGAGAGAGGAGAGGGCCGGCGAGAGAGGAGAGGGCCGGCGAGAGAAGAGAGAGCCATCGCCGTCGAGAGAGGAGAGAGCCATCGCCGTCGAGAGAGGAGAGAGCCATCGCCGTCGAGAGAGGAAAGGGCCGGCGAGAGAGGAGAGAGCCGTCGCCGTCGAGAGAGGAGAGAGCCGTCGCCGTCGAGAGAGGAGAGAGCCGTCGCCGTCGAGAGAGGAGAGGGCCGTCGCCGTCGAGAGAGGAGAGGGCCGTCGCCGTCGAGAGAGGAGAGAGCCGTCGCCGTCGAAAGAGGAGAGAGCCGTCGCCGTCGAGAGAGGAGAGAGCCGTCGCCGTCGAGAGAGGAGAAAGCCGTCGCCGTCGAGAGAGGAGAGAGCCGTATTTCATTAAACCCTAAACTTTGCAGGATTTAATTTAAACGGTTTAACCGGTTTCGTCGGTTCAACGGTTCAGCGGTCGAACCAAAAAAACCGGCCGGGTCATCCGGTTTTGAGTCTCTTACGGGTTTTGAAGCAAACCGAACCGCAAAAAGTTCCGGTTCCGGTTGAACCCGGTCGAACCGGCCGGGTCGGTTCGGTTTTCAAAACATTGGTAGTAACCAAGAAAGAATGTGTCATGGATATAAAACAAATTAGTGGGAAAACTAGAATACCTTTAGTAACCAAAGCATGATTACAGAGTGAGGTTTCAAAACTCAAGACTGAAACATCATTAAAATACTATTATTTTGGAGGAATTCAGATTATAATTACAACCCATTTTAAGGAAGGAATAGATGCCCCTTTAGAATTATATTTAGCAGACGATAGGATGGAGGAGACCTGATTTACCAAAAAGCCAAATTTACTATAGCCCCTAACTTTAGTATTAGCCTAACTGATCAAAACATAGAAAAAACCTTGACAATTTATTGGAAACTGAATGGAATAAATATGGTAGAAGGAAGTAAAGTAATGTCAGTAAAAGCCAAACAATTATATGTACTAACCAACAAATCAACTATATCCAAAAAGAAAAAAACAAATGACTTTTATAGGAAACCCTTTTCAAGAAGTACTTAAGGAAATAATCAGAAATCCAATTAATTTTGAAAAAGCTGAAGATACTAGAAACTTAAGTATAGTAAGCAATAGGCTTAATACTCAAATGATTCCACATTTGAAAACAAAAAATTATAAACAACAATATTATATACTAGGTAAACTAGAAGACAAAACTATACCAATATTAGTAGTTACTGGAGCAGCAGAAAATTATTTATCTCAAAATTTGCTTCTAGACGAAATTAAAGAGCATGATAGTTATACCTACAGAACTTTTGATGGAGACTTAGTGCAATGTATAGGAAAAATAACAAAAATCCTAGAAATAGAAAATCAACCCTTGAAATTAGAACTCAAGGTAGATAAGACAAAAAAAGAAATTATTTTAGGTGGAACCCTGAAATTTAAGTGAACTCGAATTATCCATAACCCTAAATAATCAAAGGATTAGGATTCCTAGAGAAACTAGAAATATACATGAGTTATGGAGAGGTTTATATATTAGTTAAGTTTACTTTGAAGGATACCAAAGTAGATATTATACTCCTAACTTAGACACGGGAGCAGGAATAAATATATGTAGTAAACAATGCTTACCACCTCAAGCCTGAAAAAACTTAGTCAACGCATCATAGTTAGAGGTAGGGATGTAAACGGGTAATGTAGGTAATGGGTTTCCGTCTACCGTTTATTTTTTTGAAACCTTTACCCGTTTCCATCCATATCCGTTTAGTTCCATGAAATCCTTACCCGTTTATTACCCGCTGGAAAACCGGGTAATCGGGTAATAAACAGGTAAATAATAAAAATATATATAAATCACAAAAAACCCAAAAAAGGAAACATTAAGAAAATTACTAATAAACTGTCAAATACAACACTTTTCTAGAGTTTAAAATATAAGTTGTATAACACAAAAATCAAAAACAAATATAAATTGTCATACTAGAGAGGGACTAGAGGGAGCAATGAGTCAATGACTAGAGACTAGAGAGGGAGGGAAAACCAAAATTAGAATATTAATTAATTAGAGAAGTAAGTAACTAGTAATTAAAATCAATGATATTACTTATAACTTATTAAGAATTTAGGGTATATGACGTAAAATGTTATGGGCCAAAAAATTTGAATTATGTAAGCTAATTGAAAAAATATGAAATCATCTCGTGTATTTGTTAATTACTATGTTTATCTTTATATAATTTTTATTATGAATTATAATATGTTTATTTTTGTATGACAATTGTTTACATTTATAAAAAAAATTGTCATTTGTATAAAATCTGACATTTGTAAGAAAAATAAATTTTTTTAATCTTAGATTACTCATACTACCTTATTTAGTTAATTATGAATTTACAATATATGATCTATCCTTTATGACTATGAGTTTATGACTATGACTAGGGATTCTTTATGAGGCCATGAGTTAAAGTCAATATATATTGACTTCTAATAATTACCAAAATATATAAATATATTCAAATTCTATCCAAACTTTTCAACTCTACAAATTTTTATAATAAGTGATAAAAAATATAATAAGGTTATTTATATAAAAATAAGTATTTTATGGTTAAACTAAGTGGATATATAAATTTACTATATTACCCTTACTTAAACGGTAAACGGGTAAAACGGGTTCGGAAGAGCTATTTCCGTTTCCGTCCGTTTATTAAACGGTAGAGCGGGTAAACGATAGAGCGGTAAACAGATAATAATATTTTATTTCCGTTTAGTTCCGTTTATTAATCGGGCAGACGGTAGAGCAGGTAATCGGCTCCCGTTTACATCCCTAGTTAGAGGATTTAATAAAGAAGGAAACCTTATTAGCAAGAAGACTACAAACACAAAAATTCAGATTTGGAACAAAGAAATAATTATAAAAGAAATTTACCCCTGTGAATACCTAAACCATGATGTTATATTAGGATACTAAGAGTTTCTTAGATATTATGAACCCATAACTATATCTAAAGATTATGTAATTCTAACAAATCCTTGTGACAAACAAAAAGTACTAGCTAGAAGAGTTAGAGGAACTAAAAAAGACTTAGTACCTTGGATTAAAGGAGATAAATGTATAATACAAAAATTAGATGGAAAAGAAAAATAATTAAATATAATAGAAATCCTAAATATAAATTTCTTAGAACAGAATATACACCAATACTTAGAAGAATTATATTCTGAAAATCCTTTACGGTGGTGGGAAAAGCTTAGGACAGAAGTACCTATTAGACTTATAAAAAAGGATGACATAATGATTATCCTGAGTTTGAAATGCATATGAAAGAGCTTTTAGAAAAAGATTTTATTAGAGAATCTCAATCAAAACACTCTAGCCTAGAATTTATAGTGGTCAAACACAATGAACAAAAAAGAGGGAAAAGTAGAATGGTCATAGACTGCAGAGAATTAAACAAGAAAACAGAAACCTTGAATTATCCTATACCTAACAAGGGAGTATTACTCAAAAGAGTAATGGGATATAATTGGTTTAGCAAATTTGATTGCAAATCAGGATTTTATCACTTGAAAATAGAAGAAGAAAGTAGGAAATATAGTGCATTTACTGTGCCTAATGGATTTTATGAATGGAATGTGTTACCTTTTGGATTTCAAAATGCACCTGGATATTTCCAAAAATTTATGGATAAATATTTTGCTAATGAAGAAAATATGATTGGTTACATAGATGATATTTTGTTGTTTACAAAAACAAAACAAGAACATATTCAAATATTACAAAAAATTATAGAAATCATAAAGACAACAAAAGTAAAGTAGAAATATTAAAAAACAAGATAGAAGTCCTATGTTATTTTTGGGCACAGGAAGATAGACAGAAGTTACTCAAAGTAAAAGCGTTAGCAGGAGTTTACCAAAATTACATATACCTGAAGATGATAAAATTATTAAATGGATTGTTTATACTGATGCCAGTAACTTTGCATACGGAAGTATGTTATGTTACAAAGATCTGATAACAAAAAAGGAATATATAACTGCTTTTAATTATGGCACTTTTAATGATAATGAAGTAAAATGGGAGTTAAATAGGAAAGAATTAGCAAGTGTATTGGAAGCCTTTTCACATTATCAGATGTATATTGCTCATACACATTTTATTTTAAGAACTGATAATACACAGGTTAAAACTTGGTTAACAAAAGACCTAAAAAAGATTCTTTAATAATAAGAAACATAAGGGATATGGTATGCAAGATTTAAAAATTTTCTTTTGATATTGAAATTATTAAATCCAAACAGAATTGGTTTGCAAACTTCTTGTCAAGAAATTCCTGAATTATCAAGACTTACTTATGCAGCTTATATCTAGAGTTGACAACTTATCTGCTTCAGTAGAGACTTTACAAAAAGATGTCTCTGACATTAAAACCACTAGGCAGACCTATACAAAAGACTTATCAACACAAATTGAAAATGTTGAAGATTTATCCTCATCGACACAAGCTGAATTATCAGCAAAAGATGGTGATATGCCGATGGGTAGGGATGTAAACGGGAGTCGATTACCCGTTCTTCCGTCTGTCTGATTACCATTCTACCGTTTCAAGGAATAAAATAATATTATCCGTTTACCGTTCTACTGTTTAATAAATGGAACGGAAATGAAAATAGCTCTTCCGAACCCGTTTTACCCGTTTACCGTTTAAGTAAGGGTAATATGGTAAATTTATATATTCATTTAGAATTAACAAAATTTTTTATGTCTCATATGTATAACCTTATTATCTTTCTAATAAGTTTTTTTATCACTTATGATAAAAATTATTAGAGTTGAAAAGTTTGGATATAATTTTTATTTTTTTCATATTTTTTGTACTTTGGTCTTATAAATCATATATCATAATTCATAATTAGGATAGTACCTCTTAATCTAAGATTAACAAATATTTCATTTTTTTCTTGCAAATATTAAATTTTATAAAGATGTCAAATCTTTCTATAAATAAAACAATCGTTATACAAAAATAAATACATTATAATTCATAATTATATAATTTAAATAAATAAATTATATTTTCTTCTAAACTTTCTAATTGTTTTCCCTATCTCTAGCCTAATACTTAAATTCTAGGAGTTTTCATTTCCTACTAAACACATGCTTGTTCTTTGTCACTAGCCTAGGATTATCCTAACACTCCACTTACGCACAAAAGCCTTCTTCCTTACACATGCAGTTACAAGGGATTCTATGACCTTGTTGGACTTAAGGATTGTCTTCTTCTAGTTTACAAATTATCGCATGCATAATTCAGAAATTAAACTCCTATCTTAACGAGCATTATTCGAGTGATTCGGGAAAACTAGTTAGATTAGTTCATATGAAGACTATCTTAAATTGCTCCATAGATAGCTTAATATAGTAAAATTGTTTGAAATGAACACAAACTCTGATCACCCAAAAGAAAACAAGGGAATGGAGAAAAGAACTTGTTTCTAAGATTTCACATAGCCCGGGGCAACCGAGGGGACAATTGAGAGGGATAGCATAGCATTTTCCATAGTACAGGTCCTTGCAGCTTGCTGTCCAAGCACGACCTCTGCTAAGTGCGAGCAAGCAGAGGAAGCAAAACAGGAGCCATGGATTTCCCATTACTCCGTCTTACTCTAGTTGCTCTTTTTCCATCTAAAATGTAAGAAGTCTGCATGGGTAAGCTAAAGCCATGCTACTATCATACTGAAGTCAATACCGAACCAAGTTAATTTACTCTAATGGCACTCAAGTCAAAGAGGTCAAGCCTGTGAGTGGGGGTGGCAATTTGTCCCCCCACTCATCAATTTAAAATTGATGAGATAAGGAGACGGTGGCCAAAAGAGGCAGCCCCGTCTAATAAGGTGGCGCCGAAATAGTTGATTTCGGCGCCCCCCTTAAAAATTATATAATAATATATTTATTAATTTAATATTATTATAATATTATTATAATAATATTTTATTAATAAAATATTATTATTATAGAAAAAGTGATCCGAAATTTTCCCTATAAATAGAGTGATTCGGATCCTTACTTAGTATCTCATTCCAGTTGAAGAGAGAGCATTTGTGAGAGAAAGATTGAGAGAGAAATCTCTTTCTCTAGTTTGGTTCTCTTGGGTTTGGGATCTTGTAAGTTCCTTTATTTGGAACAATTTGTTTATCTCCTATTTTGTGGGTATTTTGGGTTGAGAGTTTTCTCCCAGTTGTGATTATACCCAGTCGTTGTAATTCTTACATCAGTGGATATTGGAGATATTGGTTATTGCCCGTGGATGTAGGTAAGTTACCGAACCACGTAAATCTTGTGTTATGATTTTGTGTATTATTATTTGTTCGATTCATTTGTCGGGTAAACTTTGTTAGGTGATATATTGTCCATTAAATTATTTAGGAAAAATTCTGTCAAAAAGACTTACGAGTCTAAGGAAGTTGGGTTTTAAGCGAGACCGTTCGTGTCTCCTCCAACTACCTGGGAATTTTTCTTAGTCTAATTTCTTGATACAATTGTTCACATTCGGTGGATACCAACCCGATTTCCACAACAAAGCCTATATTAAACTCAAACATTATAATATGTCACAAAAATACTATAATTATTTTAAAATAACTTGATATTTGGCATGTAAAGGTAAAGATTGTTGCAGTTGGACAAGCCAACCACTAACCCAAGTTATGAGATCTTTAAATTGAATAAAGCCTGCTGATAGAAACGTTTCTTATTCATCCATGGACAAGAATATTAGACGATGAATAAGGGTGTGAAGAAAACGCAAAAGAAGTGGAATAAGCTATTCCAATTATAATTCTATTAGTATTCGATATATGAGTATAGGGTATAATAAATATAACAAATTAGTTATATTATTGATTATTTATTCATTTTTTATTGGATAGTAAAAATGGATAATCTGGCAAAAAATGGAATAATATATATAACTTTTAAATTATAAAATTATTTTATTTAGAGTAATGTTAGACGTACTTAGCAGACGCACATATCGACGTATATGTTAATCTAAGCTCTTAAAAATATTTTTTTATTATAAAATTTTTTTTTCTAGAGAATAAACCCTAAGCATCGATGGTTTAAATTAAGTTCGTGGGATAAGTACAACTAACATTATTTTTTTATTTATAGTTTTTAAATAATTAAGAGATAAAAAATAAGCAAATAAAATTATCCATTGAGTAATATTCTTTTTGCTGAATTGAGCATCATCTCCTTCTCCTTCTCCTGAGGTAAAGTTCGATAAGTTCAGAAAAACTATGCAATGTTTTACACAAGAAATATTTTTGTACAAACTTGAATATCGTTTTGCTCTTGATCTTACTTTCAAGTTTCGAACTTTCCTCTGCACTTTGAACTCGACCCGGCAGAGCAGCAAGGCCAGGGATCGGGATCAACATTCAAGAAAACCTATGCCACACAAGGTCACTTGAAAGTAATCCATGGCTATTTCATAGTCGTTCCCATCATCGCAAGCGGAATGACAAAGACTCCATCTTTTTCCCTCTCCCGCTCCGTCCCCCTCCTTCTCCTCTCGTTTCTTTGTTTCTCTTCTCTTTTCTTCCTTTTCTCATCTCTTCGGAGCTCCGGTGCTTTTGATCGTGCACCCAGTTCCTCCATAGCTCGAGAGGTTAAGAAATACTCGAACTACTGCAATTACTCTGATGGGTTCTGGGTCCGAGATGAAAGGACGAGAATGCGGTATGATGGAACTTGCAAGGAGATTTTTAAAGGATGGAATTGCTTGTTGGGTGGTAAAGCTAATGCCCATGATCTGGTCAAATGGCGATGGCAGCCGAGGGACTGTGATCTTCCGCCGCTTGATCCGGTTTGGTTTCTCGAACGATTTCGAGATACTAATATCGGTAAATTTCTTCGTACTTCTCTTTAAAAATGTGTAAGCTTCGTTAATTTGCGTCTGCACTCCGTGTCAAGACCTAATTTCTGTTATATATATTGACAATGCAGACCCGTTGTACTGAATAGAACCGTCTTTTGAGTTCCGAACTTAACATGAAACGATGAACGACAAGAAAACAAATTTTGCTTCTGCATTTACCAGTTTTAACCGTTTTCGGATCTTTCTGTGATCTTATAAAATGTTACATTTGTTCACAGGATTAGGTGTTATCATATCAGATTTACCAAAGTTTAGTATTTGTATCAACTTGCAAGTTCTTCAGTTGTGCAGGATTTGTTGGTGACTCTCTTAACAGAAATATGTTCATTTCACTTGTTTGCACCTTAAAACAAGTATCAAATGAAGTTAAAAAGTGGAGACCTGCTGGAGCAGATCGAGGTTTCACATTTCTTCAATACAACCTCACTGTTGCTTACCACCGAACAAATCTTTTGGCACGTTATGGTAGGTAAGACTTGATTGTGGTGTTCATGAAGTCTTTAACTGTTTAATTGATATAAAATGGCTAAATCTAGAAAAGGATGTTTAATTTGCCTGTAATTGTAATTGGTCTTTTTCTGTTTATAACTGAATGTTTTGGTCTAGTTAAATCCAGAGTGAACAAGTGGAATATATCATCCTGATGTCCTCTGAGTCATTGTTTGTTGTCCTAATGAGTTCATGAATGGATTTGACATAATTTTTGGTTCTCATATCCAAATTTTATGTATGCGCATTATCTAATGTGCAATGACTGCTCCACATCTGGTTTTCTGACTTGTCACTTGGAGTGGTAGACTTGGATATTCTAGAGGCAAGGTAAGGTCAGGGGGTTGGAGTTGCTTCTTTTGTTATGGGCAAGTCTCTCCAATCAGGGCCAAGTCAGGCTGACTCTAGAGGTTGATCCGACCTGACTATGAATTTTAGGCACCTGAATCAGGAGTGTAAGTTTTCATTCGGCTACAATTTGGAAGGTAGTCAAATTAGTGTCCCCTTTCCAGTATAACTTGTTGGCACCAGCTTGTTGGAAAACCCTGCTCTTCTTGTTTACATCATCTTAAACTGTTTCCATTACCTGTATTTGGGTGCAAAGCATAATAGCCTCTTGTTTTGTTTTTTAGTTGGTCATCCAGTGGAGATGGAGGTGTTTTAGAATCACTTGGGTACAGACGGGGCTACAGTGTTGATGTTGATATTCCTGAGCGCACATGGGCCGAAGCACCTCTCTTTCATCATATTCTAATTGTAAATACTGGACACTGGTACTCATCCTTGGCTGCTCTCTTTCTCCTTTGGTTACTATTTGACGTATAGTTTTATGAAGGGATGAATTAAGTTGGAATTTGAATATTTATATAATCACATTGATTGTGAGAGTCTTCTCTCTTTTAATAACTGACTCACATCTTGCTTTACTATATTCCATTGTTTGAATATTTATTTTTCAAGTTATTTGATGTACCTATACCACTGACATGCTATATTAAGGGTTTAATAAATATGATATGGAAAACAAAAGATGATGCTTATTGTGCTTTTCACACTCAATATTCAAGACGGCTGAAGGGTGATAGGGCTTTAACAATGCAAAAGTGCATTGTGAAGATTTAACCAATTCAGCAGTTACCCATTTCTTAATGGCATCTTAATTAACTACTTGGTTTTCTTTAATTTTATCGTCAACCATTTTCTAAGAAAAAGTGACAAAATTTGTTATCTTTCAAATCCTGCTCACTTACTTGACACGGATAGTGAGTAACGCATCTTCAGCATGGAGATAAATGCCCAATCCCCCCTCTTATTGTTGAAGTATGAGAAGAGCACCTAAGCATGCATACTTTCTTGACATCATGATACAGATAAGGTTTGAAGTTTCTGATGCAGCTGAGCTGATATGGTCTTTCCCAGCAAGCCATGTCTACCTGATATTAACACAGAAAATATAGTGCAAATGTAGCACCTGTAATGTGGATGAGTTCTTATCCACTAGTTTTGTTTTCTATTATAAACTTAGGACTGTGGTTCCAATTGGCATACATGTTTACAAGGACAAAATAAAAGTAAAACAGAAAGATAAAAACAGTCATAGCAGTCGAAACTTTAAGGATTTCCATGGAGTAAAAATGAGAGAATATCGTGATGAAGAAAAAAGGGCCAATTTTGTGACTGTTACTTGTTTCATTTGTGTGATTTTCCATTTCTTTCATTTGTAGATAACCTCAATGTGTTGATAGGTGGCGAGCCCCATCGAAGTTTGACCCAGTTCATTCACCAATGATCTTTTTTGAGGGTGGTTCACCTGTGTTACCTCCTATTTCACCTGAAGTTGGTCTAGACATGACCCTCAAACATATGGTAATGAGCTGATTCTATTCCTTTCGTTCTTTTAAATGTTTAATATTTTTATGTAGACTGTTCTTCTTTCTGTTGCGGAAATGATATTAATTATTTTTTAATGAAAAACAAATACTTTTTCTTTTTTTTATTGTTCATGGTAAATAGGAGAAAGATTCAATAGTTCTCCAACAACTAAGAAATATAACTTCATGAACCAACTTATAGGCTTTAAAATAACCATGGAATTGGAAGGAAAAAAAAGCTGCACAAGCATAATAGAATTTCCTAGGACTAAATTTCTTCATTAAAATTGAATTGTGACTTATTAAATTGAAAACCCGTGTTGTTGTGAAAGGATTCCGACGCCTAACTTCATGAAATATATTCCAAATAGACTTAATATGTGTTAGACTTTCCTAAATTGACCACTAATAAAGAAAAAACACACACCACTCACTCCTAAAGAAAAATTTTCGTTATTGGTACTGTTACAAAAGGGAAATCTACAAAAGTAGAAACTTGTGAACTTTCCCTAAATATAAATTACTAAAATTTAGTATTCTGCCTTTTGTTCCTTTTATAGCTTTTCGATTGTTTTTAATAGAAGTCATCTGTCTTCATATTTTTTAGCTTTTTCTTCCATAATTGAGCCATGTACTATTTTTATTGTCTTTTGCCATTCACTTAGAGTTGGACGTGATTTGAGCTTTTTCTTCCACGATTTTGCTGTTTTATTGTCTTTTGCCATGAGGTGCTTTATTATCTGTACCTATCTTCTTACTTTTTAGTTCTTTTAATCCACTCGTAAAGACAGCGTCACACAAATCTTCTGATGTAGTTTTGGCATCACTAGTTTTCAGTTGATTACTACCACCATTTTGAAAATTAGACAATGCTTAACCTCTTAAAAAAAAAAAAAATAGAAAATGCTTCCTCAAAAAAAAAAAAAAAATTAGAAAAATGCTTTATTCTTTGCGAATAAATATACCCTAACTATGATGGAACTGGCAGTACTGTTAAAATCTGTCAGGATCAGGTCAGGTTTCTTAATTCTTATTGCATGCCTATTTCCAGGCTTTCAAAAAGATGGATGTTACATCCCTCGCATAGCTCTAGTCAGAATGGGAGTCTATGAGGTGCTTTTAACGGGCTGCTGCTTTACCTTTTTTTATTGAAATTAAAACTTGACCAAGGATGAATACAACATTGTGGAGTGCATCAAAACTTTTTGGATGAAGACTTTGCATCTCGTGTGGAATGTTGTATACCTTTGTTATTCCTAAGTTCATTTAATGGATTTCCAGCACTGATGCCATGTTAAGTAAGAAAACAAGATGTCACTCACTACAATTGTTACTTGGCAGATATTATTCATTGAGGAAAAGATGGGACCGGATGCACCAAAATTTTTCCGTACCCAATCCCCCAGACATTTTGAAGGAGGTGATTGGAATGAAGGAGGTTCGTGTCAGTGTCTGCAGCCATTGTCATCAGTGGAGGTACATTCTGGCTTCTGAATGAAGGTGGCAGCATGTATGATCCCTCAGAAGCTTGTGAAAGTTTAATTTTGTACTCTTCTCTCCCTGCTTTTCCCTGTGCAGGTCGAGAACTTGTATTCTTTGGAGAGAAATGGGACAAATGTGGAGGCAAGGCAGCTTAATCAGCATCTGTACATGGCTTTGGAGAACTCTACGTTTCACATTTTGGATGTTACGCGGATGAGTGAGTTTAGGGCAGACGCCCATCCATCTACTGCTGGTGGCAAGAAACATGAGGACTGCATGCATTGGTGCTTGCCAGGAATTACGGATGTGTGGAACGATCTGCTTGTTGCTAATCTAAAAGGCTTGTAGCTTTTTGCCCCCAATTTGTTGTTGTTATATTTTTATACATGATCTAGAGTTCTTCGTGATGAGTTCTTGAAGGTCAAATCACTTCATCTCTCTGGCTTAAGTGCTTAAGAGTGAACAAACACATCAACTTGTCAGTGGGATCCATTTCTTTTCGCTTCTGAGATTTTCCCGAATCTTGTCTCTAAACCCTAAAACCCACGACCAGGAGGTAGGAAGCTGGGCATTTGAAAAAGGGGATGGAAAGCGGTGTAGGTTCCGGATTTTGGACGTCCCGTCGGAGTCACATATTGAAAGCTCGGACCGAAAGCTAATTCTGTCCAATTCGACCCAAAATCAAGTCATCAAAATTTACCTTGAAATTTGGTATTATGAAAAAAAATGATTTAAGTACTGTGAGTTTTTACATCTGATGTGGCCGTCCTGCTAGTTAGTAGTCCAGATAAGGTCTTATTTGGATTGCCAACAAGGACGCCATGTCTTATCACCACTCTTATGAAAAATGTTGATTAATTTAACACATTATAGATAATTTTAAATTAATTTTTATTTTAATAACTTATCTTTGATATTCTTTAATTATAAATAGTGTATTCTTTGATGAAGTGCAATAAAATATCAAATACTTGTAATATATGTGATGAAATAAACGAAAATTTCAAGTTAAATATTTCGTAATTAAAAATATATTAATAAACACTAAAAATACTAGATTTAAATCTTTGATTTTCGCACTCAGATTCAGACACATTAAAATACAAAAAGAAAGTTTTTCAGATTCATTCTAAATTATTAACACTTCAAATCTAGGACCAGATGAATGGATATATCATCGATCTTATATATGTTATCTGATGTATACGATGTCCATATATAAGAAATTAGTCCTACTTTGAACGTTAATTATCTTTCATTCTATTCAATATTCACATCTGACCCTTTCCCATATTATACGTTTCTGATCTGACCAACTAATTATGAACTAGCACTTAACAGCTGACAATAAAAACAATTTGATGAAGCGTTCCGTTTTGATCATGTTAACTTTCCGCCATTAACAACCAGATTAAAGCTCATAAATCCACAAGAAACTCTATATAAAGTAAACCTGATCCGGCCATTCAAACCCACAAGCAGCTTCACTTTGCACAAGTGCAACAGCAAAAGAAAAAACTTTTTTCTACAGCCTAACCTAAACTAACCATGAGGAAAGCAGCAGCCTGCAGTACCGCCGGTGCCCTCCTCCCGGTGCTCCTAATTGCCTGCACCGCGATCTCGGCATCGGCGGCGGCAGTACTCTTCCCCATTGATCCACATGTGAAAGAGTGTTTGGACTCTTTCTCTCTCATCCCAGGATGTGCGGAAGAACTCTTCAGGTCTTTCATCACAGGCACCATTGAAATCGGTCCTGCATGTTGCAAGGTGATTAACGAGGTTGGAGACAAGTGCTTCCCCAAGTTAGCCCGGATCTACCCCTTCAACCCTGATTTTGTACCCACCATCAGAGCACACTGCCAGACTAGTGCTACACCTCCCGCTCCAGCACCTCGGTCAGCTCGACGCGTTTGATTGAACTAGTACTGTTGCCTTTTTTCAAACTTTCAAGGCTTCATGCATGAGACCCAAAGGAAGTAGTTCTATGTTTATTTCTACTTTTAAATAAATATTATCGACCCTCCATAATGGGTTCTAGTGTTTCTCATGAATTTCCTTCTCCTGTTAATTAATCTTCCATATAATTGTATTACTTCCTATGGATTTCCAAAACCATGAAAACAAAAAGCACTGTTTTCTTAACAACAATCGTAAATTCCTATATTGATGTTAATAACATATTTCAAAACTGTTGGCCCATCTTAACATATAATCGGACAAGAGATGGTTTTTTTTTATAATACCTTTTTTTGAAACCTCATTGACTGTTGTGATTAAGAAAGCAGTGTTTTTTTTCCAAAAATCTTAAGTACCCTGTTGGAAAACGGACAGGTCTGAGTAACTAAAAATGATGCTTTTTTCACAATAAAAGTGCTGATTTCTATTTATGAAAAACAGTGCTATATACTCTTTAAGAAAATCAATAGTTTGTTAAGATGACAAGCACCCTTTCTCATACAAATAACTTTACATGGAAGACAGCAGATTCAGAAAAGAACCATAGTTTCTTCCATGAGAAAAAAACTTAAATTGTCTATGAAAAATAATGGTTATACTCTCCATAATATAGATATAATTTGTCATGAGAAAAACACACCTATTTTACTCAACTTATAGTCTCTATGGAAGACACTAAATTTATAAAGAACCAAAGTTATTTTCTTTTCAATGAGAAAGTAGGGGTTCATATGGCTTGGCATTCTCTAGGGGCGAGAAAAACCACAATGCTGTCACTGTAGCTGAAGACAGACAAAAAAATAAACAAAAATGTTAATTGATCAAACATTTAGTTATTAATTTTACATATATTATTGATTTTGTAACTTATTGATAGAGATCAAGATGAAAATTGAATCACGCAAGCTAAGAATGCTAGACATCCAACCTTAGGTCCAACGCTTTCGAACTTCTCTGATCGTCTTCCTTCCACCTCTTCGTTCTACTTTCTCTTTTCTGCAATTCCAATGGTTGAGTCATCTCCATAGTCCTCAACGACGCCTACGATTTCATCCCTTGCACAACTATTTTCTTCCTCTCATGACTTGTGTTTCAATCTTGGAAGATAATTGGCCTCTCCTTCGTGACAGTCTCCACGAGCAATTGCAACAGATTGATATTTCCACCCGACACTATTAATGTTGATGGTCACAGGGAGATTAGGCTGGACCAAACAAAGGAGGCCGAGGCTGATCTCAAAGAAGTTGTACTCAAGGACGAGGCGAAAACAAGGTGGACCGAAAAAAAAGGTCGACCACAGAAATATTTTAAATATTATATTTCAATTGTTGATTATTATAGTAGATTCACATGGATATACCTTCTCATAGTGAAATTTGAGGTCTTTAATATATTTCTCAAGTTGAAAAATCTTGTAGAAAATCTCTTTTCCACTAAAATCAAAGTATTTTCAATCAGATTGTAGTGCTGAATTTCAACTTGAACCAGCTGTTCAATCTTACCTCAACTCTGTTATTTTAAGGGCAAGCTGAACATGAACCCAGACACAAGTTCATTTTCTATGATCAGGCTTACTCTCATTGAATGGGAACCTTTACCTTTATTTATTAATTTATTATTTTACTCTATAAAATGATGCTTTTACTGTTTCTTTTATTTCTTATTTCCCCCCTTTTCACACTCATTAAAAGCTCTGAGATGTGCTTAAAAAAATGATGGAGCTTACAATACTTTGAAGCACCTAATGTGAACAAAACAACTTATCACTTTGTCAATCTAATACCTTATTGTATAAGCTTTAAATACATAAATTAATTCTATAATGACAAGTTATCCTTTTCTTGATTCATCCCTCTCAATTGATTGGGTCCCGTGAGGCCGCGACCTCCATGATTACAGATTTTTTTAAAAGCACAAGGATTTTAGACCTGTTTCATCCGCCCATGGAAATCAGGAAAATCAGTCGCAGTTTCTTGCCCACCGAGAAGCGAAAAACAGGGACTCGGAATTCCAGATCGTCCAATCAAGGTGAAGCAGAAAACCGACAGATCTGACCGCTTTTAATGGAAGCTAGCTCGCTTTTTCTTTCATGGAAGAACTAAAAGTAATTAAAAAAGTACCAAATGTCTGTGATCTCAGGAATTCAAGATCGACAGTGATATCTGCTCGAATCCGCATCGAGTACAGAAATGAAACACTCGCCAGGAAAAATCTACGAGGAAAAGGTCCAAAGTCTGGGCGGGAAATTTAATATTAAAAAGTAATGTTATTTTAAACAAAGTATGAATTAAAGTAGTCTTTTGACCCATTTTTAGGATGTGTGTACTGCCAAAAATAGAAAAATATTTGATAAATCTTCCTCATCCAAATCAAATCATTTTATCCAAAGTCTCATAATCACACCAAACACTTCATATCTATCCACTCGCCCCTTTACCTCATCTCCACATCTCCACCGTACACGTAGCATCTGCATCGTACACGTCTACACGTCTATTCTAGATGCCCACGTTGCACTTCTTATCGGCGACTTCGCGATATCTCGAAACCTAGATGGCATTCCGGTCAATATAATCGTCAGGCGAGCCAGGGACGCTCGCGGAATCGCAAGCGGCGAAAAGAGAGCCACGGTAGCGCGCAAAAGACGCCGGATTGGGGTCCGCACCTGTCCGAGACGTTTGTCAGATTCATCTCCGTTCCCGTCCAAAAGGGAAGAAGAAGATCCCCCCGAATATTCCCCCGAAATTCCAGATTTTCGTAAAAACCCTTATCCGGATAATCCCCCTCTCTCCCTATGTTCTCTCTCCCTATGTTCTCTCTCTCTAGGTTCTCTCTCTCTCTCTAGGTTCTCTCTCTCTAGGTTCTCTCTCTCTAGGATCTCTCTCTCTAGGATCTCTCTCTAGATCTCTCTCTCTAGGATCTCTCTCTCTAGGATCTCTCTCTCTAGGATCTCTCTCTCTAGGATCTCTCTCTCTAGGATCTCTCTCTCTAGGATCTCTCTCTCTAGGATCTCTCTCTCTAGGATCTCTCTCTCTAGGATCTCTCTCTCTAGGATCTCTCTCTCTAGGATCTCTCTCTAGGATCTCTCTCTAGGATCTCTCTCTAGGATCTCTCTCTAGGATCTCTCTCTAGGATCTCTCTCTAGGATCTCTCTCTCTAGGATCTCTCTCTCTAGGATCTCTCTCTTTAGGATCTCTCTCTCTAGGATCTCTCTCTCTAGGATCTCTCTTCTCCCTCTTTCCCCTGCTATAAAACCTGCCCCTTTCTTCGCCTTCCCTGCTCCTGCTATAAAACCTGCCCCTCTCTTCGCCTTCCCTGCTCGTCTTCGTCTTCGTCGTCGTTGACGTGAGCGTTTTGGGTTGCCGTGGTTTAATGGAGGGAGCTGGTAATAATCTCGTTGAGAAGGATATTCATCACGCGGATGTGGAGTTGCTGCTTGACAAGCTGCAAACTTTTAAGATCCAAGGAAGGGATAAAGGCGGGAGGAAGATTCTCAGAATCGTCGGAAAGTTCTTTCCCGGTAATTCATAGCTTTTTATACTCACCTCGTCTTTCTTTGTGAATCTCGATCGGAGGATGTGAACGGCCTTTTTTTTTTTTTTAATTTTTCTGATTGTTTCGATTACAACGCGGATTTGGGACTCGGTGGGAGAGCTGATGGATCTGTGCGTTTTTTTTTTTTGATGTTGCAGCTCGGGGCGTGGATGCGGAGGCGCTGAGGAAGTATTTGGAGGAGAAGATTTTTCCGGCGTTGGAAGGACGACCGTTCTGCGTCGTGTACGTGCACACGCGGGTACAGAGGAGCGACAATTTCCCTGGAGTCTCGACCCTCCGGTCGATCTACGAAGCACTGCCGACGGCCGTCAAGGATAACCTCGAGGCCGTTTATTTCGTCCACCCCGGCCTCCAATCACGCCTCTTCTTCGCTACTTTCGGTCGCCTTCTCTTCAGCGCAGGGTAAATAAACCAATTTTTTCCGCTTAGAAAAAAAACCCCCAAAGATCGGCCTCCTTTTCTTTCTCTAATGGCGATTGGGAGGAATAAAAATCTGATTTTTGAAAAAAAAATGATGTTGCAGGCTGTACGGGAAGCTGCGGTACGTGAACAGGCTGGAGTTTCTGTGGGAGCACGTAAGGAAGTGGGAGGTGGAGATGCCGGAGTTCGTCCACGACCACGACGAGGAGCTGGAGTACCGGCCGTTGATGGACTACGGTCTAGAGAGCGACCATCACCGGCCTAACGACGCCCCCGCCATGGACTCCGTCGTCTCCATGTACTCCCTCAGATGCATCTCCTAGCCTCTTGGAAAATTCCGAATCCCTCGGAAGCTTTCACTCGCTTTTCTCTGTTTTCTCGTCGCCCTCTCTTTTTTGTAGTTAGTTTCCACTGGAGCGACTGTTCCGACCGACCCACCGGCGGCCGGAGAGGATGAAAAATGTAAATAGTTTTTTGTGTAGTCAGTGGTGGTGGTAGTTGTGGAGGTTTGATTGGGTCCCAATACCTGAATTCTATTGTTTTGGACTGGACCCACCTGTCGCTCTTGGTTTGAAACTGGTACAAGCGACGAGAGCAGGGAAGAAAACGACCTAATAATGGAAATAAATTTAAAATCGGATTAATAAATAAGCTTTTGAAGTGTAAAAAACCTAACTGGTAATCGAACCGGTGGAACAGGTTCATTCGGGTTGAATCCGTGGTTGAACTGGGTTTATATTCATAACAAGATTTATAAAATATGTTTAAAAATACAACAACTATTAAAAATATTAAAATTATAAATATATATATTTATATAATGTTTAAAATTAAATATAATTAACTCTTGAAAATAAAATATAGAAAACAAAAACTCGAGAAAATTTGTTTTGGTCCATCATATTACTGAAATACACTGAATATTATTTTCTAACTCATTTTTGAACTCATCACAACGGCTGATCCTGTGTTCAAGATTCCCAATTCTCACTCTCCCGTCTTTTCCGCTTTCTGGGCCGAACATGGGGTGGGTGCAGAGAATTAATGTCAAACGCTAGAGGAAAATTTTCTTCGCGAACTCTTTAACAGAGAGAACATTAACAAAAAGCGTATTTCTTTTCAACCGCTGAAAGTGCAAAAATCGTAGAACGGATTCGGTGGATGTGATCGTAGTGGAGAGAACGATAATGGGTCGGAGTGATCCGTTCGAAGAAGAGATCTCTGCGAGGAATTGCCCGAAATTGCGGAACCCGATGATGGCAATTTTGGGTTTGGAGCTTGTTTTGGTAGCTCTGATATTGAAGGGTCGGTAATGGAGTTTTTCAGGCGGAGGGAGAATCGGGAACGAAGGGGAATTAGATCGAAATGGGTGAACGAATGAACTGGGATGTTTTGGGGGTGTTAGTCCTTTCCTTTCACGGGAGGAGCTCAGACCTGGATTCAGGCTCAGCATGTTAGCAGCAGTACTGAGATCATTTAATTTATGCAATTTAGAGAGGTAGATAAATCAATGACTTGTCTAATATGATGTAAAACATGGAAAATAATAAAAGATGATAACAAAAGAAAATTCCTCAAACTGGTTTTTTTAATCTGGTGAAATCCTCAGATAAATATTGTACCAAACTGGGTTTTTTTTTATAATAAGTAATACAATAATCATTCATGTACCATTGAATCCCACTTTGATGCTTGAATGGACACTAATGCACCTTTGTCTTTGTGCATAGTAATAAAAAAGTAATTATTTAAAAAACAATAATATTGTTGAGGAGGACTATCTAAGGAGTATTGTTATATTAAAAGCTTTAATTCACGGGAGCGTCTCTTAATGGTTACAAGGACTTAATCACTGAGTCAATGAACGCATTTATTTTTTCCTTCTCATGGCGAACAAAAAGGAAGTTTCGCGTAGGACGGCACGTTTGTGTACTGACTAGTTATAGCAACAGAGATACGCGGTCGGCCGAAATACGCTCTCCGCCTCCTTTTTCCAGAGACCCGAGTCGCCGCCGTGGCGGCTGCATTGGGAATCAATCTGGGACGTTTCTCACTTTCTTCTCCTGGTTTGTTTGTTTGTTCTTCCCTGTTGGTAAAAAAGGTCGCAGAGAATACAATTCTCTGCTCGTTTTTTTTATTTTTTTTTTGGGAGTCCGCCCGTCTAAGACTTGTATCTGGTTCCGGCGCAAGGACTGATTTTTTCACAGGCAGCTTACAAGAGTAACGGCGACTACGAGATCCCAGCTTTTCGACATTGTTTCACGCGTCTCGATTCTACAGCTTAAAATCGAACTCTCTGCCTTCTTTAGGTGAGCTTGCCTTGGTTTCACTTTCTTTTTTTTTTTTTTTTGCTCATTTTCGTGTCATATTTTATACAGTATTGCGCCCACTTCTCTTCATATTATTGCTGAGGGGAGCAATTTTCCTATGACATTTTCTCTGTTTTCTGTCTATCTCAGTTTTCCTCTCAATTCTTCTGTTTATTGGAAGATTTTTTGTAGGATGTTGGGTGCTTTCTCGGTTGATCTGGGTGTCATTTTCTATGCTGGATTTTGAACCATCACCTTTAAGCTGAACTTATATTAAGATGGGAACTATCACCGAATGAATGGATTGGCCTTAGGATTCTTTTCTCAATGATTTCTTTGGATTCTCATATTTCCATCGAAGCTATTGGAGCTTCACCTTTATAGCCTAAGAAAGTATAAATTTTTTTATTTTTTCAACTGTGAAAAAGTTTCTAATATTATTAGGATTTTTTTATGTAACTACATATTTTAACAGAGCCTATGTGGGACTTATGTGACTCAGCTTCTGATTTTCATTAATTTAATACTGAAAGCATAAAAAAAAAAACGAGAGAGTTAAAGCGTCCATGAATGGGTAAGAAAGAAGAAAATGTTGAAAGAAAGGAAGGTAAACAGAAAAGAACAAAGTAATGTCTAAGAAAGGTAAACAGAAAAGAACAAAGTAATGCCTTGGGCCTTTGGCTCCATGGTCACATTGGAGCTGGCGATTGGTGTTCTGATCAGCTCTTGGGTTCATGTATTATTAGTGTATGTAGTCCAGCAATACAAAAAAAAATTAATAATAAAAAAAATGCAGGACTGCTTTTCCTAGTATCAATAATCTACTTCTGAATTTTCCTTTAATCTAATTTAGTGCCTTCTGTTTACCTGAATAGTCCTTGAGAATGGGTGGTGGAACGGACTGTTGAATTCAGTTGATAAAAACATTACTCTGCTAAACTGAATTAATGAACTGCGGAGGATGGGATTGTGAGTGCAATAACCATCAAAGTGTACGGTTTTAATTATTTTCCCTTCTTTTGTAATGTTGGTTGTGTTAATGTTTAGTACTGCAACAGTTTCTAACATCCCATAGTGATGAATGTATCAGATGATTAGGCATCTTGTTAGTCTCTAGGTGCATTTCTGCTTCCATTAAATCTGATTTCTATCTTTTACAATTTATGAAATTCTTGATGTGCATGGATTGGGGTTGATATATTTGTCTGTAACAAGCTCTTAACATTACAATCATCCATGTATCTGCAGGTGAAGCATCAGTTCAAGCTCATAGATATTTGAATTTGTTGCTTTCTTTTGTCACGTATTTGTTCAAAGAACTGGTCATTGAAGATATTACTTGGAGACTGGAAGAAAACTTACCTATTTATGATATTTTAGTAGGAGAAGTGTAGCTTTACTCATTTGTAGAAGAATTGTAGTTTGTTGGTAGATCAGTAAAATTTTTTCTGAGAAAGATTTTGAGTTATAGTTGTCTTTAGCTGTATTAGCATGGCTGCTTCTTTGCATTTTTGTGGCACTGAGGCACCAATTACTGGATTGAGGAGATGCTCATCATGGAAAGTAGCTCCGTCTATGCTTTTGTCCTCAAAATTGCAATTTGCAGACTCTGTATCTTCAACTGCTGGCTTTGTATGTAAAAAGAGAGCAAAAATCTGTGAGCAGAGAAGTGTGAAAATTTATTGCCAAAGTGGTGCATTATTGGCTGAGAAAGATGAGATTTCAAAGCAAAATATCGATGAAAATTTTGGCCAATTGACTTGTGTAATGAAGTTTGGTGGGTCTTCGGTGGCTTCAGCTGAGAGAATGAGGGAGGTGGCTGAACTTATTCTCAGTTTTCCAGAAGAAAAGCCAATCATTGTACTTTCTGCTATGGGAAAGACCACAAACAAGCTTCTACTGGTGAATAGAATATCTTATTACAGTCGTTTCATCATTGTCCTTGATGATTTTGGAGCTAGATTTTTGAATATAATTTCCATGTCATAGGCAGGGGAACAGGCTGTCACTTGTGGAGTTTCCAGAGTATCTGATATTAAGGAGCTGAATGATATAAAAGAGCTGCACCTAAAGTAAGTCTCTTTATGTTTTCATTCTTTCTTTGTAGATTTTATATTCTCAGTTTCTTCAAATTTCATGGAACTATTTTTGCCAGGACTGTTGATGAGCTTGGAATAGATATAACTACAATTTCTGGTGAGTCTTTGTTGCTTCCCATTCTTTTTCTCCTTTTCTTTTCTTTTCTTCTTCTTCTTCTTTCTTTTTTTTTTTTTTTTTTTTTTTTTTTGAAAGTTGGTATTCCTATTCCCATGCCCCTGAGGAGACTTGAACTGAAGACCTATGAATTGGATTGATCTAGTCTGAATAAAATCCAGAGTTGGTTTTGTTCTTGTGATATTAGCTTTCATTTAGTGTTCTGAGTGGAAGCCATACATGTATGGGTATTGTGTATAGTCTCTAATCAGTCTTTGTATGCCAATTACAGTGGTCTGCATTGTAACGCTGTGGTCTTTTCATTAATGATGAATGTTGTGCATGTGTTTTTATCATTCTGTTTGAATATGGTGTTCATATCTTGTGTTTAAGGGATCATATAGCGCTGAAAGAAGCTTCTTATTTTGTATGGACAATATTCCAATAAAAACATAGTACATTTTGTTGAAGTTGATGAACGATGGGCATAATAATGAAGTTTCAAAGACTTATCTGCATATTAGAAGTGAATCTACTCCTTTTTGTTTTGGAAAATGGCATTTTTTATTGATGGCGACAGTGCCTTTAATGTGTTAAATATTTTAGTGCAATACATTAGTCTTCCTATTAAATGGGTTCTACATTATGGTCTTGTAGTTTGTCAAATATTTTAGTGATTACATAAGATCCTCTGAGTCTGTCAAATATTTTAGTGAAAACATAATATTCAGAGTATTTATACTTGTCAAATCAGAAGTAAATAGTGAACCTGAGCATAGCTCAGTGGTAACACAGAGGTTGTGTAACGGGAGGTCTTGAGTTCGAGTCTTCTAGAGTATAAAAATTGGATTGAAAAAAATCACTCTTCTAAAAAAATCAGAAGTAAATAGGTAATTTTTTATGTGTTATTCTCAATTAGTGTTAACAGTTTTTAAACAGAAAGTGGTGAAAATAGTGATTATTTGATTGTGGGATGAATGCACACAAGATTTTCCTTTGTGGTGGTTGTCACTATTCTGAGGTGGACCAGGTAGCCATTTCACCTGCGTTTGATCTTGCTTTGACACTAGGTAGCCCTTTTCATAGTCATCTTATTCAAGATTCAAATATATGACGTGGTGCCGATTATGGTATCGATGTTTGACACTTAACCAATGTGCCAAAAGTTCTATAAGTGATGGAACATGGAATATTAAGCCTTCAACTTATTTCATACTCGGTTGGTCCAATTCGACACCCATACTTTAGGTTGGGGCAATAGGACTACAGCAATGCAGTTGAATAGCTTATGGGCTTATTACAGAAGATAGAATTTGTCTGCCAAGTAGTCAATAGCCAAACTTTACCTGTATTATACAAATACTTGAGTCAACATCTTGTGAGATGTTTGTTGTAATTGCTCAAAAAATGTAATTATGTGATGGCAATTGAGAACAAGTCTTGCATTGAAAAATGACGAAAAAAGTTAATGAGTTATAAGGTTGAGTAATAGGCCTCTTAAGTGGCTACCTAGTTTGGGTGGAACCAGACTCAAACTTTACCTGTAATCAGAGCAAGTTGTGTTTTGTAGGTGAAGGCCAATTATGTTTCTCAGTTTTTAATTGTGTTGTGGGCTCCATAAAGTAAGAGCCTAGATTATTTGGGTGCTGCTCCATTAATTGTATCCCATATCAGAGGCCTGTGATGTTTGAATGTGAGGGTGAGTGTTGAGTGGATAAATGTCCTAAATTTGAAAATGTTAAGCAAAGTGAATAGATTATAATGTTGAGCTATAGGCATTTCGAGTGGTTAGTCATTTTCGGATGGAATTGGGTTCAATCTTAATGTGGTA
The DNA here is from genome assembly GCA_022405105.1 of Aristolochia contorta. NCBI lineage: Eukaryota > Viridiplantae > Streptophyta > Magnoliopsida > Piperales > Aristolochiaceae > Aristolochia > Aristolochia contorta. The sequence goes on along the minus strand of CM039669.1, from coordinate 6,012,625 downwards.
TTAGAAGGGGTACTTGTATATAAGCCAATGCCTAAAGAGGGCTCATACGCAAGGAGGAAAATTAGAGATTAGTCCCATAAACTTATGAATAGAAATGTGTTGTTTTAATTAATTGGAGAAGGGATTTGCCAATTTCGCTGGTCATTTTGGGATGTACTTCCCATGCAAATTTACACATGCCATCCAGCTTGCATGACATCAGAGCATGGTTGACGTTCAAGCAACCAACAGAACTGTCCTTGTAGGAGCCCAAACGTGGCCCACATGTGAGGGGAAAGATACTTCTGCAAATTGTCCCTGTCATGGTTTGGGTCCCAAATTCACAGGAACTCAATTTTAAAATATGCTGTTTGAACCATATGGGTTTGAAGGAACAGATAACTATAGCAGTTCAAGGCTTGAATGTAGTAATAGAATAGTGAAGCTGAGCATAACTCAGTGGTAACATAGAGGGTTGCGCCTAAGTTCGAGTCTCTTGAAGTACGAAAAATTGGAGTATGTAAAAATTGAAATGATCAATCTCTTCAAAAAAATAAGAATAAAAAATGTAGTAATAGAATAGGCTAATCTATTGTATTATAAATTTTTTACACCAGTTTTTTTTGGACTCTGACGTCTTTCAATATATTTTAAGTCGTTTCTGGTTTCAACTTTTCAAATAAACCTAAATAAAGAAAAGGAAAAATTTGAACGGTTCTGTTCATATATGAAAGTTTAGGTTTTCTTGTTCACCTATCCCAGAATTTTGGCCTTTGTGATGTTCATATTTTTGAAACTCTTCTTCTTTTAAGTGTGTTTCAGTCTCTCTTCCATTGTTTGTTTATGAAGCACGGTGTTGCACTGAAACTGATGGCTTCTGCGTTTTGAAATATTAAATTACAATAGCACATTTGGAGGAATTGGAATTGCTTTTGAAGGGAATAGCTACGACGAAGGAGCTCACACTGCGTACAAGAGATTATTTGGTTTCATTTGGGGAGTGCATGTCTACAAGGATTTTTGCAGCATATTTAAATAAGATTGGTGCTAAAGCACGCCAGGTGAGTTTCATCGACCACACGCGTTTTAAATTTGTTTTTGGGCTAATTAAACCCATATGCTCTTTTTTCTAAATTAGCAATTTCTCTTATCATCTTCTAAACGCTATGTTTGTTTGTTAAATAGGAAATATTCCCATGTTGAAATATGTTAGTCTGGAATTTGTGGAAAGAAAGAAACAGGAGGGATCTTCAAAAATGCTCCACAGCCTACCGATTCATTCAAACTCTCCTTCAACAAGACCATCACTTGGCTCTCTTCTACACCTGAATTCCAGAATTTGGATGGAGGGTCCCTAAGTGCCTCTTGGTCAAGCATAGCAAAGCTGCGTATGCCTCAACCGGCCACCATAAATACCCAATGGACTGCTCCAGCACAGGGGACTCTGAAACTGAATGTTGATGGCTCCATAAGAGGAATCACCAAGGAATCACCAGCTGGAATTGGAGGGGTTGTAAGGAATCACCAAGGAAGGACACTATTGTCTTTTGCCAGGCCACTGCCCAACACTGATTCTGCAGATGCAGAAACTAGAGCCATCCTCCAGGGGATGAAGTTATTCAAGGAAAGATTTGAAGAAAACCTAGATTTGAGAGCGATTGCCCCAATGTAATTAACTTGTGCAACCAGTCAGCTCCACCTCGATGGAGATTCCTTGTGTTATTTAGAGAAATTTGGAACCCAGGCATTACTACAAATTGCAAATGGAACCACATTCCAAGGTTGACTAATTCTTTGGCTGACAGCCTGGCAAGGGAGGGCATATCCCTTCCTCATCTTTAAATCAGGACCACTCCTGACTCAGATAATACTGTACCAGCCTGACTTTCTGGGATGGAGGCACTGCCTTTTGGGAAAGTTGAGACATGGCCTCTTATAGGGCTAGTTATTTTGGGATGGAGGCACTGCCTTTTGGGAAAGTTGTGTGAATAGGCCAAGGCCCAGCTTGTGTTCCCAATTTATTTGTGTTCTATGTTCCATGATGTGATCTTGTTTATTATGTCGCGTGTTGTTAGGAGCTTGTGTCCACATCTTAAGCCTATTGTGTAAATCTGTATCTGAGGGATAGTGTTGAATGGGGAGAAGTCCAATATTTAAAAGCATTAAAAAAATGGGTTATAAGGTTGAAAATTAGGTTACTTTAAGTCATGTTAAGATGGAAGTGGACACAGCCCCGGTTGAAAAATAGTTCATGTTGAACTTTCAAAAAAAATAAAAATAGTTCATGTTGAGATGGAACTAGACTCAATTCAGGTTGAAAAATAGTTCAGTTTAAGTCATGTTGAGATGTAATTAGACTCACCCCAACATCTACCATGAAAAAAGACAAGTGGTGGTTATATTTGTTATTTTGACATCAACATTCTCTCTGTTTAATAATCCTTTTTATGGAATTAGAAGCTTAAAATGATTGCAGTAAAAACAATTTACATAAGGGATAGGGGTGTTGTAATAGCCGGTCAATAGGAAAAAGTGAATTGGGTTTGTTGATTGGTAAAACTAATTAATTTTTTATTCTGTTTTTTTCAGTATGATGCGTTTGAAATAGGTTTTATAACCACAGATGAATTTACCAATGCCGACATCTTAGAGGCTACATACCCTGCTCTTGCTAAGAGGTTGCATGGAGACTGGATAACTGATCCTGCTATTCCTATTGTTACTGGCTTTCTTGGGAAGGTATCTGCTCCAATTGTTTCTTTCTTACCTTTATTATAAAAGGGATTCTCTTATATATAGTTGGACACTTTGTTGGAGATTCAGCAGCAACATATTGATGGAGACAACCCCCTGTTATTCCTCTGTAGTGCAGCATTGAGCTGTTATTTGTATTTTTACTTTTCCATAGATTTGTTTTGTTCCAGTGGGACTCACCTTTTTTTTTTTTTTTTATTTCTCTTTCTTAAGTAAATTATTGTTTTCTGTTGATAAACAAAATAGTTTTTCAGTTATGAACTTTTAACATACTTCAGTGTTTGAGATTTGTTCATTCTTCAAATGATTAACTGCAGGGCTGGAAATCATGTGAGATTACTACCTTAGGTAGGGGTGGTAGTGATTTGACTGCAACTACGATAGGTAAAGCCTTGGGCTTGGCAGAAATTCAGGTAATATCTAAATCCATGACCTAACATGTGTGTTAACGATAACTATAGCTAAAATTTCTGATATAACTTGCAAACTGAGGTCTGGAAGAGATTACATGTGCCTTAATGATAGCTAAAAAGTATTTTGCATGGTCTTCCTCTTTCTTATGCCCTGTATGTGTTAGAGGCTTTCTGCTATTACCTAACATCAGTTATTTTCTTTATTTTTTTCTTCTCTTGGTAGTCCTAACTTCGTTGAATGCTACTCCAATGTATTCACAAAACCCTTGTTCTTATTAGGAAAGAAAGCATGAATCACGTTTATATGAATTTCTGATTTCAGTGTGAAATCGAAGTCAACTCTGAGTTAATATATCATTGCAGTGGAACCTCATATTAAGTTAGATTTCTTGTTTGTTGAACTAAAGTTAGTCCATAATTCCAGTAGGCACAGGGAATTAGTTGACTTTCAAACAACTGCGGCATTGTCTTTAATAATCTTGTCTTCCCAGAATAGGAATGTGCCAGCAATGGTTCAACTTGTTAGATGCCTTGAAGAAGGATAGGACAGAGGTAGCTAATAAAGTTAGCCACAAAGTAATCCAAGAAAATTTTCTGTGTTGGACAAGGAGCAATTGTGTATGGGATTTAGGGAAAGGACCTGTTGTACCTGGAATCGTATTCCAAGGTCGGCAAACAGCATGCAGACTAAGAGAACAGGATGCTGTCATTATTAGTCCAAAGTTTTATTTGGTTACTGATGTTTATCAGCTATCCACTTGATTTCTAACAGGTATGGAAGGATGTGGATGGCGTATTAACTTGTGATCCTAATATTTATCCACTTGCAAAGCCTGTACCTCATTTGACATTTGACGAGGCTGCAGAACTTGCATATTTCGGAGCACAGGTGTGCATGGTGTACATTCCCATTCAGTTTGTTAATTATTCAAAAGTGTTCTCAATAAAGTAACAAAACCTATTTTTTCCTCAGTTGAATTTAAAGTTCTGTTTGCCAATTTCTTCTTATATCACCATTGCAGGTTTTGCACCCACAGTCAATGAGACCTGCTCGTGAAGGTGATATTCCTGTTAGGGTTAAAAATTCTTACAACCCCAAGGCGGCAGGTACCCTAATAACCAGAGAAAGAGATATGAGTAAGGTCTGTGGCATTTTTTTTTGTTTTACTTTTTTTTTGTTAATTCACTAGCACAGTTTTAAGCAATGTTAACTATTTTATCACTTTCAGGCAGTTCTGACTAGCATCGTCTTGAAACGAAATGTCACTATGTTGGACATTGTTAGCACCAGAATGCTTGGACAATTTGGTTTCCTTGCCAAGGTTCATCATCTTGCCACATGTTAAGAATTTTTCTCCTAGCTATACTGTTTACTGTCTTTGGTTCTCTTTTAATTTTTTCTTACCAATAGCCATTTTCTATGAGCACTGCTCAGTTATACCTGTATTTGCTTGGCAGGTTTTCTCAATATTTGAAGATTTGGGTATCTCTGTAGATGTTGTGGCAACAAGTGAAGTCAGTCTTTCTTTGACATTGGACCCTTCAAAGCTGTGGAGTAGGGATTTGATTCAGCAGGCAAGCGTATGAACTGAAGCTTTCACATATATTTTACTTCAGTTTTCTTTCATTTTCATGTGCTTTCTTATTGCATTCTTGAGGCCTTCTGATGAACTTCACTGGTTGAGCAGGAACTTGACCATGTAGTTGAGGAACTGGAAAAGATAGCTGTTGTCAATCATCTGCAACATAGGTCCATAATATCACTCATTGGTAATGTGCAACGGTCTTCACTGATACTTGAAAAGGTGAGACTTTCACTGTAGGCTACTAACTCCGCCCTCACATTTTATGGCTAATTGCATAACTATTCAATCCTTCGATAGCCATGGCGGTGGTGAGGCTTGCTAGTGTATTCTTGGCTTTAGGTCTCACGTGTTTACAGGTTCCACATCAATGAAAAAAATGATATATGCACACTTCTAGTGGCAGACAAGATTAGCTGGCACGCTTACTTTTCCTGAGTGAATTATATTTCCTTGTAGGTTTTTAATGTCCTTCGAATCAATGGTGTGAATGTCCAGATGATCTCCCAGGGAGCTTCTAAGGTCTGTTTCCATCTGCCTATATTATCTATGTTTGGGTTTGTGAATTTCAAGTTGAATGTTGTCCAATTCTATTTGCAGGTCAATATTTCCTTAATAGTGAATGACAATGAAGCAGAACAATGTGTGAGGGAACTCCATTCGACATTTTTTGAGAACAATGTGCTTTCTGAACTGCATAATTGAGAGGTCACGCAATCAATGACAAGTAGACATTTAACATTTGCTCTAAGGAACGCAGAAACCCTGCACGAGTGCTACAAATAGGGTGAGGTCCAGATAATAGAGGGCATTATTTGTATGTTTCCCCTGCAAACGCTGGGGAGAATACATCAGGAAGGTAGTTTTATTTTGTTTGTGTAGGATCCTTATTTCTCATTTGCTTATCGAAAGAGAGCATGTTATCCTGTATGTTAACAATTGACTACAACAATGTTCCGAGTTGATACTGCCTTTTTGATGGCACATAATTATATTGGGCTCTAAAACCCTTACTATGTCATTCAGCAAAAATGCGAAAGAAATGAGTCCTGAAACTTTAAGACATCTGTAGATCTTTGTGCAATGTGTTGTGTATAAGATATTGTTTAGTTATCGTGCAATTTAGGCCTTATGAACTCATGCTTGCGACTTCTCCAATTAAGACTTCCAAACATAACCCACGTATTTACCCTATGCTCCTACCTATGTTCTTTCTTTGCTTCACCAACTATTCGTCGCCTCTGGGTTCATATTATTATTATTATGGCTCTATGGGAAATTTGGTGTACACGCAATAAAACAAGGTTTGAGCAACTCTCTCACCCCTGGTTGTTTGGCCACTATCTTCTATCTCACACCAGATCATACACCAAACTTATTCTCCTACTTACTATAAGAGTAATGGTAGATGAGGATAAACCCTAGGCATCACTGGTTTAGATAAACAGGTGCGTAAGATAAGTGCATGGGCTAAGTGCAACTAGTATTATTCTTACTATAAAAGCCTTAAATGCCTATCTCAAGCAAGCTTAAAATAAAATTTGATGGCTTATCCATCCCTAACACGCTGCTGGTTGTGGGGTCATTATTAGAGACTTCACTGGCCTACCACTTCTTGCTTCTTGGTCATTCTCAAACCGTACAAATAATGAAGCTGAATTACTGAGCCTCCACCTTGCATTACATTTTATAACTACTTTTTACCCCATTACCCTCGTAGAGGGATATTCCCAGTTGGTGATTCATCTGATACAAGGGATGGATTCTTGCTATTGGAGATTGAGGCATCTGGTAATGACGTGTTGAACTCAGCTTTAGATGCAAACACAGACTACGTTTTTTTTTTTTTTTAAGAGATTGATTCCATGGACTCAGACGACGTTGCATCATCGGATTCGGGAAACAAAACGCAGTGGCTGACCGATTGGCCAAATATGGGTCCTCTACAGCAGGCGTGGGCACACATGTGATATCTGTTTGGCGTGGTCAGTCTCCTTTTTTGTGCAATAGGTTTTACTTGAGGATTGTATAAGGGGTTGCTTTAGCTTTATCGTTTTCGGATGACTGATTTACGTTTAATTTTGTTCAAAACATTTCTCTTAATCCCCCTTAATATAATATAACTTCATATCGGATAAGGAAAAAACTCATGTTTTAGATATCTATAAACAAACCCCAAAAATACAAAACCTTGACTGATCCATATTAACCAACAATTCACTTTCTGCATGGCCAAAACACAGTAAACATTGAAAGACGTAAAAAGCTCAAGGAAAAGCTTCGATAATTGATTGAGCAGCAGGAACGGGTTTTATAGTACAAGTATTGAAACCAGCTAGAGCAAGAACCCTCTTCCACTCTGCCTCAGTTCTTTCTTTGCCTTCTCTTGTGTGTGCCATCATTACCATGTCCAACATCAGGCCTACTTCACTAAAGCCATGTTTCTTGCTATAATAATCTTCATCAATGACCGGCTCAACAATGATCACTTTACCCTTCTCTTTGTCAATGGCGTCCTTGCAGTTTTTCAGAATCTGAATGCATTCTTCATCATCCCAGTCGTGTAAAACAAACTGAAAGTCATTTGCAGATACTCATGTTCAGAGAAGTTGAGAGAAAACAAATACAGGAGAATAGAATTCTGTACTGGAGTTGAAACTCGTAACCAAATGAGGAAAGCTGTATATTACCATGAGGAAAGCTGCATCTGCCCGTGGCACACTCTGGAACATATCTCCTCCAATATGCTGGACGCCTGGGATCTGAGGAGCAGCTGCTACGACGTGGGGGGAATCAAAGTTAATGGCTCTTATCCAAGGGAATTTCTCTAGTACCATGCGCATGGCAGTTCCATTTCCACCACCCACATCAACGAGGGTGACAAGTCCTTGGAAGACTCCAACACTTCCTTGGAGTATAGCCTTCATTGTAGTCCTGGCATTGCAGGCCATTGCACTGTTGAGAAGTTCACTGTGAGCAAGATCTACCGACGAATAACTCCACACATCCACGCCGTGAGCTGCTTCGAATGGCGGCAACCCATTTGCCCGGACCCGGCCACTCAGGAAATGCCATGGCTTGAGCATAACTGGACTAGACTCAAAGAGCAGTAGAGATGCCATGCTCGTTTCTTCCTCATTATCCTTGAGCAGCAGACGCCTAGAGATGGGTGTGAGAGTGAAGACAGTCTGAGTTTCTCCGTTGCGAGTCACAGGCATTTCGTCGAACATACGCTGATGGACAAGGTAGCGGAGTAACCGAAAGAGGATAGATGGTACACAGCCTAATTTTTGCGAGAGCTCGGAAAGAGTCATTCCCCCTCCATTGTCATTGATAGCATCAGCAATGCCAAGCTCAATTGTGCATTTTATGACTTCAGCATCGACAAACCCCAGAGCGTACTTCCATGTTTGCAGCTGCAACTCTTGCTCGCTCATTGTTAGTTTTGTTGCTCAATTTGAGTTTCTAGATCTCTTGGCTGGGGGAGGGACGAGTATAAATAGAAGCAACCCAGTACAAATTATACGTGAATAACGTGATTACTTACGTGCTGAATGCTTAAAGTGCCAATTCATGCGCATGTCCAGTTGGAATAAACAGTGAATCACAAATACTGTCATGTGAATGAATAAAAGCTTGCACAGATGCCATGCTTCGTTCTATTTTATTAAGTTTTGTGATTTCTTTATGCCCCACCTAGTTGGTGGGGAAGGGGAACACCGGACATGAAAGACCATATTTTAAATCAATTCTTTTCGTCAAGAAATTAGCTCAAAAAGTTATGCCAGACTGTCGTGCGCATTGTTCCAAACATAAGCTCTTCTTCTCCCTTTCACCATTCTTTATATCAAAATATACTCGGTAAAAGTTGCAAATGGTCGAACGCTAAAAGTTGTGCCAGATGACTTTGCAATCGATCCTCAGAGATTGCTGTTTTGATTAAGACGAAAACAGAGAACAGAGGAATTCCATGAGTCGAAACAGGTGTGTAAAGATAAATTTCACCAGACAGTCATAGTCAGTCCAAATGAAAGACAGAGCTAACACAACCAAATCTGATACACGACAATAAGGTGCCATTTCACATGGAACACCAATGAATAATTTGAGCAACAAAGAAGAAATCATGAGAGGTTTCCAGGAGGGGAAAAGATAGAGTGGAGCAGAAAATGAGTGAATACCATAAGGAGACTTGTCAATTATCACTTGATAATATTTTTGGATATCTGTTAGTTTACTTGTTTCACCCAAACACAATTGCTCACCAAAAGTTAAAGAGAGGGTTACCTTCAACTTCTTTTTCAGACACAATATACTTTGATTGTATTTTTGCCCATATTGTCCTTCACTTAGTAATATCACATATTGTAACAATAAACAAATAAATAGAAGAGTCCCTAATGGAGACCCACAGGATAACAGAATGGATTTGGATGCTGGTTAGTGATTTGGATTTTAATCCAATGACAACCCATTTCGGCCATAAATTTTGATCTTACAAAATAATAGCTTTGGTAGCCTACAAGACAATTACAGTGGAACTCAAAGAGAGCAGACTTTACCCAAAAAATGTGCCTATTTACTGTCCAACAGTTGATCCTCTTTGAAGCACTAAATCATCAGTATAAGAGTAGTAATCCGCAATAAGCCGATTCATGTATGAGGGATTATGCCCTCCCCTGTATAAAATGATTCCATTGACAGTTAGCGAGACAAAAATTATCATATTAAATCACAACTCAAAACAAAAAAGATAAAGGTAATTTTCAAGAGAAAATAAAGCATATATTTTTCAAGTCTAAAATTTTAAAGATGTTACTTCTCCTTATTGTATAGCAGAGAGTTAGGGCTGAACAATAAACCATAATAGTCTACCAATATGATAAAGAAAACTAGTTTGAACTTAAAACATTATATTTTGGTCACAAATGAACATTACAGAGAGAATTAAACTTACGTATCAGTAATAAAAAGACTAACAAGCTCTGGTGGCACATAATCAAATGCTGGGTTGACAACATGGAGAAGCGTGCGGCCACTGCCAACCTGGTAATCTAGGCAGTCTGAGAATTCCCCAAAATCAATTAACTCAGAAGGGGACTTCATATCATTTAGCAAAACCTCAGGATTGTGAGGGTGCAAGGGGCACAACTGACCAGAAAAACAACAAAAGCTTGGCATCAATCGCCTGACAAAACTTGTATTCATATGCATTTAATGCTATGAGACTAATTTGACTAACAAAAATATATACATATGACTAGAAACACAAATTCAAATCTTACAGCCAGATTTCCTAGAGAAACTTTCAGGCAGATGAATAGATTAAGAAACAATTAACTAGTACATGATGCAGTTAACAAGATGGAGCAACACAAATATGTTCTCATGTGGAAAAAAATGGAGAATACACAAATATAATTGGATTATAGACCAGAAACAATAAGCTTGAAATCAATTGTTAGATGCGACATAATTGAGAATACAAAATACCCAACTCACGTACCAAAATCTAGTTGATATCTAACAAAGGAACCTAAATGACCAAAGAAATATCTCATAAATCCACACTTCATCAATCCTTGGTTGAGTGAATGTTGCAAAAATTAAAAGAAAAAAGAATGCCGATTAGAACAAAAAATGCCTGTTTATAAAATTTACTTAATTGAATGTATCTTGGTTAGTTCTGAAAGAGTGTTCATCAAATATACTTCTATCACTATCTTACATTACTGAGCTGAAACATAAGCATTCAGAAAGAGTTATTTAGTAGCTTGGTCCACTTTTGGTATGAGAGAACTAACGGCCAAGCTTGTATAGGACTGGTCCAATTAGTAGCTAGTACAGTGCTAGTTCCATAAGAGTTGCACGATTTTTTTAGGCAAATAGCCAACCAAAAATCGAAGTACGACAAAGAGAAGTTCCCTGACAAGAAGGGATTGTAGAGAACCCCTCCCTAGCAAGTGAGTCCATCAAAGAATTGGCAGACCTTGCGTACAGCTCCAATCACTAATACATCCTTCAGCTAGAACACAGATCTCTCTAAATATATAAGCAAAACAATATGGTTCTTACCTCCAAAAAAAACACAAAAAAAAAAATGAAGGTGGGAAGAGCTTTCACCCACGTTGACAACATTGCTTCTGGTATATGAAGATTGATCACATACCATGATGCTCTCCCACTTCTAACTTTTTCAGTCCCTATATGTAAAAGCAGATTCAATTATGACTGAATTTCATGAAGTCTTGCAGGATAGTAGACTAGCACAGAGCATTTTTCTCCGAAGTTGTTGTTTGAAGGTGATTCTCATGATTCAATTGGGAGTAAGGCTTGGAAGAGCCACTAAAGCATTCTGATAGACATTCTTGAGATTATGGACATCAGTGCCTCATTGAAGTAATCTTGGAATCATGCACATAGATAGGTCACTTCAGAGGTGGATGCAATTAGCCAAAGAAATATCACAAGCACACCTTAGTTTTTTCATTTTTCTTATACAATTCCTATAATTTTTTTTCTTTTCAAGTGTAATTTACCCTTTTGTTCTTGCACATACTAGTTTATCTTCTACATTAGTGTTTGTTTTCACCATTCAAGAAAGATGTGGTAATTAGTCAGGGAGAAATGCGAAGGTAGATGATTTGTGTAGCCAATTCCCCCAAACAATTTGGACCAAGGCATAATTGATGCCCAATACATAAAATTTCCAAAGAGAAAAGAAACAACTATAAATTTTATTCTTGAAGCGTGAATATGGGAACAAACATACCTTGTGGCTACCAGCAACCACAACAAAAGGAACTGCATGTCTTCGGGCTGCAAGGGCAACCATGTTCAACCCAACAGGTGCTATAACTCCACCATTGGCCATTATTGCATGAGCACCAACAATTACCTTAGGGTGGGAAAGATCCTCAAGTAAACATAAAAGTAAGAAGATAAAACAACTGTAAATCAGATGTCAGTATTAAATACCATATTGACTCGGGAAATCATAGCAAATACTGCCGAATCAGTGATCACTGTAGTTTGAAGACCTTTAGCTGCTAATTCTTTTGCAAAAACATGTCCCTGATACCTATTTTATGACGAATTGTTATAAAAATACTGTAACAAGATTATAATAATGAAATATAAGCTGCAAAAATAGAGAAGCATATATGCCACCTTGGAGCACCCTCAGCAACAAAAACTCTGAATGCTCTCTTCTCCTTTGCAGCAAAAAGAAATTCCATAACTGTTCTTGACCGACCCAAAGTCATTATCACCTCGCTAACAGAAAGGCAACACTTAGGTGTAAACTAAAATTATCAACAAGTACAACACAGAAAATGTTGATTCTTAAACGCTTTTGAGTAAACCCTCACAAGCAGCATGTTCCAAATAGAATGAAGGTGGAAGTGCACAAAAGCAGCAGCAAAAACTGCTGTGCCATCAATAGCATAATAAAATCTGAAACATATAAAGAATTCAGCATTCAACAGCTAGCGTGCATCGAGCTTTCAAGAATTGGCCACGTTTACAGATTATAGTCAACTTGAAGCATAATATATAGGCAGCTGTTTAGACTAGAAAAGCCACATGAGGTCAGCTACCTGAAGTTGGAGAGGTTACAAAACACATCAGGAATATAACCAAGCATGTCCAGAACAAAACATCCTAACCTACACTGAAGTTGGAGAGGTTACTTTTGATGAATATGTTCCACTGCTTGTTCAGCAATCTGCTCATGGCAAGTTTCGATGTCCAGAATTAGCTCATTAATGGCTTCAATCACAGCATGCTTCAGCTTGCGACTCTTTGAATTTTTGTCAGCTGCAAGTAATAACAATTGCACGTAAAAGAAAGAATTAATACCAAATTCAAGCTTTACCAGGTGCTGGTACTTTGTGCACAAGTATATAAAGTAAGTGCAGTGATGAACTCATGAAAGAGGATTAGGCTAGAACAAGAATATGGGGCAGATGAGGCACAGCATTCCATTCCACAGTAGAGATGGATCAAGGACAATGTTTTGAGAAGATTGTTGGATAGAGGATCAGCCTCTTAAGGTCATTTTCCCTTTGCTGTACACTTTGGCCAGGGATAGGGAGATATCAATAGCTGACTGGATGGACTACGACGGAAAGGCATAGTGCCTTAACCTCAGAAGAAATCTGAATGACAATGAGATTGAGGAAGCCACTGCCATTCTACAGCTCCTTGAATCTCTATATTTAGAAGGCAGAGGGGGGATGATAATCTGGAGTCCATGCGGCCCGGGAACCTTCTCTATGGCCTTTTTCTATTCCTCACTCAGCAGCTCTCTAACAGAATTGCACCTGATCCATGTGGAGTGCAAAACAGCCATCCCCAAGATCAGTCCAGCATTTCCTCTGGGATGTTGTCCACTCCAAAATATTGACCTGTTATGAGTTAGTCAAAAGAGGTCAAATGATTATTGACTCCCTCTGCAAACTCCATGGTGAGGTAAGGAGAGTGGAGACCATGGAGCTCAGGCCTTTCACCCAATGGGGCAAGAACCTACATACTACAGCTCTAGCAGCTGTTCCTTGAAAGATTTGGATGGACAAAATTATCCAACCTTCAATGACTCATCGAGCAGAATTGGCAGTATAATAGAAAGAACCACCCGTAGCATTCTCACATGGTCCTCCAACCTATGTAAGATGTCTCCTCTCCCAAGTGCAGTCATTGGGAAATCTTGGAGAAAAACCGCCTATTTCAGCTCTCATAAGCCCCCAAAAATGGAAGAGTGGAAACCACTTCCCTCTACCTGGATAAAGCTTAACTTTGATGGCTCCTGCCCTGGTAACTCCTCTCCCTATGTCGGAGGGGAGGAGGTAGTCTTTAAAGATAGTGCTGGCCATGTCATCTGCACCTTGTCTGGTCGAGTGGACTGTTGCACCTCCAATGAAGCAGATTCCCATGCCATATTGACAGGGGTGCAACTATATTTGCAACTCCCATTGATGCCTCTTATGATAGAAAGGGACTCAGCCTTTGTTGTTAGTTGGGCCAGTGCACTCTTACTTCCATAGAAGCAAAAACATTTGTTTGATGAGTTCTTTGATATCTCACAAATGGAACACAGCCTGGTCAAAGGTTCTGAGATCAGCTAACTTGATGGCTGATCGTCTGGCCAGAAGTGGTTTAGGCAAAGTCTATCAATAGGATCTGTATTGCCTTTCTAGACTGAGGTCATTCTTTAAAGCTTCGGAAGTTCATACCTTATTGCTGTAATGTTGCCCCAGTATTTTTTCTAAATCTCTGAAAGTTAGTAAATGTAGAACCTGTTGTACTCTAAAAAATTTTCAATCAATAAAATCTTCGCAACGCTCAATAAAAAAAAATCTTACATTTACTCTTTCCTTCTGATTCACCACCAGAAGAACAAGTACGACCATGAGCTGCAGAATCAGGTATGTCCTCAAGTAAGGTCTGCAAAGAAGGCGCTCGCAAAGTGCTTCTTGAGGCAGCAGCCTCCGCTGCTGCAGAAAATGCCAGCCCCTGTTCGCATCCTCTGACTTCATTTTCATCATCACTTCCAATTAAATTATGATCTGAAATGCCCGTGGTTGCTAGAGAAAGATCCTCCTCTCTAATTGTATGCAAAACTCGCCTCACTATGTTTCCGACTGCAAGTTCTGTCAAAGAGAATGTCAAGAAACAAATTATCAATGCATGAATTACTCAACAAATAAAAAATTAAAGATTTGTAAGCAAGATCATGCGTTTTTTTCAAAATGGCTTCTACATAATCAAGACGTGATTCTAGTCTGCAGTTTCAAGTTTTTAATGTTTGATGAGCAAAAATTGTTAGACACCTGCCAAGAAACAGATAAAATAAGAGAATGGGTGGCTATAAATTTAACAGAGGTATGTTCTTCTTGCTGAATTTAGGTATTTCTCTCTCCTAATCACAATCTTCTTTTATCCTCAATACAACTGTAACCCACAGCACCTACTGCTTCTCTCAGGACATTCCCCTTTCTATTTTCCTTTCTCCCCTCTCCCCTATCTCAAACAAACTAAGTCTAAAATATCCACACTCTTCATGAACACCAATTTGGTAAGCTTAATACGTCAAAAAGTGCAATAAATCTTATTCAAAACTTTATTTATCAACATAATGGACTTGAGTTCTCTTAGCAGATTGTGTATGAGCTTTCACTTGACAGAATGAGTTGACTTTCACTAGAGGGGTTGGGAGTTAGGGTTCTCCCCCAACACGTAGGGTTTGGGATTTTTCCCACTGGTTGGATTTGAAATTTCACCCTAACAGCTGCAAAAGTCCAAGTGAACTATATAGGAGGAAATGAAGTAACAGATAACCAATCACCATGAAACATACAATAGATAATAATCCAAAACTCTACAAATGCTAAACCAAATCAAGTTGAGAAGAGAATACCAACCAACAGGATTTGCTGCAATCAGCTGCTCTCCTACCGATTTTACAGCATCAATCAATGAGGCAGCCTGGTTAGTTTGAGGAATTCTATGCTGAGAAATCACTGACCTCAACAAATCAGCAGTATGTCTTGCAGTGGCATGTGAACCCTCAATCTTGCTGTCATCAAAACAAAGAAAAGATAGCATGAATATTTTAAAAGACACGTAGTGAGAACAGTCTTAAAGTAGATAGCTTCAGTAGATATTATATGAAATATATATATATATATATATATATATATATATATATATATATAGAGAGATAGAGAGAAAGGAAATCTGTTCTAATGAAAATTAAATATGCAACGATTTTCTTCTTTGAAAATCACCCATAGAAGAGTTTTTTGTAGGTTGCCTACAAGATAAGTGCTCTCTATATATATTATAAATCCCTAAAATCAACAGGATATCATTACTTACCGCTTCTTCAGCTTGGTAATGAACTCATTGACGAGGGCTTGAACATCAGGCATGATCAAGGACCTGCATATTTATGTCCAAAAAAAAAAAAAATCACATTAAGAAAAATGGATGTATGTATTTGCAGGGGAAACAAATATCCATGAACCAAATTGAAAGGTGTAGAACAGTTAAAAGCAGAAGTCAGAATTTCTCGGCTCCAGACCATAGCAAACTGAAAAATAGAGAGAGACAAAAACCCAACAGTGAGAGCTGGAAGAAAGGCTCCAATGCAGGCATGATGTTGAAAAGAGGTGAACTGAAATATAGCTCATAATGACAGTGACATATGAAAGAGGTCTTTGGTAATACAAATTCAATAGGTGGAAGGATAAAAGAACTATTTAGGATAGCCAGGTTTAGGACGCTTAAAAAGAGGGCTACGCCTGATCGGGCCTGTGTATGCAAAGATGGCCTAAAAGAAATATCAAACATAATCATTCCAAACCCTCAATGACGTCTCAATCAAGAAGCAGCGAGCAGCAGAAGATTATCTTAAAAAAATTTACAGAAGTTCCAATCAACCGAGGAAAAAGAACTTCAACCGTATGCGCCATTCTGAACCAAAACCAACCAACGCAGACCAAAACCTTCATCTGCACCCCAGAAAAGAATACAAAAGAGAGCATAGAAGGGATTGCGATAGAAAATCATAAGTGACCCCGGTGCTTCAACGGAAGGTCAGCGGTTAAATTCCATTATAACTTTCTTATTTTTTATTTTTGTACAAAAGACAGAAGAAAGCAAGAAAATAGAAGCGAGAGGATGACGATTTCGAAATAAAAGAACTAAAAACTAAATTTTTAGAAGAGATTCGATGAATGGAGAAAAAATGCATACCTGAATCGTATGAATTGGAAAATTAATTTGAAGCTTGAAACAAGTTTTTTGGGAGGTAAGCGATTCAACAGCGTAGAACGATATGATCCCTACTGTAACTACTGTATCAAGTTGCAGTGGTTACAGCAGAGAGATGATGAGAGCTTTAGAATGTACGATTATCGTACCAAATGTTTACGTGAGACTCAGTCAAGAAGCAAAAATCTCGAGCTGCTTTCGTAATTGAGACTTTTTACTATCAGATGCCAATAAGAAGTCATGTTTTTGTTGGAAACAGATATTAGAATTCATCTGCTATTTTACTAGCACTAGTGGTACGCACGGCGAAAAATTAAATAAAAATATGTATTAAATTTATGTGTTAAGGAAACAAAGAATATTAATCTAAAAAATTTGATGAAAACCCAATTGACTTTACTTAGTAATGCAATAGTTTATTAACTTTAGAGTTATAATTGATTTCTTAAATTAATATTTCCGAAAAGGAATGTTCAAGACAATTTGTTTGTATATTACTTCCAAGATTTTACATTCTAATGTGGTGTCTACATTGCAACTTAGCAAGAGATAAACTTGGAGACAAAATTTGTAAAATTTTAGTTTCTTATTAAAATATGATCAACCTATTCTAAGAGTAAACCCTAAACCCTAGATTTTCTTCTACTTAGACCGCCAGCCACGTCAAGATGTAAAACTCCAAAGTAAAATCACGAAGTACTGATATCATTATTCTATATTATAACTTAAACTATATCACATGCAAGTAAATAGTTTCATACAATAATCAAGTCAAATATGAGGCCAGGGAATCAAAGCTCTCCATCTAAATATGACTCCTACTATTGGTCTTCTATACTTTTTGTACAATTACTTTTCCCATGTAAAAAAGGGTAAAATTTAAAACCATTTGAGAGTGTTCTTATATATATGAAATTGATGATGAAAATAAATCAAAAATATTAATTTACCTGACCCTTGAAACCTGACCCAAATCTACAATCTTGATCCCCCGCTCATTAAACTTAACTGACCCTGAAACGTGATATTAATTACCCTACAAATGCATCTGACAATCTTGACCCTATTTGACAAATCCAGCCCATGCCATGTGGTGATCCCTTTGCATGACAAACTTCTTAATCGGCTCATAATAATTGTTGACAAGATCATTGACATGATACATGAATGAAGTTTAATTGTTGACAAGGTGATGGTTTCCTAATTTATTCAATTCTACATTCAAATCTTTAAAGAAGTTTCCTGCAATTTTGGAAGCAAGGTTCTTTCCTATAATTAGTCTAATGAGTACAGATTTAGCTAAAAGTTTGGTAATGGTTCTTTCCAAGAGTTTATGGAAATTTTTGACTGTTAAAAATTTATTGTATTCTTCTGGTGCACATTCCTTTCATTAGTGTAGCAGAGCCAGTATGTTATTCTTGAGTCCTTATATTATTCTGCTAACCTTATATGAGGGTCTTGGAAAAGTTGTTCAAGCCCTTCCTAGATACCTACTGTGTAGAGATGGCAATAAGTTGGGTCGAGGCTATGTTTTTGAAAGCTAGCTCAACCTTCCCCATGACTTCTTAAGAGATCTAGAGAGAAAAATTTTTAGAGGGAGACATCTAGAGGTCTAGAGGGAGATCTTGAGAGAGATTTAGAAGGATATCTAGAGAGAAATGAGTAGATTAATAGAGAGAGAAAGAGAGAGAGAGAGCAATTGAGAGAGAGAGAGCAGAGTGCAGAGAGCAGAGAAAGAGAGAGAGAGCAGAGAGAGCAGAGAGCAGAGAGAATAGAGAGCAGAGAGCAGAGAGAGAGAGAGAGCAGAGAGAGCAGAGAGCAGAGAGAATAGAGAGCAGAGAGCAGAGAGAGCAGAGAACAGAGAGAGCAGAGAGCAGAGAGAACAGAGAGCAGAGAGCAGAGAGAGTAGAGCAGAGATCTACAGAGAGATAGAGACTGAGAGGTGGGGCAAAAATCAATCATGTTAATCTTACAATATTGTACTGGCAAAGAGATCGATGCAGCATGATGAGGGAACCAAAATTAATGGACATATATGTTTGGTTCCTATCATGTATCAATTAGGGAACCGGAGTTAGGAATGGCCACGTAATTAAGATAATTAACTGGTCATCTCAAATCAGGTAGCTAGCTAGCTAGTTCTTCCAGTAGTACTCCTCTCCCCTTCATCTTGTGCACGTTGCTTACATAAACTAGCAGCTAGAGCACGCACATAATATTATTTAAGCAGGATCACGATCAGTACTGTTATATCAATCAGCAAAGCATAACTGCTAGTAGCTAATTCAAGCAGCAGCTGGGACGTTAATTCACGCTATGGCAGCTCCCGTTTCCTCGTCAGTAATTGCCACTACTCTTGCAGCTTGCTTCCTCCTGTTTTGGACCTCATTCGCAGCTCTATCTGGTGGTGGCAATATCGGTTGTGACAAATCGAGAGATGATCTCTCGACTTGCATTGAGTACCTCATCGGCAAAGCCGTTATTTTTCAACCTGCAACACTGTGCTGCAACGGCATTAAAGAGCTCTACAAAGCTTCCAAAACCAAAGAAGGCCGCATGGCCGCCTGTGAATGTCTCAGGGCCGTTGCTGGAAAAACCCCCGCTTTCAGACCCGATCGCGTTATTGGGGTCAATCGTCTCTGCAATACTAAGCTTCCCTTTGATGTCTTCATTAACTCCGGATGCTCAAGGTATTTAATTAAGCTTAATTTCCATCTAATTTTCATGGAGCATCGTGCATGCATATGTTCTAATAATATACTTCTGTGTTGGGTTCCAATTAATCTGCTGATTTTACAGTGTTAAGTGAAGAAACCAGGCGATTTGAGAGGAGGACGATGCCGAACAAGATACCCATGTGTTCGATTCGATCTACGTACTACAGATCATGTGGCGTACTATATATCCCCCAAATAAATAAATAAATAAAATAAAATAGATTGCTCTTTTTTTTTCTATTGTTGTTGTACGTCCTCTATCCTCTCTGCAATTAAATAAATTCCTGGTTTTTCAGCTGATTAGATTGTTGGTGATATCTACTTGATTGGATTGGCTCAAGATCGAGTACTACTTAAAACTCTTGTCTAAATATAAATATAGAACTAATTAAGAATTTAAAAAGTGCTAGCTATTTGAATCTACAATCTGAAACAATGTGATGATCTTAATTTATTGTATCAAAGACAAAAAAAAACTGGTTAAACTTGTGAACCACAACTTTTCTAGACTTAATTCGTTCTGATCTCTGACTAGCATGCAACTACTGCGAGGATATATAAAAAAAGAAACGAATTATTAAAACAAAATAAATTTTCAAATGTTTTAAATATTTTAAATTATATACTAAGAATTAAAATACAGTTAAAAAGTAAGATAAGACATAATTTGTTATAAAGAACTTCGATTATATCACAACACTTTCCTCCTAATTCATGATGTGGCTCCCTAAATTTGGAATTAACGCCAGATGCATGTCCTAATTCTTATTAATTATTTCAGTTACCATGATTTTTTTAATGGAATAATTAATTACTTAATTGGTCTAACAGGATCGTTTAATAAGACATTTTTTAATGAAATTAATTAATGACATGGACTACTTGACTAACTCCCGAATTCTTCTTGATCATATGTTGTTTCAAAATGTCTTATATATATATATATATATCTTTGGTCAACCCCGGAAATCCTAAAATATGGTCAATTATTATTCAAATGAATCTCAGCCGTATAATATATGTTCTAACAAATTTTAACTCAATACAAAGCATTCTCTTTTGCAGAAAAAATGAATGTTTAGCAATAATCGGGTCTGCATTCTTCTTACACGTTAAATAGGTGAGATGACTCAACCAACACATCATACTGTGACGTCGTTAAAACTAATTAAATCAGTAAATATATTATTTATGATAGTTATATTATGCAGCTCTACTAAAAATTCTTACAAGGCCAGGTTCAATTGGTTTGAAATTATTCTAGTGCTTTCAATTCAAAGTGGCTTTAAAGAGTAAGAAAATAACCAACTAACTAAAAAATAATCCGCATAACTTAATTGACTACCATCTTATGTCTCGCTTTACAATAAGAAAGAAAACTAAAAAAGCAAATTGAAGGATAGATTGGGTTAAATAAAAGCAACACACACTAGATTAAAATATAGAAAAATACTAGTTGCGCCTATGGGCAATAATATTAGATTAACATGTACGTCGGATAGGTGCGTGCCTTGGGTGCGTCTAGTATTACTCTAAAATATATTAGGTCATAATATAAAGAGAACAACAATAATGTTTACCTGGTTATATCCACCATCTTTTCTCCTTCAATTTTTAGAGAACATCCTCCAAGATTTCACCCACCATATAGAAATCATCACCATGAGTTTATCTTCTGTCGCATCGAAAAATCGGTAGCAAGCAAATCTCCACGACTTGCTAAACAAGAATGCAACAAAGTATCCCCACAGTCCCACAATAAAACCAAGAACCACACTCATATATAAGAAAACCATCTCATCACTACCCTCATTGATCTCTTTTCTGTTTACCACTTGAGCCAAGTGCCTCTGGAGGTGATTCATCTTCTTGACATTCTTTTCTAATAGGAGGACCGCAAAGCCCTCTATTTCCCATATAAATAGATGGATCATCAAGAGTCTAGATTTGGAAACCCTGAGGAATTCTTCCTGAGAGATTGTTATAGGACATGTTCATGTATGCTAAAAAATGAAGAGTTGCTAAACTATCAGGGATTTTACCATAAAGCTGGTTTTGAGACAAATCCAATGACTCCAGTTGCTGCAAATTACCAATTCTATTTGGAATCTTTCCTGCCAAAAGATTGTTGGACAAGTTCATACTAACAAGTCCAAGGAGGTTAATTAAACCATTTGGGATTTCACCCGATAGTTTATTGCTCGAAAGGTCTATGCTAGTCAGGAAATTAGTGCTAATATCCTGTCGTCTGTACTCCCACTTTCCTCCTTTAATGTTAACATTCACTTTCTCATATTGGTATTCTTCAGAAGTTTCGTTTCCTATAAGAAAATTAGTGTGCTCCGATGCCTTATTCCATACCTTCATAGCAGTGAAATTGTTGAAAGATTCAGGAATGTTGCCTGATAAATTATTTTGGGCAAGGTCTAACACTTGTAAAGAAGTGATAAGAGAGAGCTTTGAAGGTATACTGCCATAGAGCATATTGGATCGCAAACGGAGAACCATCAAGTTTGGCATCTTCTCTCCTATATGGGATGGTATCTTTCCAACCAATTTATTTTCTCCAAGATCAAGAACAAGTAATTGAGGCAACCTAGTTAACAACATAGGCATCAATCCTCCACTTAGATTATTGGCACTCATGTAGACTGAGACAAGACGTGATAAATTTCCCAATGTAGCTGGAATTTTTCCAACTAAGTGATTTCTCGAGAAATCTATACTCTGTAATGTTCCCCATAAGTTCCAACAATTTGGGATACTTCCAAATAAATGGTTCCCAGAAAGAGAGAGTACATCTATTGCAATTTTGCATAAAGATAAGGGGATTCTGCCGGTAATGCGGTTATCGGAAAGAAAGAGACCACTTAGAAAGCCCATCCTGCTACTTATATTTAATGGAATCTGCCCGGAAATTAAGTTGCTTGACATATCCAACAAAAAAGCAGATGTAGAAAAGTTCAACAATGTACCTTCCAAACTGTTGTGACTCAAATCAATGACGGAAATATCAAGAACATTAGGCAATCGCCCTCTAAGCATGTTGTGGGACATATTAAGATGATATAAGTGAGCAAAGTTCTTCCAAAAGATATCAGGAACCACGTCTGAAATATTTGCACTAGAGATATCTAGAATTTCCAGATATTTCTGGGTGAGAAGCCAAGTTGGAAAATAGGGCCCAAGTATACAGGAAGATAATTTCAGGTCAACTAGTTGAAATTGTGGATTCCAATCAGAATTTACATTCCAGACTACCGAAGTTGAGGACATGTCCAAATGCTGCAAACTTGAAAGGTGAATGAAATGAGTTTCATTAACTGTCGCCTTCAAGTACTTATTATTGGAAATATCTAAATCCTCTAATTGTGATAGCAATCCCAAGCTTTCCGGAATAGACCCAGTGAAGTTATTATGACCGATCCATAGACTTCGTAAAGATGATAACATTCCAAGGGATGAAGGAATGATACTTGAAAATGAGTTGTACTCCAAGTAAAGTTCTTGTAGATTTTGACACTCTATTAACCAAACTGGTAAATTCCCCTTGAGTTGATTATATGACAAATCCAATAACTGCAAACTCTTTGTTACACATGCTCCACTTAATCCAGAAATACGGATTTCTCCGGTAAAGCCGTTCTCTGCCAATCTTAACTTTTTCAAATTGCATAGGTTACCAAAACTTGTTGGAATTGAGCCAATGAGGTTGTTATGTGATAAATCCAATACATGAAGTGATGTCAAGTGTCCAATACTACTCGGTATCATCCCGGTGAGATGGTTATGTGTCATCTTCAAAATCTCCAAATAAGACAGGTTTTCAAGAATTTTTGGTGATATTGGACCATCAAAATTGTTATATGATAAATCAAGATATGCAAGGTGGCTTAAATTAGCAAAACAGCTGGGAATCTGACCTTCCAAATTGTTGGAATTCATATCTAGATATTTGAGATTCCCAAGGGTGCAAAACCAGGCTGGTATAGTTTCTTTAAATCCATATTTCAGGACGAGAGTTGTAAGACTATTGAGACTAGATAACCATTTGGGCAACACAAAGGTGTCAAAGCCGCTGGCTGAAATATCAAGAACCTTGAGAGAAGTAAGATTTGTAAATATGGGGAAGGTACCATGGTATGTGGAAGTGTAGTACCAAAAATGCAGCTCTATCAAAGAAGCCGGCAGGTTAACCTTTTTTGATAACTCTAGGTTGCATCCACTTAGATCCAAGTATTCCAACTTAGAAAGATTCCCAAGCTGATGAGGAATTTTCCCACCAAATCCACTCCAAGAAAGGTTTAGATATCTCAATTGTTGAAATGACCCGAAAAATGCTGGAATGGGGGTGAGGTTAAAGTCGTTGTAACTTAGGTCCAAAGACATTAAATATTTCAAATGGAGCAAAGAAGAAGATACCTCACCACCCAAAGCAAAATATATATTACCGACCTCTTGTAGAGAATTATTGTAAGCTATAATATTTGGAAGGTTGACTTGAGTGACATAACCTGTTCTGATATTGCAGCCGATGCCTCGCCATGTGCAACAATCTTCACCCACCCAAGAGGAGAGCCATTTTCCAGGATCAGTGAGATGCTTCTTGAAATTAATCAGAGCTTGCAACTCTTCTTCACGGCAATTGGAAGTGCAAACTGAGGGAGAAAGGCATACAAGGAATGTAGCCAAAAGGAGAAGAACTTTGACTGGTGCAGTACTAGCCATTGTTCCCAGCTTTACTCTCAATTGTGTAGTTGCATCCTCGATCTGACCTTCTCATGGATCTGAAATTAGGAAGTACTCTGTATTTATTGAAGTCTGAGTGGAACCGGATGGGTCAGTAGCAAAGTAATTTAATTTGGTGCCACAAATTGCCTCAAGCAGTACTCAGTTGACTAAAGGAAATTTCTTCAAACTTGAGAGACTTATATCTGTTATGAGCCTTCCTTCTATTTCTGCGTTTACACCATGGTAAAATGTTAAATTAAAAAAAAATAGACGAAACTGAGAAAAGAAGTTTTTTAGACAATTCCTTAAAGTACTACAATTCATCATTAATACCAAGCAAATGAAATTCATTTGACAAAACCTTCCAACTCATTAATAACTTGGACTACTTGGGATCTCTAGTCCTCTTAGATAAGTGCGACGGACAGCATATATAAGTCTTCTTATGAAATTCAACAATGACTTGGATGACTTGAATACTTCCGCTTGTGAGTCTTCTCTAAAAAAATATGAAAAATGGATGTCCGGCCCTACACGCCATAAAGGGAGCTTTCACACGCCCCGACTATTCAAGACCTCCAAGTTGGAGGACGACTAATTTGTAGTTTAGCTATTGCCTGGAAAGAGCCACGTCCTTGTAGACGAATGCAGTTTTTCTAAAAAAGTGGAGAAGCTTGAGACAGGTCGGGAATAGGGTCGGTTTGTTGTTCTTAAGCTTCAAGGAAAGTACTTAGAATTGGACGCTAGCTTGTAACAGGAGAAGTCAAAGAAGTGGTAGTAGTGGAGGAGAAAAGGAAACCGAGTTTCCGAGACTCAGCAAGTCCAGTACTACTATGTCCATTAGCATGACTGTAGGATCTATGGTTGGTTATTTTGCGCTTGACGGACTGCTTGTGGAATAAAACTACTATACTGTGATTGTGAACACTTTTTTTTTTGTTTTAAAAGACAGCGTCTTTATTATTTTTGAGCTCTATTCCATGTCACTCATTTATCCGGCCCCCTTTTCTTTAATTAATCTTTGTTTATGACTTTCTTTCATTGGCGAAGCTTCAAGCTTGAATTACCATTTGTCTGCAGCCTACAATTAATTGCAAGATGGGCACTTAAGATCTACATGTGCCATTCCGAAAGGAAGTGTTAGCTAGGGTACGTTCCTGAAGTAAAAGGAGCATAAAATAGTGATGTTAGATTGTCAGAGAGACTGAGACTCGTATGTGTTCAATGTTGTCATAGCTTGCCGCTCTTCTTCACGGCAACTGGAAGCGCAAACTGAGTGAGAAAGGCTTACAAGGAATGCAACCAAAAGGAGATCGAAGAACTTTGACTGCTGCAGTATTAGCCACTGTTCCCAGTTTTACTAGTCATTGTGTAGTTGCACACTCCATCCGACCTTCTCATGGATTTGAAATTAGGATGTACTGATCTGTATTTATAAGTCTGAGTGGAACCGGAATTTTGCGAAAGTGGGTCAGGAGCCAAGTTATCTAATTTTGCCCCACAAATTGCGTCAAGCACTCAATTATTGACACAAGCCAATTTCGTAGACCTTGAGAGACTTATCTCTATTACAAGTCTGCTTCCTTAATTCTATGCTTTTTTTTTGAAAGTTAATTCTTCCTTCTATGCTGTGCCACAGATTGCGTCAAGCAAGTGAGAATAACTGAAAATACTGAAAATTATCATTACTACCCAGAAGTGCGACGACCGGCGCCATAAGTCTTCTATGAAATTAAATTGTCTTAGACGACTTGAATAATCTTCAAGACCTTTCAGCAAGAGGACGACTTAGTTGTTTAGTTATTGACTGGAAAGAGCGACGTGATCTAGACGATTGCAGTTTTTCTAAAGAAGTGGAAGCTTGTGACAGGATAAGTCAAAGAAGTGGTACTAGTGGAGGAGAAAAGGAAACCGAGTTTCCGAGTTTCAACATGTCCAGTACTACTATGTCCATTAACATAACATGTAATAAACACAAACACATGCCATGGAGTTTAAAAGGCCAGTGACACTTCTTGTTTCTACAAAAATTAGCTAGAAATGAGTATTTCTAGATGCAATTTGCCCAATGTTTGTTTTTAGAAAAGCACACCTAG
Source organism: Aristolochia contorta (assembly GCA_022405105.1). NCBI lineage: Eukaryota > Viridiplantae > Streptophyta > Magnoliopsida > Piperales > Aristolochiaceae > Aristolochia > Aristolochia contorta. Next base: position 5,986,577 of record CM039669.1, on the reverse strand, counting down.
TTGGCCATGAGAGTGATCTATGTTATGCAAAGGGATAAGATATATTAATTCACCAAACCAAGTGTTTTTCCATTTTGAATTGGTAGATTCCATAAACTTCTTTTTGCATTTGATCATAGAGGTCGAATATTATAGTCATGTATTTTTTACACAATTATTTATCAACCTTTGATTAATTATGCAAATCATGTGAAAATGGGTCTGTGAGTGTATGTAGAATTTGAAATCATCACATTTCTTTTATCCCTTCTCGGGGATTCTGTTCAGGTGAGCCTGCCAAAGATATGTATTAAAGGATTCGGCCTCATGAATTAATCTCATGGTAATGCGCCAGCATGTGAGAATAACTTCTGCATGTTGTGGACTTCAGAGCAGTTAATTAACGCACTTGAGAAAATAGATATATGTATTAAGAGATTAGGCAGATGTTTATACAGATGTTTAGAATCAAAACAAATCTATATAGCACTGTAAGAATATTTGATTTGAATATATATTAGCGGAGGAAGAATAAAGCTTCACCCAAAATTAAATTCGTTGTGGGAAAGAAGACTACAGCTTAAAAACCATTATAAAAAGTTATGTATAGACAGTTTCTCTTTGTTGTTTGATATATATAAACTTTATTTGCTACTAACCACTCCTTTTCATCAAATAACAACTCCTGTAATTAGTAACGAGTACAAATCCCATATGACCAAAAACAACTGGATCGAATCAGTAATTAAGTGCAAATCATAATGTGAAGTGAAACTCATCAAACTGACCACAGAAAATTTTACATATCAAACTGAATCTATATTGGAGCTAGAGAATCAACATATATAGATACATCGATCAAATCCAGTTTTTCTTTTTTTTTTAATGTAATAATAGAGAAGCAGTAACGCATCTCAGCTAAAAGGAATTAAGCAAGAGATAAAAAAAAACCTGAAATATTCTTCGGAGCTAGACATGCCTGCTCAGCAGTTGTGCATATCATATACGTGCTTTGTTAATTTACAAAGCTCTATGGCTCCTGTGGACGGTACCGGAAATTATACAACGCTTTCTGCTACACACGCACAGGCAGCAGAGATTGGTGTATATTTTTCGGGTCCGTAGTCAGCTGATCAGGAGAGCCACATGCAAGCACATCTCCGTCGATCAAACATGCAATTACAACAGAGTGCTCGACGCCGCAGCGACAAAATAATAAGAAACAGGAGGGAGGCTCTGGCCGGAGCGATATATGAGAGGAAGAAAAGCAGACCCATATTTCACTAGTAAAAATGTCCTATCCGCCGACGGTTGGGACATAATGCGTCGGCAGATAGGCATTCCGCCGACGGGTTTAGAGACTCCTCGGCGGAACAACGTAGAATCACGCCCACCCGTCGGCGGAACAAGCAAAGACTTCCGCCGACGCCCCCTAACATGCGTCGGCAGACACTAATCCTAAGCGCCGACGCACCTCAGGATGAACCCGTCGGGGGAACCTTTGATTCCTTCCGCCGACGCCTCCTTTCACGCGTCGGCGGACTCTAAACTCAAGCGCCGATGCATCTCTGGCACGGACCCGTCGGGGGAACCTTCGATTTCGTTCGCCGACGCATCTTTGCACCCGTCGGCGGATATTAATCCGCTGGACTTTTGCTCCGCCAACGGGTTGAAATGTAACGGGAAGACAGTGTAGGTAAGAAAATTTAAACCCTTTCCTTCAACGGAAGGCGTTGAAACGCGTCAACGGAAGGGAGCGCGTGAAATCGAAGCGAGAGGTGATCCCCGGCGTTCCCCGGCGTTCCCTGGAGTTCCCCGGCGTGCCCCCGGCATTCCGCCGGAAATTTCTCCACTTTCTGCTTCTCGGCGTCGCGCGTAGTCCTATGGCCGAAGACCCTACTTCGACATCGCCCGCGGGTTTCAAACCCCTGTTCTTCCGAAGCCTCTCGGGGCGATTTCCGGGGGCGTGCTCAGCGTTCCGGCCAGCCACTGTGCATTGAACCTCTGACTTCCTCTCCCGCAGGCAAGAGTCTCTTCTCCTTCGCCGCAGGTAATTTTATTTTGGTTCTAATTATTTTTCAGTTGCTTCCAGGTTTTACCTTCTCCCCTTTTCCTCCTTCGTCATTATTCTCACAACTCTCTCTTATTTTATCGCTTTCCCTCCCATTGAGATACAGTTTCGTCTTCCTCAAACCCTGTGTTGACAACCAGCGAGAGAAGGAAATCGTTGGGCGAAAATCAGAGACTGGTAACGGTCCCGAAAGCCACTGCCGAACAGTAGCGAGTACCTTTTCCATCGTCGTAAGTGTTGTTTTAATTACTGAGAAGCATCTATTAGAATAAATTCACGTATTTCATACATAGTTGTGGATTGTATTATAGCATTTTTGTTTTTGTTGAATGATTTTTCCATGGTATTGCAATTATGGGTTGAATGATTGTTACAATTATTTTAGTTGTGCGTTTCCTTGTTTGAATCGATGGTGGATGTGTGCCGGTGTGTTTCTCTCAAATTCAATGGTGGATGTGTCGAATTTGTAATTCAGTGACTGTTTCTCTCTGCTTTGTCTCTCTTTGGTTGCTCCCTGAATTCCCTCTCCTTATGTCTTCCTCTCTCTCTCTCTCTCTCTCTCTCTCTCTCTCTCTCTCTCTCTCTCTCGGTTTTATCTCTTTCTTATTTTCTCTGATTTTTCTCATTGTTATACATTTCTCTCTCTCGGTTTATTCTCACAATCTTTTTCAAATTTCAATCTCTCTCACCCTCTATCTCTCGTATCTTTCTCTCTATCTCCCTCCTGCTCTCTCTCTCTCTTACTGTTTACCCTCAAATTCTGTATTAAACTTCTAATTATCTCACTTATATTCTCTCGCTCTCTCTCTCTCTTACTCTCTCTCTCTCTGAGTTAAAATTCTGATTTAAAGACTTAGACCTCTCTCTTATTCTCTCTCTCTCTCTCTCTGAATTTAAATTCTGTTTTAAACTCTTAAATCTCTCTCTTATTTTCTCACTCTCCCCCTCTCCTTTTCTCTCTCTGATTTAAAATTCTGTTTTAAATTCTTAAACTTGTCTCTTATTTTTTCTCTCTCTCTCTGAATTAAAATTCTGTTTGAAACTCTTAAATCTCTCTCTTATTCTCTCTCTATCTCTCCCTCCTTCTCTCTCTCTCTGAATTAAAATTCTGTGTTAAACTCTTAAACCCCTCTCTTATTTTCTATCTCTCTCTCTCTCTCTGAATTAAGAATCTGTTTTAAACTCTTACATCTCTCTCTTATTTTCTCACTCTCTTGCTCTCTGAATTTAAATTCTGTTTTATACTCTTAAGTCTCTCTCTTATTTTCTCTCTCCCCCTCTCTTGCTCTCTCTCTCTCTCTGAATTAAAATTCTGTGTTAAACTCTTAAACCTCTCTTATTTTCTATCTCTCTCTCTCTCTCTTTCTCTCTCTCTCTCTGAATTAAGAATCTGTTTTAAACTCTTACATCTCTCTCTTATTTTCTCACTCTCTTGCTCTCTGAATTTAAATTCTGTTTTAAACTCTTAAGTATCTCTCTTATTTTCTCTCTCCCCCTCTCTTGCTCTCTCTCTCTCTGAATTTCAATTCTGTTTTAAACTGTTAAACTTCTCTCTTATTTTCTATCTCTCTCTCTGAATTAAGATTCTGTTTTAAACTCTTACATCTCTCTCTTATTTTCTCTCTCTTGCTCTCTGAATTTAAATTCTGTTTTAAACTCTTAAGTCTCTCTCTCATTTTCTCTCTCCCCTCTCTTGCTCTCTCTCTCTCTGAATTTCAATTCTGTTTTAAACTGTTAAACTTCTCTCTTATTTTCTATCTCTCTCTTTCTCTTTCTCTCTCTCTCTCTGAATTAAGAATCTGTTTCAAACTCTTACATCTCTCTCTCTGAATTAAGAATCTGTTTCAAACTCTTACATCTCTCTCTTATTTTCTCTCTCTTATTTTCTCTCTCTCTTGCTCTCTCTCTCTCTGAATTTCAATTCTGTTTTAAACTGTTAAACTTCTCTCTTATTTTCTATCTCTCTCTCTCATTTTCTCTCTCTCTGAATGAAGATTCTGTTTTAAACTCTTACATCTCTCTCTTATTTTCTCTCTCTTGCTCTCTGAATTTAAATTCTGTTTGAAACTCTTAAGTCTCTCTCTCATTTTCTCTCTCCCCCTCTCTTGCTCTCTCTCTCTCTCTCCGAATTTCAATTCCGTTTTAAACTATTAAACTTCTCTCTTATTTTCTATCTCTCTCTCTCTCTCTGAATTAAGATTCTATTTTAAACTCTTACATCTCTCTTATTTTCTCTCTCAGCTCTCTTGCTCTCTGAATTAAAATTCGGTGTTAAACTCTTAAACCTCTCTCTTATTTTCTATCTCTCTCTGAATTAAAATTCTGTTTGAAACTCTTAAATCTCTCTCTTATTCTCTCTCTATCTCTCCCTCCTCTCTCTCTCAGGCTCTCTCTCTGTCTCTCTCTCTCTTCCTCAACCACTACGATTTCTCTCTTGTCTCATTTTTCTCTCAAAATCTGTTTCACTATTTAATTCTCTCCCTCCCTCTATCTCTCCAATGGAGAATCCATTGGAAAGGCCACAGATGTATGTGCTATTCACCATGTCTGATTTTATGGTTTCCCAAAGATTTTTTTCCTTCAAGGCTATTTTGTTTTCGAGTAGCCTCGATCCACTGAATTATTAGTATCCTCTGATTATGCTCCTTTAATCATTGCAATAGCCTTTCTGGTCTAGTTAGAGGTTGTCGTCCGTATTGTGCACTGCCATCACAACCGTATTTTATTTTTTCTTTAGAAAACGGTTTGTGGGTAGTCATGGCCTTGAAGATTTGTAGCATTGTGAGTTACGCAATTGAGTGTTAAACATCCAATCTTTTTCTTGTAGATTATCTTTCAGAATTACCATGGATACAGACTATTTGAATGACAAGAGATGGATGTATGAGTACAAGACAAAGCCGGCCCGGTGTCATCCTAGATTTGTTGCTGGTGTCAATTTTTTTATAGATTATGCAAGAGAACGGTTGGGAGTGCAAGGCAATGGTCTTATGCGTTGTCCCTGTCGGAAGTGTGAAAATGGACACAACCTTGACTGTGAGACCATCAAGATCCATATAGTCCTAGAGGGTTTTTTCCCGGTATACGAAAGCTGGTCATACCATGGAGAGAGACCACAAAATCAGTCCGACATTAATATGCCGAGTGGCCATGGTGAGGAGATGGGAAGGATGTTGGGTGATGCTTTCATGCACACTATGGAAGAAGACAACGTTCCGAATGATCCTGAAGATGCAAAATACTGAAAACCGTCGGCGGAATACTGAAAACCTCCCCCGACGCACAATCGCGCGTCGTGGGAATTCCTCCGCCGATGCAACTACAAAGCGTCGGCTATATACCTACGCCGACACATGCCAGCGCATTGGCGTAGCAATATAAACGACGGGTATGGGCGCGTCGGCTGAAATTAGACGACGCGCATTGGTGCGTCGGGTCAACAAACTACGCCGACGCACAAAGACACGTCGGCTGAACTCCGCCGATGTTGGTGAAGGCGTCGGCTGAGAAGTCTCCCCTGACGCCTCGACAAGTATCGGCGGAATGAATTATACCGACGTGTAGTTGCGTCGTCCAAGGATGTTACGCCGACGAACTGAAGGGCGCCGGGGTACCTATTCCGCCGACGCTTGTATGGGCGTCGGGGGAATTTCTTCCACCGATGTGTTTGTACCCGTCGGCGGATTGGGTTTCTCCGCGACGGGCTCAAGCGTCGGGCAAAATTATTTTTTCGCGCGACGGGTTTTTTATCCTACGACGAGTTTTTAGGTCGGTATAGTGGTCCGCCTATGCCAGTTCGGATGGCGCGTGCCCACCCGTCGTCGGATTATCTAACGACGGTTATTGCTATTCGCTCGCTAGCATATTGTGGTTTGGTAGAGATCATTGATAATGCATTAATACCCAGCAGCATGCATGGCTTTCTTATATTACTCCATGGCGTCAGGTCTCTAATGAAGAACAAATACATAAGTACAGCAAGAAATTGATCGATCGGTTGCCAGTACACATCAGACCTTTATTTCTGTTTCCCACACGTCTAAACCGCTATCTGCATGTTTGTTCATCCCATATATGTTGAGGATCATGTACCGTTGTGGCCTCAACTGTTCCAGTCATATTGATCTTTCATATCAATATTTTCGTCTGCGACCCTGCAGGCTTTCTTTTATTACTACTCCATGGCGTCAAGTCTCTAATTAATGAACAACACCTATTACATAAGGAGAAACTGACCGGTCGCTTGTACACATCAAACCCATCTATTTCCCACGTCGCCTAAACAACTATCTGTTTTTCAGAAATATTCATCCCATGTCGAGGAAATTTCTACGAAGAAGGAAGCTTCCGGGAGTATATTGGGGAAGGTGCAATAAATTAAAGCTGTGAGTCCACAAAGCATGGAACTGGAAATGGGATATCATGATCTGCTTCCGGGAGCGATGAGGTGAAGCAAAAGCAAACAAACCAAGTCTGCCAACACGAGGGTGCACGAGAGAGATGGAAGGCGATCCTCCACTCCCCGCTCCGAATTCCCCAAGCAGAGAAGGCCATAGCGCCACCCGATACAAAGCGAAGAGCACTACCCACACAACCTCACACTGAAAAAATCCATTCCCTCACGGTTCTCACAAATCAATGAACAAATCAACACCTCCGACAAGATGTCACATAAATCTACACAAAAGGCAACGCAACATGTTCAAACAAGCCCTACACGACCACCATAGAAGCAGAATGCTACAAGAACAGCAACTCCCCATCAGGAAGTTCAAACAGGCCACAGACGACTACCAAAGAAAACTCAACATCCCCAGCGAAAGGAAAAGAGATACTGGAAGAAACCCAAACCAAACCAAGCTTCTACAAAACCCCAACCCACAATCTCCAAACACTAGAAAAGGCAAAGAAATCCCTCCCAAGCGTCACACAAACAAAGCTCTATTTTTTCGATTACCAATATACTTACTCTCAGACGGAAGATACACCACAACGGAAACTCAACACATGCACCACTAAAAAACCTGCCTAAGGAGGAAGATAACACCCCTTTACCTGGTCCTCCCCCTCAAAATCCGTCGGCACCCTGGATACAAACCAAAGCCCGGTCCCCCACATTAGACTTGAAGATAGACATGATGTAACATAGGCATGATCATACAGTCTACATCAACAAAAGCAACAACCACTAGTAGAAATCGAGTTTTTACCGGGGGTTTACATAAATAACCGCCGGTGAATATATGAAGTATCGGCGGTTACAAAATAAACCCCAAGCACTAGTTGAAAACGGAGAAAACCGCCTTTAAAACACATTTCATGGCGGTCCCCACATAAACCGCCGTTACTAAGTTATTTCAACGGCGGTTTTGCGAAACTCCGCCAGTATTTAGAAGTTTTACTGGCGGTTAAAATCATATCCGCCGCTAAATTGTTATAACGGCGGTGTTAGGGAAACCAGCCACCACAAATGTCGTTTTCAATGGCGGTTTAGAGTAACTCCGCCAGTAATTATGCATTTTGCTGGCGGTTAAGAATGAAACAGCCGTTACATAGTTGTTTAATGGTGGTTTTCTGTTAAACGGCCATCAAACATCATGTTTTCAATGGCGGTTTAGCGAAACTTCGCCAGTAATGTTCTTTTTGCTGGCGGTTATATGTTTCACTGCCGTTAAATCGGTTTTAATGGCTGTTTTCGTTTAAACCGCCGCTGAAAACGTTTTTTTTTCAATTGCTTTCTTATATGTGTTTTGTAATTAAAGTCTCCTTTGCCGGCGGTGGTTGTTAAACCGCCATGAAAGCTATGTGTACCGGCGGATATGGGTAAACCGCCAACAATACCGTTTTTGTTTAATGGCGGTCTTTAAGTAACCGCCGTTGAATGACTCGTTTCTTATTTTCCCAAATTTGGCTTTTGCCTTTCTGTCGCGCGTTTTTTCTCCCGCGAAACTCCCCAAACGCTCCTCTTCTTCGTCTCCGGCGTGAATCGGCGTAAAAAATCCTGCTGCATTCGCCGTCGTCGGTGTGTCGTGCTTCGCTGTCACCGCCATCGTCGCAATCGTCGCCGTGGTCTCTGGAATCGTCGCCGTGGTCTCTGGAATCGTCGCCGTGGTCTCTGGAATCGTCGCCGTGGTCTCTGGAATCGTCGCCTTGGTCTCTGGAATCGTCGCTGTGGTCTCTGGAATCGTCGCTGTGGTCTCTGGAATCGTCGCCATGGTCTCTGGAATCGTCGCCGTGGTCTCTGGAATCGTCGCCGTGGTCTCTGGAATCGTCGCCGTGGTCTCTGGAATCGTCGCGTGGCGTGCATGGTCACGCGCGAAAATCCTTCATCGTGTCGATAAATATTAGTTCTCATTTGTCTTTTAGATTTGGAGAGTGGAAAGATAGAAGCTTCATAGAGACCTGTAAAATTATTTTTGCCTCGCGGCTTTTATGCGTCTGGAAGGACTTAAGTATATTATAGAACTAAGCTATACTTGTTTATACACATATATTTCTTAGAACTTCATCTATTCACGGGATTGCTGGTGCTGTTTTGACTTTCTTGTTCTCTCTCCTCCTTGTGGATTTTGTAGTTTTCAACTTCAACCATCTTGGTTCTCCAGAATTTTTAATTTTTAACTTCTCGTGAACTTTTAAGTTTGAGATTTCAGTATCATGTAAGTAGGAAGCCCTTCTTGTTCCTCTTTCACAGTTATGTTTAAAAATTCTCAGATTGCTAAAATTCGGAGGTTGTTCTGGTAGCAATTTAATTTGAAGTTGGTGTAATATAATCCCTTTCAAATGTTCTTTGTTCTTCTGTTTTTATCAACATTTTTAGTCCTGAAAAATAGACAGTTAGATCATGTGATTTTGTGTGTATATTTTTTCTTCAGTTTTCTCAGAGTTCATTTCTCTTTTTTAATCCAGAAAAATAACAAAACATTTCTGTTTAGTTTTAATTTTCTAAACCAATCATTACTACTCATGCAATAGTAATTATTTGAAGACTGCTATTTTAATGCAGTAAATTCTAGATAACCAAGGAAAGGAAAGAGGGCGAGAAGAAGAGGAAAAGGGAAGAAATTAAGGAGGGAATAAGAGTGGGTACAAGGCACTCGTTTCTTCATTGAATATGCCAAACAACACACACCTGTCCAAAGTAGCGGTACAATGAGATGTCCATGTCTCAAATGTGAGAACAGATATTCATTTAATTGTGAGATAGTGGAGTACCACATAGTAAGGGAGGGGTTTGTTCCACGTTACACTGTTTGGCACTACCACGGGGAACCACGATTTGTGCATGAAGAGAATATAGAGGTTGAGACCGGACACGGCCCTGAAATGTCTCAGATGTTGAATGATGCTTTCATGCGAGAGGTGGATGTGGATGGTGTAGAGGGTGTATGTGAAGACCCAGAGTTAAATCGATTTGAACAATTAATGGACAAGGCAAAGAAACCCCTCTATGATGGATGTGAAAATTTCTCCAAGCTTTCCTTTATGGTTCATTTATTTCAATTGAAGTGTTTGAACAAATAGAGTAACAAGTCATTCTCAAATGTCATGACACTTATTAAGGAGGCTCTTCCCTCGAGCAATACCCTTCCGCACAATTGGTATGAATCCAAAAAATTGATGGCTGATTTAGGGCTACAGTACCACATAATCCATGCTTGCCCCAATGATTGTGTGCTTTTCAGGAAAGAATACAAAGATTTGAACAGTTGTCCCAAATGTGGAACATCGAGATGGATTGAACGGAAAGACAGTGGGAAGAAGAAGGGTGGGAAACCGGCTAAGGTTGTACGTCATTTTCCATTGGTCCCAAGATTACAGAGGATGTTTATGTCAACGAAGACCGCTTCGTTTATGGCATGACATGGATCTGCTCCAGCGTCTGAAGAAGGGAAGATGAGTCACCCTAGGGATTCTTTGGCATAAAAGCACTTCGATGCACAATATCCTGCTTTCAGTAATGATCCACGAAATGTTAGCCTCGGCCTAGCCAGCGATGGTTTCAGTCCCTTCAAAATTGGCACTGGTTCTAGTCGCAGTACATGGCCGGTCACCTTAATCATTTACAACCTGCCCCCTTGGTTGGCTATGAAGCAGGGCTTTTTTCTTATGAGTCTACTTATAGACGGTCCTAAATCACCGGGAAACGATATTGACATTTACTTGCAGCCATTGATTGATGAGTTGAACCTACTGTGGACTGTCGGGGTGAGGACTTATGATGTTAAGCACCGGTCGTTCTTTCAGATGCGCGCAGCGGTGATGTGGACTATTTCTGACTTCCCAGCATATGGCATGCTGTCTGGTTGGAGTACAAAAGGGTACAGAGCATGTCCGACATGTAATGTTAAACATGGTTCTGTCTATCTTTCTTGCAGTCGGAAAAACGTGTACCTAAGACACCATCGGTTCCTACCCGAAGATCATCCTTGGAGAGGGGACAAGAAATCATTTGATGGCAATGAAGAGCGGGACACGGCACGCAAGCACTATCCGGTGACGATATAGTACGAGTGTGGGAAGGTCATGGCAACGTTCAGTTCGGCAAACGAAACCCGCTATCAAACGTGGGTAATGAATTACCAGAAGGGTGGAAGAAGAAGAGTATATTTTTCGAGCTTCCGTATTGGAAGACTCTGCTGATCCGTCACAATTTGGACGTTATGCATGTAGAGAAAAATGTGTGTGAGAGCATTTTGAACACTCTTCTTCAGAAAGACGGTAAGTCGAAAGATAACATAAAGTCAAGGTTGGATTTGCAAAAACTGAATATAAGGAAAACTTTGCATCGAAGACCTTCAACAAAGGCTGGGAAGGTATTCATTCTACATGCTTCGTACAATATGTCCAAGGAAGAAAAAAATAAGTTCCTCCGTGTGTTAAAAGATTTGAAATTGCCGGATGGATTTTCTTCGAACATCTCAAGGCAAATACAAGTACGGGAAAAGAAAATAGTCGGTCTCAAGAGTCACGATAACCACGTCTTGATGCAGCAACTCCTCTCAGTGGCTTTGAGGAAGTCACTTTCGATGCCCCTTTGCAAAGGTCATTAACGAGCTCAGTGGTTTTTTTAGAGATTTATGTGCGAGAGTGATTGAAGTGAGTAAACTGCAGACTTTAGAACATGCTATTCCAGTGATTCTTTGCAAGTTAGAGCGGATTTTCCCACCGGCATTCTTTGATGTCATGATCCATTTGACAATTCATTTGGCAACAGAGGCCAAACTTGCTAGTCCGGTTCAGTACAGATGGATGTACCCAATTGATCGTCATTTATTGACGCTGAAAAATTATGTACGCAACAAAGGTCGTCCTGAAGGATTCATTGCAGAGGAGTATTTGATGGAGGAAGTTACTACATTCTATGCACCTTACATTGATGGCATGGAGTCAAAACTGAACAGACCAATCCGTTTTGAGGAGGGTCCCGTTGGTGCCGCACGTTCCTACTTGGTTACATTCGAGGAGGCACAACAAATACATCGGTTCATCCTGTTTAACAGACCCGATGTTGACCCATACTTGACGTAAGTCCAAATAATTTTTTTTTTGGTTAATTTTGCAACATCTATCTTGCATTTGCTATTAATTCAGCCAATATTTTAATTGAATGATTGTAGGCATCACAAAAACCATTTGAGAGGGTTGCATCCTCAATGGACCGATCATCGAGTGCAACAGGAGCAACATAATGGATTTGTCAAATGGTTTAAAGACCATGTAAGTGTCAAGAGTTAATTTTTTTTTTTTTACAAATTACTTCATACGTTAGCAACCATTAGAAACCCCTATCTGATTTGTCACCCTTGTTTAGGTGAACAATATGTTTAAATGTGGGCGGGTAGACGACAGTTTACTCGCTCTTGCACAAGGTCCGAGGTGCAATGGTGTTTCGTACCAAGCGTTCTACGTGAACGGATACAAGTTTGAGACATAGTCACTTGAGAAAACAAGGGTCACACAAAATAGTGGTATTGCAACCGCTGGCGAAGGAGATTTGTTCTTCTATGGGGTTCTACAGTCCGTAATTCATGTCCAATTTGGAACCACATTGCCTATTCATTTGTTCAAATGCATATGGTATGACGTGGGGGGAAGCGGATGCGTCACTGACGATTATAACTTCACTTTGGTGAATACCACTAAACGAAGTTACGAGGATGAACCATTCATCTTTCCATCTCAGGCTCAACAGATTTTTTACTCTGTTGACCCAATAACGCCTGACTGGAGTGTGGTTTGTCGGTGGAAACAGAGAGACACTTACGAAATCCCACATGATCATTCAAGTCAGGATGCTTCAAAAGCTGAAGCACTACTATGAGCCCAGGATGCAAGGGTGGGAATTGTAGGGGCTCTCGACCACGACGATGATGTTGTTTGGGAGCGTAGAGAGCTCGAGGCAGGATTGATGATTGATTTAGAAGAGTTGAATGCAAGATAATGTAGGTTATTAATTTTTTAGATAGACATTCTGCTTCAAAGAGTAATAGTAATTCAATTATCCGTAATTTAATTTCTTTTTTCAGCGGGATGATGCCGCTCAGGAAATACTTTCGTGGCTCTTCCGATGGCTCAGGTATATCTATCAACCATTTTGTGAAATACATCATACTCAATTCCTTTTAAGTTATATATTAATAGATTTTTGATGTTTTATAGGGCGTTCTCGAGTGCCGGTGATCGATGAGGATGGTGAGACATATGAGGAGGGTACCGAGACACAGGACGTGGTCGTCAAGACACAGTTCCAGGAGGCGCCTGCAAGACATAAGGGTCGAGGACCTACTAGAGCAAGTTCTCTTATGCCAAAAGTGAATGAATTTCACCATATTGTCATTAAGGATGGCAAGCTAGCGGATGGTCAACTTGGTAAGATGCATCGGTTCTTTGGAAAGAGCTACCGGAAGGTACTTACGATCCCTTCTTGAGGGATATGAAGGTATGTCTGGTCCGTAGAACTTTAATTTAGCAATTTATTTATTTACAAATTTTACAATTTGATGTGATGATACTTCAATTTTTTTTTTGCAGAGGTGGTATTGATTTCACATCGGTGATACCAATGGTGATGACGCAACCGACAAAGATGTGAAGGAGGCACTGCAACCGCACGTTCAAAAGCTCATCAGAGACAACAGAAATTACTACAAGAAAAAATTCTAAGGGGAAGACCGAAGCGGAGTTGGTCATGTGTCCCATCTCAACAATGGTTCCAGATGAATGGCAATTACTTTTGGACTATTGGAGAAGAGAAGATGTTTGTAGGATGACTGCGGCAAATACTGTAAATCGAACCAAGCAGAAATCTCTCCACACACTTGGGTCGAAGTCTCTACGACAACACTACAAAGAACAAGTAAGTCTTTCAACACTTTACTCAACTTGGTTTGTAGGTGTGCAGAGATCTCTCCACATTTTGTGCACGTGTTCAGTCACTATGGTTTAATGTTTTCACAAACATACAGATGGAGGCTCAGCAAGAGGGATTTAGCATGGTCACCGCCTATGTACAAGCCCATAGGAAGGCTGATGGAACGTTTCCCGATGGGGGGACACGAGAGAGAATTGTAAGTTTATAACTTTACACGGTTCTAAGTGTATCTCTCGTTTTCATGGGCAAGTTATAAACTTAGTTTTTTCCTCCTTATGCAGGAAGCGGTACAAAGGATAGCAGAGGCTCACGACCTCACAGCATCTCAGGATCCGGCTGACCTGGCTTCGATGCTAGATGAAGCCTTTGATGGTCACCACGGAGGATATGAGAGAGGGTTTGGCTTCGGGTACAACAGAAAAAAAGGCTTCTTCAAAGGCAATTCGAGCTAAAGTGCCCAACTTAAAGAGATGGAAGAAAGGCTCCGTGCTTCAGAAGCTGGACATAATGCATTGACTGAGGAGATTAGGCGTCTCCACGAGCAGGAAGCTGAGCGACAGAGGGAGAAAGCCAAGGAGGAAGCAGAGCGGCAAGAAATGAGACGGTCTATTGCAATGTTGCAACAACTTGTGATGGGAAAGTCGATGATGTTTCCTACATCGAGCATCAATAGCTCAGGTATGCTACTTAAACTGTTTTAGTTGAAATTTGGAAACTTTATGGGTAATTTCCCTTATTATTGATTTCTCATTATGGTGCAGATGAGACGCGTGCATCAGACGGGGATACCCACCCTGGTCATACCTGAAGTTTGATGGAGATAGTGCACGGCGGATGGTGGCTGAAGCAACATCAGTTACCTGGTTTGTGTATTTATTTGATAACATGTGTGGTTTAAAGAACGGATTGTCCCAATGAAATGCATAAAAATTAGGTGCCTTCTTGTTTCTGATGTAAGAAGGAAGCTTAATGTAATCTGCTGTGAATATTGCCTATGATAAGCTTTAATTTTTGAAATGGATGGTAAGGTACTAAATTTCCAAAATGCTGGGGCCACTTATTTGCAGTGTATCAAAATGTCTCTTTACAAGAATGGCCAACAAGTTTGAATGGAATGAACTTTCACTTAATTAATTTTAGCCTTTTCTTATCACATGAATTGTGCTTCAAGAAATGTTTTTCTTTAAAAGACTGACCAATACATTGCTTCTGCATTCTGTGGATGTTGGTTAGTAGATGGAGCGAATTGTATGCATTATCTGTGGTTATATTCTTTATGTAACAAGTTAGTCTTTGCAGCCACTAAGAATATTGGCTTAGTTCTCTTTTAGGATGAAAAACTGAATTTGACTTATTACCCAAAAACTGTATGAATTTGTTAATTAGTATATCAGATACCTCTTGGTGGATTTTTAATGTATCTTTTAGAGTTTGAAAGCAATCTCAGAGTTAATCCCAAATTTTGTTCAGTCTTTATGGGCATGATGGTTTACTGTCTTCAGGAAAAAGATGCAGCACTTGGAAATGGTGGATTGGGTAGGCTAGCATCTTGCTTCTTAGATTCTATGGCGACACTCAATTTGCTAGCATGGGGTTATGGCCTACGCTACAGATATGGATTGTTTAAACAACGGATTACCAAGGAGGGCCAAGAAGAAGTTGGCTTGAGGTTCACTTGTACTCTTGTTCCTTTGGATGCATAAGCTGTTCCATGCAAATATGGTCTAACTCCATGATGTGATTGTTGTTATGCAGAAGTTCAGTCCATGGGAAGTTGTCAGGCATGAAGTTGTATATCCTATCAGATTCTTTGGTCATGTTGAGATCCTCCCAAATGGATCGTGAGTCTCTAGTAGTTCAAATTGGAAGAAAATGATGTGCTTAGTTTTCACCATCGGTTCTTTTTTTCTTTTTTGATTTTCTCTGTATATGTTTACCCTCCATTTTGTGAGTGCATTTGCTCCCTCTCCCCTCGTGACTTTCTCTAACAGAGTTCCAAAGACGGCTGGGTCCCGAACCATCTCACACAAGGAACTCCTTACTATCCTCAACCACTGACAATGACGGTATGTCTGTTCTATCTTTGATATTTGATAATTAAACGCTCATACTGCATGGTATAGAAATTGAAGAACTTTTGGTTGAACACAAGACTTATAGATAGTGGTAAAATTGCTACAGAGGTTTCACGGATCAGCGGTGCCTGGCGTTCCTCCTCATGCACCTTTGTATAAAGCTGCGAGATAACAATGTTCATGTTCCAGGGTGTCATAAAGATTGTTTTTTATATTATTACAATGTGTAGAAGAAGATCTTCTTTTTCATCAATTTTTCCTCATCACTTTTGTTAAACCAGAATTTTGGCCCACATTGTAATCTTTAATTATATTTATATAAAGTGCAATTGTTGGGATCTATTGTAATTATAGATTGTAAAATCTGTTTAATATGTAGTCATAAGCAGATAAATAAAAAAATAAATTTTTTTATTTTTAAAAAAAAAAATTTGCCGGCGGTTTCAGAAAACCGCCAATAAAATATCAATTTTAATGGCGGTTTCAAAAATCCGCCAAAAAAAAATAATGGCGGTTTAAAAAACCTGCCGGTAAATAAAAACAATTTTAACGGGGGTTAAAAACAAACCGCCGTTAATAATGATAGACATTTGCATGGTGGTTATCCAAACCGCCATTAAAAAGAATTACTGGCGGTTTAAAGTAACACCCCCGGCAATAAGACACCATATTACTGGCAGTTTAGTCTAAAACCGCCGGGAAATCAGCGAATCAGTACTGGCGGGTTTCGCCAAAACCGTCGGGGAATACTACGTCAATTACTGGCGGTTTCAACTTCTGCCGTTAAAACGAATATTTTTACCGGGCGGGATAACCGCCGGCATATGCGTCGGCAAACCATTTGCCGACGCTATTATTGCCGGCGGTTGGAAAACCGCCCGCAAATTGAATGCCGGCGGATTTAGTACCTCTAGTGGCGGTTTTGAAACCCCCATTAAAAGTCTGATTTCTTCTAGTGAACAATTTGGAGGCCCTTGACAGGTGTGTATTGGAAGCTGAGATCCCCGCCAGGTATGTCTCATATCTTAACCTCTCTCCACGCTGTATACCTCACCCGGTCCTTATGTGTCTTGTTAATTGCTTCTCCCCCGTGGCACATCTCTGTCCCCCGCCTTTTCAACCGCAGTCACTCCTTTCCTACTTTGAAATAAGATCCACCGTATCCAGCCCCCAGGAAAACATACATTACCTCAATCATTGAGCTACTAAAACATGTCTAATTATGAGATTGCACTAAAAAAATACAGGATTCATATCTACATCCAGCTTACCGAAAAGTAAATCTCCACTCAAAAAATACAGGATTCATATTACTCTTTCAAATATTATCAATGGAGAAATGCCTTTAGCTTTTTCCGTTCAATAATCAATGGAGAAGTGCCTTTAGCTTTTTCCGTTCAATAATCGATGGAGAAGTGCCTTTAGCTTTTTCCGTTCAATAATCAATGGAGAAATGCTTTTCTTCTTTAGTCAATATTTTCGGCTTGCAAGCTGTACATATGGAAACACATGCCAAAACTGATCATCGATCAAATATATATCAGCCCCATTCCCACTAAACCAATGCAAAATCTGCGCCTCATGAATATCGACCCAAGCATGTATTCCACGGTGAGCACCGGGTACTTTGCATGCACTGAAGCAGCTTTCATTACTCCCTTTCTTAATTTCTTTTAATTTATAGCTATTGCCGGGGCAAAAAAGGTTAATTAATTAAACGGCCTAAATCTGAATCATAAGGAAGGAAATCCTAGCTTGTTCTAGTAACTTAATTACAGTTGTAGTTCTGTTCAAACAGTAATTATAATGCTAGTATATATTGTTAATTAACTCTCAGCTCCTATATTAATTGTAAAGGCGCCTTTGGCAAAGCTCTTTGAATCTGGCTTTAAACTAGCTCCTAATTGGTTGAATTAAAGAGCTGCTCTTTGGATACTAATTGTGTTTAGATATATTAACCTTTTTTTGGATAAAATCTCCATTTTAAAGGAGGACATGCATGCAGCAAGCAAATTGTTCTAAATTAAATATTCAATGAATTGAAATTATCCTTATCTTGGAATAAAAACACGCGCGGCAGCGGGCCGGATTAACTGAACCTCTCTACTTTATGAAAAAAGCTTTTCGCCCGCCTAGAGTAAAGTTTACCTATACTTTGAATTATCAATGGCAGTGTCTTTCTTCTTTTATGTCGATATATATTTTCTGTCTACATGCTCCGGATCATATGGAAACAGATGTGAATTAATTCCGCCTCAGCTTTCCATTGTCTAGTACATGACCTTCCCTGCTCTTTCTTCCATGCATGATACACGTACGGTTCCCATGATCTCTTTGGGTTGACCCACCAGGCAGTGCATGTCGCCTATATATATAAATTAGTTGGTGACATTCATGTTATACTCATATGGAGGCTCCGGGTGCTCGTTATTCGAGTAGTAGTACTCATGTTTTCACATTCGCGTTACTACTCCTTGCTCTTCTGGTGCGTCATGCTCAAGCTCGACAGCCAGCTTATGACCCAGCAAATTATTCACTTCCCACGACGACGACGCTTTCAATTGATCATCAGAAGCTGCCTCTTCAAGCAACGACGATAGCGAGGAAAGTGCAAATGCGGACGCGGCGCCATCCAGGGCTGCCGCCTTCACCTGTCGGCAATGCACACCATATTCCAAGGCCTAGCTATTGATTATATTAATGTCTTACTTCTGTTTTTGTTCTTACTTTTGATGCTTAATTACTTCATGCAATCTGGTTACTTGGAACTAGTCTTATGGTTCATCACATGTATTACATATTTTTCTTTTCTTTTTTTCTCTTTTTAGGCCTTGTTCGGCAATATTTTTGTTTTAGGATACATGATTACTTGTGGGTTATATATTGAATCTTTATTATTAGTATTGTTTTTTTTTTTGCACAGTACAGTGAAATGTTGTCATATTAACTAGTTCTAAGCAATCTTAATTTAGTGGAAGAACGAGCGGTTTCAACAAGACATTTTGGTTACCTTATTAGGTTGCAGATCTCTTCAGCTCTATATGAGCAGACCCGGATATTTTCTGTGGGGTTTAAGCTTCAGTATGAGCCGACCCAGCTAAGATCACTTTTTAACCCACTCATTATAGTTAAAACTTAATACCAATGTTCCCATTTAAATAGTGGGTTTAATTAAAATCAATAGAACAGATAATCGTGTTAAAGATGTCTTCCAATTTTTACATCATAACAAACACTGGATTAAAATAGTACTCCTTTGTTTGAAGGACAAGTTGCGATTCTCATTTGCTAAAGAAATAGCAGAAGAAAAATAGAAGTGTGGAATCACAACTCCTTGACTCCCTTCAATTATCTCTGTAAAATAAACATTGATGCCTATAAAGGGGGACAATGCACGCTTGTCTAACATTTGGGTCTCCATGAGAATATCTAAGTATTTAGCTAGGGAACCCCGTCCCCCTAAGCTGTTTTAAAACCTTGAAGCTCAAACGTGTCTTCAGTACCTCCTTCAAGCTCGGATTAGCCGCATCTTCTTCTATCCTCAGCTTTTGCTTTTTTCGAAGCCACAAGTTCATTTTTATGGTCCCTCATTCGATGCTCACCCAGATGAAGTTGACAAAGAATAAAGAGAGTAAAAGCGTTCCATTGAGAACAGGATAATGTTTACCCTCTCAATGATTGAAGTAAAGCATAAAGATGATATATAGGTCCTTGTCTCCTTTATACTTTTCCTTCTGTGGCGAGAGGAAAGAAACACAAAAATCTGTAGGTATTCTGAGTTTCTGTATCTAATTATTTGATGAAGCTCCAAGACAATCCACTTCATTTTCTTCCAAGATAAAAGATTTTATCTTCTCTCTGCTTTCTGCTTTATGTTCTTCCCACCTGCAAGTTTCCAGTGAGGCTGAGAGCATTCCTTAAAGAATTTTGTCTTCGTACCCTGTATTCTCATTAAGCAATTCTTCAGACGAATGGAAGAAATAATCATGTCCCCCACCATTGATGCACTGATCCAAAGCCTAAAATCAGCATCAGAAGAAGAAATCAAATTCGTGTGGGGTGTTCATGAGGAACTTGAATCTCTGCTCAAATCAATGACTCTGATCCAGTCAGTGGTTGTAGATGCTGAGAGAAAGCAACTATCATCTACCTCAGTCAAAAATTGGCTCCTGCGGCTTCAAGATGCGGCTAACGAGGCAGAAGACATTGTAGAGGAGTTCATCGTCGAAGCTCTAGAGGCAAAAAGGGAGGACGGAGACTCTTCTACCCAGAGGAAGGAGGTACAGAAACAAGAGAAAGGAGCAGAGTCTACAAGGAAAAAGAAGGTAAATAGTCTCTGTTCCTGTTTCACCTCTGAAAACCCAGTTTATCAAAATGAGATAGGATACAAGCTAAGAAGTTCACGGAAAAGAATAGACAAAATCGTGAAGGATTTTCGTCGCCTTCATCTAATGGAAGCGAGTGAGAAGGCCCTCATTCAGGTCAATAATGAACAACTGCAGCACCTTGTAAGGGTTGATTCCCTTATTTTGGGGAGAGAAGAAGATAAAAACAAATTACTTGCAGAGTTATTATCGGATGAATTCGTTGGAAACTTTCCTCCCGTCATTCCAATCGTGGCTCCAGATGGCATGGGTAAGACTACATTTGCTCGGTTTGTGTATGAAAGCAATGAAGTAAAGAAACATTTCAAGCACCTCTGGTGGTTCAGTGCCTCCCCAGATCTGAATGAGGAAAAGATTATTATAGAAATTTTAATTTCAACCACAGGTTATTTTGACGGTGAGATGAAAGATAAGATGAGGTTTCAGAATTTGATTAGAAATGATAGTTTTTTACTGGTGCTGGACAATGTAAGAGATGACAATCCAAACTTGAAGAAGCTATTAAAAACCTTCAAAGACAGACAAAAACAGAGCAAAATTATAGTAACTACACCGAGTGAGAAGATTGGATCAGTCTTAGGCACAAGGCCACCATTTAATTTGGAAGGTTTGTCCCATGAAAATTGTTCCAAGTTGTTTTTTGCAAAAGCTTTGGATGAAGACAATTTCCAAAGATACCCAAATCTGAGAGAGATAGGAGGAAAAATTACAGAGAAATGCAGGGGCTTCCCATTGGCAGCAAAGGTCCTTGGGGGCCTCCTCTGCAACAACAGGAATGAAAGTGAATGGAAGTCAGTCTTGGAAGGCCCCACATGGAACATAACACAAAATGGCAGTAACGGTACTGTTTTTCCCGCTTTAATGATATGCTACCAGCAATTCCCAGCAAACCTGAAGATGTGTTTTAAATACTGTTCTCTGTTTCCAAGAGGCTACTTGTTTCAAGAGAATGAACTGGGTGAGCTGTGGATTGGAGAAGGGTACATACAAGACCATGAATCCAGGCAGAAAGAAACATCAATGGCACTTTTTCATAATCTGCTGCTCATGTCTTTTTTCTCTCTGGATTCCTTCTGGAGGGACAAACCCAGATTTAGAATGCATGACACGGCTCTAGATCTTGCAGAGGCAGTTTCTGGTGAAAAATATTCGAGGACAGTGGAAGGACAGCCTTCTGTAGTTCCTCAAAGTGCCCGCCATTCGTCTCTAGTTTGTCTTAATGAGGTGCCATTGGTGAACTGGGAAGAGCTCTATAAAGACAAGAACAACTTAAGGTCCTTCCTGTATATAGATCTTTTTAACTATAGGCGCCATACAGAGGTGGATTTGGGAGAGGCTTTCCCTGCCGAGCGACTTCATCTTTTGCTTCAGTGCAAGTTCTTGCGTGTTTTGAGGCTGCAAGGCTGCATGATCCAAATACTTCCGGAATCCATCGCCAATTTAAAGCTCTTACGCTTTCTTGATCTCTCATACAGTCCCCTCGAAAAGGTAGCGGACTCTGTTTGCCGGCTCTACAATCTACGCACTCTGAGTCTCCACTTTTGCAAGCACATTACCCAACTGCCGAAAGACATCAACAAGCTTATCAATCTGAGATTCCTTAATCGAGATTACTGTATCTCCTTACGTTCCAATGCAATTTCACATGTTGGGAACCTAAGGAAACTCCAAAATTTGCACAGATTTGTTGTGGGGAGGGAGACTGGATACAGAATTTCGGAGTTGAAGTTCATGACTGATTTGAAGGGGGAGCTTGCCATCTTCAGTCTCGACAATTTGGTTTCCGGAGAGGAGGCCAAGGAGGCTAACATGAAGAACAAGCCCTTCCTCACTAACCTGACATATCAATGGTCACCTCTCTTCTTGAGTGGCGACAGAGATGCTAGTAGGGAGGATGAGGAGGTGTTGGATACTCTGGAACCTCATAGTAACCTGGAGCAGTTAAACATAACTGGTTATCAAGGCAGGAGGTTACCAATTTGGGTACAAAATCTCACGTCTCTGCGGAGTTTGGAATTGAATGCTTGCCCTAAACTAGCTTCACTCCCCGAAAGTGGACTTCCCAATTCTCTGCAGCGTTTGAGGATCATTTTTTGTTCTTTATTGAGAGGAGATGCGAGAAGGAAACTGGTGAAGATTGGCCCAAGATAGCTCATATTCCCCAAGTAACACTCTTCACACATTAAGGTGACTGCACGATGCTCGTGTATGTGATTGGCATTCAAGGCTCACAAATACATGTATATATATGGAATAATGATTCGGTCACAGCTGCTCTCACAAATAATTTAAATAGTATATTTCTTGGATTTCGTGAAACATATTATTTAAATTCTTTGTGAGAGACTCTCATATATGTCTCTACTATTTAGCTCTTTTTCTTTTTTCTTCGATCAAGTGTGATAAATAAGTTGATTTGAGCATGGGGTTTCTAGTGTGAAGTAGTGTATTCAAGTTTCAATTGCTGGAGGTGTTGCTGATGGTGTATGTGATCAACTTTCAATGTAATAAACAGTTTGATTCTTTTAAATAATGGGGATTTTGAACTGTTGTGACAATATCTTATGCTAGCCAATGATAGCACATAGTTCCATGTACAATTAGCTTTTTGTTTAGTCTTCTATTCGAGCTTAAAAATAGTACCATTCATCCCAGAAAGAATTGTTTATCATTACTTGGAGATCCTAACATCAATCCTATTCTCCAAGTTACATGGAGACGACTGATGGGGCTCATTTAGATGCTAGTTCCCTCCTTCCCATATGATTTGAGTGACAATCTTGGTTCATAAAGTCATAATGTAATTGTTCGTTTTAATTCTTTTTATTATTTTTTAAGTTTATAAGTATAAAAATGAAATAATTGTTTATTTTTGTTTTATAAATTTATAAATTAACTTATATTATTCCATTTGTTACCTATTTCCATTTATTCTTAAGTCTTCTTAATAATATTTATGATCCATACAAGTCTCATCAATAATCACTATTGATACCAATAAATCTTAGAAATTAAGATACACAGTAAAAAATGGAAATGCTTGTATCAATATTTTATTTTTAAATAGAGTGGTGATATAAATACTGCTAAGTAGTAAAGCCTTAAAGTAAATCATAAAAATACTGATATTGTTTTTTCTTATAAAAATTATACTTTGATTCAAGTCATAATACAAGTAATAAACACTATAATACAACATAGAGGCTTGCATATGGGGACCCCGAACCGGTTCCTGTTTTCTCGACTTTTCCGTCATTCTTCTCCGAAAGTTACGAAACCCTCCAAGCAAATCTAGTTCGCACTCTCTTCTGGGTCAATCTCCCTCGTGTTGGCGCGAAGGTGGTGCCGGCATCTGTTTTCCGAACTCCGACGATCAATTCCGATCCGAGTACGTGATATCCCTCTGGTTTTCCGGATATGCTCTTCCCATTGATTTTAATTAAACCATTGTTTTGAGTACCTATAAGGTTGGTCTGTCATTGCAGGATCTATAATTGGTTATGTTGCGCTTGACGGACTGCTTGTGGAATAAAACTACTATACTGCTTGATCTGAGTCTTTTACTAAGTGGTTTTTTTTTGAAAGTTCTTTTACTAAGTGATTGTGATTGTGAACACTATTTGTTTTGTTTTTTTTTTTTAAAAGACAGCGTATTTATTATTTTTGAGCTCTATGCCGTGTCACCCATTTTTCCGGTCCCCTTTTGTTTAATCTTTATTTATGAATTTCTTTCATTGGCATCATGCTGAATGATTACTTGGTGAAGCTTCAAGCGTGAGTTACCATTTGTCTGCAGCCTACAATTGCAAGATGGGCACTTACGATCTACATGTGCCGTTCTGAGAGGAAGTGTTAGAGTACGCTTCTGAAGTAAAAGGAGCATAAAATAGAGACGTTAAGAGTGTCAGAGAGACTGAGACTCGTTTGTGTTCAATGTTGTTAAGTTGACCAAGTCTCACCTTGAAAATTTTTAAGAAATGCTAATGCATTGTAAGGTTGAGTAAATTGGCCTTCTGAATAGCTGCTCATTTTGGGATGGAACTGGGTCCAAGCTAACATAGTTTAGAGTATATTTGGGCCAAGACCTAGTTTGTGCTTCCTAGGTTATTTTTACTTTGTGGATTCCGTGACGTGAAAGTATTTTTAATGAGAGATTAGCTAGTGTCAGGCTCATTTATAGTTTCTTTTTTTTAACGTCTTCTCAGTCATGCTTTTTTTAATGGTGTTGAAAAGGTGTTCTGTCAAATATCTTGTTTTTGAATGTCTCTTTTGTGCACTGTACTACATTAAGAGGCCCTATGTGACTTAAATGCATAGTTTTGGAACACTTTATAATGAGAAATGGGTATAATGACTGGGTCCCTTGCTGTAAAAATACTATATTCTACACTTTAGATGAAGCTTTTTTGCTATTTCACTCTTTCGGCTCATGCAATTGCCCATATTGATTTTGGGTTAAATAATTTTTTTTTTTTTTTTGAGAACTGTAACTGTTTATAGTATGACACAAGACGTCTTATTGTTGGAGTCTAGAAAAATGCTAGCCTCGAGCAACAGTAACATTGAGCAGGTACACCCAAACAAAAAATTGCAAATCATTATGCTACAATGATGTATATGCTGACAACTATAGAATCTGTTTTGGATGTGATTCTTGGCAAATGTTTTTGTTTGATGGTTTTAGATGATAAATCTATTGCTCTCAGGAAATTTGAAAGATCTCAGGAAATTTGTTAGACAGATCTTGCTGTCTAACATTTAACTTTGTATAGTTATGCTGCCTATCCAAGTTGGCATGAAGACAACATGAAAAAGCTATGTATAAAAAAAAAACTTTAAAAAATAAAAAGTGCATGTAACTCATAATTGTATATCTAGGGGTGGAACTGAAGTGAGCTGGTTCGAGAATAATTCAAATTCATCTTGGACCCCACTCATGTTCGGCTTGGTTTTGCTTCAGTCTCCTTTGTGTCTAGCTCAGGTCTCAACGCTTATCGAATTAGCTGAAGCTAGTTAATAATACAAACGAGTGGGATTAGACTTTTTTGTGGGTATGTTCACAAGGTTGCAAGCTTGCTCTTGATCTATGCCTCTTTAGTAAACCACTATCCACCACTTCTTCATTGAAAAATTCCCCGCTTTGGCTTTCCTGTTTGAGGAATACCTCTTCCCTGTTAAAACTAGTCACGAGTCTAAAGGGAACTAGAAGTCGGAAAGAGTTGAGAAACAAGCCGAGCAAGAGGAGTTATACACCCTAACTTTAATTCTTTTTATGCATTTGAAATTCCAATTGAGTGACAAGAGTGAAATGGAGATTCAAGACTTGTCCCCATAGGTATTCTTCTCATCTTGTGTTTCTTAATCCCATGCCACATGGACCAGTTATTTGGTATGTCTGAAGAGCTTGTGATATGAAAACTCATATTCTAATTATTTTAGACCCCTTGACTCTCTTCAAATTTTCATTATCTTTAGAAGAAAAGCATTATTAAATCCAAAGAGTTTCAAAGTCAAGCACGGTAAGCTCTGTAAACTCATCCATATGCATTTTGTTTTTGATGTAATTGTGCTCGACGGTTCTGCAGAGTCTTTCTGGTGTTTCATTAGGTGCACTATATGGATGTTGCATTTCAATTACCTCTCTCTCTCTCTCTCTAATTACCTCTCCCACTCTCTCACTTATTTATTCTTCACTGTGTTATTGTTTTAATGTTTGGATCTATTAGAAATTATGTAATAACTTCAATGGAATGTATTTCCTTCACATCTAGCTGCCTTTCTCTTCAGGTTCTGTAGACATGGTTGGAAGCAGTTCACCATCTTCTGAGGATCAGAACCAAAAAAGCGACTCTTATGTGAATGAAAGTACACCATCTGGAACTGATACCTCACTTGAAACCCTGGCACGAAAGGTTCAGGAGTCTCTTTCCCTTGGGAAGAAGCATACCTTTTGGGAAACCCAACCTGTTGGACAGTTCAAGGATATTGGGGATACTAGTTTGCCAGAAGGCCCTATTGAACCTCCAATTCCTTTGTCTGAAGTCAAACAGGAACCTTACAATCTCCCTAATCTGTATGAGTGGACTACATGTGACTTAGACTCAGAGGAAGTATGTGGTGAGATTTACAATCTACTGAGCAACAACTATGTGGAGGATGATGAGAACATGTTTAGGTTTAACTACTCTAAGGAGTTCCTGCGTTGGGCTCTTCGTCCGCCTGGTTACTATAGGAGCTGGCACATTGGTGTCCGAGCCAAAGTGTCCAAAAAGCTTGTTGCTTTCATTTCTGGAATTCCAGCGAGAATAAGGGTTCGAGATGATGTAGTAAAGATGGCTGAAATCAATTTTTTATGCGTTCATAAGAAACTTAGATCAAAACGGCTTGCACCAGTTATGATTAAGGAGGTGACTAGGCGTGTCCACCTGGAAAATATTTGGCAAGCAGCTTACACTGCTGGAGTGGTCCTCCCGACTCCTATTGCAACCTGTCAGTATTGGCACAGGTCACTGAATCCAAAGAAGCTAATAGATGTTGGGTTTTCTAGGTTGGGTGCTAGGATGACAATGAGCCGGACAATAAAATTGTATAAACTCCCAGAATCTACAGCAGCCCCTGGCTTCAGGGAAATGGAGTTACGAGATATTCCTGCGGTAACTCGATTACTTAGAAACTACTTGAGCCAGTTTGGTGTAGCACCTGATCTTGATGAAGATGATGTGGAGCATTGGCTTCTTCCAAAAGAGAATGTTGTTGACAGCTACTTGGTTGAAAGCCCTGAGACACATGATATCACTGACTTCTGCAGCTTTTACACACTTCCTTCAACGATTCTTGGTCATCAGAGTTACTCTCTTCTGAAGGCCGCTTATTCGTATTATAATGTTTCTACTCGGACTCCTTTGCTTCAGCTAATGAATGATGCGCTTATTGTGGCCAAGCAGAAGGACTTTGATGTCTTCAATGCTTTGGATGTTATGCAAAATGAGTCGTTTCTGAAAGAACTTAAATTTGGCCCTGGTGATGGACAACTTCATTATTACTTCTACAATTATAGAGTTAGACAAGCTTTAAAGCCCTCTGAACTGGGTCTTGTGCTTTTGTAATATGCAGTAGTTGTGGTACTCAGTTTATTGCTGTAAACTAGAAGGGCAAAATTTTGTTTTTTCTTTTTTACATCTCAGTGTTGATACCGATTGCATTTGTAGAATGTTGGTGGTTGCTACTGTGGCTTAGAGTTGAAGGGAGCAGTTGACGTAACGAGGTTCAGTAATTGATTTATCTTTCTATCTTGTGAATCTTCTATGAAAAGAATGCTTAATTATTGATTCTCATTTATCTGTCTAACTTGTGAGTATGCCATTAATGGGTTTGTGCTTTGTTGTCGCTTTTTGTTTATGAAAGATTTATTAGTATCAGTAGTAATTATTGATTAGAGTGGTATGAAGTATAAATGACAAGATTAGAGGTATAAATATTATATTTGAGAAGACAGGATAAGGTATTTTAATGCTATCGTATAAATATTTGATATGTGGTATAAAGAATAGGTTATTCTATTTATGGTATGTTTATTATCTGAAGGTAGAACAAGTAATTAGGTGATAAATGGAATAATAAAATTTTAAATGATAGATTTATAAAAAAAGAAATATATAAATGATTATGCTGTTTATATACGGAGAAACTTAAAAATAATCTTTAGGAAATCATTAAAATAGACAATACTATTATGATTTATGATCGGAGATTGTCAATCCATTCATATGGGGAAGGACGGTGCTAGCATCTAAATGATCCCGCATCAGTCATCTCCATGTAACTTGGGAGGATAGAATTGTTGCCAGGATCTGAGATGAATGGCAATTTTTTGGCTCAAATAGAAGGCTAAACAAAAAACTCACCTAGGAACTATGCGCTATCATTGGCTAACATAAGACATTGTGGCATTCACATCAGTTCAGAATCCCCATTATTTAAAATAATCCAACTGTTTATTACATTGAAAGTTGATCACATACACCATCAGCCACACTGCCAGCCACTGAAACTTGAATACAGAGCTTCACACTAGAAAACCAATGCTCAAATCAACTTATTTGTCACACTTGATCGAAGAAAAAAGAAAAAGAGAGCTAGATAGTAGACATAAATATACATGCATTTTTGAGTCTTGAATGCCAATCACATACACGAGCAATGTGCAATCACCTTAGACTATTACTTGGGGAATATGTGCTATCTTGGGCCAATCTTCACCAGTTTCCTTCTTGCATCTCACTTTCAATAAAGAACAAAAAATGATCCTCAATCGCAGCAGAGAATTGGGAAGTCCACTTTTGGGGAGTGAAGCCAGTTTAGGGCAACTATTCAATTCCAAAATCCGCAGAGATGTGAGGTTTTGTACCCAAATTGGTAACCTCCTGCCTTGATAACCAGTTATGTTTAACTGCTCCAGGTTACTATGAGGTTCCAGAGTATCCAACACCTCCTCATCCCTACTAGCATCTCTGTCGCCACTCAAGAAGAGAGGTGACCATTGATATGTCAGGTTAGTGAGGAAGGGTTTGTTCTTCATGTTTGCCTCCTTGGCTTCCTCTCCGGAACCCACATTTTCGAGACTGAAGATGGTAAGCTCCCCCTTCAAATCAGTCATGAACTTCAACTCCGAAATTCTGTATCCAATCTCCCTCCCCACAACGAATCTCTCCAACTTTTGGAGTTTCCTCAGGTTCCCAACATGTGAAATTGCATTGGAAGGTAAGGAGATACAGTAATCTAGATTAAGGAATCTGATATTGATGAGCTTGTTAATGTCTCTTGGCAACTGAGTGATACGATTGCAGTGGCGGAGATTCAGAGTGTGTAGGTTGTAGAGCCTGGAAATAGAGTCGGGTAGCTTCCGAAGGGGAGTGTAAGAGAGATCAAGAAAGCGTAAGAGCTTTAAATTGGTGATGGATTCCGGAAGCATTTCGATCATGCAGCCTTCCAGCCTCAAAACACGCAAGAACCTGCACTCAAGAAAAAGATGAAGTCGCTCGGTAGGGAAAGCCTCTCCCACTTGCACCTCTTCATGGCGCTTATCGTTGAACAGATCTATATACAAGAAGGACCTTAAGTTATTCTTGTCTTTATAGAGCTCTTCCCAGTTCACCAATGGCACCTCATTGAGACCAACCAGAGACGAATGACGGGCACTTTGCAAAACTACAGATGCTTGTCCTTCCACCGTCCTCAAATATTTTTCACCAGAAACTGCCTCTGCAAGATTGAGAGCCGTGTCATGCATTTTGAATCTGGGTTTGTCCCTCCATAAAGAATCCAAACAGAGAAAAGACATGACCAGTAGATTATAAAAAAGCGCCATGGATTTTTCTTTCTGCTTGCATTCATGGTCTTGTATGTACCCTTCTCCAATCCACAGCTCACCCAGTTCATTTTCCTGAAACAAGTAGTCTCTTGGAAACAGAGAACAATATTTGAAACACATCTTCAGGTTTGCTGGGAATTGCTGGTAGCATATCATTAAAGCAGGAAAAACAGTATCGTTACTGCCGTTTTCTGCTATGTTCCATGTTGAGCTTTCCAATACTGACTTCCATTCACTTTCGTTCCTGTTGTTGCAGAGGAGGCCCCCTAGGGCCTTCGCTGCCAAAGGGAAGCCTCTGCATTTCTCTGCAATTTTTGCTCCTATCTCTATCAGATTTGGGTATCTTTGGATACTGTCTTCATCCATAGCCTTTACATAAAACAACTTGGAGCAATCTTCTTGGGACAAACGTTCCAAATGAAATGGACTTGTGCCTAAGTTTGATCCGATCTTCTCACTTGGTGTAGTTACTATAATTTTACTCTGTTTATGTCCTTCTCTGAAGGTTCGTAATAGCTTCTTCCAGTTTGGATTGTCGTCTCTTACATTGTCCAGCACCAGTAAAAACCTGTTATTTCTGATCAAATCTTGAAACCTCATCTTCTCTTCCGTCTCACCTTCAAAAAACCCTGTGGCTGAAATTAAAATTTCTATGATAATCTTGTCCTCATTCAGATCAGGGGAGGCACTGAACCACCAGCGGTGTTTGAAATGTTGCTTTACTTCATT
Organism: Aristolochia contorta; assembly: GCA_022405105.1. Taxonomy (NCBI): domain Eukaryota; kingdom Viridiplantae; phylum Streptophyta; class Magnoliopsida; order Piperales; family Aristolochiaceae; genus Aristolochia; species Aristolochia contorta. The sequence continues at coordinate 5,956,594 of CM039669.1, read as the reverse complement.
GCTTTCAGACACGAACCGAGCAAATGCAGTCTTACCCGTGCCATCAGGAGCCACGATTGGAATGACGGAAGGAGAGTTTCCGTCGAATTTATCTGATAATAATTCTTCTAGTAATTTGTTTTTATCTTCTTCTCTCCCTAAAATAATTGAATCAACCCTTACAAGGTGCTGCAGTTGTTCATCATTGACCTGCATGAGGGCCTTCTCACTCGCTTCCATTAGATGAAGGCGACGAAAATCCTTCACGATTTTATCTATTCTTTTCCGTGAACTTCTTAGCTTGTATCCTATCTCATTTTGATAAACTGGGGTTTCAGAGCTGAAACAGGAACAGAGAGTGTTTACCTTCTTTTTCCTTCTTGACTCTGCTCCTTTCTCTTGTTTCTGTTCCTCCTTCCTCTGGGTAGAAGCGTCTCCATCCTCTCTTTTGGTTTCTAGAGCTTCCACGATGAACTCTTCTACATTGTCTTCTGCATCGTTTGCCACATCCTGAAGCCGCAGGAGCCAATTTTTCACTGAGGTAGATGATAGTTGCTTTCTCTCAGCATCTACAACCACTGACTGGATCACAGTCATTGATTTGAGAAGAGATTCAAGTTCCTCTTCGACACCCCATACGAATTTGATTTCTTCTTCAGATGCTGATTTCAGGCTGTGGATCAGTGCATCAATGGTGGGGGACACGATTATTTCTTCCATTCTTTTGAGGATATTGCTTAATGAGAATACAGGGTACGAAGAAAAATGTCTTTAGGGATTGTCTTTGTAGAGATAAAATCTTTTATCTTGGAAGAAATTGAAATGGACTGGCTTGGAGCTTCGTCAAATAATATACTGAAACTCTGAGAACCGGCAGACAGAAGGAAAAGTATAAAGGAGAGAAGGACGTTACAGAAGGAAAAGTATAGAGGAGAGAAGGACCTATCATCTTTGTTCTTTACTTCAATTATAGAGAGGATAAACGTTATTCTGTTTTCAATCGAACACTTTTACTCTCTTTATTCTTTGTCAATTTCATCTGTCTAAGCATCAAACGAGGTACCATAAAAATGAACTTGTGGCTTGGAAAAAATAAAAGGTAAGGGATAAAAGAAGATGCGGCTAATGTAAGCTTGAGGGAGGTAGTGAAAACTCGGTAGAGCTTAAAGCTGGTAGTAAACAGGTTAGGGGGTTCCCCACATGCTTAGATATTCTTTCTCATGGAGACCCAAATGTTAGACAAGCGTGGAACCTCATTGTCCCCATTTATTCATTATTAATTTATTCAGCAACGGAGAATCACAACTTGTCCTTCAAACAATGGACTATTTTAACTCAGTGTTTATTATGATGTAAAAATTGGAAGACATCTTTAACAGTTCACACAACCTGGTTACACCCGGAATTAAAATGGGATCATTGGTATTAATTCTAAAGGGTGAGTTAAAAAGTGAGCTTAGCTTCCTCTTTTTTGGGTGTTTATTAAATTTTAATGTATAATAAATTGAAGAAACAAATATTTCTCACTAGTTTATCAATACTTAGTTACCAACAATGCAAAGAACGAACAAACCTCCCTGCAATTCCCCGGGCAAGAAGACACGCCAAGCTTAAAAAGGACTCTTTTACAAACAATAAAGATTGAGAGATGACTCTTACAAGCGTGGAGGAAACCGCTTCTTCGTCACTGCTACATTCCATATTAAAGACTCAGAGATGCAAGCAGACCTCGATTTCTACTCGGACTCCTTTGCTTCAGTTGTTGAATGATGCGCTTATTGTGGCTAAGCAGGACTATGATGTCTTCAATGTTTTGGATGTTATGCAAAATGAGTCGTTTCTGAAAGAACTTAAATCTGGCCCTGGTGATGGACAACTTCATTATTACTTGCACAATTATAGAGTTAAACAAGCATTAAAACCCTTTGAACTGGGCCTTGTGCTTTTGTTATCTGCATGCAGTCGTTGTGGTACTAAGTTTATTGCGGTTAACTAGAAGGGCAAAATTTGGTTTTTGCTTTTTTACATCTCAGTGTTGATGCCAAGCTCATTCGTAGAATGTTGGTGGTTTCTATTATGTGGCTTAGAGATGAAGCGGCCAGATGAGGTAATGATGTTCAGTTATTGATTTATCTTTCTAGCTTGTGAGTCTTCCATTAAAAAGAATGTTTAATTATTGATTCCCATCTATTTAACTTGTGAGCATACCATTGATGGGTTTGTGCTCCGTTGTTGCTTCTTATTTATCAAAGATTTATTTGTATGAGAAGTAATTATATATAGATAAGAGTGTTATGGAGCATAAATGATAAGATTAGAGATATTGATTTTTTTTTTTATAGGAAGATGGAATAAGCTATTATATTACTATCTTATGAGTATTTAATACATGGGTATTTGGTACAAAGAATACGTTATTCTATTTATTGTCTTTTTATTTATAGGAAAGTAGAACAAGTAATTAGGTGATAAATGGAATAATAAAAGTTAACCGATAAATTTATAGAACAATAAAATATATAAATGATTATGTAGTTATAAACTTAGATACTTAAAAAATTAATAATCTTAGAAAAATCATTAAAACAGTCAATTACATTATGACTTTATAAACCAAGATTGTCGCTTAAATTATATGGGAAGGTGGGAACTAGCAGCTAAATAAGCCCCATATCTCCATGTAACTTAGAGGATAGATTGTTTCTAGGATCTCCATGTAATGATATTCAACTATTCTTTCTGAAATGAATGGCTCTAAACTTACTGTCGAACTATATATGTGCTATCATTGGCTAACATAAGATATTGTGGCATTCAAATCAGTTCAAAATCCCCATTTTTTAAAAGAATCAAATTGTTTATTACATTGAAAGTTGATCACAGAAGCATACACCACCATCTATTACATTGAAAGTTCATCACAGAGGCATACACCACCCGGCACGCCTCCACCCACTGAAACTTGAACACAAAGCCTCACAGTGTTCCTAGAAACCCCATGCTCAAATACAACTTTATTTGTCACACTTAATCAAAGAAAAAAGAAAAAGATAAAACTAGACAGTAGCCATAAAAAGAGTACGCGCATTGTGAGTCTTGAATGCCAATCACATACGGGAACATTGTGTGATCAGTAACTTTTAGGGGAGACTTCTACTTGGGGAACATGTGCTATCTTGGGCCAATCTTCACCAGTTTCCTTCTTGCATCTCGCTCCCAGTAAAGGACACCACATGATCCTCAAACACTGTAGAGAACTGGGAAGTCCATTTTCTGGCAGTGAAGCCAGTTTCCGGCAAGTACGTAATTCCAAACTCCGTAGAGACGTGAGGTTCTGTAGCCACATTGGTAACCTCCTCCCTTGATAACCAAATATGCTTAAGCGCGTCAGGTTACTATGAGGTTCCAGAGAATCCAACACCTCCTCATCCCCACTAGCATCTCTGTCACCAAGGATATACGACGCCCATTCATATGAGAGGTTAGTGAGGAAGGGTTTCTTCTTCATGTTAGCTTCCTTGGCCTCCTCCCCAGAAGCCACATTTTCAAGCCAGACGACGGTGAGCTCCCCCTTCAAATCAGTCATGAACTTCAACTCCGAAATTCTGTATCCAGGCTCTCCCCCCACAACGAATCTCTGCAAGTTTTGTAGTTTCCTCAGGTTCCCAATATGTGAAATTTTATCGAGTGAGATGTTGTGCCCCAGATTAATGAATCTGAGATTGATGAGCTTGTTGATGTCTTTCGGCAATTGGGTAGTGTTCAAGCAGTAGTGGAGATTCAGAGTGTGTAGATTGTACAGCCTGCAAATAGAGTCGGGCAGCTTTTGGAGGGGATTGTATGAGAGATCAAGAAAGCGTAAGAACTTTAAATTGGCGATGGATTCCGGAAGCATTTGGATCATGCAACCTTGCAGCCTCAAAACACGCAAGAACCTGCACTGAAGCAAATGATGAAGCCGCTCGGGAGGTAAAGCCCCTTCAAAATACCCCTCTTCATGGCGCCTATTATTAAACAGATCTATATATAGGAAGGACCTTAATTTAATCTTGTCTTTATAGAGCTCTACCATGTTCACCAATGGCACCTCATTGACCCACACTAGAGACGAATGACGGGCACTTTGAGGATCTACAGAAGGTTGTCCTTCCACTGTCCTCGAAAATTTTTCACCAGAAACTGCCTCTGCAAGATCTAGAGCCGTGTCGTGCATTTTGAATCTAGGTTTGTCCCTCCAGAATGAATCCAAAGAGAAGAAACACATGAGCAGCAGATCATGAAAAAGCGCCGTTGATTTTTCTTTCTGCTTGCATTCATGGTCTTGTATGTACCCTTCTCCAATCCACAGCTCACCCAGCTCATTTTTTTCAAACAAGTAGCCTCTTGGAAACAGAGAACAATATTTGAAACACATCTTCAGATTTGCTGGGAATTGCTGGTAGCATATCATTAAAGCAGGCAAAACAATATCGTTACAGCCGCTTTCTGCTATGTTCCATGTGGGGCTTTCCAAGACTGACTTCCATTCACTTTCATTCCTGTTGTTGCAGAGGAGGCCCCCCAGGGCCTTTGCTGCCAAAGGGAAGCCCCTGCATTTCTCTGCAATTTTTCCTCCTCTCTCTCTCAGATTTGGGTATCTTTGGAAATTGTCTTCATCCAAAGCCTTTGCATAAAACAACTTGGAGCAATCTTCGTGGGACAAACCTTCCAAATGAAATGGTGGCCTTGTCCCTAAGATTGATCCAATCTTCTCACTTGGTGTAGTTACCATAATTTTACTCTGGTTATGTCCTTTTCTGAAGGTTCGTAATAGCTTCTTCCAGTTTGGATTGTCGTCTCTTACATTGTCCAGCACCAGTAAAAACCTGTTATTTCTGATCAAATCTTGAAACCTCATCTTCTCTTCCGTCACACCTTCAAAAAACCCTGTGGCTGAAATTAAAATTTCTATGATAATCTTGTCCTCATTCAGATCAGGGGAGGCACTGAACCAGCAGCGGTGTTTGAAATGTTGCTTTACTTCATTGCTTTCATACACAAACCGAGCAAATGCTGTCTTACCCATGCCATCAGGAGCCACGATTGGAATGACTGAAGGAAAGTTTACACCGAGTTCATCTGATAATAACTCTTCCAGTAATTTTTTTTTTTCTTCTTCTCTCCCCAAAATAAGGGAATCAACCCTTTCAGAGTTCTGCAGTTGTTCATCATTGACCTGCATGAGGGCCTTCTCACTCGCTTCCATTAGACCAAGGCGACGAAAATCCTTTACGATTTTGTCTATTCTTTTCCGTGAACTTCTTAGCTTGTATCCTATCTCATTTTGATAAACTGGGGTTTCAGAGCTGAAACAGGAACAGAGAGTGTTTACCTTCTTTTTCCTTCTTGACTCTGCTCCTTTCTCTTGTTTCTGTTCCTCCTTCCTCTGGGTAGAAGCGTCTCCCTCCTCGCTTTTCCCATCTACAGCTTCGACGATGAACTCCTCTACAATGTCTTCTGTATCGTTAGCCACATCCTGAAGCCGTAGGAGCCAATTTTTTACTGGGGTAGATGATAATTGCTTTCTCTCTGCATCTACAACCACTGACTTGATCGCAGTCATTGATTTGAGAAGAGATTCAAGTTCCTCATGAACACCCCACACAAATTTGATTTCTTCTTCTGATGCTGATATCAGGCTATGGATCAGTGCATCTATGGTGGGGGACACGATTATTTCTTCCATTCCTCAGAAGAATTGCTTAATGAGGATACATGATAGGAAGAAAAAACAATTTAAGGTAATTCTCTCAGCCTGACAGGGAAACTTACTGGGGGGAAGAACATAAAACAGAAAGCGGAGAGAAGATAGAATCTTTTATCTTCGAAGAAATTGAAATGGACTGTCTTGGAGCTTCATCAAATAATATACAGTAACTCAGGGAAACCTGCAGTTTGTTTTGTTTCTTTCCTCTCACCACAAAAGGAAAAGTATAAAGGTGAGAAGGACCTATCATCTTTAATCTTTACTTCAATTATAGAGAGGGTAAACATTATCCTGTTCTCAATGGAACGCTTTTACTCCTCACTTTTTTTTTTTTTTTTGTCATCTTCATCTGTGTAAGCATCAAATGAGAAACCATAAAATAGAACTTGTGGCTTCGAAAAAAGCAAAAGCTTAGGAATGTGAGCTTGAGGGAGGTACTGAAAACTCGGTAGAGACTCAATGTTGTAAAAAAAGCTCAGACATGCTTACATATACTTTCGCACGGAGACCTAAATGTTAGACAAGCGTGGGAGCAGCATTGGCCCCTTTATAGGCATCAACGTATATGGTAAAGAGATAAAACAAGGGATAGAGTTGCAACCCCACGCTTCTTTTCTTCTGTTATTTATTCAGCAAAAGGAGAAACATCTTATCGTTCAAACAGTAGACAATTTTAATTCAGTGGTATTATGATGTAAACATTGGAAGACATCTTTAACAGTTCACACATGCAACTACCTGTTCTGGTTTATCATACTCAACCACCTTCCAAAGATTTTTGTTACACCCATAATTAAAATGGGATCATTTGTATTAATTATAAAGGGTGAGTTAAAGAGTGAACTTAGCGACATCTTTTGGGTTTTTATTAAATTTTAACGTATGATAAAATGAAGAAAAAAATATTTTTCACTAGTTTATCAAGACTTTAAACATAGAAGTCCAAATTATAGGGGTGAGCAGGATCGTCACTTTTGATCGTTCGGTCCAATCAATTGCCAAGAACATATCATACTAAAAAGAGCCAGATCGAACAGCAAGCCGTTTCACTTGCTAATCTCAGATACCAACAACGCAAAGAAAGAACAAACCTCCATGCTAATCGCCGGGCAAGAAGACAGTACGCCACGCTAAAAAAGGACTCTTTTACAAGCAATAAAGACTGAGAGATACTCATACCAACACGTGGAGGAAACAGCTTCTTCTTCCCTTCTAACACTCCATATTAAAGACAGAGAGATGCAAGCAGACCTCGATTTCTACACTCATGGAGTGAAAGTTTCTTCGACGTACTTGTCCAAGATCCCATCCAGATGCTTGTTTGTGTTTCCCACTACTCTCCCAATCTTTAAGACGGATTTGAATTGCTCAGAGTTCCGTTGGGTTTGACTATATGAAGTGACAAGTAACCAGGTTTTCACAAATTTCTTCCATGTTACCACTTCTTTCTTCCTTCTCGTCTATATATTTCTGACATGTTGCAGGGGAGTCTCTCTTGGGTACTAATTGTCTAGGATCTGTGCATGAGATCATGGCGTCCTGGAATTCTCTCCCTCTCGAGATTGTATATCAGGTTCTGGGATGGGTTGCTTTCGTTGCTTGGTCTTTGAGTTTCTACCCTCAAGTCATTCTCAATTACAGGAGAAGAAGGTAATTACAATGTGGTCGTTCCCAGTCCTTAATTTTCTCGATCGATTTAATTTCATGGCCTTTCGTGTTTGTGCGAGCTTAGGTTCTGGGTTTCTGGGTTTGTTCTTTTGTCTTCTACAGCGTGGTTGGGTTGAACTTCGATTTCTTGGTTCTGAACATGACAAAACACTCTTCTTACCTCATCTACAATGCGTGTCTCTTCTTCAGTCCGGTTATTCAGAGGCAATATAGAGAGAAATATGGACCCAGAGAGGTTATCTCTCTTCCAGTTCTTCTTCTTCATCTTACATATGTATAAAAAAAATGGTACTGTTTTAGCTTTTGCATGCAGCTCTTGCAATATTCTCTGATAATACAGAGCTTCTCTCTGTTCTCTGCTTTGATTCCTCTTATCATGAGGAAAACTCTGATCAACTACCTTGTTTGTTTCTCCCCTACGTTTTACCAGATGATTCCAGTAGGAGCCAACGACGTGGCCTTCTCAATCCATGCTGTTTTGCTAACAGCAACTACCTTGTGCCAAGTTCTCATCTACGAGGTAATTAATAACCCTGTTCTTCATTTTCTGCCATTTTATAAGCTCTTCCAAATTGTTGACATGTTAGTTTATGTTTAATTGTTCATGTCCATGGTGCAGAGAGGAAGACAGAAGGTTTCAAACACCTGCATTTCATTAACTTCTATCGTGTGGATATCTGCTTTTATCTGCACTGGGATAGCATGGGCACATCATAAATGGCTTTGGCTTGTCAATATTTTCAAGTAAATGCCTCCGTGCCACTGCAGACATCTATTAATTTCCTTTCCTTACCTCCATCTTATTTTATCAGGATCTGAGCCATGCTTTAGTTATGGTAGTTTGATCTTCACCTGTTCTTATCTCTTGCAGCATGATCCAAGTTGTCATGACAGCCATCAAATACATCCCCCAGGTCTCAGTTATAGATTTTTGTACAAACTTTACTCTTCACATTTAAAAACGTTTCTCAGTTAGCTTAAATGTTTCTTTGCTAGAAATTTGAAGTTTGAAGTTGCTATATTGCACTACATATCCAAGGGAGCTTGAAAAAGTTACACCTATATGTAGTTGCAGTACTTACACAATTTCCAGTGATCTTACATCCACTAACTTTTATTTTGCTTCAGGCCGTCATGAATTTCAGGAGGAAAAGCACGGAAGGGTGGAGTATTGGTAACATCATATTGGATTTGCTTGGAGGTTTAACCAACTTCGCTCAGATGGCTGTGCAATCTATAGATCAATGTAAGTTTCCCAATCATTCTACTGACATTTGAAACTTTGCAATTAGTAATTAACTGCGAGAAGCAGCAAATGATCACTATGCTGTGAAAATTAGAGAATTAGTAGTCTTTAAAAATCAAATAACCAATATGAGTGGTTAAATCTTATATCCTGTTCAAGTTTTCTATTTTTCTTTGCTGAACCAAGTTAATTAGCAAATTATACTTTTTTTCTGTTTATATTCTGCTGTTTCCTGCAGCTACATTTGTGAACTTCTATGGCAACATTGGCAAGACACTGCTTTCCCTGGTACACAATCCAACTCCATTTCAGTAATTGAATTGCATATTAATACAAGTAGTATATTTTCCACCATGCTCTCTTAAATTCTGCAATATGTTTCAGGAAGTAGTGTTTTTCGACCTTCTCTTCATTTTCCAGCATTGTGTGCTGTATCCCACAAAAAAGGGACTGCCCATTTCTGATCAAGAGAAGGTTGAACAGCTTGAAGATTTAGATTTAAAGCCCTCTGAACGCTGATCAACGCAGAGATTTCAAGTGCCTAAACTGCTGCTTTGCCACTGTAAGATAACAGATTCAACCTGGAGACCGATATCCTACCAGAGTTTGCTGTGTGCAAGCCGGTATTAGACTTTTTTTTTTAAAACCCTATTTCCCTAATTCATTTTAAGAAAAGAAAGGGAAAGTTAATTAGAGTCAATGGATGGGGAAACTTTAAAATCAGAAGGGTTGATGGCTGTGCAAGGCTTATGTGGTACTCTGTTAGATATTAGTCCCAAATAAAAATACGGATAAAAAAATCCTGTAAAAATATGGATAAAAAATCATGACTTATTATTAATAGGAAGAGCGGTGATATAAGTACTGTGAGTTTTTACTTCTAAGACTTTACATCCTGACATGGCGTCCATATTACAGCTTAGTAAGAGATAAACCTGGAGATAAAATTTGAAAGATTTTAATTTTTTAATAAAATATTATCAACCTATTCTATGTGTAAATCCTAAATCCTAGATTTTCTCCTACCTAGACTATCAATTATGCAGCCACGCTAGGAAGTAAAACCTCGAAGTAAAATTAGGAAGTACTAATATCATTTTGCTTAATAGGAAATAGGTTTCTAACTTTAGTTAATTATTTTGGATATGTACACCTCGCATCCAACTTTACAACTAGCTAGAGAAAACAAAGAATCACAAATAATTTTACACAGTTGTGAAACCATGCAATACTAGCAACAAGGTTTTATTTGAACAACATCTACAAACAATTAATACACAATAAAGTTTGGCCGACGATTAAATTCCCTCACCACGAACATGTGAATTGCCTTGAGGAGCAGGATAATGGCCGCCGCCGGACCGCAGGATGAGAGCATCCCTCTTCTCCATGGTCGACGCATAATTACTCCAAATTAACTTACAACTGCCATGAATTCCGGGATGATCAGAATCCCTACTAGTACCTGCAGGGACTGGACGAACTGCCTCACCCCCAAGCACCAGAAGCAGCACAAACACGGAGACCATGAATATCTTAGCAGCTGCAAGACGAACCTCCATTTTCTCTGTGAGCGAGTTAAGGGTGGGAACAGCTCAGTTATATATATAGGAAATAGGAAGCTATCCCTGTCCTTAAGACATTTTTCTATGACAAAGTCCAGTACTCAGTCACAAGTACTGACCCTGTTTGATTCATTTCAAACAAATGTGAAGTTTTCTAGTGACTTAGTCCAATTGGACTGTGGGAGGTCTCCAACTTTGAATGGCGGCCTGGGGTTCTGATCATTTTCAGAACAAGGACATATATATATATATATATATATATATATATATATATACACACTCTGGGAGGTTTTCGTCGATCTCCACATTTTGAGATTACTTGGAACGTTTCAGAAACCGCGTAACAAGTTAATAAAAAATGTACTTTGATCAGTTTTAATATGATTATTCATGCCGTATATTATAATATAGTAGCTTAATCTTTTAGGATATTTAAACAGTACCTCAGCCGCCTATAAGGATATTATAAATTTCTAAAAAAACCTTAGAGCAATCACTCGATAGATACGATCGTTGAGACGCCGAAAAAGTCCATTCTGGTTCCTGGGTCGAGTTGAAGGAGATAAAATCAGCCTTGCTTGTGAGGTGATGATATACCTTTTGATTTTTTATATGGAGGTAAGAATGGGGGAACAGCTGAACGGGAACCTGTACAATGTACAGCCCTGATAAGTTTAAAAAAAGTTAAAGATGACTAGTCAAAGGGAGAATAAGTTCTTTGGAAATGGTTAAGATTTCTTAAAAGTATCAATGAGAACTAATTGTTGATGTGCCCACCTTTTGTGTTTCTGGGAAAAACATAGAGATGGTCAAAAGCTCGCTATACAAATGTTATTAAGAAATCATGCATGGTTCAAAAAGAGAAGGAATGAGCTTTGGGTATGGTAGTGGTGGTATACCTATAACTAGGTAGCACCCATGGAATCTTGAATATTCATTAATCATCTCTTTAATTTGGCTTCCTCTTGCCAATAGAGTTATTCAATTTACGATAGTGGTAACTAATGTACTTCTTTTAACGTAACTAGCATACTTATATAGATTCTCAAGGTGGCTTATATAAAGTTTTAAATTTTGTTATTTTCCAAAATGAGAGAATCCATTTTCATGGATTAAGTTAAGCTAAGTAAACAACAACAATGTGTGACACATTCATTTTTGGAGTAATTAGAGGACAATCAGAGTCACTAGCTCCTTCACAAGGGTCTTACATGATATGCCAAAAGATGCTTATACGTTTTTACAGCAAAGGCTAGTTCTTCCAAGGGAAGTGCCAAACAATATCCTAAGGAATTAAACCAGACGCTACACAACATTCAGTCCTGCTTGAGCAGGATCATCATTATTGTCATATAACTAAATTAATCAGAATGACAAACAATATCCGTGATGGGGTTGTAATTGAACAATACTTGGAAAAGAATTAAAGAACATCAAATTTGGCCAACTGAATTAATGACCGCGGCCACGTTCATGTCCTTGAGGAGCAGGATTTCCACCGCCTCCACCAGAGCGCAGGACGAGAGCACCCATCGTTTCCATGGTTGTTGTAATATTGTAACTCTAATTAAGCTTAGATCCATCAATTCCAGCAATACCAAAATTGTCACCGCGGCCACCTCCGGGGACTGGACGAGCTGCCGCACCACCTAGTACCAGGAGGAGCACGAACACGACGAGTACTACACATAATATCTTGCCTGCACCACGACGACGACGAACCTCCATTTTTCCCAGTTAGCGAGCGAGCAAATTAAGGCTAGCACCTGCCCTGATACATTATATAGGAACAACCCGTCGCCGTCTTCTCACATTGTTTTATAATTACAGATCAGTCCAACGGAGGTCCGGCTTAGTCTGTCTTGACTTATTTCAAACAAATTAATGTGAACTTTTCTAATGACCGAGTCCAATTATCCTACACACATATATTCCAACTTTGAATGAATGATTTGGGTTTTGATTTTCTGAACGAGGACTCTAGGAGGTCTTAGTCTATTTAATATCTTACTCATTATTTTTAATTACTTAATTGGAACGTTAAGTAATCACGTAAGAATTGTAAATAAACAATATATTTTGATCAATAATAGTATTATTATACATGTCGCATGTGGGTATTTCCAGGTTATAACATACCCTGATCCGTATAGGGCGACGGTCGATGGCCGGACTCCACACCCTAGACAAGTCGGCTTGGCCCCCGCCCATTGGGTAAACCGGCAACGGGCCTAATTTCATCCGTAGCCCAAACCCTGTTTTCTACAAGTATACCCTAGAAATATTTGTCCTATAATATTCTTAAGAGTGGTGATATGCGTACTGTCAAATTTTACTGTGAGTGTTTATAGCGTGACTTGGCATCCTCATTGGCAGTTCAGATAAGAGATAAAGTAGGAAATATCTTCCTATTCTATAGGTATATAAGCCTAAACTCTAGACCATATATGGACTACCAAAAATACCTATCTGATGTACATGACTTAACCAATCAATCTGAGACATACCTAGGGTTTATCCTTTATAATTTAGGATTTTATAAAATAAAGAATATTTTATTATTTTTATTAGTTTCTAATTGGCTGGTTACATCAAGTACATTGTACGGGTATTACAGCTAGCATTATTGATTCTTAAATGAAAAATGATATCAGTACTTCTTGATTTTACTTTGAGGTTTTACATCATGACGTGGCTGCATAGTTGGCGGTCTAAATAAGAGAAAATTTAGGGTTTAGGGTTTACCATTAAGGTATGGCGGTCTAAATAAACAAGAGGGAAAAACTCACCCCTTTCGGCGGGTTTAACCATCAAGGTATGCAAATCTGTATCCACGATATGTATCCGTATCCGTATCCTTAAGGTCCGATGCATTCCGTATCTCTGATAATGCGAACCTTGTTTACCATAGAATAGGTAGATAATGTTTTATTAAAAAAAAAAATCTTGCAGATTTTAACTCCGAGTTTATCGACGCCACGTCAGGATGTAAACTCTTGGAAGTAAAATGCCAGAGTACTTATATCACCATTCTTCTTAAATACCCATAACAAATTTCTAGCCTAAGAATTTTAGATAAAAAGTTTTCAACACATGATCATGCATGCTCCCTGTGTGACAACTCTAAACTTCTCAAAAAACACTTGAGCATATGCTCGCGACTCTATTCTGATTTAACAAACTCAATCGTCAGGAATTCTTGGTTGATGGGTTGCAAAGAATTTGCTTAATTATGTAGCTGGAAGGATAAAACAACACTATGTTATAACAAGTGACCGGATATGAATCTAGAAAAGGTTCATCCAGCTTTTGGCGTGAACTATCTATAACTAGATTATAGGAGTAAATTTTATTAGTGTAAATCTTGTAAACAAATATTTTACTCTTACCGTGTTTCGTTGATTGTTGAAATATATAACTATATGATTGAATGAATGAAAAAAGAAGATTATTATCATGGTATCGGAGCAGGTACTTCTCTGTTGCTGAAACGTGGAATTTGCAACTCGAGGTCCTTCTGTGTTCTGCCCCTTCTGTGTTTTGCCCCTTCTGTGTTCTGCCCCTTCTGTGTTTTGGGTCGATTTTACTGCAGCACGCTCTCTCTACGTTCCTCCAAAGATTCGATGAGAGGTGACGACTTGAGAACAAGGAAAGAAGAGAAGGGTCGCCTTTCCTCCTGTTCCCGTTCCATCGAAACTTCGCGTGAGAGACCTGGACTTCGGCTTGAGGATTTTGTGACTCTGCAGACCGAGCTTCGCACAAGAACACCTAGCTAGGTCGTTGTAATAATTTCCAGAAGATTAAGCCGGTTCGGTTCATCTAGATCTTGTCTGGTTCACATCAATTTGGTCTGGTTCACATCAATTTGGTCTTGGTTCAAAGCGATCTGGTCCGGTTCATCTTGACTAGTTCGATTCAACTCAGCTCCGTTCGATTCCATTTAACCAGATTTAGCAGAGCTCAGTGACTCAGTACAATATTTTTTGAAAATTTTCTCGCACTCTAACGCAGAATTGTCGACAACAGAGAATTGAAATCTGTTTTCTGCTTATTGAATCTCAGTCAAGAATATCCCGGTTCAGCTTGTGAAACTGTATTTTAATGACAACTAATATTTAACTGATCATTCAGTAACTATGAATGTTAATAGAGAAAAACTGGGACGACGGTATTTACACGCCAATTGCTAGTCTTTGTTAATATAAATACTGGTAACAGCAAAAGCTCCAACACACCGATATTGGACTCGACTTTTCCAGCCTCACAGCATGTTATATATAAAGAACGTTGTGCTCTCTAAGAAATATAACTGTCATAAGCCTTAATTTACTGTATAGGGTAATTACGTCCTTTTTATTGGAAATTTTGATAAGAGTTTTTTTATTGGAAATTTTGATAAGAGTTTTTTTATTGGAAATTTTGATAAGAGTTTTTTTATGGGAAATTTTGATAAGAGTTTTTTTATTGGAAATTTTATATTTCCGAGATTCACAAAAAGTGAGGGAATTAAACTAGCTAGATTTTTTTTTTCAGTTTTGACAGGCATAATATATAATTCCATATTAATCATCTATACATAGCCTTTATATGTGTAACATTCTTGTGCCATAACATTACTCGAGCACATATTCTTAAGTGTAGTCCAAATGTAATGTCGAGCACCAGTAAAAACCTTCTCTTATTCTCACGAAATCCTTAACCGGTAGCTTAGAATTAGTGCTATACCACCATAAATAAGTCCAAAAGTACATTATATGCATGAGGGGTTATTAATGTAGCAAAACTCAAAAGTTCAGCTTTCTACTGCTTCATTATGCAATCTGTATGAGCTAAATGTTTCTAACCAACAGTTCGAGAGCTAAATATTGTTTAGGCTCTGAGCTGCCTCAATTTACCACCCTTGTATTATTGAACTTGACCGATATAGTTTCTTCGTAGAATAATTTGTTGTTTCATTATGTGTTCTGACAAATTAAAATTTCTTTTTGATTATAGTTGTAACTATGCTATCATTAACACTAATTAAAGATTGAATGAAAATTTCCACTTGAAAATAGTGGAAATCAGGGGGACAACTTAAGAATTTAAAACACTATTTAAAACATTGAATGAAAGTTTCCACGTGAAAATAGTGAAAATCAGGGGAGAAAATTTGACAATTTAAAACAATAAGCAACAATTGAACAATTATCTTTTGATTCTTTGTTAACATGGAAATTTTTTGACAGAAGATTTGTGCTGCCACCCCAGCCATTTGCCAGCAAAAGGAGGTAGCCATTGGCTTGTTGTAGTAACTTTTGATAGTAGTATATTCATTATTACTATATCTTGAGTTATTACAAATACTGAAAAAGCCCACTCCGGACATGACATAGAGATTATCAGCAAGCTGTCTATTTAAAACGCCTGCTCTGAATTTATTGTATTTACATAGTAAGCATCACCAAACTTTTTCTGTTTAAAAGGTCTGCTGTTTAAAAGTGCACTGATCTCCCTGGTACTAATCCCTTTCAGTTTTAAATTGCAGATTAATGCAAGTAGTAGCACTATTCCAACATCATCTCAAAAATTCTACAATTTGTTTTCTGTAAGTACTGGTGTTTTTCAACCTTCTCTTCATTTTCCTGCACTATGTGCCGTATATATCCCACAAAGGGACTGCTTATTTCTGATCAAGAGAAGGTTCAACAGCTTGAAGATTTAGATTTGATGCCATTTGAATTTGATGATCAACACAGAGATGTCAAGTGCCTAAACTTCAGCTTTGCCACGGGAAGATAACAGATTCTACCTGAAGACTTAGATGTCCTACTAGATCGAGTTTGCTGTGTTCAAGCTGGTATTAGACATATTTTTTCATATCCTGCAAAAGTACAGATAAAAAAATTCTGACTTATATATTCTTAATGGGAAACAGGTTTCTAACTTTTGTTAGTCATTTTGGTTACACTTTTGACCCAACTTTACAACTAAATAAAACAAATAATCACAAACAATACTAGACAAAACCATGGAATGTGAACAATAGGGATTTTTTTTGAACAACATCTAAAAAAAATGAATGAACATTAATAACGTTTGGCCGACGATTATATTCCCTCGCCCCGAGAATGTGAATTGCCCTGAGGAGCAGGATAACCGCCGCTGCCGCCCGACCGCAAGATGAGAGCATCCCTCTTCTCCATGGTCGAAGCATAATTACTCCAAATTAGCTTATAACTGCCATGAATTCCGCGGTGATCAGAATCCCTACTACTTCCTGAAGGGACTGAACGAGCTGCCTCACAGCCGAGCACCAGAAGCAGCCCAAACACGAAAACCATGAATATCTTACCAGCTGCAAGACGAGCATCCATTTGTCTGTGAGCAAGCAAAGGGTGCCCAGTTATATATATAGGAGCTAGGAAGCCGTCCCCGTCATGGGACATATTTCTTTGACAGAGTCCGGTCAGTCACAAGTACTAACTCTGTTTGATTCATTTCAAACAAATATGAAGTTTTCTTATGACTCAGTCCAAATTGGACTGTGGGAGGTGATCTCCAACTTTGAATGACTTGGAGTCTGATCATTTTCAGAACAAGGGTATATTCTAGGAGAGAGGTCATCGTCGATCTCCATCATTTTGAGGTTACTTGGAACGTTTAATTTCAGAAACCGCATAAGAAGTTAACAAAATATGTATTTTGATCAATAATTATATGATTATTAATGTTGTATATAGTAGTTTATTCTTATACGATTTCAAACACTTCAGCATCCTATAAGAAAATTATAAAATTCTAAAAAGAAAAAACACTACTAGAGGAATCGCTTGATAAATATATACGATCATTACTAATCGGACACTGAAATGGTCCAACATTCCGGTTCCTGGGTGGGTTGAGTTAAAAGGAGATCATAAAAGCTGCCCTACTTGTAAGGTGATTTTGATCGATCTTTTGGTTTTTAACGGAGCTATGGATGGGGAATTGCAGAACTGGGAATTAATCTATACAGCCAAGATGGGTTTATGAAGGAAGTCAAAGATCATGATGATGAGTCAAATGACGGATAAATTCTTTGGAAAATGAACAAGTGTTTAATTGTACTCTATTTTTTGTGTTTCTGGGAAAATATACATAGATCAGATAGTCAAATTGTGGTCAGCTATATACACAAATATATCGAGATAAAATCTTGGTTTAAAATGTGAAGGAATGAGCTTTGGGTATATAAGGTGGTGGTTCCTTGGTGGGCCAAAAAATCTTATAAATTTAAAAATGTAATTTGTCTCTTTTAAGTTATATTATTTTATTTTGATTATTATCCAGTTCAAGTAATGTCAAGATAAATAATAGGAAAATGCTAGTTGAACCTATGCACAATACCTATCTGGCATACATATATAACTTAACCAACCAATTAGAAACACAATTGCCAAGGGTTTATCCTTTAAAATTTAAGATTTTATAAAATAAATATTGAGTAATGCTAGTTGCACCTTTGCGTAGTACCTATCCCACTTACATGTTAATCTAAACCCTTAAAAATATCAAAAAATATTTTATATTATAAAATCCTTTATTCTAAAGGATAAACCCTAGGCATCAATGGTTTAGATTAACATGTACGTGTGATAGGACTGTGCATAGATGCAACTACCATTTTCCATATTCTAAAGGATAAACCCTAAGCCTCAATGGTATAGACTAACATTTACATGGGATAGGTAATATGCATAGGTGCAACTTGCTTTTTATTATTATTTTAAATTTTCCTAGTTGGCTGGTTACGTCATGTATTGCAGCCTATGTTGCTAGTATTACTCTAAATAATAATACATAAAAAAATAATAACTTATTTAGTATAAGAAAGAGAGTAATGATAACTGCACCTAAGTCGCAATACCTTTGACATAACTAGCCAATGAAAAAATTTATAAAAATAATATATAATTTTTATTTTTTAAAATCCTAAATTCAAAAAGATAAACCCTAGGATGTCAGTACTGCCATATTTTCGTACATTTTACATAGTGGCATAGCAATGTAGTTGGTGGTCCAAGTAAGAAAAAATCTTAACGATTTTATTTTTAAATTTATATCTTACTTGGACTGGAACGTGGATGTCACATCCGGAATATATAAACCCTTGCAGTAATACTTGGGTATCACCACTCTTAATATAATTAAAACATAGAATATTGATAAACAAGTTTCGACACCAATCACAAAACAAATATTCGTGAATATTGGATTTTCATTGAATAATATATATGCTTGAAAGAATTAAAGAACATCAAATTTGGCCAAACTGAAATTAATGATCCCCGCCGTGAGGCTAATTAATGACCGCGGCCGTGTCCATTTCCCTGAGGAGAAGGATTTCCGCCGCCACGACCAGAGCGCAGGATGAGAGCTTCCAATAATATTGTTTCCATGGTTGTATCGTCTCTCCGATGCTTATAAGTACTGCCATTAATTCCGGCATCAAGATCGTCATCGCGACGTCCTGAACCGGGGATAAATGGACGGGCAGCCACACCATGACCCAGCACGAGCAGGAGCCCAAACACGACGATGACGACCTGTATTAATATCTTGCCCGCGGTTGCACGACGATCCTCCATTTTTCTCGGTTAGCGAGCAAAGGCAAGCACCTTGCCCCGTTACATTATATAGGAATTAGAAGTCGTCGTCTCACATTTTTTTGTTTATAATTACACGAGTCCAATGAGCTAGGTCCTGCTTTGTCTGTTTTAATTTATTTCAAATAAATGTGCCGAACTAATTTTCTGATGACCGGGTCCAATTGTTCTACACATATTGTTCCAACTTTGAATGCATGACTTGGGGTTTTGATTTTCTGAAGGAGATATAGGACTGTGGGAGGCCTCCGTCTACATATATATATATATATATATATATATATATATATATATTTACACATTTTTAATTACTTGAAACGTTAAGAAACCGCGTAAGTAGAATTGTTAATGAAGTACTCTTTATTATACATAGAAGTTGTAGTAATTTCACCATTAAGTAACTCTAATAATTTATATTCTTGACAGATACATATGCTATAACGTTTTTATACATATATATACCCATATATAACAAAATTCCGGGCCAAGAATTTCAGATGAAATGTTTTGAACACATGATGATCAGCTCCCTAGCTGTATGACAACTATGAAATATGTTCTTGTTTGATGTGTTGTAAAGAATTTGCTTATGTAGCAGAACCGACAAAACTGTACTAGTAAACAACAAGTTACCGAATTCGAATCTTCTTGGAAATTAGGTTCCTCCAGAAAATAATCACTTTATTTTGATATTTAATTAAGACTAATTAATTGTCATGCATATATAACTGATGCATGAAAGAATAACACGCATTTGACTTTTGAAAACATGGAATGGATCAGACCTTAAATTAACTAGTCCAACGACAATCTTATATATTTCTTCAGCTTGTGAATCTGTGAATATTGTAACGACAACTAATATTTAATTGATCTTTCAGTGACTATCAACTTTAATAAAGAAAAACTGGGGCGACGGTATTTGCACGCCAAGTCTTTGTTTATATAAAACGTGGTAACAACAAAAGCTCCAGCACGCCAATATGGGCTTGACTTTTCCATCCTCACAGCACGTTATATGAAAAGAACGTTGTGCTCTCTGTGTCATATCATCGAACGATGGAGTACTCTTATTCGAGGGCACTGCTGGCCGTCGTGGTGCTACTACTGGGATCACTTATAATTTCATGATGCTGAGGAGTGACCCCTCTCACATGCCGCCTTCGCCAGGGGACAATATTAGTCACATGCACGCTATGAAGTGTTCAATCCCACTAAAGCGACGTCAGCAAGCTATGAAGTGTTCGTTCCGTGGCAACACGGATGTGCTGAAGGTGCTGAAGGCAAAAATGAATTGCTTGAACATGCAATTTTCTTTCTGATAATAGTTTTAACTTTACCATGATCACAAACACTTGTCAAATGATTGAATGAAGGTTTCCACATGGAAAAAAATGAAAATCAGAGAAAATATTGAACGGTCAGTTTTAATTAGACTTGTAAACATGGAAATTTTTTGACCGAAAATTTCTGCTGCCACCCCACATTAATTAATTTGCCAGCAAAAGGAACGATGTGCCTTTTGGAATTGGTATAGTAAAAATTTTATTGCAGAGTTTTCGTGGTTATTATATATGGCAATCGGATTATTACATATACATGGTTGACTACTCCAGGCATGTATATATAACGCCTGCTTTGTATTTACTGTCTTTACATAGTAAGCATCATCAAACCCTTATAAAATGGCCTCTACCTCCAATGATGGTTCAAGCTCTCTCCTTCTCCCTCTAATCCTTTTCATCTCTCTGTTTGATAATGGTGCCAGAGTACAAATATTGTCCCGAAGTACACTCCTTGACGGATCCCAAGGTCAGGTGTTCAATCCCTTGTTCATCCAGAGCCTAGAATGGCTTCAACAATGCAATTTTCTCTATTAAGGTAAATGGTCAAGCTTTCTTTCTTTTCAGTTTTTGCTATTTCAAATTGTTTGACCAAATTACACTAGTGAAAAACTCCTTTTCGCCAAAAAACCGCCAGCAAAAATCAATATTACCAGGGGTATGTCTTCTTTCCCACATGCCCGTGACTCATCAGATGTAGAGAAGTTGCGTGCCCTTCTGATATATCCTTCCCCACACTTCTCTGACGAGTACTCACTGATATCGACTTAACCTGAAGCACCTACCGATCGGAATTGTTTGACCACCCTTGTTTAATTTTTCTGCTTTGGTGTTTCAGAATGATCTATTTTAGATACCTTGCATTAAATGTTGACATGTTTAAAATAATAAAAAAAAGGGCTGCATCCATATATAAACCCATTGACAAGTAGGTTTTTCTGTTTCATGGGCTCACTTATCTGAATCCTTAAAATAGGTCTGTTGCATATGGCCCCCACTCTATACTAGCTGCACCTATGCGCGGGATAGGTACTACGCATAGGTGCAGTTAGCATTTTCCTATCTAAAATATTGACTAGATCATGATCTTATTTAATCCTTTGATGTTCTAATTTCTGTGAATGCACTGTACACCTTCTAAAATACATAAACTTCTGGATGCTCCTGGTTTGAGTAAAGATCGGATTGCTAGTCATTTGAAGGTGATCTTTTATATGATACATTTTGCTTTAATTTCTTTCCCAGCTATTTCCTGAAATTTCTCCATGATTCAATAGTTACATATATAAAGGCATTTTTAGTTTACTGGCAAAATGTGGCTTTAGATGGAGAAAAACCAATCCAAATCTGATAGGATGTGATAGGATTGATGGCTTTTCCCTAAAAAATATTTTATTTCTTTACCTAATTCAGATCTGATAGGATGTGGAACAAAGTTTCTTTGTTGTTTAAAAGTTTTAAAAGCTTCATAACTAATCCAGTACTAATAGGGGGTGGAACAAAATGTAGTTCATGTTTTTTCTTTTTATTTTATTCTTATTGGTGTGTATGTTTTGGAGGATTTATATAAGGTTACCCATTCTCCTATTTCTTCATACTTGGTTAATCCTTTATTTGAAGATAAAGGAATCGTTTTTCCCCTTGCTTGCAATGTTTTATTTATATTTATTTGCTGTAGAACTTTAGATATTGTGGATTAGTTGAGCGATTTTATTCATAGGTTAATAATTATTAAAGGTATGTTGTTTTCTATGGTTTTGCAAACTTATCCTAAGTTTTTATCAACCTATTTAATGCTTCGGCTTATGGTATAAGACCATCACTTATAAATTAGTATATTAACCATGACAACTACTGTCTTCCCTAGCGAGGTAAATTATTACCAAATAGCTAGCTATTTTCATGAGGTTTTACCTTTCATCAAGTTTTCTCCTCTTTCTTCAAATTTTCCTTCCACTATTCTGTAGAAGATCACAAAGTGTCTTAAACATAACATTCTAATACATACAGTCAATTTTATTTTATATGTATTTAATTATATACACTTCTGAAGCATATTCATCTCAAAATTATCAACTTGCTCTTTCATCTTTTTGTTTATGTTGTTTCTTATCTACCTTAGATGTTCATTAATTTGCTATATCACAAGTAAAGCTGCGGACTTTCAAGTAGTATTGCATGAATAACCAACTCGCTCCTTCATCATATGTTCTGATTATGTTAGGTAACCAACAATTTTTGTACAAAAATATTCACAAGGAAAGTTGGAGAGTTTTCGACTGGGCAACAGTTTAACGACATAGACTATCAATGATTCTTTTTTCACAATCTTCTAATGGTGCATGTCATTCTCTTGTTCTTTATATATATTTCTATCAGACTAATTAATTAATAACCTGCTTGTTTATGAAGAAGCTAGCATAACAACTATGTATTGACACTAAATCATGCCCAGACTTAGTGTTGTAATAGTTGTGGTCTTGTTTATAATTTTGTTGTTAAGTTTCTTGATTGAAGCTGGTTAGTGACATTACATGCTCGATTACAAGAGTTTGCTCTAAGAGATAAAGGAAGGACATTGAGGTATTAGAAAAATGACCTGTTTGGATCATCCATTTTATTTCATATGGTTATTAATTCACTTGTATTATCCATTTTTGTCAAATGATTATTCTCTAACACTGTTCTTAATTCGCATGTGGGGTTCATTCACTTGTAGTCTTAATTCTCATGTGTATTCTTTTCCACCTTCGTATTGATATGTTTGTCTCTGTTCTTTTGTGTTCGTCTTCACCGTAACTTTTAAAATAAATTATGAGGATTTAAATCAGAGATTTTGATAAGGTTATTTGCTTTAAATCATTATATCCAACTGGGTTTCAGACTACTAATTTCTCTTCCTGTCCCTCTAACTGTCTCTCTCTCTCTATATCTCTCACTCTATTTGTTTCTCTTTCTCTCTCTATCTCTGTGTCTATATCTCTATCTCTATCTCTGTGTCTATATCTCCATCTCTATCTCTGTGTCTATATCTCTATCTCTATTTCTCATGTGTCTGTATCTTGGCCACTAAAATTAAAGTTTCTATTAGATTCTGGTCCCTTAAAATTATTTCAAGTGCCAAAGGTTTCTCTCATATGTTCTCATATCTCTCTCTCTCTCTCTCTCTCTCTCTCTCTCTCTCTCTCTCTCTCTCTCTCTCTCTCTCTCTCTCTCTCTCTCTCTCTCTCTCTCTCTCTCTCTCTCTCTCTCTCTCTCTCTCTCTCTCTCTCTCTCTCTCTCTCTCTCTCTCTCTCTCTCTCTCTCTCTCTCTCTCTCTCTCTCTCTCTTATTATGATTCTATAATGAGGCCCTTTAAAATATGTGATTATAACTTTGTATGAATTTTCTAATTTGGTTGTATACATCATGGTATAATATTATATGCCTCATGGTCTAAGATTAAGGTTTACCACCAGATTGTATGTCTTTGGTGAATGACCATTGTAACCGAGAGTTTGGTTTTTTGGTGGAGTGTTTATATTGACTGTTGGTTCTTGTTAGGTGTTCTTAGAAGGTGAACTACTTGTGTCTTGGTTTTGCTAGCCTCTTTTAATTTTTGTTGTTTGTACTAATGTCTAAGGATTACTATGAGTCTTAGGATTACGAAGAAAACTGAGGAAGTAGAGCGGCAACAAATGAGAGTCTATTACCATGTTGCGACGATATGTGATGGGACAGTCAGGAATGCTTTCTACATCATTGATTGTCAGTCGCTCGGGTATGCTTTTTAGACTGTTGTTAATTTAGCTGTTTCAATAAAATAATTGAAATTATTATTCATAAATTAAACTTATTTGTTTACTTTTTGTTAAGGAGACACAACATGCAGACGACAACGACTCCCCAACTCATATTTGAAGTTTGCTGTAGATAGTGTATTGAAGGCGAATGCAGTTTTTATTGTTACAATGTATTTTATGCACTTATGTAAAACCGTAATTTTGCCCCACTTTATAGTTTTGATTATATATGTATGAGTTATTTATTTTTTTATTCAGTTTGTATCAATTGTTGTGACATAGCATACAAATCTAATGTAATAGTGGATTCAATTTTAATTTTTAACTTGTTATTAGTTTTAATTATAAGCTGTCACGAGTTCAAACAAGTCTAATGAGGTCAAACAGGTGCTATAAAAAAATATAAAACTTTTTTTAACAAAACACATTTCCCTATGGTTTTTAGAACCACTGGGAAAAAATGTTACAAAAATAATATGGCGGTTATCAAAAATGCAAATCCTTTTATCCCTGCAATCACTACAAGAAACATACTCTCTGCCGGCTGTCGTTTTAGTTGGCGGAGAAGGCCAAAACCGCCGGCGGAAAGTCCGGCGGCGAGAGACACGTCGTCGTCACTCAAGTCGTCGGCGGAAACCAAACGCCGACGAAATCACCCGTCGCCGGACAAGACAGTTTCCGCCGGCGGTGGTGAAAAAACTTTCGTTGGCGGAAAGGTCTTCCGCCGGCGAACTGAACAATCGTCGGCGGAAGGATGTTCCGCCGACAACTAGTCCGAACCTCTTCCCCCGGTGAAAATGACCGTCGGCGGAACAGCTTCCCCAGGCGAAATTAACCACTGGCGGAACCTCTTCCCCCGGCGCAAACAACCGCCGGAGGAATGTTTGAAAAAATAAAAAAAAAGATTACGTTGTAGAGAGAGAGAGAGAGAGAGAGAGAGAGAGAGAGAGAGAGAGAGAGAGAGAGAGAGAGAGAGAGAGAGAGAGAGAGAGAGAGAGAGAGAGAGAGAGAGAGAGAGAGAGAGAGAGAGAGAGAGAGAGAGAGAGAGAGAGAGAGAGAGAGAGAGAGAGAGAGAGAGAGAGAGAGAGAGAGAGAGAGAGAGAGAGAGAGAGAGAGAGAGAGAGAGAGAGAGAGAGAGAGAGAGAGAGAGAGAGAGAGAGAGAGAGAGAGAGGAGACAGAGAAGAGAGAAGAGAGAAGAGACAGAGAAGAGAGAGAGCAAAGAGCGAGGAGACAGAGAAGAGAGAAGAGAGAAGAGAGAGAGCAAAGAGCGAGGAGACAGAGAAGAGAGAAGAGAGAAGAGAGAGAGCAAAGAGCGAGGAGACAGAGAAGAGAGAGAGCAAAGAGCGAGGAGACAGAGAAGAGAGAAGAGAGAAGAGAGAGAGCAAAGAGCGAGGAGACAGAGAAGAGAGAGAGCAGAGAGAGCAAAGAGCGAGGAGACAGAGAAGAGAGAAGAGAGAGAGCAAAGAGAGCAAAGAGCGAGGAGAGAAGAGAGCGAGGAGAGAAGAGAGCGAGGAGAGAAGAGAGCAGGGAGCTAAGCTAGAACGAGGAGAGAGGAAGGAGAGAAGAGAAAAGAGAGAAGAAAGAAGAGAGAGAGAGAGAGAGAGAGGGAGAGAGAGGAGAGAGATGAGAGAGAGAGAGGAGAGAGAGGGAGCACACCTGTCACCAAGGATTTAGGGAGCAGCACTTGATTTTCAGGAGAACTTTCTTCTGCGATATTGGTTTGGGCATTTCACTTCTGGGAACAAAAAGCCCGTGCGCCTGCCTGGCTAATCGTCTCAGTCGAATGTATAAGAGAATGAAGAAGGGGAGAAGTGCTAGAACATGGAAAAGAAGCAGAACAGAGATAAAAGGAAACCTAGAATCAGATAACATAAACAGCCATGGTTTCTCCCAGCGGCTTCTCCAAATAGTTAAAAATGTAAAAGTAAATATATATCCCATGATAAATCACTTGCTTACAAAGGCAGAAGTAGCAGGCTTGATGCTCTTGCTCCAAAAGCTGCTAACAGAGGAAGGAACAACATAAGAAGTCTATGAAGTCCCGCGTGCACTTGTTGCAACAGGAACAGCTGCAAAATCCACGAGAATTTTACAAGAAAGGATATACAAGAGGGTAAGGAAGAAAATACAATCAATAGGCACAATTGCTAATTGTCACTTGCCATTCGCTCTAATTTAGTCTATAAGTGCATGTGAATGGGAATATTCTCCAATAAGAACTTATCTTTTGCCATCAGTTACTTGCGCTTTTCATGGGATGTACTCCAGATAGGCATCATCTATCAGAAGTTGGCTAGTTCTGGGGTAGGTAAACCTGCTCATGCTGTCTGTTCTAGAGATCCTGAAGTGCAAAGTGGGAACCAAGTGTCCTCTTATCTGATTGCCATTTTTAAGCACTCTGTACAATCAACATGTTGAACACAGGGATCCAATATCTTATCAAGCAAAGCAAATGAGCACTCAACAAAGCAAAACAGCAACATCACAAAAACAATGATCCACACTTCTTGGCTCACTAGTAGTGTTAATGACATCACTAATCGAAAGATGGACAAAAAAATGGCTTTCACCAAATCAGTCATTTTTTTAACAATTTCTGTATTCTCTTAGCTCAAATGCTTAAAAAAGAAAAGGAGGGAAAAAAAAGACATTGTAATCAAGGCAGCTCTGCAGAACATGGTCTGAAAGCATGAAATCTTCTCCATATGGTTAGCCATTTAAGGGTTCAAATACAGAGCAAAAAACAGCAGATATGAATCACAAGAAAGAGCTATGAATCCAAACCTAGCAAGTTCTTGACGAAGTCTATCTATGTCTGTCCTCAAAAGTGGGATCTGTTGATTTTCTGCTTGTACCCTTGCTAGTTCCTGGGTTAAAGACTGAATTTGCCCAGAAAGATCTTGTCTTACAGAATTCAATTTCTGAACTTCAGCCCGTAACTGCAACACTTCATTTCTTAAAGGCTCAGACGCTCGAAGGTCAGCTTCTAGCTTCAAACATTTCTCCATCAACTCTCTTGAATGAACTTCTTTATCTGCACGAATGTCTGCAATTACTAAGTTCATCCGATGGATTTCCTCCTTTGCCATGTCTATCTCCCGATGCCTACCCATCCAGTCTTCCATTAACCTCCGGTTTTCGTCCACAAACCTCCTGATTTCAGCATGTCGAATCTCCAGTTCCTTTTCCAGTAATGCAGGGTGGGGTGGACGGGGAACAGGTCCGCGTACAAATGGAGGAAAATTTTCAGGAGGATTAGGATAACCACGCCTACGACCATCATCAACATGGCGAGGCATAAGATTCCTCCCAGCCATTTGAGTTACTAGTTGAATGAAATGCTGAAGAATTCGAAAATAAAGGAAAAATTAAAAAAGAAAACAAATTGAGCATATGTATCGACCTATTAAAAATAATATTCACTCTAAAAAATATGCACAGAGCATAAATTTTACCAACAAGATATGGAGAGGACCAGCTTCTCGACACACCTGCAAGAGATACACTCCCAAAAACACGCTGACAGAGAAACCCTTCCTTGACTAAGAAGTCAGCAGCAAGATCGCTTCTCAAAGAGTATGCTTTAATGAACAACAAGAGAATGACAAAAGTCAAAATTTGCTCTAATGGGAGCACCAATCTCCTAAAAGTAAGAAAATTTCCTCTAGACATCCAAAACCTATATTTCCTCCAGACATCCCCTACTCTAACTCTCCGTAATCAAGATCATGAAAACACATACCAAAACAGGATCAAGTGAAAAGAAGAATACCTCAGGCTCATGACTCTGAAATTCTGTTTTATAACGGAACCCAGGTGACACATTGGAACGCATGAAAACATTCAATAAATGAAGATAAAAGTGGCCTAAAAGTACTGATAGAAGTCATAAAAATAAACATACATCTCAGAAACCCTTCCGAAGAATCAATCATATAACCTACAAATGTTAAACTAACTGGAGAAAAATGGAGATCAGGAACACCATACAAAGACAACAATGGAGACGCATAACCTCGACCGCGGGAACGACTGAACACCCGTCGCCGGAGAAGCTTGCCGCCGGGGAAGCACGTTGCCGGAGAAGCTCGTCACCTGGAGAGAATTGAAGGCGGGGAAGCTAGCTTGTCACCTGGAGAGGGTGAAGCTGGGGAAGCTAGGTCGTCGCCTCAAAACTCGTCGCTTGAACGCTCTTTGCCTGAATCTCGTCACCGGAGAATCTCGTTCGACCGGGAAAACCAGACGGAGGGAAAGGAATGCCACGGGACTCCGGAGCTCGGTCGCGGGAAACCGGACGCGAGAGAGGGGAAAAATTTTGGGGTTTAGCTCTGAAATTTTTATGAGAGCGTTATGCACGTGGCGCTGGAACATAGGTTCCGATTTGAATAGGGACCTAATAATTTTATATGGGCTTTTGGGCCCAAATAAATCTGATCGAAATCTGGCCCAACTATCGGATTTTATTCCGCCGACGATTAGGGCGGATTTCTGATTACATTCACACCCGTCGGCGGAATCGTCTTACGCCGACGAATAACTTTCCATCCGCTGGCGGAAACTTGTTTTTTAGTAGTGCATTTGCTAGCAAACAGAGGTAGCCTATGGCTTGTTGTAGTAACTTTTGATAGCAGTATATTCATTATTACTATATCTTGAGTTATTACAAAAATTGAAAAAGCCCACTCCGGACATGCTATGGACATAGAAAAAATCAGCGAGCTGTCTATTTAAAATGCCTGCTCTGAATTTATTGTATTTACGTAGTAAGCATCACCAAACTTTTTCTGTTTAAAAGTTCTGCTGTTAAAAAGTGAACTGATCTCCCTAGTACTAATCCCAACTCCATTTCAGTTTTAAATTGCAGATTAATGCAAGTAGTAGCACTAATCCAACATCATATCAAAAAATCTACAATTTGTTTTCAGAAAGTACTAGTGTTTTTCAACCTTCTCTTCATTTTCCAGCACTATATATGTGTTGTATATATCCCACGGACTGCTTATTTCTGATCAAGAGAAGGTTCAACAGCTTGAAGATTTAGATTTGAAGCCATTTGAATTTCATGATCAACACAGAGAAGTCAAGAGACTAAACTTCAGCTTTGCCACAGGAAGATAACAGATTCTACCTGAAGACTTAGATGTCCTACTAAAGCGAGTTTGCTGTGTTCAAGCTGGTATTAGACATATTTTCTTAAATCTTGTGAAAGCACAGATAAAAAAAATTCTGACTTATTTATTCCTAAAGGGAAACATGTTTCTAACTTTTGTTAGTCATTTTGGTTACACTTTTGACCCAATTAACTTTACAACTAAATAAAACAAATAATCACAAACAATACTAGACAGTTGCGAAAGCATGGAATGTGAACAATAGGGATTTTTTTTTGAGCAACATCTAAAAAAAATGAATGATCATTAAACGTTTGGCCGACGATTATATTCCCTCACCCCGAGCATGTGAATTGCCTTGAGGAGCAGGATAACCGGCGCTGCCGCCCGACCGCAAGATGAGAACATTCCTCGTCTCCATGGTTGAGGCATAATTACTCCAAATTAGCTTATAACTGTCATGAATTCCACGGTGATCAGAATCCCTACTACTTCCTGCAGGGACTGAACGAGCTGCCTCACCGCCAAGCACCAGAAGCAGCCCAAACACGAAGACCATGAGCAGCTAGACGAGCATCCATTTGTCTGTGAGCAAGCAAAGGGTGCCCAGTTATATAGCTAGGAAGCCGTCCCCGTCCTTGGACATATTTCTATGACAGAGTCCGGCCAGTCACAAGTACTAACTCTGTTTGATTCATTCCAAACAATATATAAAGTTTTCTGATGACTCAGTCCAAATTGGACTGTGGGAGGTGATCTCCAACTTTGAATGACTTGGAGTCTGATCATTTTCAGAACAAGGATATATTCATGGGAGAGAGGTCATCGTTGATCTCCATCATTTTGAGGTTACTTGGAACGTTTAATTTCAGAAACCGTGTGAGAAGTTAATAAAATATGTATTTTGATCAATAATTATATGATTATTGATGTTGTATATAGTAGTTTATTCTTATATGATTTCAAACACATCAGCATCCTATAAGAAAATTATAAAATTCTAAAAAAAAACACTACTAGAGGAATCGCTTGATAGATATATACGATCATCACTGATCAGACACTTAAAAGGTCCAACATTCTGGTTCCTGGGTAGGTCGAGTTAAAAGGAAGATCATAAAAGCAGCCCTGCTTGTAAGATGAATTTGATTGATCTTTTGGTTTTTAAGGGAGCTATGGATGGGGAATTGCAGAACTGGGAATTAATCTATACAGCCAAGATGAGTTTATGAAGGAAGTCAAAGATCATGATGAGTCAAATGGCGGATAAATTCTTTGGAAAATGAACAAGTGTTTAGTTGTACCCTATTTTTTTGTTTCTGGGAAATTATACATAGATCAGATAGTCAAATGGTCAGCTATATACACAAATATTATTGAGCTCAAACCTTGGTTTAAAATGTGAAGGAATGAGCTTTGGGTATATAGGGTGGTGGTTACGTGGTGGCCCAAAAAATCTTATAACTTTAAAACTGTAATTTGTCTTTTTTAAGTTATATTATTTTATTTTGATTATTATCCTGTTCAAGTCAAGATAAATAATAGGAAAATGCTAGTTGCACCTATGCACAATACCTATTTGACATACATGACTTAACCAACCAATCATAAACATAGTTGCCTAAGGTTTATCCTTTAAAATTTAAGATTTTATAAAATAAATATTGAATAATGATAGTTGCACCTATGTGTAGTACCTATCTCACGTACATGTTACTCTAAACCCTCACTAGAAGAAATCAATCTTTTAATGGGGGTTGCAAAACCGCCAGCAAAAATAGCGTTGGTAAATGTTTTGCCGGCACATTTGCCGGTGGTTTTAACGCCCGGTAAAAAATTGCATAGTAACGGCGGAACTTTAAACCGCCAGGAAAGTTGAAATTAGTCCCGGCGGTTTTTCGAAAACCGCCAGTACAGACTCAAATTATTGCCGGCGGGTTTGTTAAAACCGCCAGTACAGGCCTTGCTTATGGTCGGCGGTTGTGCTGAATACCGCCAATAAATCTCTTTACTGGCGGTTTTGATAACCGCCATGTAAATGATCATTATTAACGGTGGTTCCCTTAAACCCCCATTACAGATGATGCGATAGTTACCGGTGTTATATTGTTTTAATGGCGGATTTTTAAAACCGCCATAAAAAATTTCATATTTATTGGCAGTTTTGGTAAACCGCCGGCAAAGTGTTATTTTTTTGTAAATTCGATTTTTATTTGTCTGTCTGCTTTTGACAACCTATTAAACAGAATGTACAATCTACAATTACAATAGATCCCAAGAATTGCACTTTATAGAAAATATAAATAAAGATTACAATGTGTGCCAAACATCTGGGTTTACAAAAGTGAGGAAAAAATGATGAAGAAGATCTAGTTCTTCTACTAATGTAATAATAGAAATAACAATCTTTATGACACCTTCATCTTCATTCCGTCTTCGGCAATCCGCATGTAATCATAAATTCTTAGAAGATGCAATTTGAAGGCTTCATAATTGGGGTCTTCTACCTAGCAGCAAAGCATATATGTTTAGGATATATATAGGGTTCAAATGGAAAAAAAACATGGTTTAGTGAAAGTTAAAGTACAAATTAACCATAACAGAGATTCAGAAACAATGGTCATACCTCCTCAACAAGATCTCCAGCAATCCCTCTAATAATCTCACAAAGATTGTTCTCTGTGAAATTGTCATTGATCCAAAAACTCATATCCTTATAACTAGGAGGAAACTGCAAGAATGTAACTACAGGAATGAGACAAAGTATATAAGGAACACATAATAAAGTTAGAAATGTGGCCTATAAACTAGCATATATACGGAAATCATTTAAAACTACCCCAAATGATGTTCTGGAACTTTCATTTAAGGGTCCTTTACTTCAGGTAGCAAGGCTTAAAATTGGAACAAAGCATACATAACAGTAAAGAGGCACTAACTTCAGAGCGCTATACTTGATTCACTGGTACAGCAGAGTTCTCATGATTGTTCATATAGACTTCAATTGGGTAGTTCCGGAATAAGTGTTCAAAAACTACATACTTCCAACCAACAGAATTCTGTTTGTGTAAAAAGAACATACCTTAGAAAATGGCTTGAACTTGGTACCAAGTTGGCCTTCAGAAAACTGCATATGACAAACTCCAGATCAGGTACTTTTCTTACTGATGATGATTGAACTTGATGAGAAAACAAAGTCATGCAAAAACTGCTTAAAGGAGATCAAGTGTTGTTGAAAAGTTTCAATACAAAAGAAACCATAGAAAGAACTGCAGCAAGACTACAGTGTGGCAATGCCATCCACTAAATAGTAAGGCATACGCCCCAAAAACTAGTATAAAAAAGATAAGGTAAAACATAAATTGGAAGTTTTAACTTATTATATACAGAGGAAAACATCAAAACAAAGCCAAAGGAACTAAGAGGCAGAGAATGGCAACAACATTCCTCCTTTAATTAGAAAACAGCAAAGTCTTCTAGGCATCACCTGGGAAGTAAATCTTTGGTCAGTTGACCAGAAGAGACGAATATCAGGTATATCAAAGAGAACCATTGCAAGCCTCTCCAACCCTAGTCCAAAAGCCCAAGCCATGAGAAAGCTCAGTCACACTCATAATGTTCCTAGGAAATATAAAAAGAAAACAACAATGCAGCCTTGGACACATGATTCATGTGATGTCATCTGCTACAGCTAGATATTAAAAAGAAATATACCAGTATCTAACAGATTTGCATCTAGAACACTTGTACTATTAATTAAGTAATAAAGGAAGTGCAATGATGAGATGATTTAATTTTCAATCAAGAACAGTCTCAACTAGACACTATTCACATGTTCTCGAGCATCTTATATGTAGAAATCATGACTAAATGTTCATTTATTTACCAGCACGTAAAACATAAAAAACTAAACTTTCATGTCTTATATATATGAATATATTTTGATTTAGTGCATCACAACAGAGTTCGTAACAGCAAAATAACAGAACCAGAGTTTATCAACAAGGATAGAAGAAAGACTCACAAATCGATAAAACCCACTTCACCAGGTTTGGATCAAACAATATGAAATGTTATGGGGCAGAAAAGGAACATAGCAGCAAAAAAAAGCCACAACACACAAGCCTAGATCTCACCAACCTTTTGCAAGCTCTAATATTTTTGGTAAACTTGAAGAGAAATCAAAACCTCTTTAAAATTTAAAAAGGATAACCCGTACCCCAAAAAAATTAAAACAAAAGTTTATAAACGGGCAATACCATTTGGCATCTCTTTATGAAAACCAAAACTACTTTATAAGAACTAAGAAGTACAAAAACCAAAACCACGGAACACCTCAGGGGGAAACCATCCGTTGTGCACTATCTACATCAAACTTCAGGTATGACCTGGGTGGTATCCCCGTCTACGTCATGTGTCTCATCTGTACCATAATGAGAAATCAATAATAAGGGAAATTATACATGAAGTTTCCAATTTTCAACTAAAATAGTTTAAGTAGCATACCTGAGCTATTAATGCTCGACGTAGGAAACATTCCCAACTTTCCCATCACATGTTGTTGCAACATCGCAATAGACCGTCTCCTTTCAAGCCGCTCTGCTTCCTCCTTGGCTTTCTCCCTCTGTCACTCTGCTTCCTCCTTGGCTTTCTCCCTTTGTCGCTCAGCTTCCTGCTCGTGGAGACGCCTAATCTCCTCAGTCAATGCATTATGTCCAGCTTCTGAAGCACGGAGCCTTTCTTCCATCTCTTTAAGTTGGGCACTTTGGCTCGAATTGCCTTTGAAGAAGCCTTTTTTTCTATTGTACCCGAAGCCAAGCCCTCTCTCATATCCTTCGTGGTGACCTTCAAAGGCTTCATCTAGCATCGAAGCCAGGTCAGCCGGATCCTGAGATGTTGTGACGTGGCGAGCCTCTGCTATCCTTTGTGCCGCTTCCTGCATAAGGAGGAAAACACTAAGTTTAGAACTTGCTCATGAAGACGAGAGATACATGCACAACCGTGTAAAGTTATAAACTGACAACTCTCTCTCGTGTCCCCCCATCGGGAAACGTTCCATCAGCCTTCCTATGGGCTTGTACATAGGCGGTGACCATGCTAAATCCCTCTTGCTGAGCCTCCATCTGTATGTTTGTGAAAACATTAAACCATAGTGATTGAATACATGAACAAAATGTGGAGAGATCTCTGCACACCTACAAACCAAGTTGACTAAAGTGTTGAAAAACTTACTTGTTCATTGTAGTGTTGTCTTAGAGACTTCGACCCAAGTGTGTGGAGAGATTTTTGCTTGGTTCGATTTACAGTATTTGCAGCAGTCATCCTACAAACATCTTCTCTTTTCCAATAGTCCAACAGTAATTGCCATTCATCTGGATCCATTGTTGAGATGGGACACATGACCAACTCCTCATCGGTCTTCCCCTCAAAGAATTTTTTCTTGTAGTAATTTCTGTTGTCTCTGATGAGCATTTGAACGTGCGGCTGCAGTGCCTCCTTCACATCTTTGTCGGTTGCGTCATCACCATTGGTATCACCGATGTGAAATCGATACCACCTCTCCAAAAAAAAATTGAAGTATCATTACATCAAACTCTAAAATTAGTAAATAAATAAATTGCTAAATTAAAGTTCTACGGACTAGACATACCTTCATATCCCTCAAGAAGGCATCATAAGTACCTTCCGGTTGTTCTTTCCAAAGCTTATACAGCTTGAAATGGTTTTGGGCACGAAAATCGGTTCCAAAGAACTGATGTATCTTACCAAGTTGACCATCCGCTAGCTTGCCATCCTTAATGACAATATGGTGAAATTCATTCTCTTTTGGCATAAGAGAACTTGCTCTAGTAGGTCCTCGGCCCTTACGTCTTGCAGGCGCCTTCTGGAACTGTGTCTCGACGACCACATCCTGTGTCTCGACGACCACGTCCTATGTCTCGGTACCCTCCTCATATGTCTCACCATCCTCATCGATCACCAGCACTCGAGAAGGCCCTAAAAAATATCGGAAATCTATTAATATATAACTTAAAAGGAAATGAGTATGATTTAATTCACAAAATGCTAGATAGATATACCTAAGCCAACGGAAGAGCCACGAAAGTATTTCCTGAGAGGCATCATCCCGCTGAAACGAGAAATTAAATTATGGATAATTGAATTACTATTACTCCTTTAAGCAGAATGTCTATCTAAAAATTTAATAACCTACGTTATCTTGCATTCAACTCTTCTAAATCAATCATCAATCCTGCCCCGAGTTCTCTACGCTCCCAAACAACATCATCGTCGTGGTTGAGAACCCCTACAGCTTCCACCCCTACATCCTGGGCACATAGCAGTGCTTCAGCTTCTGAACCATCCTGACTTAAATGATGATGTGGGATTTCGTATGTGTCTCTCGGTTTCCACCAACAAACCACACTCCAGTCAGGCGTGATTGGGTCTACAGAGTAAAAATCTGTTGAGCCTGAGATGGAAAGATGAATGGTTCATACTCATAACTTCGTTTAGTGGTATTCACCAAAGTGAAGTTATAATCGTCAGTGACGCGTCCGCTTCCCCCCATGTCATACCATATGCACTTGAACAAATGAATAGGCGACGTGGTTCCAAATTGGACTTGAATTACGGACTGTAGAACCCCATAGAAGAACAAATCTCCTTCGCCAGCGGTTGCAATACCACTATTTTGTGTGACCCTTGTTTTTTCAAGTGACTCTGTCTCAAACTTGTATCCATTCACGTAGAACCCTTGGAATGAAACACCATCGCACCTCGGACCTTGTGCAAGAGCGAGTAAATGGTCATCTACTCGCCCACGTTTAAACATATTGTTTACCTAAACAAGGGTAACAAATCAGATAGTGGTTTCTAATGGTTACTAACGTATGATGTAATTTGACAAAAAAAAAAAGTTAACTCTGGACACTTACATGGTCTTTAAACCATTTGACAAATCCATTATGTTGCTCCTGTTGCACTCGATGATCGGTCCATTGAGGATGCAATCGTCTCAAATGGTTTTTGTGATACCTACAATCATTCAATTAAAATATTGGCTGAGTTAATAGCAGATGCAAGATAGATGTTGCAAAATTCACCAAAAAAAATTTATTGGGACTTACGTCAAGTATGGGTCCACATCGGGTCTGTTAAACAGGATGAACCGATGTATTTGTTGTGCCTCCTCGAATGTAACCAAATAGGAACGTGCGGCACCAATGGGGCCCTCCTCATAACGGATAGGTCTGTTTAGTTTTGACTCCATGCCATCAATGTAACGTGCACAGAATGTAGTAACTTCCTCCATCAAATAACCCTCTGCAATGGATCCTTCAGGACGAGCTTTGTTACGTACATAATTTTTCAGCGTCATTAAATGACGTTCAATTGGGTACATCCATCTGTACTGAACTGGACCAGCAAGTTTGGCCTCTGTTGCCAAATGAACTGTCAAATGGATCATAACATCAAAGAATGCTGGTGGGAAAATCCGCTCTAACTTGCAAAGAATCACTGGAATAGCATGTTCTAAAGTCTGTAGTTTACTCACTTCAACCACTCTCGCACATAAATCTCCAAAAAAAACTGAGCTCGTTAATGACCTTCGCAATGGCCTTCGAAAGTGATTTCCTCAAAGCCACTGAGAGGAGTTGCTGCATCAAGACGTGGTAATCGTGACTCTTCAGACCGACTATTTTTTTATCCAGTACTTGTATTTGCTTTGAGATGTTCGAAGAAAATCCATCCGACAATTTCAAATCCTTTAACACACGGAGGAACCTATTTTTTTCTTCCTTGGACATGTTGTACGAAGCATGTGGAATGAATACTTTCCCAGCCTTTGTTGAAGGTCTTGGATGCAAAGCTTTCCGTATATTTAGTTTTTGCAAATCTAACCTTGACTTTATGTTATCTTTCGACTTACCATCTTTCTGAAGAAGAGTGATCAAAATGCTCTCACGCACATTTTTCTCTACGTGCATAACGTCCAAATTGTGACGGATCAGCAGAGTCTTCCAATACGGTAGCTCGAAAAATATACTCTTCTTTTTCCACCATTCTGGTAATTCATTACCCACGTTTGATAGCGGGTTTCGTTTGCCGAACTGAACGTTGTCATGACCTTCCCAGTGCTTGCGGTGCCGTGTCCCGCTCTTCTTTGCCATCAAATGATTTCTTGTCCCCTCTCCAAGGATGATCTTCGGGTAGGAATCGACGGTGTCTTAGGTACACGTTTTTCCGACTGCAAGAAAGATAGACAGAACCATGTTCACCATTACATGTCGGACATGCTCTGTACCCTTTCGTACTCCAACCAGATAGCTTGCCATATGCTGGGAAATCAGAAATAGTCCACATCACCGCTGCGCGCATCTGAAAGAATGACTGGTGCTCAACATCATAAGTCCTCACCCCGACAGCCCACAGTAGGTTCAACTCATCGATCAATGGCTGCAAGTAAACGTCAATATCGTTTCCCGGTGATTTAGGACCGTCTATAAGTAGACTAATAAGAAAAAAAACCCTGCTTCATAGCCAACCAAGGGGGCAAATTGTAAATGATTAAGGTGACCGGCCATGTGCTGCGACTAGAACCAGTGCCAATTTTGAAGGGACTGAAACCATCGCTGGCTAGGCCGAGCCGTACATTTCGTAGATCATTACTGAAAGCGGGATATTGTGTATCGAAGTGCTTCCACGCCAAAGAATCCCTAGGGTGACTCATCTTCCCTTCTACAGACGCTGGAGCGGAGCCATGCCATGCCATAAACGAAGAGGTCTTCGTTGACATAAACATCCTTTGTAATCTTGGGACCAATGGAAAATGACGAAGAACCTTAGTCGGTTTCCCACCCTTTTTCTTCCCACTGTCTTTCCGTTCAATCCATCTCGATGTTCCACATTTGGGACAACTATTCAAATCTTTGTATTCTTTCCTAAAAAGTACATAATCATTGGGGCAAGCATGGATTATGTGGTAATCTAGCCCTAAATCAGC
Organism: Aristolochia contorta; assembly: GCA_022405105.1. NCBI lineage: Eukaryota > Viridiplantae > Streptophyta > Magnoliopsida > Piperales > Aristolochiaceae > Aristolochia > Aristolochia contorta. Next base: position 5,918,519 of record CM039669.1, on the reverse strand, counting down.
CATCATTTTTTTGGATTCATACCAATTGTGCGGAAGGGTATTGCTCGAGGGAAGAGCCTCCTTAATAAGTGCAATGACATTTGAGAATGACTTGTTACTCCATTTGTTCAAACACTTCAGTTGAAATAAATGAACCATAAAGGAAAGCTTGGAAAATTTTTCACATCCATCATAGAGGGGTTTCTTTGCGTCGTCCATTAACTTTTCAAATCGATTTAACTCTGGGTCTTCACATACACCCTCTGCACCATCCACATCCACCTCTCGCATGAAAGCATCATTCAACAACTAAGACATTTCAGGCCCGTGTCTGGTCTCAATCTCAATATTCTCTTCAGGCACAAATCGTGGTTCCCTGTGGTAGTGCCAAACAGTGTAACGTGGAACAAACCCCTCCCTCACTATGTGGTACTCCACTGTCTCACAATTAAATGAATATCTGTTCGCACATTTGAGACATGGACATCTCATTGTACCACTACTTTGGACAGGTGTGTATTGTTTGGCATATTCAATGAAGAAACGAGTGCCTTCCACAAACTCAGGATGGCACCGGTCATGTTTATTCCTATACCGGTACATCCAGTTCTTGTCATTAAGATAGTTCATAACTCCCTCTACCTTCCTCTCCCACGCCCTGTTAGAGTGTGAGAGTGCGAAGGGATGGAGCAAATGGAAACAGAAGAGTTGAACCTGAACCTATATATACATAAACAAATCGAATTAAAATGGACTACAGCATTTCTCTCTCGGATTAACCAAAATATAAAGGGCACACCAATCAGAAGAGACTAATGTATACTATTTAAAGCATGATGTTTAATACTTTTTAATGTAAAACGTAATATACCTTTAGTGTCTTGGGAAAACTCCACCTACAACGAGTCCACACCACAGGAGTTTATCTATCCAACACTTAATTTCAAGCACCAACCAGCAACTGAAAAGACAAGAAAAAATTAAAAACCATGCAATGTTAATATGATCTCTCTCTGATCTCTCTCTCTGATCTCTCTTTGATCTCTCTCTCTGATCTCTCTCTCTAATCTCTCTCTCTAATCTCTCTCTCTGATCTCTCTCTCTGCTATCTCTCTCATCTCTCTCTCTCATCTCTCTCTCTCATCTCTCTCTCTCTGATCTCTCTCTCTGATCTCTCTCTCTGATCTCTCTCTCTGATCTCTCAGCTCTCTCTCTGATCTCTCTCTCTAATCTCTCAGCTCTCTCTCTCAGCTCTCTCTCTGATCTCTCTCTCTCTCTCTCTCTCAGCTCTCTCTCTGATTTCTCTCTCTCAGCTCTATCTCTGATCTCTCTCTCTAATTTCTACTACTGCTTCTACAAGGACAATGAAATCTTTTCAGGTATATTGAAGTTTACATAGATTCAATTACTAGGCGAAATACCACCAATAGATTCTTTAGAATTTAACAATTTACCTATGACAAATAACTTAATAAGTTCACAGCTCAACTTCAAAACGTTGGAAATAGGTGCACCAATATAATCTGATGTTAGTCGTGTAGATAGAAATGAATCGTGTACCAACAAAGAGAACCAATAAAGCAACAAGAGGAGAAGACGACTCACTTTTCACGTGACTGATGTTTCCTTTTCTTGGTTCTCTAGAATTCACTGCAATATTAAAACAGAAAGGAATTCAAATAATTACTCTTGCATGAGTAGTAATGATTGGTTTAGAAAATTAATGGTTTGAAGATCTAATTTATCAAAATAATTATGAAGCAGCCTCTCTGATCTCTCTCTGATCTCTCTCTGATCTCTCTCTCTGATCTCTCATTGTGGTCTCTCTCTCTGATCTCTCTCTCTCTCTGATCTCTCTCTCTGATCTCTCTCTGATCTCTCTGTCTGATCTCTCTCTCTGATCTCTCATTGTGGTCTCTCTCTCTCTGATTTCTCTCTCTCTGATCTCTCTCTGATATCTCTCTGATCTCTCTCTCTGATTACTCTCTCTCTGATCTCTCTCTCTCGGATCTCTCTCTGATCTCTCTCTCTGATCTCTCATTGTGGTCTCTCTCCCTGCTCTCTCTCTCTGATCTCTCATTGTGGTCTCTCTCCCTGCTCTCTCTCTCTGATTTCTCTCTCTGATCTCTCTTTCTGATCTCTCATTGATCTCTCATTGTGGCACCCATTAGATGAGAGTGTTCTATTTACGCTAACAAGAAAGGAAATGCCAAGCCTGCGGCAGCAAAGGCGACTAAGCCTGATGCAACAATAACATTCCTCAACCGAGCCATCTGGATTGTGTGACAAAACAAATCCTAATCTAAAGTATAAACAGAGAGCCTGTCAACAAGAACATTGGAAACAAAAGAAGTCTAACAATTTAAACTATTTTCAGCAACAGTGACAATGTAAGGCTTCTATTGCACTTGAAAAAAATAGTGCAGCATCTATTTGATTGTAGCTCATCTTGTAGAAACAAAGTAAAAGGAGAAAACAACGCCATGCCACCAGGACAAGATTTCAGCAAAAGATATCAAGATCATCCTTACAACTCTATTCTAAATGTCACCACCGTCCAACCAATAGATGAACCATCATCATGATAATTTAATTTTAATGAGATATGTTACCTAAAGCAGCATAAGCGCCGGCGCCGGCGACGACGGAATCACACACAAATGTGAATGGTTTTCACGACCACTCCACGGACGATTCCAGGGATGACGGCGACAATGCGGTGACGGCGTAGCACGACAAAGCGATGACGGGGAAGATTGGCGGATTTGTGACGCCGATTCACGCCGGAGACGAAGAAGACGAGCGTTTGGGGTTTCCGCGACCACTTCACGGACGATTCCAGGGATGACGGCGACAACGGCGGTGACGGCGTAGCACGACAAAGCGATGACGGGGAAGACTGGCGGATTTGTGACGCCGATTCACGCCGGAGACGAAGAAGACGAGCGTTTGGGGTTTCCGCAGGAGAAAAACGCGCGAGAGCAACAAAGCCAGCGAAATTTGAGAAAAATTAAAACACATAATTCCACGGCGGTTTAAACAAAGACAGCCATTAACATTCCTATTACCGGCGGCCTAAAATACAGCCGGCAAAACGACCAAAAGAATTAAAGGAAATCGAAAAAACCTTTTACTGGCGGTTTCAGAAGAATCCGCCATTACATATATAGTTGCCAGCGGGTTTAACGAACACCGCCAGCAAAACCCTCCAATAAAAGCACTGTTTACAAAACCGCATTTAACTCAGAATGTTACCGACGGGCCAAAGAACACCCGCCCGCAAAACCACGGAAACCACGGCGGTTTTCATATAAACCGCCATTAACTAATGTTTGGCCGGCGGTTATTCCAAACCCCGCCAGCAAACCAGTCTTCAATGGCAGTTTTCATGAAAACCGCCATTACATAAAGATTGACCGGCGGTTAAGAGGAAACCAGCCAGTAAAACTGAAATTCACTGGCGGGTTTATGGTAAACCGCCAGTAAAAAATAATCAATGGCAGTTTTCTTTGAATCCCTTTAATACTGGGGGTTTTTACAATAACCGACAGTAATACCATTTTACGCCGGCGGGCATTTTTGAAAACCCCCGGTAAAAAGCTGTTTTCTACTGGTGCCTTAAAAATATCAAAAAATATTTTATATTATAAAATCCTATATTTTATGAGTAATGCTAGTTGCACCTATGCGTAGTACCTATCCCATGTACATGCTAATCTAAGCACTTAAAAATATAAAAAATATTTTTTATTATATAAATCCTATATTCTAAAGGATAAACCCTAGGGCATCAATGGATTAGGTTAACATGTAAGTGGGATAGGACTGTGCACAGGTGCAGCTAGCATTTTCCATATTCTAAAGGATAAACCCTAGGTATCAATGGTTTAGACTAACATATACGTGGGATAGGTACTATGCATAGTTGTAGCTAGAATTTTATTAATATTTTAAGTTTTCTTATTGGCTGGTTACGACATGTACATTGGATAAGTACTGTGGCCTATTCTGCTAGCATTAGTCTAAATAATAATACATGAAAAAATAATAACTTATTTAGTACAAGAAAAAGAGTAATGGTAGCTGCACCTAGGCCACAATACCTTTGACATAACTAGCCAATGAAAAAACTTATAAAAATAATATATTTTTCATTTTTTTAAATCCTAAATTCAAAAAGATAAACCCTACGATATTAGTACTGCCATATTTTCGTACATTTTACATAGTGGCATGGCAATGTAGTTGGCTGTCCAGGTAAGAGAAAATTTAGGATTAATTCAGGCCAAGTTTACAACTTTACATAGTAGAGAAAGATAATATTTGAAAAAAAATAAAATCTTAACGATTTTATTTCTAAATTTATATCTTACCTAGACTGGAACGGGATGCCATATTCGGAATATATAAACTCTTGCAGTAATACTTGGGTATCACCACTCTTAATATAATTAAAATATAGAATATTGATAAACAAGTTTCGACACCAATCACAAAACAAATATTCGTGGATATGGATTTTCATTGAATAATATATAATATATATGCTTAATAGAATTAAAGAACATCAAATTTGGCCAAACTGAAATTAATGATCCCCGCCGTGAGGCTAATTAATGACCGTTACCGCGGCTGTGTTCATTTCCCTGAGGAGAAGGATTTCCGCCGCCACCACCAGAGCGCAGGATGAGAGCTTCCAATAATATTGTTTCCATGGTTGTATCCTCTCTCCGAATCTTATAAGTACTGCCATTAATTCCGGCATCAAGATCGTCATCGCGACGTCCTGAACCGGGGACTGGACGAGCAGCCACACCATGACCCAGCACGAGCAGCCACACCATGACCCAGCACGAGCAGGAGCCCGAACACGACGACGACGACCCATATTAATATCTTGCTCGCGGTTGCACGACGATCCTCCATTTTTCTCGGTTAGCGAGCAAATGCTAGCACCTTGCCCCGTGACATTATATAGGAATTAGAAGTCGTCGTCTCACGTTTTTTTTGTTTATAATTACACGAGTCCAATGAGCTAGTTCCTGCTTTGTCCGTTTTGATTTATTTCAAATAAATGTGCCGAACTAATTTTCTGATGACCGGGTCCAATTGTTCTACACATATTGTTCCAACTTTGAATGCATGAAGTGGGGTTTGATTTTCTGAAGGAGATCTAGGTGGGAGGTCTACGTCTACATATATATATTTATATATATATATATATATATATCTTACACAATATTTTTAATTACTTGAAACGTTAAGATACCGCGTAAATAGAATTGTTAATAAACTCTATATATTTTGATCAATAATTGTATATTATTATTCATGTCGTGCATATATATATCTTTATTATACATAGAAGTTATAGTAATTGCACCATTAATTAACTCTAATAATTTATATTCTTGAGAGATACTTATCCTATAACGTTTTTATACATATACCCATATATAACAAAATTCCGGACGAAGAATCTCAGATGAAATGTTTTAAACACATGATGATCAGCTATGAAATATGGTCTTGTTTGATGTGTTGCAAAGAATTGCTTATGTAGCAGAACCGACAAAACAGTACTAGTAAACAACAAGTTACAGAATTCGAATCTTCTTGGAAATTAGGTTCCTCCAGAAAATAATCACTTTATTCTGGTATTTAATTAAGACTAATTAATTGTCATGCATATATAACTGATGCATGAAAGAATAACACGCATTTGACTTTTGAAAACATGAAATGGATCTGCCCTTAAATTAAGAATTTTTTCTTTCCCTCCCGCCCGCTTCCTCTTCCCCTCCAGGCTCCCTCGTACTTCCTCTTTCCCTCCCTCCCGCTTCCTCTTTCCCTCCCTCCCGATTCCTCCCTCCCGCTTCCTCTTTCCCTCCCTCCCGATTCCTCCCTCCCGCTTCCTCTTTCCCTCCCTCCCGCTTCCTCCCTCCCGCTTCCTCCCTCCCTCGAGACAGCGAACCCGACCCTCTCACTGTCGGGATCCCCTTCCCTCCCTCCCGCAGCGTTCGGACGGCGGCGATCGGGAAACCGCCGTCGGGAAGCCTCCGGCTCCCTCGTACTTCCTCTTTCCCTCCCTCCCGCTTCCTCTTTCCCTCCCTCCCGATTCCTCCCTCCCGCTTCCTCTTTCCCTCCCTCCCGCTTCCTCCCTCCCGCTTCCTCCCTCCTCGAGACAGCGAACCCGACCCTCTCACTGTCGGGATCCCCTTCCCTCCCTCCCGCAGCGTTCGGACGGCGGCGATCGGGAAACCGCCGTCGGGAAGCCGCCGTAGTGGCGTTCGGACGGCAGCGTCGACTTTGAACCACCCCCATAAGGCTACTCTCTCACATTTCTTTCTCGCTCGGCTGCGATCCGGCACCGATCCGAACGTCGCGGGCGGCTTCCCGACGGCGGTTTCCCGAATGCCGCGACGGTGGCTTCCTGACGGCGGTTTCTCGAACGCCGCCGTCCGAACGCCACGTGACCCCTCTCGACAATGGTCACATGCAAGCTATGAAGTGTTCAATCCCACTAAAGCGACGTCAGCAAGCTATGAAGAGTTCGTTCCGTGGCAACACGGATGTGCTGAAGGTGCTGAAGGCAAATGAATTGCTTGAACACATGCAATTTTCTTTCTGATTATAGTTTTAACTTTACCATCACAAACACTTGTCAAATGATTGAATGAAGGTTTCCACATTTAAAAAAATGAAAATCAGAGAAAAATACTTAAGAATTTAAAACAGTGGTCAGCAATTGAACGGTCAGTTTTAATTGGACTTGTAAACATGGAAAATTTTTGACAGAAAATTTCTGATGCCACCCCACATTAATTAATTTGTCAGCAAAAGGATGTGCCCTTCGGGATTGGTATAGTAAAAATATTATTGCAGAGTTTTCGTGGTTATAATATATGGCAATCGGATCATTACATATACAGGGTTGACGACTCCAGGCATGTATATATCTATATATATATATATATATATATGGATTCATGAGGCTGTCACCCAAAACGCCTCCTTTGTATCTACTGTCTTTACATAGTAAGCATCATCAAACCCTTATAAAATGGCCACTACTCCAGAGTACAAATATTGTCAGAAGTACACTCCTTGAGGGATCCCAAGGTCAGGTGTTCAATCCCAGTTCATCCAGAGCATAGAGTGGCTTCAACAATGCAATTTCCTCTATTAAGGTAAAGAGTAATGACGAGTCGGGCACCGACTCTGTCAAAAAAAATAAAATAATATTTTTTACGAAATCTAAGAAAAATATTATTTTATTTATTTGTGAGAGGGCCGGTGCCCGACTCGCACACCCAACCGGTGCACGAGTCATTATTCTAAGGTAAATGGTCAAGCTTTCTTTCTTTTCAATTTTTGCTATATCAAATTGTTTGACCAAATTACACTAGTAAAAAACTCTTCGCCAAAAAACCCTAAACCCAAAAAACCGCCAGCAAAAATCAATATAACCGGGGGTATGTCTGCTTTCCCACTTGCCCGTGACTCATCAGATGCAGAGAAGTTGCACGCCCTTGTGATATATCCTTCCCCACACTTTTGTGACGAGTACTCACGGATATCGACTTAACCTGAAGCACCTACCGTTCGGAATTGTTTGACCACCCTTGTTTAATTTTTCTGCTTTACTGTTTCAGAATGATCTATTTTGATTTCTTAACAACTCTTGTTTATATCATTACTAACTGAATAAGCTGGTTTTAGATACCTTGCATTAAACGTTGACATGTTTAAAATAATAATAAAATAGGACTGCATCCATATGTAAGCCCATTGACAAGTAGGTTTTTATGTTTCATGGGCTCACTTATCTAAATCCTTAAAATAGGTCTGTTGCATATGCCCACCCGTGGGCTGTTATCTGAATCCTTAGAAAAGGAGAAAAATTTGATGTTCATCTTATCTAAAAGAGTAATGCACTTATGCGCGGGATAGGTACTACGCATAGGTGTAGTTAGCATTTTCCTATCTAAAATATTGACGAAATCATGATCTTATTTAATCGTTTGATGTTCTAATTTCTGTGAATGCAAACTGTACACCGTCTAAAATGCATAAACTTCTCGATGCTCCTGGTTTGAGTAAAGATTGGATTGCTAGTCATTTGAAGGTGATCTTATATATGATACATTTTGCTTTTCTTTCGCAGCTATTTCCTGCAATTTCTCCATGATTTAATAGTTACATATATAAAGGCATTTTTAGTTTACTGGCAAAATGTGGCTTTAGATGGAGAAAAACCAATCCAAATCTGATAGGATGTGATAGGATTGATTTTTCGCTAAAAAATATTTTATTTCTTTACCTAATACAGATCTGATAGGATGTGGAACAAAGTTTCTTTGTTTTTTAAAGTTTTAAAAGCTTCATAACTTATCCAGTTCTAATAGGGGGTGGAACAAAATGTAGTTCATGTTTTTTCTTTTTATTTTTATTCTTATTAGTGTGTATGTTTTGGAGGATTTATATAAGGTTACCCATTCTCCTATTTCTTCATCCTTGGTTAATCCTTTATTTGAAGGATAAAGGAATCATTTTTCCCCTTGCTAGAAATGTTTTATTTATATTTATTTGGTGTTGAACTTTAGATATTGTGGATTAGTTGAGCTATTTTATTCATAGGTTAATAATTATTAAAGTTATGTAGTTTTCTGTGGTTTTGCAAACTTATCCAAAGTTTTTATCAACCTATTTAATGCTTCGGCCTATGGTAATAAGATCATCACGTATAAATTAGTATATTAACCATGACAACTACCGTCTTCCCTAGCGAGGTAAATTATTACCAAATAGCTAGCTACCTTTCATGAGGTTTTAACTTTCATCAAGTTTCCTCATCTTTCTTCTAATTTTCCTTCCACTATTCGGTAGAAGATCACAAAGTGTCTTAAACATTACATTCTAATACATCCAGTCACTTTTATTTTATATGTATTTAAGTATATACACTTCTGCAGCATATTCATCTCAAGATTATCAACTTGCTCTTTCATCTTTTTGTTTATGTTGTTTCTTATCTACCTTAGATGTTCATTAATTTGCTATATCCCAAGTAAAGCTGCGGACTTTCAAGTAGTATTTCATGAATAACTAACTCGCTCCTTCATCGTATGTTATGATCATGTTAGATTACCAACAATTTTTGTACAAAAATATTCACATGGAAAGTTGGGGATTTTTTGACTGGGCAACAGTTTAACCACTTATGTGCACACAAGATTGGTTAAGACATGCAATGAAAGGTAATTATTACTTTTTTATGTGAAGTTTATTCATTTAATTCTATGTTTAATATAATATTTTTGTTCTTCAGGTGAAATTGATGACATTGGGTTTGGTGCATTTGATTCTATGGCTGAAGTTGAATCTGAGGACGAGGAGTGCAAATTCTTTTTGGGTTGGACAATTTTTAATATAAAGTATCCAATGTATTTGAATGTTAAGTTTAAGTGTAGGAGACAATTTATATTTATATTTGATTTTCGTGTTATGTAACTTGTATTTTGAACTCTAGAAAAGTGTTGTATTTGACTGTTTATTAGTAATTTTCTTAATTTTTCCACTTTTTTTTTGTGTTTTTTGTTATTTTTATATTTTTTATTTACCCGTTTATTACTCGATTACCCGGTTTTTCGGCGGGTAATAAATGGAATAGAATTGTGCGGAACTATATGGATACAGACGATAACGGGTAAAGGGTTCAAAAATATAATTGGTAGACGGAAACCTCTGACCCGTACCGTTTATTACCCGTTTACTTCCCTAGGTTTTAGCGGTTCAACTGCTAAACTGGAAATCGGACCGGACCGGTTGAACCGGTCTACTTACTTTTTTAGTATTTGAATATTTTTTATATTTTTAAACTTTTTTTTTGTATATAAAAATCTTGTTATGTTTTTTTTTAATGAGGTTCAACTCATACCAGTTGATCCGGTTGAACCAGAATAAGAAGCTCCACCTATTCAGTTTTTAAAACGCTGGTTGAATCCCAGTTTAACGAGTGAATTGAATGGCTGCAAGATGCAATTCCTTGTAATAACTTACAAATTGTTTTTTTTACTGTGACAACATTATTTCTTTATCGTTTTCATGTACGCTTTATAACAAGGGATTTTTGTAGCTGTTAACTGCAGGTATACACCGATAAAATTACGTATTTTTGGAGAAGGGGTTAAAGAAGAAGCCACTTAATTAATGCCAAATGAAGCCCAACGTACGGCGCCTCCAAAGCAAAGAACAGGAGCCTTAGAAAATCGTGAAAAAATAAAAGCATGTAGTACTCATAGTGTGAGAAGCAAAGAACACGAACCTAAGAAAGGTGATTTTCTGTTGCAAAACTCTAAAGTTTAGCTTTCTAGGGCTGCGTCATACGTACACTCTCTGTAAGAGCTAAATATTATTTCTGACCAACAGTTTGAGAGCTTAATATTGTTTAGGCTCTGAGCTGCCTGAAGTTACCATGCTAGTATTTAATTTTATTTTATTTTTTGGGTTCATAGCTTAATTTTTTGTTTCAATATGTATTCTGACAAACGAAAATTTCCTTCAGATTATGGTTGTAATTTTACCATCATTAACACTGTTTAAAATATTGAATAAAAATTTCCACATAAAAATAGTGAAGGTGTTTTGGCAGAAGATTTGCGCTCCCACCCCAGGCATTTACCAGCAAGAGGAGGCATAGCCATTTGGCTTGTTTCAGTAAACTTTTATTGCAAAATTTTCACTGTTATTGTCTATGGCAGAAGATTATGGTACTCAGCATGCTATCTATTTAAGACGCCAGAAGTTACTGTATTTAAAATATAGTACGCATCACCAAACTTTAATAATAACAGAAGTAAAAGATAGCCGAAGCGTATGAGGAAGAAGGAGACTAAAGTTTACATCTGGCTTACATATTGCAAAGTGCACGGGATCGATAAAGAATAATTCCATTCTTATATAGTTGAAGTTATTAAGGAATAATTGAAGTAAAAGTATCCAACAGGAATGAACTTTACCTTCTCAAAAGTTCAAGTAAAGAATAAAAAGAGAATTAAAGCTGGCCACTCATCATCACCTTTATATTATTGTAACTATAGAAACGAATTAATTTCAATCTTCTGCCCTTTCTGTTTTGTCACTAGCTGATCAGCGTTTCTTCTTACGGAATAATGGAGGAAATAATAATCTCCCCCATCATTGATTCACTGATCGAAACCCTGAATTCTGCAGCAGAAGAAGAAGTCAAATTCAAATGGGGCGTGGACTCGGAACTCACACAGCTCCTCAAGTCGTTCTCCGGTATCCAGTCTCTGGTAGCGGATGCTGAAAAGAAGCAATTCACATCGGAGAAAGTGAAGCAATGGCTCCTGAGGCTCAAGAATGTGGTCTTTGATGCAGAAGATATAACGGAGGAGTTCGTTTGGAGAGCTGTAGAAGCAAAAATGGCATCGAACGAAGACGAGGAGAGAGAGGAGGTGGACAAACAAGAGAAGAGTCGACCCGAATCTGAGAAAGGAAAACAGGTAACAAACTTATGTTCTTGTTTTTGTCACTCTGAAGTTTCAAACACCGAAACAAGAGAAAGTTTTAAAAGTTTGAGAAAGAGAGTACTCAGGATAGAAAATGAATGTCGTCGCCTTGGTTTAATAGAAACCCACAAGGAGGAGGCGCTTAATTATATGCCTGAAAATCTAGAAGAGCGAGCGACAAATTTTGTAGCATTGGATAATGTGTTTTTTCTGGGTAGGGAAGAAGATCAAAAGAAATTAACAGAAGAACTAGTATCAAGTAAATTTAGTGGGAAAGGTCCTTCTGTGATCCCAATCCTTGCTCCTGATGGCATGGGCAAGACTACACTCGCTCGACTTGTGTTCAACAGCAAAGAAATCGAAGAACGTTTCAAAATCCGTTGGTGGTTTCGTGCCTCCCCTGATCTTAACGAGTTAAAGGTTATCAAAGAAATATACATGGACACATTCGGGTATATTTATGAAGGTAGCACTGGTTCTAAGTTGTTGTTTAAAGATTTCGTGAGAAGGAGAAGGTTTTTACTGGTATTCGACAATGTAAGAGAAGATAATCCGAACTGGAAGATGCTACTGAAACCCTTCGTCGGAAGACATAAAAAGAGCAAGATCATAATCACTACGAGAAGTGAGGAGGTTGCATCGGTGTTAGGCACAGACCCACCATTTCGTTTGGAAGGTTTGTCACGTCTAGATTGTGCTAAGTTGTTTGCATTTAGAGCTTTTGATGCAGAGAGTTTTCAAAGATGCCCAAATCTGAGACAAATTGGGGGGAGGATTGTGGATAAATGTGGGGGCTGCCCCTTGGCTGTAAAGGCCCTTGGGGGCCTCCTCTCGGACAAAAGGGACGAAACTGAATGGATGAACGTGTTGGAAAGCGCCACATGGAATGAAAACGCCAACAGGGGATCATCAACAGCCTTTACTGCTTTGCAGATTTGCTATCAGAACTTTTCAGCAAACTCAAAACTCTGTTTTAAGTATTGTTCTCTGTTTCCTAGGGACTACTGGTATCGGGACTCTCAGTTGGTTGAGCTGTGGATTGGAGCAGGCTACGTACAGGATGATGAATGCAGAGAAAGAGAGAAAGCCCAAAATGTGTTTTTTGATCTGGTGATCAAGACATTTATGTCGATGGAATTTGTCTGGCAGGAGGAGCCAAGGTTCAGAATGCACGACATTGCTCAGGATCTTGCAGAAGCAGTCTCTGGTCAAGAATATGTGAGGATTGAAGAAGGTATATTTAAACCGATTGTGAACGCTCAAGGTGCTCGTCATTCTTCCTTTGTTGCTATCAATGAGGAGCCATTGGTGAATTTGGAGGAGCTCTGTAAATTAGATACGAATAAGAAGTACCACTGCTTGAGGTCCTTCGTGTACCTCGATATGTTCCACAACAAGCTCCGTGTTTTTGCAGATGTTCGGGGGATTTTTCCAGAGAAGCAGCTCGAGCTTCTGTTGCAGTGCGAGTCCTTGCGAGTGTTGAGCTTGCAAGGTAGTGTCATTGAAAGATTTCCACCATCCATTGCCGGATTAAAGCTCTTGCGCTTTCTAGATCTGTCTTACTCTATGCTTCCAGACCAGCTGCCTGTCTCGGTTTACAAGCTCTACAACCTGCGTACATTGGATATCAGTCATTGCTTTGATATCAAAGAGGTACCAACAGATATTAAGAATCTTATTAACCTCAGACACCTTTTATTATGGGATGAATCCAACATGATTGAACCATTGCCTTACGTTGGGAACCTGAAGAAACTACAATGGTTGCCAACCTTTGGAGTGAGCAGAGATGAGCCAGGGTACAGAATTTCGGAACTAAAGGAGATGACAGATTTGAAAGGGCTTACTATCTTTAATCTTCAAGAAGTGGGTTCTGGGGAAGAGGCAAAGGAGGCCAACATGAAGAACAAGCGGTACCTTATTGACCTGACACTGGAGTGGTGGATTGAGAGTGGTGACAGAGGGTCAAGTGTAGATGAGGAGGTTTTAGAAGCACTAGAACCTCACACCGGTACCCTGAAGAGATTAAATATAACTGGTTATCAGGGCAGGTGTTTGGCAAGTTGGGTGGAGAACCTAACTTCACTGAAGAGTTTGGAGGTGAATTCTTGCCCTAAACTGGCTTCCCTGCCAGAGAAAGGACTGCCAGGGACTCTCCAGTCTCTTAAGATAGTTTCGTGTCCTTTACTCTGTGAGAGATGCAAGCAAGAAACAGGTGAAGATTGGCACAAGATAGAACATATTCCTCAAGTGATTGTCGAGTGACGTTATGGCACGAGAATATGGCACATATTTGTCAAGTGCTTGTCTATTTTAATATGGAGTTATATATATATATATATATTGTGGCGCCCGTCAAAACAGAAAAGTTTTTTAGCTAGTTTAAGTAGCTCCCTGTAATTTGTGAATCTCTGAGATACTTCATTTTATTATCACTAATTACTGCTAGGGTCAATTAATAACTCAAATCCTATTACGAAGTATTTTTGCTTATTTTGTAATTATAATTTATTATAATTTTATACAAAATATGCCCCTGACATCTTATTTGGTCCAATTACTGCTAGCGTTCAACACACAGACATACAAAAAAAATAGAAAATAAAAAAACGCAGGGACAATTGGGTTTGTATGCTCAATATTATAACAGGAGACTCCATGACACAGACATAAAGGCATCGAGAAGCAGAAGACAGGTACCACGAGGGCTTACAGGAGAAATGGCTGTGCAGAATTTTCCCCCTTATTTGTAGACGTAGTTTGTTTGGAGTAGTCTGGTACAGGCTACGTAGCTTGATAGACTTGCAAAGTCAAGTCCAACTAATCGTTAATGTAGCCATCCCATATTTCAAACGCGTGGTTTGAATCTGCCATTCATTTTTGTCCACAAGCACATTTAATTTGATGGAGAAAATTCATCTGGTTAATTTATGAAGGGGATTACCAGCTTAATGCAACGCCAGAAAATCGGCCGCCCAAAAAGTATAACTCAACAATAAGCTATGTGAAGGAAAAATTTAAAGCATATATGCAGTACTAAGTAGTAGCTTCCCCAAGAGCTAGCTAGTACTCTAAGATCATGACTATCCTGCATATTAATTTATACAACTTGAAAGTTTTGTTTGGCTTATAAGGCACCAGAGAAATTAAAGGGTCGCCACGGCCAGAATGGAAACTCATCTTATACAATATTATTCTTCCCTTTCAGAAGCAAATTAACCAGTACTCCATGCATATGCATGGTGAAATTAATTAATAACATTACATACTTGATAGCACCTCCCCGAAACTCAGTTGATAATTAAGATTAACTATGTAAACACTTCCGACGTACAAATGAAGATAACTTAATGTGGGCATGCAGTCCTCATATATAGACTCAAATCCTTATTACCGGGGGGCATCGATGAGGTTTCTTCGTCATATCATGGCCTGGAAGGCGGCTGCGGAATTGGTGTTCGGGGCCTTATCTGGCTAGACCGGCCAAGGATCACCATTCCCTTCCACTGCAGATGAGCTGACTGAGTACCGATCAAAGCTTTTCTGTTACCAGCTTCAGGGGCATACGACCAGCTCCTATACTCGAGAGGAGCATTAGAAGCAAGGAGCAGAAGGAGGCCACACAATACTAGGGCTAAAAGGGAAGTGATTATACGCCTACCCATGATCACGATATGATATATGAAGAATCGAAGATGATGACTACAACTTTTTACTTTCCATCTCCTGATTTTATAGAAGGCCGCTGCAACTGCAGCATGCAGGTTTGATCTGGTTGCGGTCTATCCACGCAAGTTTTTAAGTTGGGAAACAGAAAAGTCAAGTCTACTGATTAGTCTTCTCACGCATGCTGTTTCGTTTTCTCATTCCCTGTTCTCATTTGAACCTGGAATTCAAGTCTCTGGGAAAATTTTTATTTACTTAAATGGCTCGAAGCAAAAAGTCCTGATCATAAACTGAACGAAGCCAATTAAAGCGTACTATATATTTAAATTGATTCAGATGATCTGAGATTGGCGCGTATTATCGTTGACCATAGTCTGTGCTAGCTAGCTCTTGATTCAACTAATTAATGGAAGTGGCACTGGTCCTCTAATCCAAGGATCACATATTATTAACGGACTGACAAGCAGATTCATTTGGCGGGAAGAAACAATTGGGCACCATTAAAATGCCCTTAGAGAGAAATGTTGAAGTATATATGTGGAAGCCTGATAACGGATAAAAATTAAAAAATAATAATAAAAAAAAGATGATCGAGGTACCGAAATAAATTGGCATTTGCCCATAGTATTATTACTCAGTGTTTTAAAAATTGGAACTGCATCGTTAGTGAGGCCAATTTTAGTATTGTAGTACACATTCTTCTATTTGTTTAGCATATGAAACTATATTCACTACCAACAAAACATGCTTCGCCGGCAGTTTAATTCACCGGCAGTTAAATTCACCGGCAGAGAAGCCCAAACCTGCTGGCGGACGTTCTGCTAGCGGGTGCGGGTGACACATCGTCGGCCCGTGAAGCGTTGGTGGAAAATCGTCGGCGGAATGGTTTCGCCTATGAAAACAACCACCGGTCGGGTTTTTGCACTCCGCCGACAGTTGATTCTGAAATTCGTTGGCGGAACGACCTTCCATTGGCGGAGAGAACTTCCGTCGGCGGAGCGAACATCCGTCGGCGGAGCTAACATCCGTCGGCGGAGCTAACATCCGTCGGCAGAGCGAACATCTGTTGGCGGAGCGAACATCCGTGGACAGAGAGAACTTTCGTCGGCGAAGAGAACTTCCGTCGACAGAGAGAACTTCCGTTGGCGGAAGGATATTCCGCCGAGGACATCTAGGCGCTGAGAGTCATTCCGCCGACAGTTTATCTACGTCGGCAGAGTCTCTCTTTGCCGACAGATCCCACTCGTCGGATGACCGCCGGCAGAGTGATTATCCGCCGACTGTCGGCGTCAACCGCCGCTGGTGATCGTTATAATCGTCGTTTTTGGAGACGGGTTCAACTGCCGAAGGACAATTTTTTTGAAAAATTTTTAATTTACATATTCAACTTAAGTTTAATGATAAGCAATAATGAAATATATAACATTAGTAATGGATTATATAGTGAAAATAATACTAACCTGCAGGCCGCTAGAGAGGCTCGCCAACGGTTGAGGTCTTGCAACTGAGTTTCCTTCAACTGCATGTTCTCCATCAATGATTCCTTGTCTTGTCTTTCCTTTTGCAGTTGTTCCTCTAGAGCTAAGTATCCAGGTGTTCTTGTAGGCGCACCCCTACGCGGCGGAGCACTAGTCTCAATTCCTCTCTCATAACCCCCGTGGTGGCCCCCCAAATACCCTATTTGATAATAGGTGTCAATTCTGTGGGGTCCGTCGAGTTGTGGACCTGTTGCTCAATTGTGCCACGGACAAGTTCCTCCTGCATAAGAAACAAAACTTAATTAAAACATGCTCTAAGTATGAAATTAAGTTTTCAGGAACCTGATAACTTACACATAATGTTGTTGTCTCCTCATCAGAATATGTATCATCTTTCCTCTTGTGCGCCTTGAGGAAAGATGTCAAAAACACAAAGTTCAGACCTTCAGCTTGTCGCTGCATATAATTTAAATTCCAAGAATAAATATTGTGTAAATTTGAAAAATGGAAATATTTATGACTGGACAGATAAAAAGTGATATAAGTACCTCTTCAAAAAAAAAAAAGGGGCAAGAGACTTAGCCCCAAGCGTGTGAATCGTCTTCAAAAGTTGTTGGTTCGCCTTATTCTTCACATCAATCTCTTTGTTGCTTACCTCATCCCAGTATTTAACTAGCAATATCCAGTTTGAGTCCATGCATGATCCTTTTTTTTCTTTTTTTAAAATTTTTTTATTGTGTGTCCCATCTATGTATATGCATAGATCTCTTGAGAATTTATGTTTTGAGCATGATGCATGTGGTCAAGAATAAAGTTGAGTGATAGGCCTCCTGTGTCATGATTACCAAACTCTAATTATTATTGTAATTAACCTCTTGCATTTTTGGAGAAGAAGATTGGCAATGAACAAAGTTAGCTAGCTTAGTTTGTATCATGCCAAGAATGTAGCTGCTCTTGAACCAGCTGCGGCCTCCCCTTCCAAATCTGGCTTCAGTTTCACACTTTGGATGCGCAGAGACGTCGCCCAACACCAGAAAACCCATAAGTGCCAGGACGACGGTCAGTAGCATCCTCAAAGAGTACTCCATCGTTCGATGAAATGACACAGAGAACACAACGTTGTTTATAGGCACGTGTTAGGAGAGTACGTACTAAGACTTGCTGTGAATCTGGAAAATTCTAAGTCTAATGGTGTGTTGGAGCTTTTTTTCTTACCAGGTTTTATAAACTAAAACCTAACGAAGACTTGGCATGCAAATATTGTGGACCCAATTTTTTTATTTAACATTGACAGAATAATCAGTTAGTTAACTATACAAATATGATCGAATTATAAGAAAGATAGTGGGAGTGTACCTTTCATCTTTGAATATTAATTGAGTCAAATTGCACAAGAAAACCTTTAAAAATATGTTTTACAAGTGATGAGCTTGCTTCCCATCAGCCAGACTGGGTGTATACAAGTTGTAGCCTCACTTGTAAGACCTTGGAGGATTTATAGATTTCAATGGGTACGACACTAATGACTCTCTTCAAAGTGGAACAAATGACCTTTGGGTAGAGATATAACTCTTTATTCCCAAAGCGTCCCCAGAGTTGATGTACCCATTAAATCCATCTCTACAGGGGGATGTGCTGGCCATTATTCTCTATACTGAACATCCTATGATAAAGTACTAGAAGTGGGCCTTACACCCATATGTCATGCTGATTTAATTTAATTTTATAAAATCAATATTTAAAACCATAATTCCAGGAGAAATAAGATCGTCCCTTGGCCTGATCCATCCATGTTTTCAAAAGTCATATGCTAGTTCTTCTTTCATGCACCAGTTATATATGACAATTAATTAGTCTTAAATATCATAATAGAGTGAGTATTTTCTGGAGGAACCTAATTTCCAAGATTCATATTCGATAACTTGTTGTTAAAGGAAACTCTTTGGACCCCTTCAAACAATAACTGGCGATTGAGATTGTTAAATCAGAATAGAGTATCTATGCTCTAAGTATTTTTTTTCCCTTCACCTTGGTAAATATCAGAATAGAGTAAGCAATGCTACGAGGTTAACCTCTGTTACAAGTACCAGCGGTCGGGTAAAATGTATTTTTACTGGTGGATAGTAAAGTTTTTTCCTTTTTTTATTTTATTAAATGTGTTTCTACTGGTGATCAAAGAACCCTAGTAATAATTTTTTTGTTTAAAAAATATATATATAGATAGTTCACAAAACCCACAGAAACTTATTATGGCTGTAGGCTTTGCTTAGTTAACAAAAAAAATTAACTAATATATTTTGAAACATAAACTATAAGCTAACGAGTAAGATGAAAATAATAAAAAATATTTCCGTAGAAATGCATCTCTAGAATTAATCTAGACAGCCAAGATGAGTTTATGAAGGAAGTCAAAGATCATGATAACTCAGACGATGGATAAATTCTTTGGAAAATGAACAAGTGTTTAAATGTACCCTATTTTTTGTGTTTCTAGGAAAATACATAGATCAGATAGTCAAATGGTCAGCTATATATACAAATGTTATTGAGATCAAATCTTGGTTTAAAATGTGAAGGAATGAGCTTTGGGTATATAGGGTGGTGGTGGTGGCCCAAAAAATATTATAACTTATTTAATGTAATATGTCTCTTTTATTAAGTTATATTATTTTATTTCTATTATTATCCAGTTCAAGTACTATCAAGATAACTAGATAAGTAATAATAAATGGAAAAAACAATAACTTATTTAATATAAGAAAAAGTGCAATAGCACCTAGACCGCATGGTACTTATTAGACTTGACTTAACAACCAATTGAAAAAAATTTCAAAAGGAAAAATATTTTTTATTTTATAAAATCTTAAATTCAAAATGATAAACCCTAGGATATCAGTACTAGGTGTTTTAAAAACCGAACCGGTGATCGAACCAGTGGAGCTTTCGAATTTAATTCAACCGGATCAGCCGGGTTCAATTGCTATGAGTTGTATGTCATTAAAAAAATTATAATAAGATTTCTATATACAATAAACAAGTTTAAAAAACAAAATTATTAAAATCCTAAAAAGGGTAACTAGACAGATTTAACTGGTCCGGTCCGACTCACGGTTCAGCGGTTGAACCGTTAAAACATACCAGTCAACCGGTTTTTTACCATTTCCGGGTTTTTGAGCAAACCGAACCGTTTATCACCCTAGTTCTGGTTGAACCCGGTCGAACCAGTTGGGTCGGTTTGGTTTTTAAAACACAGTACTACCATATTTTACTCATACATTTTACATAGTTGCATGGCAATGTAGTTGGCGGTCTAGGTAAGAGAAAATTTAGGATTTAGGCCAAGTTTACATAGTATAGAAAGATAATATTTGAAAGAGTGGTGATAACAACACTGCCAAAATTTACTGTGAGGGTTTACTGTAGGTAAGCCTAAACCGTAGACCTTTCTGGACTACTAACAAAGCTGCCAACAGGACAGCCACAATAGGATGTAAAAACTCACAATACTGAAAAACTTATAAAAATAATAATTTTTAAAATTTTTTAAAATCCTAAATTCAAAAAGATAAACCCTTGGATATCAGTACTGCCATATTTTCGTACATTTTACATACATAGTGGCATGTCAATGTAGTTGGCGGTCCAAGTAAGAGAAAATTTAGGATTTAGGCCAGGTTTACAACTTAACATAGTAGAGAGATAATATTTGAAGAAAAAAAAACTTAACGATTTTATCTTTAAATTTATATCTTACCTGGACGACTGGAACATGGATGCCACATCCGGAATATATAAACCCTTGCAGTAATACTTGGGTATCACCACTCTTAATATAATTAAAACATAGAATATTGATAAACAAGTTTCGACACCAATCACAAAACAAATATTCGTGAATATGGATTTTCATTGAATAATATATATGCATGAAAGAATTAAAAAACAACAAATTTGGCCAACGTGAAATTAATGATCCCCGCCGTGAGGCTAATTAATGACCGCGGCCGTGTCCATTTCCCTGAGGAGAAGGATTTCCGCCGCCACCACCAGAGCGCAGGATGAGAGCTTCAAATAATATTGTTTCCATGGTTGTATCGTCTCTCCGAAGCTTATAAGTACTGCCATTAATTCCGGCATCAAGATCGTACGTCGTCACGACGTCCTGAACCGGGGACTGGACGAGCAGCCACATCATGACCCAGCACGAGCAGGAACCCAAACACGACGACGACGACCCATATTAATATCTTGCCCACGGCTGCACGACGATCCTCCATTTTTCTCGGTGAGCGAGCAAAGGCTAGCACCTTGCCCTGTTACATTATATAGGATTTTGAAGCCGTCGCCGTCGTCTCACATTGTTTTGTTTATAATTACACGAGTCCAATGAGGTACTGCCTAGTCTGTTTTGATTTATTTAAAACAAATTAGTCGAACTAATTTTCTTATGACCGTGTCCAATTGTTCTACACATATTCCAACTTTGAATGCATGACTTCGGGGTTTTGGTTTTCTGAAGGAGATCGAGGACTATGGGAGGTCTCCGTCTACTTATATATCTTACACATTTTTCATTACCTGGAAGAACGTTAAGAAACCGCGCAAGTAGAATTGGTAATTATAAACTCTATATATTTTGATAAATAATTGTATATTATTATTCATGTCGTGCTTATATCTTATTATACATAGTAAGTTGTAGTGGCACCACTAACTCTAATATTTTATACCCTAGAGAGATACTTATCCTATAACGTTTTTATACATATACCCATATATAACAAAATTCCGGGCGAAGAATCTCAGATGAGATGTTTTGAACACATGATGATCAGCTCCCTAGCTGTGTGACAACTATGAAATATGTTCTTGTTTGATGTGTTGCAAAGAATTTGCTTATGTAGAATGCAGAAACGACAATACAGTACTAGTTAACAACTAGTTACCGAATATGTTCTTATTTGATGGGTTCCGCCAGCAAATAAAACTCACTCTATTCTGATATTTAATTAAGACTAAGTAATTGTCATATATAACTGATGCATGAAAGAATAACACGCATTTGACTTTTGAAAACATGGATATGGATCAGACCTTAAATTAAGTAGTCCAACGACAATCTTATATATTTCTTCAGCTTGTGAATCTCTGTGATTGTATGACAACTAATTATATTTAACTGATCATTCAGTAACAATCTAAAGAAAAACTGGGACGATGGTATTTGCACGCCAAGTCTTTGTTTATATAAAACCCGGTAATAACAAAAGCTCCAGCACGCCAATATGGACTTGACTTTCCAGCCTCACAGCACGTTATATGAAAAGAACGCTGTTCTTTCTGTGTCATTTCATCGAACGATGGAGTACTCTTCGATGGCGCTGCTAGCCGTCCTGGTGCTACTATACTGCAGCTGGGATTACTCTTCGAAACAGAAGCCAGATTTGGTAGCAGAGGCCGCAGCTGGGTGGAGATCAGCTTCATTCCTTTCAATCCACCCGGAAATTCACCCTGGCATGCAAGCTATGAATTAAGTGTTCAATCCCACTAGAGCGACACGGAATATGTGCGGAAGGTGCTGAAGGCAAATGAATTGCTTGAACATGCAATTTTCTTTCGGATTATAGTTGTAACTTTACCATCACAAACACTAGTCAAATGAAAGAGTGAAGGTTTCCACATGGAAATAATGAAAATCAGAGAAAAAAACTTAAGAATCTGAAACAGTGGTCAGCAATTGAACGTACGGTCAGTTTTAATTGGACTTGTAAACATGGAAATTTTTGGACAGAAAATTTTTGCTGCCACCCCGAAATTAATTTGCCAGCAAAAGGATGTGCCTCTAGGGCTTGGTATAGTAAAATTTTTATTGCAAAGTTTTCGTGGTTATTATATATGGCAATCGAATTATTACATGAATATATGTATATATATGGATACAAGAGGCTGTCACCGAAAACGCCTGCTTTGTATTTACTGTCTTTACTTAGTAAGCATCACCAAACCCTTATAAAATGCCCTCTACCTCCAATGATGGTTCAAGCTCTCTCCTTCTCCCTCTAACTCTCTCCTTCTTCATCTCTCTGTTTGATAATGGTGCCAGAGTACAAATATTGTGCAGAAGTACGGTCCTTGAGGAATATATCCCAAGGTCAGGTGTTCAATCCCAGTTCATCCACAGCATAGAATAGCTTCAACAATGCAATTTTATGTATTAAGGTAAATGGTTTTCTTTCTTTTCAGTTTGTGCTATATCAAATTGTTTGACCAAATTACACTAAGTAAAAAACTCCTTTTCGCCAAAAAACCGCCAGCGAAAATCAATATTACGGGAGAAAGGGGGATGTCTTCTTTCCCATGCATTTCTGGTGCATCCTTCCCCACATGCCCGTGATTCATCAGATGGAGAGAAGTTGCACGCCCTTCTGATATATCCTTCCCCACACTTCTCTACGAGTACTACTCACTGATATCGACTTAACCTGAAGCACCTACCGTTCGGAATTGTTTGACCACCCTAGCAAGTTTAATTTTTCTGTTTTTCTGTTTCAGAATGATCTATTTTGATTTTTTAACCACTCTTGTATACTAACTGACTATGCTGGTTTTAGATACCTTGCATTAAATGTTGACATAATAAAAAAAAAAAAAAAAAGGACTGCATCCATATATAAGCCCATTGACAAGTAGGTTTTTCTGTTTCATGGGCTCACTTATCTAAATCCTTAAAATAGGTCTGTTGCATATGTCCACTCGTGGGCTGTTATATAAATCCTTAGAAAAGGAGAAAAATTCGATGATCATCTTATCTAAAAGAGTAATGCTACCTGCACTTATGTGCGTACTATGCATATATAGGTGTAGTTAGCATTTTCCTATCTAAAATATTGACTAAATCCTGATTTTATTTAATCGTTTGATGTTCTAATTTCTGTGATTGCAGACTGTACACCTTCTAAAATACATAAACTTCTCGATGCTCCTGGTTTGAGTAAAGATCGGGTTGCTAGTCATTTGAAGGTGATCTTATATATGATACATTTAGCTTTTCTTTCCCCAGCTATTTCCTGAAATTTCTCCATGATTCAATAGTTACATATATAAAGGCATTTTTAGTTTACTGGCAAAATGTGGCTTTAGATGGAGAAAAACCAATCCGAATCTGATAGGATGTGATAGGATTGATGGCTTTTCCCTAAAAAATATTTTATTTCTTTACCTAATACAGATCTGATAGGATGTGGAACAAAGTTTCTTTGTTGTTTAAAGTTTTAAAAGCTTCATAACTAATCCAGTTCTAATTGGGGTGGAACCAAATGTAGTTCATGTTTTTTCTTTTTATTTTTGTTCTTATTAGTGTGTATGTTTTGGAGGATTTATATAAGGTTACCCATTCTCCTATTTCTTCATACTTGGTTAATTCTTTATTTGAATGATAAAGGAATCATTTTCCCCTTGCTAGAAATGTTTTATTTATATTTATTTGCGGTAGAACTTGAGATATTGTGGATTAGTTGAGCTATTTTATTCATAGGTTAATGATTATTAAAGTTATGTTGTTTTCTATGGTTTTGCTAACTTATCCTAAGTTTTTATCAACCTATTTAATGCTTCGGCCTATGGTAATAAGACCATCCCTTATAAATTAGTATATTAACCATAACAACTACCGTCTTCCCTAGAGAGGTAAATTATTACCAAATAGCTAGCTACCTTTCAAGAGTTTTTTCCTTTCATGAGGTTTTACCTTTCATCAAGTTTTCTCATCTTTCTTCAAATTTTCCTTCAACTATACCATAGCAGATCAGAAAGTGTCTTAAACATTACATTCTAATACATAGAGTCACTTTTATTTTATATGTATTTAAATATATACACTTCTGCAGCATATTCATCTCAAATTATCAACTTGCTCTTTCATCTTTTCGTTTATATATGTTGTTTCTTATCTACCTTAGATGTTCATTAATTTGCTATATCGCAAGTATAGCTGCGGACTTTCAAGTAGTATTGCATGAATAACCAACTCGCTCCTTCATCTTATGTTCTGATCATGTTAGATAACCAACAATTTTTGTACAAAAATATTCACATGGAAAGTTGGGGATTTTTCGACTGAGCAACAGTTTAACCACATAGACTTTCAATGATTCTTTTTTTACAATCTTCTAATGGTGCATGTCATTCTCTTGTTCTTTATATATATTTCTATCAGACTAATTAATTAATAGCCTGCTTGTTTACGAAGAAGCCAGCATAACAACTATATATTGACACTAAATCATGCCCAGACTTGGTGTTGTCATAGTAGTAGTCTTGTTTATGATTTTTTGTTAAGTTTCTTGATTGAAGCTGGTTGGTGAAATTACATGCTGGATTACAAGAGTTTGCTCTTAGAGATACAAAAGGATGGACATTGGTATTAGAAAAATGGCCTGTTTCGATTATCCACTTTATTTCATATGGTCATTAGTTCACTTGTATTATCCTTTTTTCTCATATGATTATTCTCTTATACTGTTCTTAATTCACATGTATTCTTAATTCACATGTGTATTCTTTTCCACCTTCGTATTGATATGTTTGTCTCTGTTCTTTTGTGTTCGTCACCACTGTAAGTTTTAAAATAAATTGTGAGGCTTTAAACCAGAGATTGTGATTAGGTTATTTGCTTTAAGTCATTATATCCAACTGGGTTTCAGACTACTAATTTCTCTTCCGGTCTCTCTGTCTCTCTCTATATCTCTCTCTATTTGTTTGTCTCTTTCTCTCTCCATCTGTGTATAGATCTCTATCTCTATCTCTGTGTCTATATCTCTATCTCTATCTCTGTGTTTATATCTCTATCTCTATTTCTGTGTCTGTATCTTGGCCACTAAAAGTAAAGTATCTATTAGATTCTGGTCCCTTAAAATTATTTCAAGTGCCAAAGGTTTCCCTCATATGACCCTCTCTCTCTCTCTCTCTCTCTCTCTCTCTCTCTCTCTCTCTCTCTCTCTCTCTCTCTCTCTAGCTAAACAGGCTAATTGGTTTCAGTTCCCCCCTATGTTTGAACCTAATTTAGCATTGAAAATGTTTTTTTAGTGCTGTGCCAAAAATATTTTAAAATTGGTCTAACTTTATTTTTAGAAAATGGTGTGATGTGTTGCATGTATTTTATATCTGCTCAATTTGGTGCTTTTATAGTTAGTTAATTATTGAAATGTTTGTTTATTTACTTATTCATTTATTCAGTATAGTTACTGATACATTTATCTTGACAGGGGTTGGTGTTGGATTTACTTCTGCTCTAGTATCCTTTACAGTTTGAATAGCATTCAATAATCTTATTTCATTAAGTCATTGAGATGGGTCTTTGAAATCATGTGCCGACTCTAAAATCAACACAAGCGACGGGTGAGGCTATGAAAGGTGTGACAATGAGAACAACGAGGACAATGAGGACAATGAAAACAAACCATGAAGAGAACAACATCTCTCCCCATGAATTTGCAAGGTTCTTTTTTGTAAATAAAGGTTTTCTACCTTCTGGACCATCTGAGATATCTGAACAAAGGAAGCAGCTTAAGATTATTATAGATTATCTTCTTCCAGCATGCATCAAACCGGATTTAAAAACTCTCATCTCCTCTCATCTGTATATGGTGACAGGTGTGCTCCCTCTCTCGTCTCTCTCTCTCCTCCCTCTCTCGTCTCTCTCTCATCTCTCTCTCTTCTCTCTTCTCTCTTCTCTCTTCTCTCTTCTCTCCTCTCCTCTCTTCTCTCCACTCTTCTCTCCTCGTTCTTGCTCTATGCTCTCTCTCCTCTCTCTCTCTCTCTCTCTCCTCTTTCTCTTCTCTTTCTCTTCTCCGTAATCTCATTTTTTTTATTTTTTCAAACATTCCGCCGACGCACCCCCACGTTTAGAGATGCGTCGGGGGATTCGCGACGGGCTTTTATATCGCGCGACGGGTTTTTGTTCGGCCGACGTCTCCGCCGACGGACGTACCGACGACGTGGCGTTACCCGTCGGTGGAAATCCGACGACAGTTATTTGTGTTCCGCCGGCGCCTTTTGGCCGCCGGCGGACTGTGGTTTTGTAGCTGGAAAGGTTCATTTGGATTAGAGATTAAAGAAGAAGTAAGCCACTTTATGCCAAATGAAGCCAACACCTTCAAAGCAAAAATCCTAGAACTCCAAGTGATGTTAACGTGACCATGGACTCGGTCCCGGTTCCAAGTTGTATAACTGTGTTCTTCTGTAACCTATTTACTGATCTTTTTGATGAAAGACTTGTGCAGCCATTCCAGCCATTTGCTTGCAAGACTAAGTACCTATTGATATATATATATATTGTAGACTCGTAGTTGAATATTACATAGGTAGTCAAATATCTAATATGGTAGATGATGTACCTGTTCACAAAAACTGACTTTTCATTACAAATTTTTTAATGTTACAAACCAACTCTCGCAATGTTTGAAAATATCGCTCTTGAACTCCTATTAATTGCTCACTTTCTTTCTCAAATATATAGCATTTTCTCTAAATTTTATTTCTTCATAGAAAATGAACTTATTAATATTAGTACTCTCTCAAAAAATGTTGAGGTTAACAGAATACTCGATTTCTTTCTACACAGTGGATAAAAAATACATATTTATAGGGAGAAATCCTCTTGAATACAATTTTCTTGAAGCTTAAACTCTCTTAAACGAACTAACCCTAACTTCTATTAGGGAGAAGTTGAATCTGATTAAAGTTTCACCATGAAATCTTCCCAATTGAATTCTTAAATGAAAAATGTTATCAGTACTCCCTTTTTTTGTGGTTTTTACATTGTGGCGTGTCGGATCTTTGGTTTATTAAAAAAAAAATTCTTTCCAATTTTATCTCTGAGTTTATCTTTTACCTAGACTGCAATATGGACGTAACGTCAAGATGTAAACTCTTACTATAATACTTGGAAGTGCTCATATCACCACTCTTCTCAAATACTGTACTTCGTCATTGATTTCTAACAATGCAAGGAAAGAAGTGAGGAAAATATTTCCCAAGAAAAGGTGAGGCTTTCTTTAGAAAAATTTAAAGGATTTAACATTTTATTCTTCTCCGAAGTCTGGGGAATAAAATCCGGTAGTTCTTAATGGCCCACATGAAATTATTTTATTGAGTAATGCTATAGCCACTCGCAAAGTGGATTTGCTCGGCCACATTCTGACGTGGATGGCTTACGTGGCCATCCATGTCAGAATCTGACGAGGCATCCACTTACGAGTGGCTGTCCCCCCTCCCCTCGACATTCTCCCTCTTTCCTCCCGTAAAAAATTCTCTCCCCCTTCTCTCCCCCTTCTCTCCCCCTTCTCTCCCCCTTCTCTCCCCCTTCTCTCCCCTTCTCTCCCCTTCTCTCCCCTTCTCCCCCTTCTCTCCCTTCTCTCCCCTTCTCTCCCCTTCTCTCCCCTTCTCTCCCCTTCTCTCCCCTTCTCCCCCTTCTCTCCCCTTCTCCCCCTTACTCCCCGAACTCCCCTTACTCCCCTTACTCCCCGAACTCCCTGAACTCCCCGAACTCCCCTTCTCTCCCCGAACTCCCCGAACTCCCAGAACTCCCCGAACTCCCCCGAACTCTCCCGAACTCTCCCGAACTCCCGGCGGCGCTCCTCTCTCCCGAACAAGTCGCGGCCACAGTACCGGAAATCCGAGTCAACTCAGACGAGTCGCCCTTGCCAAATTATCTCACAACCATGAGACTGGTAGAGTTTCTAGTACCAATTAATGAATCAAGAAATAGATTTGTAATCCAACCCGAGAGAAATTAATCATATTCCTGAATTAATTAATTATAATTTAAAAATTGTAGTCTTCCTGGAGGCGAGACTCCTTATAATGTCACGTACATTAAAGTTCGATGTGCCTGGGTACGTAACTTCGAATTGTAATTTTTACTTTCCTTATTTTTGGTTGCTGTCCTCCGATTTTTCACAAAAAAAAACAACATATATGATTTGTTAATACTCCAAGGGACGTTGTAAATACATGATATTAAAGCTAGCTAATTAAGTTCGAACGGCCTTTGTGGATTTTACTATTATTAATTTCCTCAAATTTTGCCATTAATATTGCAGGTACAAAGAACAACCTCATTAATGTTAAGCAGTATTCCCGCAAGCAGCTAAAAGCTGCAACTGCCAACTTCAGTTCATTGAACAAGGTCGGACAAGGAGGTTTCGGATCAGTATTTAAGGTATAATTGATCCAGTACCGAGCATCACGTCACAGCTTGTATGGTTCTTTCTGGGATATATATATAATATCGCATTAATTAATCTGCAGGGAAAGTTGAGAGATGGAAACGTCGTGGCCATCAAAGTGCTTTCAGTTCAGTCGAGACAAGGAGAAAGAGAGTTCGTGGCGGAGATAGTCGCCATGTCCGACATCACCCACGAGAATCTTCTCAGGCTTCGGGGCTTCTGCGTTGATGGCAAATTCAGAGCATTGGTCTACGATTACATGGACAACAGCAGCGTCGCCCAAACCCTCTTAGGTCTGCCAAACGGAAGTGCCGCCGGGAGGAAGAGGAGCGCCGCCGGGAGAGAGGAGGGCAGGAGAGACTTGTTCGGGAGAGAAGAGGGCAGGAGAATCGTTCGGGAGAGAGAAGGGAGAGAATTTTTTACGGGAGGAAAGAGGGAGAATGTCGATGGGAGGGGGGACAGCCACTCGTAAGTGGATGCCTCGTCAGATTCTGACGTGGATGGCCACGTAAGCTATCCACGTCAGAATGTGGCCGAGCAAATCCACTTTGCGAGTGGCTGGCAGGTTGTAGAGCTATCCAATATACGCAGGTTGTAGAGCTATCCAATATACGCAGGTTGTAGAGCTTGGAAACCGAGACAGCTGGCAGCTCTGTCAGAGAGATCCAAAAAGAGTAAGGGATTTAATCTGGTGATAGATTGTGGAAGTCTTTGAATGAAACTGCCTTGCAACCTCAACACCCACAAGGATTTGCATTACAACAGAAGCTCGAATTGCTTCGATCCTCTGGAAATTAAAAGTCCCCCAAACATCCACCCAGTAACAGCACTTGCTTGCTGTGGAACGTATCATGGTATACAAGAAAGACCTCAAGCTGTGGTACTCCTTATTAGTATCTAATTGCCAAGCTCGCTCCCAATGTTGAGTCCTGTGGTCGGAGGGTCGATTACTACAGTGGAGGGAGTGGAGCACTTTCTGAGTGCGTGGAACGACGTACGGTCGATAGCAAGTGTTCGGGTTTCGTTTACAAGCAAGAGACTTCCGAGTGTTAATTTGTCGGTTCCAGTGTTTGTGTGGCGGGTATAAGTTTGATGTCCTTTTTTTTTTTCTAGATATATACTTGACTTGAGGCAAATAAACCCCAGTTTAATTGGGTTTGCTGGTCCATTTCTGGTTTTGTGGCAGGTGGTTTCTGGTACCTTTATAAATTAATGAGTAGAAGCAGCGAAGAAGATGTGTACGTAGCACAAAATCATTGTCTCCATTATGCCATGAAAGAAAGTAGTTTTTATTAGTACAAACAGTGTTTTTAATATCCAATAATCTTTTTAGAGAAAAAAGTAACTTTTATCGAAAGGTATATCTCTTGGACTAAACTGAGGCCTCACTCTCGAAGCAAAGATCCAATCAAGTGAGGGCATTTGCCTCGGTTAGAATCTTGAGGTAGCCACATATAATCTAATCAATCAATTGAAACTGTGCCTTGAGTTCAAGCATTTTTTGAAACATTTTTGTGCATGGGAAGACTTCCATTAAGGAGAAAAACATAAGATTACAGTACTGCCGTGTGCAGACCGATTCCACTCTTCATTGAACCACAAAAGTTGAATACGGGAATCGTCCATGTTGTACCAAACCTACTTGAACAAATTGAATGGCCCAGCTCCGTGTCATTTCCTCTTAACAATAAGTTACATCTTGTAAATTTTAGTAGTACTGTACAATGTAACAGCTTGAGGTCCTTCTCATTGATTCCAAAAAAAAGACGAATAACGAGCACCTTGAGCGTTCACAATAGGCCTTACTGCAACGCAGACCACAGATCGATAGCTTCAAGTGATCATTTGCCGTTTAGAGGATTAGTGCATGCATGGTTCTTTCTAGCTAGACTTCCCAAAGACTCTACCAACTACATAGTTTGTCATCTCTTCCACATACTTTTATCACTAATGAAGCTGCATCTTGTGTTTGCAGGATTCCAAAAGTATATATATATATCTGCAAGGAGCTCTAGTGTGAGAAGCAAAGAATTCTAAAAAAGGTGTTTTTTCTGTTGCAAAACTCAAAAGTTCAGCTTCCCAGTTCTGCATCATACAATCTTCTTAAGAGCTAAATGTTTCTGACTAACATTTTGGGAGCTAAATATTGTTTACGCTCTGAGCTGCCTGAAGTTACCTCCCTTGTAAGTTTTTTCTTCATAGCATAATTTTTTGTTTCCAAATGTATTATGGCAAACGAAAAGTTCTTTCAGATTATAGTTGTAACTTTTCCACCATTAAGACTATTTAAAATATCGAATCAAAGTTCCCACATGAAAATAGTGAAAATCAGGGGGAGACTTAAGAATTTAAAACTCTAGTATTCAACAAGTGAACAGTCAGTTTCTAATCCTTGTAAACATGGAAGTTTTTTAATAGAAGATTTGTGCTGCCACCTGAGCCATTTGCCAGCAAAAGGAGGTAGCCGTTGGGCTGCTTTAGTAACTTTGCATTGCAAAATTTTCATCATTATTATATATGGCAGTTAAGTTAATACAAATACTGAAAACCCCTTCATCAGTTATCTCGGCAAGCTGCTGTCTATAATTAATTAAAACGCCTGCTAGGAATTTGTTGTATTAACATAGTAAGCATCACCAAACTCTTATAAGATGATACTCTTTCTCCCCTCTATGACACATCCCGCCCTTCCTCCCTTCCTCCCTTCCTCTCTCCATCTTTCTCTGTTCTAACATGGCTCGGGAGTACAAAGATAAGCCACCAAATGTTGAATGTACAATCCTTGAGGATTGCCAAGCTCAGGTGTTCATTCCCATGGGCTTCAGCCACGGTAAGGTATGAAGTGCTCCTTTCTTGGCTACACAGCGCTGAAGGAACTGGAGGCTGTTGTGGAAATCGGGTTGGTTTCCACCGAATGTGAACAATTGTACCAAAAAATTAGACTAAGAAAAATTACCAGGTAGTTGGAGGAGACACGAACGGTCTCGCTTAAAACCCAACTTCCTTAGACTCATAAGTCCTTTCGACAGAATTTTTCCTAAATAATTTAATGGACAATATATCACCTAACAAATATACCCGACAAATGAATCGAACAGAGAATACTAAAAGTATAACACAAGAGTTATGTGGTTCGGCAACTTACCTACATCCACGGGCAACGGTCAAATATCTCCACTATCAACTGTTGCAGTAATTACAACTTTGGGTACAATCTCAAATGGGAGAAAACTCTCAACCCAAATACCCACAAATAGGAGATAAACATATGTTTCAAATAATGGAACTTACAAGATCCCAAACCCAACTTGAGAGCCAAAATAGAGAAAGAGATTTCTCTCTCAATCTTTCTCTCACAAATGCTCTCTCTTCAACTGGAATGGGATGTGAAATAAGAAGCTGAACTCCTCTATTTATAGGAAAGTATTTGCTCCTTTTTCCAAAAAAAAATATTATAATAATATAATATTATTTCCTAATTTCCAACAAGGTAGCGCCGAAGTCAAAAATTTCGGCTCGGCGCCGCCTATGGTCGGCGTCAAAGACGCCGACTTAATATTTCATGAAAGGGGAGACAACCCCCTTTCTCATATAATATTTTATTTGTGAATGGGGGACAAAAGCCACCCCACTCACAAATCTCCACCTTGGCGAATTCTCCTCATCGACATAAAAAATAAAGAGTGCCAACCAATGCGCCTTTTGACGTCTTAAAAAATGAAGGATGTTGATCAAGTCCAAACAGTAATTGAACTTGATCCCTGTTATCACCTTGGTCAAGGCGTCTGCAGGATTGTCATCGGTCTTGATTTTGTGGACTTGAACTCCACATTCTTCGATGATTTACCGCACAAAATGATACCGCACATCAATATGTTTGCTCTGGGTATGATATACTTGGTTCTTTGCTAAGTGAATAATACTCTGACTATCACAGAACACTGTCAGATGTTTCTGACCAACTCCCAAGTCTTCAAGTAACCTCTGTAACCAAATAGTTTCTTTTACAACCTCTGTAATGGCCATATATTCTACCTCTTTCGTTGACAAAGCAACTGTGGACTGTAAGGTAGACTTCCAACTAACTGGTGCGTTTGCAAGAGTGAATACATAACCAGTAGTTGATCTATGCTTATCCAGATCACCAGCATAATCTGAGTCGCAGTATCCAACTATTTGATGAGCAATATTCTCATCCTTCTCAAATATCAAACCAACATCTAAGGTCTTAAGAATATACCTTAGAATCCATTTCACAGCTTGCCAATGTTCCTTCCCTGGATCATGCATATACCTGCTCACAACTCCAACTGCGTGTGAAATTTGTGGTCTTGTACACACCATGGCATACATCAAGCTACCCACTACATTTGCATAAGGAACCTTTGACATAAACTCCCGTTCCTTATCTGTCTTAGGACACTGTGAAGCACTTAGTTTAAAATGAGGTGCCAAAGGAGTACTTACAGGTGTAGACTTCTCATCTATGACAAAATGCTGTAGTACCTTCTCAAATATTGATTTTGTGTCAAACAAAGTGTACCATATCGAGAATTTTCTCCATATCGAGAATTTTCTTTGCTTCACCTAAATCTTTCATTTCAAACTCCTTGCTCAATTGAGTTTTCATTCTATCGATCTCCCTTTGATTCTTTGATGCTATCATCATGTCATCGACATACAAAAGAAGATAAATGAAAGATCCATCTTGTAGCTTGCGAAAGTACACACAATAGTCAAAACTGCTTCTGGTGTACTTTTGAGTAATCATAAATTGATCAAACGGCATATACCACTGCCTAGGTGATTGTTTTAGGCCATATAACGATTTGTTCAATTTAAAGACCCAATTTTCTTTTCCATGAACTTTAAATCATTCAGGATGAGTCATATAGATTTCCTCTTCTAAATTACCATGTAAGAATGTTGTCTTCACATCTATTTGAACTAGTTCCAAATCAAATTATGCTACTAAAGCCAAAAGAATTCTAACGGAGGAATGTTTCACCACTGGAGAAAATACTTCATTATAGTCGACTCCTTCCTTCTGTGCATAGCCTTTACCTACGAGCCTTGCTTTGTAGCGGACATCATTCTTATCTGGAAATCCTTCTTTCTGAGCATAAACCCATTTACAACCAATTGCTTTCTTTCCCTTCGGAAGCCTTGCTAGCTTCCAGGTGAGATTCTTATTTAGGGAGTGTATTTCCTCCTCCATAGCCTTTATCCACTTTTCTTCATCTAAACTATTGTTAGCTTCAGAAAATGTTTGAGGTATACCTTCAACAATGATTGGAAATGCGTAGGCCACCATATCATCAAAACGAACAGGTTTTCTAATCTCCCTTCTTCGCCTACTGATGGGAATTGGTAAATTATCCTAATGACGAGGTTCCTGGGTTAAAACCTCTTCTACTCCAACACCTTCTTCTGTTCTTGGAGTGTCACTTTCCAGCTACTGGTTTTCTACCGCCTTGGTTGATGTTGTTTCAAACTCCACCTGTTGTGGAGTCACCTCCACCTGTTGTGGAGTCACCTCCACCTACTGTGGAGTCACCTCCACCTACTGTGAACTTCTTTCTGAATCATTTGTTACCCTTTTGAACATAGAAGATTCATCAAAGGTAACATCCCAGCTAAAAATTCTCTTCTTTGAAGATAGACATCATAGTCGATATCCCTTCACACCCGAAGTGAATCCCATGAACAGGGCTTTCTTAGCTCTTGGATCTAGTATAGATTCTTTTACGTGATAATAAGCAGTGAAACAAAAAACAAGTAAAGTATCATAATCATTTGCAGGGTTGCCAAACCATACCTCTAAAGGTGTTTTGCCTTTTAAGGCAGTTGATGGTAGACGATTAATGAGATGGCATGCATACGTGCAAGCCTCTGCCCAGAACTGTTTGCCCAAACCAGCATTGGACAACATACACCGAACTTTCTTTAGCAAGGTCCGGTTCATCCGTTCTGCCACTCCATTCTGTTGTGGTGTATTTCTGACTGAAAAATGTCGAGTGATACCCTCCTTCTTGCAAATATCAAAAAAGGATCACTTTGATATTCGCCTACATTATCTGATCGGAGCACCTTAATCTTCCTCCCGGATTTGGTCTCCATCATTTTCTTCCACTCGAGAAATTTTTCCATCACTTCATCTTTGGATTTCATAATAAACATCCAAACTCTTCTGGAAAAATTATCAACAAAAGTAACAAAA
Source organism: Aristolochia contorta (assembly GCA_022405105.1). Taxonomy (NCBI): domain Eukaryota; kingdom Viridiplantae; phylum Streptophyta; class Magnoliopsida; order Piperales; family Aristolochiaceae; genus Aristolochia; species Aristolochia contorta. The sequence goes on along the minus strand of CM039669.1, from coordinate 5,883,415 downwards.
AAATGTTGACCTCCTAAGGAAGTTGTCTTGGTTGGTCCCCATACATCTGTGTGAACGTAATCTATAATTCCTTTTGTATTGTGGATTGCGGTACCAAACTTTACTCTTGTTTGTTTTCCCAAAACTCACTGCTCGCAAAAGTCTAGTTTACAGACTTTTGCACCATTCAATAATCCTTGTTTTGACAATGTTTGCAAGGATTTTTCTCCAACATGTCCAAGCCTCATATGCCATAGCCTGGATATCTCAGCTTCTTTGTCTTCTTCTTATATTGCTGCTGCTGTGCCAACTTCTGTGTTGCCTTGGTAGAAATATAGGTTATTTCTCCTAACTCCTTTTATTACAACAAGTGCTCCTGAAATAACTTTAAGAATCCCATATTGCATATTTATGATCAAGCCTTTTGATTCTAAAGCTCCCACCGATATGAGATTCTTAGTTATCTTCGGTATATACCGAACTTCTGTCAACACTCTTGTTGATCCATCATGATTCTTCAAATTAATTGAGCTGATCCATTCTATCTTGCATGTTTGATTGTCTGCAAGGTAGACGACCCCTCCATTAATTTCCTCAAAGTTGAAGAACCACTTCTTTCTGGAAGACATATGTAATGAACATCCAGAATCAAATAACCATTCATCTGTGTGAGTTATTCCTGAAAAACAAGCCAGAGGATAGTCTGACTCGTCATTCTCTGCTACACACACTCCTGACACGACTTTTCCTTTCTTCTGTTGTAATTTTGGGCAATCTTTTTTCCAATGCCCTTTTTCACGACAGAAGGCGCATTCATCATTAGTAGGTCTACCCTTAGAGCGAGATCTGCCTCGACTTTTGGGTTTACTATTTTTAGCACGACCCCTTACAGTGTAGGCTTCTCCTGCTGAAGAGCTACTATGTTCCTTTTGGTCTTTTCTCCGGATCTCATTATCATATAAAGCAGCACATACTTTATCTAATGTAATTTTCTCTTTTCCATGAAGTATTGTAGTAACTAGATGATCATATTCACTAGGAAGGGAAGATACAAGCAAGATTGTTTTATCTTCATCCTTGATAGATTCTTCAAGGTTCAACAATTCAGCAACCAACTTATTGAAATTCGAAATATGAGCATACATTGTCGTACCTGACTGATACTGAAAGCGGAATAATTTCTTGTTCAGATACAACCGATTCTGGCAGCTTTTCTTCAACAATTGTTTATCTAGCTCCTTCCATAATTTACTTCCAGATGTCTCCTTCATATAAGGGAATTTCATTTCCCTTGTGAGACATGATCGGATTACTACGCATGCATTGCGATTAATTCGACTCCATTCTTAATCATCTAGGTACGAAGGCTTATTTTCTTCCAAAGCAATATCAAGCTCTTGTTGATAAAGAGCATCCATCATTTCAAATTGCCACATACTAAACTTGTTCGATCCATCAAATTTTTCCACGTCCATCTTAGCCTTTGTCAACACCGTCCGAGAAGACCTTGAAGTTGAAGCGGTGGTTGTTGATGATGCTTCCATAATTAAATATAACTATGACACGGACGTGGAAATATACAAACTGCCGAGGTCGTTAACCTTGGCTCTAATACCAATTGTTGTGAAAATCGTGTTGATTTCCACCGAATGTGAACAATTGTACCAAGAAATTAGACTAAGAAAAATTACCTGGTAGTTGGAGGAGACACGAACGGTCTCGCTTAAAACCCAACTTCCTTAGACTCGTAAGTCCTTTTGACAGAATTTTTCCTAAATAATTTAATGGACAATATATCACCTAACAAATATACCTGATAAATGAATCGAACAAAGAACACTAAAAGTATAACACAAGAGTTACGTGGTTCGCTAACTTACCTACATCCACGGGCAACAGTAAAATATCTCCACTATCAACTATTGCAGTAATTACAACTTTGGGTACAATCTCAAATGGAAGAAAACTCTCAACCCAAATACCCACAAATAGGAGATAAACATATGTTCCAAATAATAGAAGTTACAAGATCCCAAACCCAACTCGAGAGCCAAAATAGAGAAAGAGATTTCTCTCTCAAACTTTCTTTCACAAATGCTCTCTCTTCAACTGGAATGGGATGTGAAATAAGAAGCTGAACTCCTCTATTTAAAGGAGAGTATTTGCTCCTTTTTCAAAAAAAAATAATATTATAATAATATAATATTATTTCCTAATTTCCAACAAAGCGGCATTGAAGTCAAAAATTTCGGCTCGGCGCCGCCTATGGTCGGCGTTAAAGACGCCGACTTAATATTTCATGAAAGGAGGGACAATCCCCTTTCTTATATAATATTTTATTTGTGAATGGGGGACAAGAGCCACCCCACTCACAGAGGCAAATGATTGCTTCAACATGCAATCTTCTTTCAGATTATGTTTTTCATTACCATGACTAACACTTGTCAAAAGATTGAATGAAAGTTTCCTTATGAAAATAATGAAAATCAGAGAGAAAAACTTAAGAATTTAAAGCAGGGACAACAATGGAACATTCAGTTTTGGACTTCTTGTCAACATGGAAATATTTTGACAGAAGATTTGTGCTGCCACCCTAGCCATTTGCCAGCAAGAGGATGTGCCCCTTGGCTTGCTATAGTAAACTTTTATTTCAAAGTTTCGATTGTTATTATAAATGGCAATGGAGTTATTACAAATACATAGATGACAACTCCAGGAATGTTTATAGGGATACAGCAAGCTGTCTACCCAAAGCGCCAGCTTTGATTTTACTCTACATGTTTACATATTAGGCATCATCAAACCCCTATAAAATGACCTCTACCTCCATTCATACGGGCCATCTCCCTCCCCCTCCCTCTGGCTCTCTTTCTCCGTCTCTCTGTTTTATAATGGCGCCAGAGTACAAAGATAAGCCATGTACCAAATATTATATACGTGTATGCTCGTTGAGGAATCCCAAGGTCAGGTGTTCAATCCCAGTTCAACGAGTGGATCGAATGTCTGAAAGATGCAATTTTCTAGGGAAAGGTCAAGCTCTATTTCTTTTCAATGTTTGCTGTACCAAATTCTTTGACCAATATTCCTTGTAATAACTTACAAAATATTTTTAACTGTGAGGACATTATTCCTCTATCTTTTTCATATACGCTTTATAACAAGGGATTTTTGTTGCTGTTAACTGCAGGTATGCACTGATAAATTAAGTATTTTTTGGAGAAGGGGTTGAAGAAGAAGCCACTTAATGCCAAATGAAGCCCAACGCCTCCAAAGCAAAGAACATGAGCCTAAGAAAATAGTGAAAAAATACCAGCATGTAGCTTAATAACAGGAACCTAAGAAAGGTGTTTTTGATGTTGCAAAATTCGAAAGTTTAGCTTTCCAGGGATGCGTCATACACTCTCAATAAGAGCTAAATGTTTCTGACCAACAGTTTGAGAGCTTACTATTGTTTATAAGGCTCTGAGCAGCCTGAAGTTACCACGCTTGTATTTTCTTTCTTTTTTTTGGCTTCATAGCTTTAATTTTTTGTTTCAAATTTCAATATGTATTCTGGCAAACGAATATTTCTTTCAGATTGTGGTTGTAATTTTACCATCATTAACTCTATTTAAAAGATTGAAAAAAACTTTCCACATAAAAATAGTGAAAATCAGGGGGCATAACTTGAGAATTTTAAACAGTAATAAACAATTCAACAATTACCTTTTGACTCTTCTAATCATGAAGGTGTTTTGGCAGAAGATTTGTGCTCCCACCCCAGCCATTTACAAGCAAGAGGCATATCCATTGGGCTTGTTGCAGTAAACTTTTATTGCAAAATTTTCACTGTTATTGTTTATGGCAAAAGATTATGGTACTCTTCATGCTGTCTATTTAAGACGCATGAAGGTACAGTATTTACATAATGAGTAATGCTATGCGTACTGCCTCGGTACGCATCTAGGACACTGCTAGGGTGGATCATGACGTGGATGCCTAAGTGGCATCCACTCATGCTCCACTGATTAAGGCTTCGTACCGGGGCACCCGGTTTGCACGACAGAAAAAAAAAATAACTATACCCTTTGTTTAATGTTTCACTTTTTCTCGTGTCTCCCATTGCCTCCCTAGTTTTGTCTCCCTCTCTCCTTCTCTCCGTCTCTCCCTCTCGTCTCCCTCTCCGTTCTCCCCCTCTCCCTCTCCCTCTCTGTTCTCCCCCTCCCTCTCCCTCTCCGTTCTCCCCCTCTCCCTCTCCGTTCTCCCCCTCTCCCTCTCCGTTCTCCCCCTCTCCCTCTCCGTTCTCCCCTCTCCCTCTCCGTTCTCCCCCTCTCCTCTCCGCTCTCCCCTCTCCCTCCCTCTCCCTCTCCCTCTCCCTCTCCGTTCTCCCCTCCCTCTCCCTCTCCGTTCTCCCCTCTCCCTCTCCGTTCTCCCCTCTCCCTCTCCGCTCTCCCTCTCCCTCTCCCTCTCCGTCTCCGCTCCCCTCTCCTCTCCCCTCTCTCTCTCCCTCCTCCCCTCTCTCCTCCCTCTCCTCTCTCTCCGTCTCTCCCCCTCTCCCTCTCTCCGTTCTCCCCTCTCTCCTCTCCATTCTCTCCCTCCTCTCCCTCTCCTCTCCGTTCTCCCCTCTCCCCTCCCTCTCCCTCTCCGTTCTCCCCCTCTCCCCTCCCTCCCTCCCTCTCCGTTCTCCCCTCTCCCTCTCCGTTCTCCCCTCTCTCTCCTCCTCTCCCTCTCCCTCTCCGTTCTCCCCTCTCCCTCTCCCTCTCCGTTTCTCCTCTCCTCTCCTCTCCCTCTCCCTCTCCGTTCTCCCCCTCTCCCTCTCCCTCTCCATTCTCCCTCTCCGTCTCTCTCCCTCTCCGTTCTCCCCCTCTCCCTCTCCCTCTCCCTCTCTGTTCTCCCTCTCCGTCTCTGCTTCTGCTTCGGTGATTATTTATTTATTTATTTATTTTAATCGCCTCTTACTGATAATAAATCAAGCAAAACATAGTAAATAATAATAATAATAATAATAATAATAATAATAAAGCAATTTACTTTACCTAAGATGAGAAAAGGCAAAGTGCGTCGGAGAGAGGGAGAACAGGACAAGGTGAATGGAGAGGGAGAGGGAGAGATGTGTGATCGTAAAATATTTTATTTATTTTAAAATAATTAATAATATTAACATTAACCACTAAAAAAAGGAAAAATTTACTACGTTGATTATATTTTCATTTACTTTAATGTCAGAGACATGACCTTTTGTTATGCACTAACCCCCAACAAGTTTAGGGAAAAATGGAATCATCATCCTTGACATAAAGAGGGGATATTTGTTGGCATTATTTTTTTTATTATTATTATTATTAATATTGGGAAAAAAACATAGCCTTCATCGAAGTGGCATGAAACAAGTTTGGAGGATTTTTGTCGTCGAGTTTTCATTTATGCAGGTGTGTCGCAACAGGAAGCAACGGTGATGATGATGTGCTGCCCGGGTTTTTTTGTAACAAAGAAGGGAAGAAGAAGGGAAGTAGAGTCATGTGGCCAGCCTCCGAGGGAGAACGGAGAGGGAGGGGGTGAACGGAGAGGGAGAGGGAGAGGGGGTGAACGGAGAGGGAGAGGGGGAGAACGGAGAGGGAGAGGGGGAGAACGGAGAGGGAGAGGGGGAGAACGGAGAGGGAGAGAGGGAGAGGGGGAGAACGGAGAGGGAGAGAGAGAGAGACGGAGAGACGGAGAGAAGATGAGAGGGAGACGGAGAAAAAGAGGGAGGCAATGGGAGACACGAGAAAAAGTGAAGCAATAAATAAAGAGTTTAATTATTTTTGTTCTTTTGTGCAAACCGGGTGTCTCGGTACGAAGCCTTACTCAGTGGAGCCTGCATGGATCACGCTCCACCCTGGCAGTGTCCCAAATGCGTACCGAGGCCATAGCATTACTCTTCCATAATACGCATCACCAAACTTTAATAATATATAATAGAAGCAAAACATAGCCGAAGCGTATGAGGAGGAAAGAGACCAAAGTTTACATCCGAATTACATCTTGCAAAGTGGGATTAATAAAGAATAATTCCATTCTTATATAGTTGAACTTATTAAGGAATAATTGAAGTAAACGCATCCGACAGGAATGAACTTTACCTTATCAAAAGTTCAAGTAAAGAATTAAAAAACTTAAAGCTGGCCACTCATCATTACCTTTATATTATTGTAACTAAAAACGAAAATTTCAATCTTCTGCCTTTTCCGTTTTCTCACTAGCTGATCAGTTCTAAATGAATAATGGAGGAAATAATAATCTCCCCCATCATTGATTCACTGATCGAAACCCTGAAGTCTGCAGCAGAAGAAGAAGTCAAATTCAAATGGGGCGTGGACTCGGAACTCACACAGCTCCTCAAGTTGTTCTCCGATATCCAGTCTCTGTTAGTGGATGCTGAAAAGAAGCAATTCACATCGGAGAAAGTGAAGCAATGGCTCCTGAGGCTCAAGAATGTGGTCTTTGATGCAGAAGATATAACGGAGGAGTTCGTTTGGAGAGCTGTAGAAGCAAAAATGGCATCGAACGAAGACGAGGAGAGAGAGGAGGTGGACAAACAAGAGAAGAGTCGACCCGAATCTGAGAAAGGAAAACAGGTAACAAACTTGTGTTCTTGTTTTCGTCACTCTGAAGTTTCAATTACCGAAACAAGAGAAAGTTTTAAAAGTTTGAGAAAGAGAGTAGTCAGGATAGAAAATGAAAGTCGTCGCCTTGGTTTAATAGAAACCCACATGGAGGAGACGCTTAATTATAAGCTTGCAAATCTTGAAAAACGAGCGAGACATTTTGTAGCATGGGATAAAAAGTTTTTTCTGGGTAGAGAAGAAGATCAAAAGAAATTAACAGAAGAACTAGTATCAAGTAAATTTAGTGGGAAAGGTCCTTCTGTGATCCCAATCCTTGCTCCAGATGGCATGGGCAAGACTACACTCGCTCGACTTGTGTACAACAGCAAAGAAATCGAAGAACGCTTCAAAATCCGTTGGTGGCTCCGTGCCTCCCATGATCTTAACGAGTTAAAGGTCATCAAAGAAATATACAGGGACACATTCGGGTATATTTATGAAGGTAGCACTGATTCTAAGCTGTTGTTTAAAGATTTCGTGAGAAGGAGAAGGTTTTTACTGGTATTCGACAATGTAAGAGAAGATAATCCGAACTGGAAGATGCTACTGAAACCCTTCGTCGGAAGACATAAAAAGAGCAAGATCGTAATCACTACGAGGAGTGAGGAGGTTGCATCGGTGTTAGGCACAGACCCACCATTTCGTTTGGAAGGTTTGTCGCGTCTAGATTGTGGCAAGTTGTTTGCAATGAGAGCTCTTGATGCAGAGAGTTTTCAAAGATGCCCAAATTTCAGACAAATTGGGGAGAGGATTGTGGATAAATGTGGGGGTTGCCCTTTGGCTGTAAAGGCCCTTGGGGGCCTCCTCTCGGACAAAAGGGACGAAACTGAATGGATGAACGTGTTAGAAAACGCCACATGGAATGAAAACGCTAACAGGGGAACATCAACAGCCTTTACTGCTTTGCAGATTTGCTATCAGAACTTTTCAGCAAACTCAAAACTCTGTTTTAAGTATTGTTCTCTGTTTCCTAGGGACTACTGGTATCAGGGCTCTGAGTTGTTCAAGCTGTGGATTGGAGCAGGCTGTTAGACTTTAAGTCTAATAAATAACATAGTCATCATGAAAATAGACATATAATATGTATAAGATTCCTATTACGTAAACATTATACAAATATGATCGAATTGAAATAAGAAAGATAACGGGAGCGTACCTTTCATCTTGGAATAGTAATTGAATTGATGTAGTTCACAACCAAACCTTTTCGAATATATTTTTTACAAGTGATAAGCTTGCTTCCCTTCAGCCAGACTGGGTGTGCAATAAGCCTTAGCCTCACTTGTAAGACCATGGAGGATTTTATAGATTCCAATGGGTACTTCAGAGAGATACAACTCTTGGGAGAGACGCAACCCTTGGGAGAGACGCAACTCTTGGGAGAGATGCACCCCTTGGGAGAGACGCAACCCTTGGGAGAGACGCAACCCGTGGGAGAGATGCAACCATTCAATGTACCTCATTATATCTACCTCTACAGGGGGATGTGGTGGCCATTATTCCCTGTACTGAACGTCCAATGACAACGTATCTAGAAGTGGGCCCCACACCCAAAAGTCATGGCAATATTTATAAATCAATCTTTGAAACCATATTTCCAACACAGGCTACGTACAGGATGATGAATGCAGAGAAAGAGAGAAAGCCCAAATTGTGTTTTGTGATCTGGTGATCAAGACATTTTTGTCGATGGAATTTGTCTGGCAGGGGAGGCCAAGGTTCAAAATGCACGACATTGCACAGGATCTAGCAGAAGCAGTCTCTGGTCAAGAATATGTGAGGATTGAAGAAGGTATATTTAAACCGATTGTGAACGCTCAAGGTGCTCGTCATTCGTCCTTTGTTGCTATCAATGAGGAGCCTTTGGTGAATTTGGAGGGGCTCTGTAAATTAGATACGAATAAGAAGTACCACTGCTTGAGGTCCTTCTTGTACCTCGATATGTTCCACAACAAGCTCAGTGTTTTTGCAGATGTTCGGGGAATTTTTCCAGAGAAGCAGCTCGAGCTTCTGTTGCAGTGCAAGTCCTTGCGAGTGTTGAGCTTGCAAGGTAGTAACATTGAAAGATTTCCACCATCCATTACCAGATTAAAGCTCTTGCGCTTTCTGGATCTGTCTTACTCTATGCTTCCAGATCAGCTGCCTGTCTCGGTTTACAAGCTCTACAACCTGCGTACATTGGATATCTGTCACTGCTTTGATATCAAAGAGGTACCAACAGATATTAAGAATCTTATTAACCTCAGACACCTTTTCTTATGGGATGAATCCAACATGATTGAACCATTGCCTTACGTTGGGAACCTGAAGAAACTACAATGGTTGCCAGCCTTTGAAGTGAGCAGAGATGAGCCAGGGTACAGAATTTCGGAACTAAAGGAGATGTCAGATTTGAAAGGGCTTACAATCTTCAATCTTCAAGAAGTGGGTTCTGGGGAAGAGGCAAAGGAGGCCAACATGAAGAACAAGCGGTACCTTATTGACCTGACACTGGAGTGGTGGATTGAGAGTGATGACAGAGGGTCAAGTGTAGATGAGGAGGTTTTAGAAGCACTAGAACCTCACACAAGTACGCTGAGGAGATTAAATATAACTGGCTATCAGGGCAGGTGTTTGGCAAGTTGGGTGGGGAACCTAACTTCACTGAAGAGTTTGAAGGTGAATTCTTGCCCTAAACTGGCTTCCTTGCCAGACAAAGGACTTCCAGGGACTCTCCAGTCTCTTAAGATAGTTTCGTGTCCTTTACTCAGTGAGAGATGCAAGCAAGAAACAGGTGAAGATTGGCACAAGATAGAACATATTCCTCAAGTGATTGTCGAGTAATGTTATGGCACGTGATTAATATTATTGTACATATAAATAAAGACTATAAGTATTATTAATATGGAATTACATGTATACATTATGCCTGTCAAAACTTAAATAATTACTTAGTTAATTCCCTCCCTGTTTGTGAATTTCTGAAATGTACATCATTTTATCACTTCTACAAAGTTCATATCCCGTTAAGAAGTAATATTATTGCTTATTTTGTAATAATATTATCTTTTAATTTTATACAAATATGCCTCTGACATGCATGCATCCTATTATATATATATATATATATATATATATATATATATATATAGTGGGTGGGAAAATTTATTGGTACAACTTTGTAATTATATTGTAAAGGCTTATGATCAACGCTGAAATTTCTTAGATAAGTGTACAAAGAAGATCGGCAACGCAGAAATAAAGAAATAAAAAGGAAAGAGAAACATACTTTCCACGATTGATGGTAATTTATTAGCCAGTTAAATTGATCACGTGAGAGCTAGCCCTTAAACCGTTGGTATGTTGCATTAAACCGCATGCGCGCAGTTTGAGTCCATGCATGACCCTTTTTCTTTTCTTTATTTTTTAAAAAACTTTTTTATTGTGTGCTGCATCTATTTATATGCAGATCTAGAGAGTTTATGTTTTGAGCATCGTGCCTGTAGTCAAGAATAATGTTGAGTGATAGGCCTCCCATGTCATGATTTCCAAAGTTTAATTATTATGATAATGAACCTCCTGCATTTTTTAAGAAGAAGATTGGCAATGAATGAAGTTTGCTAGCTTAGTTTGTATCATGCCAGGAATGTAGCTGCTCTCAACTGCGGCCTCCCCTTCCAAATCTGGCTTCAGTTTCACACTTTGAATGCGCAGAGACGTCGCCCAACACCAGAAGAGCCATCAGTGCCAGGACAACGGTCAGCAGCATCCTCGAAAGACACAAGAGAGCACAGCGCTGTTTATTGGCTCATGTTCGGAGAGTACGTACTAAGACATCCAGCGAAGCTGGAAAAGTCGTCTAATGGCGTTTTGGAGCTTTTGTGGTTACCAGGTTTTATAAATTAAAAACGAACGAAGAGTCGAGTGTAAATATCGTGGACCCAGTTTTTTAAATTAACGTTGATAGAATAATGACTTAGTTAATTATATAAATATAATTAAATTGAAATAATAAAAATAATGGGAATGTATTTTTCATCTTTGAATATTAATTAAGTATAAATACACAAAAAAACCTTTAAGAATATATTTTGCAAGTGAAGAGTTTATTTCTGCAGTGTGTACAAGTTGTAGCATCACTTGTAAGAACTTAGGAGGATTTATAAATTTCAATAGGTATGACACTAATGACTCTCTTCAAACACTAATAAAAAACATATTTCCATCCGGCCAGAAGACGATTCCACCGGCGGGTATAATAGACTCATCAGCAGAATAACCCACAATCCGACTCAGCTGCTGGCCGATTAAAATCCGACAGTTGGCCGGATTTCCATCAAATTTATATGAGCCTAAACGGTCCATATAAAATTATTAAGTCTCGATTTGATTCGGGACCTAAGTTCTCGAGCATGTTATGCGGGTAACGGCGCGCGCTATCTCCTTTGCCTCTCCCGCCCTGGTAATCGATCGACGATTTCTTTCGAAGAGTTCCAACGCGCGAAACGTCTAGGAGGCAAAAGATCAAATTGCCGACTGGAGAGATGTCGGGCTTGCATATATCCCCATCGGATCCGGCGGGGCCACCCGACGAGCAGAGGGTGGCCGGCTTCGGAATCCTCCTTCAGATATCCATGCTCGTGCTGGCTTTTCCGGCGCAAGAAATTCTATTATCTTCCTGAAGCAAGTATTTCATTATTATTAGGTGCGATTTTCTTAATTATGCTTCTTTTCTCCTTCTTAGTTGTATAATTCATTTCGTTCATTGCTGCTCAAGTGTCGAGGAATGTTAGTTGACTCTGCCCTTAGGGTTTTGGACACAGAGCAAGACGCACATGCCGAACGTTGACCTATTGGTCGTTTGGAAGTTCATGAAGAGTTGTTATGAATGCTTATATTATTCATTTTGGTTAATCTCGGGATTTGCCTTTGATTTCTGTCAAGTGCCTTCTTCTTCTTTAAGTAGCATGGGACACATTATTTCTTTCCTGTTAGCAGGTCTTCTAGTTGGTGGGTTTGCAAATCTGTCAGATTCAGAGACAAGCACAAGGTTAGCATCATATTTAATTGAAATCCAACTTTTTACGCAATTTTGTATTTTATATTATATTATATTCAACATTTCTGATGTGAATAGCAATAGATGTAGGGATTGCATAGAGTAAGACATTGTTTTCCTTGACTGCTGTATTCCCAATCTGGTTTCAGACTAGCACCTGTAAATTTTTCTTGCCTTCTCCCAAACAATTGTTTTGGAGGAATCCCCTGGGGAGTTGTTAGATTTACTATTTTTCTCTGTATTCATGGTTTACTTTTCTTTTTTGGCTTGTCGGAAACCTTTCTTTTCAAATTTTGGTGCTATTGTCACATGTGCAATCATAGGGACTTTTATTGCTTCTATTGTTACTGGGATCCTGGTGTGCAAGATTGATTATGGTTTTTGATACTTTCCGTTGCTATGTTTAACAGTTTAAACATGTCAATCGGCACTGGTTTCTTAAAAATCTTTTAGTGCCTCTTTTTTGGCAGAACTAGCTCCATAATTATTGAAAGTCATTCATGTTACTCCTACGTTACACTTCAAATACTTTATTCATTTTTGTGGTTTGCAGGAGCTTGGAACAGACGTGAACCTTAATGATGCAGTATGGGTTCATTTTCTCGTTTTAGCTTTGCTCTAACAAATCTAGTATTTGGCCTCTTCAACTGCAATATCGTAGTGGGTTGATGTTGCTCTGATTTTATTGCTTCACTAATCTCTTGTGCAACTGTTCAAGATGGCAATTTCTTTATACAGGTGTGCTTGGTTCCTTATGTTTTGTGAATTATCTATTCTTTTATTTTATTTTATTTTGATACTTAAAATAATGGCATGATAGTAAACAGCCATGCATCATCTGATCAAAACATTCTTTTACTCATCTTGAGGTTTCTTGAGACATTCATTGGTTCGATGACTTCAGGTTAGTTTCCTTCATATGGTTGACACAATGTCCCATTTAAATATGACATCTTTGTGGTATTGAAGCTGAGATAATGTACTGATATTAAACAGGCTAATTGGTTTCAGTTCCCTCCTATGTTTGAACTTAATTTAACATTGAAAATGTTTTTTTTAGTGCTGTGCCAAAAATATTTTAAAATTGGTCTAACTTCATATTAAGAAAATGGTGTGAAGTGCTGCATGTATTTTATATCTGCTCAATTTGGTGTTTTTATTGTTATTTAATTATTGAAATGTTATTTATTTACTTATTCATTTATTCAGTATAGTTACTGATACATTTATCTTGACAGGGGTTGGTGTTGGATTTACTTCTGCTCTAGTATCCTTTACAGTTTGAATAGCATAATTTCATCTATGGTTTCTCTCTCTTTTTTTTTTTCATTTCTTATTGACATGCCGATGACAAGCTTCTTTCTTTTACTTGGTAAGAGTATAAGTACCATAACTCTTTTATATTTTTTGCATTGAGATGGGTCTTTGAAATCATGTGCAGACTCTGAAATCAACACAAGCGATGGCCGAGGCCATGAAAGGTGTCACCAAAGCCTTGGGCCAGATGAATAGACAAATGAATTTACCTGCCATACAGAAAATTGTGATGGAATTTGAGAGACAAAATGAGAAGATGGAAATGGTTACTGAGGTTATGGGAGATGCCATTGATGATGCTTTGGAAGGAGACTAGGAAGAAACAGAAACGGAAGAACTTGTAAGCCAGCTTCTTGATGAGATTGGGATTGATATTGATTCCATTATAAGCTTGTGAGCTTCCTTACATGGTGACAGGTGTGCTCCCTCTCTCTCTTTCCTCTCTCTCTCCTCTCTCTTTCCTCTTTCCTCTCTCTCTCCTCTCTCTCTCTCATCTCTCTCATCTCTCTCATCTCTCTCTCTCATCTCTCTCTCATCTCTCTCTCTCTCTCATCTCTCTCTCTCTCTCTCTCTCATCTCTCTCTCTCTCCTCTCTCTCTCATCTCTCTCTCCTCTCTCCTCTCGTCTCTCCTTTCTTCTCTCTTCTCTCTTCTCTCCTCGCTCTCTCCTCGTTCTTGCTCTCTGCTCTCTTCTCTCCTCGCTCTCTCCTCGCTCTCTCCTCGTTCTTGCTCTCTGCTCTCTTCTCTCCTCGCTCTCTCCTCGCTCTCCTCATTCTTGTTATCTGCTCTCTCTCTCTCTCTCTCTCTCTCTCTCTCTCTCTCTCTCTCTCTCTCTCTCTCTCTCTCTCTCTCTCTCTCTCTCTCTCTCTCTCCTCTGAAATCTATTTTTTTAAACATTTCGCCGGCGGTTGTTTGCGTCAGGGGAAGAGGTTCCGCTAGTGGTCAATTTTGTCGGGGTAAGCGGTTCCGCCGGTGGTCAATTTCGCCAGGGGCAGCAGTTCTGCCGGCGGTCATTTTTCGCAGAGGGAAGAGGTTCGGCCTAGTCGTCGGTGGAACCTCCTTCTGCTGACAATTGTTCTGTTCGTCGACGAAAGGCCTTTCCGCTGACGAAATCGAAACTTGCCCGCCGGCAGAATCTGTTAATTACTCTGTCGACGGAATCTACCTCTACAAGGGGATGTACTGGCCATTATTCCCTATTTTGAACGTTCTATGGGAAAGTACAAGAAGTAGGCCCCATGTTCATAAGTCATGCTGATTTAATTTAATTTTATAAAATCAATATTTGAAACTATAATTCCAACAGAAATAATATCGCCCTTGGCCTGATCCATTCATGTTTTCAAAAGTCATATATTTGTTCTTCTTTCATGCACCAGTTATATATGACAATTAATTAGTCTTAAATATCAGAATAGAGTGAACATTTGCTGGAGGAATCTTATTTCCAAGATTCATATTTGATAACTTCTTGTTATAAGCAAACTCTTTGGACCCCTTCAAACAAGAACTGGTGATTGAGCTTGTTAAATCAGAATAGAGTATCTATGCTCTAAATGTTCTTTATAGAGTAATGCTATGCGTTCGTTCACCTTGGTACTTATCAGAATAGAGTGAGTAATGCTATAAGGTTAACCTCCGTCGATAATCTGTTACAAGTACCCGTGGTCGGAAAACCGCCAGTAAAATGTATTTTCTATTGGCGGATAGAGCCCGCCAATAAAGTTTTTTCATTTTTTTATTTTATTAATTGTGTTTCTAACGGTGATCAAAGAACCCTCAGTAATAATTTTTTTTGTTTAAAAAATATATATATACAGTTCACAAAACCCACATAAACTAATTAAGGTCGTAGGCTTTGCTTATTTAACAAAAAAAAAGTAACTATTATATTTTGAAACATAAACTATAAGCTAAAGAGTAAGATGAAACTAATAAAAATATTTCATTAGAAATGCATCTCTTGCAAGTAATTAAAAACAGACACATAATTCTATTTGCCCTCACTCACACAAATGAAGATGTTCTGAGTTTTAATAAAAAATGGAGTTGACTTATGTAAGCCAAAACTGTGACTTAAAGAAAGAAAAAGGGATAGCTACATCTTAGTGCATGCCATGAAATTCTTGTGAAAAAACATGCCATATTAAGATTTCTATATACAAACAGATTTTAAAGAAAAAAAAAAGAAAAAAATCATATCTCACTAAGACAAAGAAGCCTAGCAAATTCTTGTTAAACGCCTCCTCTAATAAAGAGAGCTTAAACCTAGGGATCAATTTTGACAGCAAAACCTGCAAACGTTTGTAGTAAAATATTAGCTTAATAAACAACTTTTCTTGGTTTTCCAAAGTGTAAAATATAAATTTAAAAAAATAGAAAATAGAAGATGTAAATCAAATACAGGTTGTTTGACAAAGAGCTCTCAGCTTCTCTAGCCGTAGCTGATTGGTGAGAAACACAAAAAGCCTCCAGCGGAGTATAAGAAGTTCAAAATAATTAGTTAAATGTTTACAAAGTACAAACGAAAGCAAGAGGTCTAGCACATACCCTTCCTCCATGGAAAGAGATTAAAAACCGAATCCAATTATTAAGAACTAAATCTAATTATCTGGGACAGAAAGAAACATAGATAAACAGGACTTTGGGAAGGCACGAATATCCATAAGACAGTTTCCTACTCTGGACTTTGGGACAGCTATTGTTTGAATTGCACGGGTCTGAATCAAAAGAGCTATCAAAATGTTAACCTTGTTTGTCTTACGCATAGCAATGAATTTAATTGAACTTGACCAAAAAATATACCTTGTAGACATAAATTTACAGTAACAACATTGCAAATTTCTCCACAAGAGTGGCATAAACCTTGACTAAACCATCAAAACAGAACTTCAAAATAGCTAAGTTTAAGAAATTTCACATTCAGTCTGGAAAATGTTCATGATTTTACTTCAGGCATCGCATTGCTCGCACATCACCTGTGCATTGCCTGCATGTCACTAGTAGAATATTGCCTTTCGGCAGCAGAGGGTTACGCAGAGGAGATCGGCAGGTGGATCTGCCCTATCTGTCGGCCGAATATACAACTATATAATACAACTGCCAACTGCCGACGGACTGGTATCTGACTGTAGGGCCTCAATTTTATTCACAGATACATGGGTCCGTGAAGCCCAATAACCCTAATTCTGAATTAATCTAAATCTTTCCAATGTCCCACCCGTTACGCCCGTCACTCATAAAAGCTTCCCCCGCCTGCAAAATTGTTTTTCCCCTTTCATCCTTCCCTATATGCTTAGATATTCTTTTTCATGGAGAACCAAATGTTAGAAAGGCGTGGGAGCCACATAGCCCCCATCTCGGTGTTAATTATGATTTAAAAATTGGAAAACATCTTTAATAGTTCACTCAACTACCATTTCAAATTCACTGACTTTATCCTTGCCAAAGCAAGCAGGTGTCTTCTTCCCCAATTTTAACTACCATTTAAAAAAGAGTAATTTAGTAAATATCAAATGGAGGGAGTTGTCATTTTTAGTTTTCCCCAATGATCAACGCATTCGTTCGATCACTTCTATCCTATCTTTTTTTGTGGTTTAATTTTCTATTTCTCTTACTAATTTATTTCTTTCTTTTTTTCCCCATAGTATGCAACTTACAACAAATCTGAAATAGGGAAGAAAGAGTCACTTTCAACTGTATCTCAACCTTCTCTCAATCCCTCAGCTTGCATGCTATTCATGATATTAATCTCTTTAGCTAATTTTCATGTTTCTGATAGGAAAATGGTAGTTTCGATTTTTATTTCATGCTTCTTCTATTCATATTTTGTCTTTCCTTTGTAGTTGATTGACTTCTTTGAATGTATCAATATTTTCCTTTGAAGAGTTTAGAGTTTATTTTTTCAGTTTTGTCTATCCTTTCATACATTTTGCTACTATTTATAAGAGAAGATAGATGAAGGACGAAGCAAACTGGAGATCAAATGAAGTCAATGGCACAAGGAGCTTTTGATGCAGTGAATAACACTCAACATGGGAAACTACAAAAACAATAAATGAAAAGGGAGATATTTTTATTGCATCCTTCAATGTGGTTGATGGGCCGCATGCTTTACATGTTTCATTTTTTTTGCTGCAATTGTATTTTGTTTGGCACTTGTCAGAATTAGTAGGTAGCATTGTAATTTTTGACTTGTCCCTTTTCAATTGAACAATTTGTTGTTGTTGTTCAAATAAATGGAGAATGGATTATGGTGTGTTGGAGAATGGCATTAGATTATATTTAATGTTATTTATACAGTCTTAATTTAGACAGAAAAAATAATTTTTTAAAAAAAAGAGTTTTGGGGGTGGTTGTCATTGTCGTCCCTAAAACAATTAGGGGCGGTTGAATGAACAACCCCTAAAAGTTTTAAGGACACTGTCGGACACTGCCCCCCTAAAAACATCATCAAGGACGGCATTGAACCATCCCTATTAATTTTTTTATCAGGGACGGTTGAATCCAGTCCCTATTGTTTTCCTGTAATAGTGATGGTTTTTTTTATTAGTGGCGACCCTATCATCTCTAAAACGCGTTAGCTACCCTCTTATTAGAGACGGTTACTGGACCGTCTCTAACGAGAGTACGGACGAGTTTTGGCTCATCATCGGTGGGTTTAAACCTGTTTTCTTCTAGTATTTTGATCGCAGTATATTCATTAATATTATATGTTTAGTTGTTACAAATACTTTAAAATCCCACTCCGGACATGCTTTAGCCATACAGCAAATCTGCAAGCTCTCTATTTAAAACGCATGCTTTGAATTTGTTGTATTTACATAGAAGCATCACCAAACTTTTTCTGTTTAAAAGTGCACTGCTTCCTTGGTACTAAACTTAACTCCATTTCAGTAATTAAATTGCATATTAATGCCAGTAGTGGTACTATTCCAACATCATCTCAAAAATTCTACAATGTGTTTTCATTAAGTGGTGTTGTTCGATCTTCTCTTCCTTTTCCAGCACGATGTGCTCCCACAAAGGGACAGTCCATTTCTGATCAAGAGAAGGTTCAACAGCTTGAAGATTAGATTTGAAGCCATTTGAATTCGCTGATCAACACAGAGATGTCAAGTGCCTAAACTTCAGCTTTGCCATGGAAAGATAACAGATTCTACTTGGAGACTTAGATGCATATCATACTAGATCAAGTTTGTTATGTTCAAGCTATTATTAGACATATTTTTTCAAATCCCGTAAAAGTACAGATAAAAAAATTCTGACTTATATATTCTTAATGGGAAACAGGTTTCTACCTTTCGTTAGTCATTTTGGATACACCTTCGACCCAACTTTACAACTAAATAAAACAATAATCACAAACAATTCTAGACAATTGTGAAACCATGGAATGTGAACAACAGAGATTTTTTTTTTGAACAACATCTACAAAAAATGAATGAACATCAATAACGTTTGGCCGACGATTAAATTCCGTCACCGCGAGAATGCGAATTGCCCTAAGGAGCAGGATAATAGCCGCTGCCGCCCGACCGTAAGATGAGAGCATCCCTCTTCTCCAGGGTCGAGGCATAATTACTCTCTTCAATGTGGGACTACTGACTCTTGGGACAATTACAACTCTTAATTTCCAATGCGTCCCCAGAGTCAATGTACTCATTAAATCTACCTTTACAGGGGGTTGTGCTGGCCATTATTCCCTATACTGAATATCCAATGACAAAGTATCTAGAAGTGGGCCCCACACCCATATGTCATGGTAATTTTAATTTATAAAATAAATATTTAAAACCATAATTCTAACAAATTCCCACTTAGTTTCAAATTCATTTTTTAATATTCTTCCATCTATAATATACTCAGTACCTGAGGAGCTCAGGGCAAAGTTATATGCCGGCATGAGTATTAGCCGTAAAGGACATTGTGCCTACGCAGTCCCATTGCCCTGAACAATTTAGAGACTCGACCGTCACTCTCTATTGAGCCCTTCACATATACACGTACAAGTGCAAGACGAGCATCCATTTTTCAACGAGGAAGCAAAGGGTGCAAAGGGAGCCCAATTATATATATAGGAGCTAGGAAGTCGTCCCCGTACTTTGACATATTTCTATGACAGAGTCCAGTCAGTCACAAGTACTGACTCTGTTTGATTCATTCCAAACAAATATGAAGTTTTCTGATGACTCAGTCCAAATTGGACTGTGGGAGGTCTCCAACTTTTAATGACTTGAGGTTCTGATCATTTTCAGAACACCGATATATTCTGGGAGGTCATCGTCTATCTCCATATTTTGAGGTTACTTGGAACGTTTACTTTCAGAAATTGCGTAAGTTAATAAAATATATATTTTGATCAATAATTATATGATTATTAATTTTGTATATAGTAGTTTATTCATATAGACTTTCAAACACATCAACACCTTATAAGAAAATTATAAAATTCTGGAAAAAAACACTACTAGAGCAATCACTTGATAGATATATATGAACATCACTAATCAGACACTGAGAAGGTCCAACATTCTGGTTCCTGGGTGGGTTGAGTTAAAAGGAGATCATAAAAGCAACCCTGCTTGGCAAACAAAGGTCATCCGCTGGTCGATTGAAATTTAAGCCGAACCCCCGCCAGCGGAACATTGGGCCTGACTTTGAGCCTAATACGTAAGGGCTTGTCAGGCCCATCTGTTCCGACGATGGTCCTTCCGCCCTAAATTAACCCAAAAGTCCCTCTTTTCCCCGTATGTGTGTACTCTTCTTCTGCCTAGAGGCTTGCTCTCCGGCTAACTCCTCTTCCGCCTCTTGCTCTCCTGCGAAATCTCCCGACGACAGAAATCCTTCCAAAATCGTTCCACGACAGTTCTTCTTCCGAGGCTTTGGATTACAAAGCTTTAGATTACTTGGACTTGGGGAGCCCTAATTCTCACTGTTTTCGGCTGATCAACTGACTTGATTTACGAAAAACACCTCAAACCACGAGACAGGTGTTCTGTTCTCCACTTCTAGACTTAAAAGCAACCAGAAATAGGGGAGCGAACACGATTCCAATCTCTCTTGCAGCACACAAGTGTTACACGCCCTCATAAGAGGGAATACACTACGAATCCAAGGTGATAATCCTTGACACATTTCTTCTCTACCCGTAGAACCCACATCAATCCTTCATGGATTTTTCATGATCGTCCTATTCAAAGCCAAAGTCTGTGTTTTTCGGTCTATGGAGTGGTGCGTATGGAAGGCACGACGTAACTGGTAGACTTATTCTCTTTGTTTTTTATCTCATAGCGATTAATGAACCATATTTATCATTGAGGTACATATATTTTGCTGGAAGGCACGACGTAACTGGTAGACTTATTCTCTTTGTTTTTTTATCTCATAGCGATTAATGAACCATATTTATCATTGAGGTACATATATTTTGCCAAAATCCTCTTTTACAAAGAGCTTTAAATGGACACCATTCTTTTCTGAATTGGATGATTATCGAGATCTGTTGGGTTACATTCTTTTGAGAATTTCATTCTTTGTTTGGTACTTATTCTTTACCGGATTTGATTTGAACTTGACCATTGTTTATTGCCTCAAGAACTTCTGGTAGGTGATAATGTATGTAAAAAATTTGAAACCATGTCTATCAAATTCAGTGGCAAATATTTTGTAGTTTAGGAGTTCCATCGAAGGAAAGGGATTATCTGGAATTCTTGATGGGTGTGAAAATGAAGGAGACAAAAAAGCAAACAAAAATTGGAGAACAAAAATTTAAAAATTTTTATTTGGGTAACTTAGAGCAACCTGATATAGATTGCAGTAAGTTATTACTTGGGTACTTAACTCTGTTTAACCTCATATGTGGAATCATCTTAAAAGAATTTACTGATCTCAAGTGAACCAGTCAAGACATTTTGAACTTGAGAATCAAATAGCCAACATCAGCAAGAGGGTAGGGATATTTGCAGCTTTTATGTTGAATTGTTAAAGTTGTGAACCGAACAAGACTTGATCTTCCTGTACAATTCAGTGAAGAACTATTCTTCTTGCTACTAGCAGCCAACGTTGGTGTTGCAGAGTTCATTTTCTGTTGGAAACAAGGATGAAAAGTGGCTTTTGTGGATTTATAAACAAAGAGTTGTACATGTAAATTTAAACAATTATTTTCCTTGAAAAACTGTTCTTCTTAGGTATGACCGTCATCTCTTCCCTATTACAATCTCTCTAATTAAGGCATTTTTTTATCTAGGTCATTACCGAAAATCTCAAAGGAGGATTATGGTGTCATATTCACTGAGCTAGATGCTGGTGGTGATTTCAAGGTAACCTATACTACTCAAAATTTTGGAAATGGCCGAGTCAATATTGGATTTTCTTTTCCTTGTGAAATTAAACATCTTTAAAAATATTTAATGATGCAATACTGAATTTTCTTTTCCTTCATCAATTTGCATATCAAGCTGGTACTGACAGGCATGATCCGCACTTCTGTCTTTACGTGTTAGTCTTCTTAGGTTAAGTTGCCTGTTGGATATCTCTGCCTTGTGCACCTATAGGCTTAAACCATTTGGAAACTCTGATTTTTTGGGTTATATGGCTATGAACGGGCTGTTATCATGCTTACTGATGCTTCTTTGTGTTTCCTTAGACATCAGTAATTTCTTGTTCACAAGTAACCACCTCCATTCTCTATTTTGATAAACCTGCAGGCTAATTCTATTGTTCTTTTCACTCTCTTGCTGTGTACGTGTAGTTTTGGGGGCCCGATTGTGACTTCTTTGCATTTGTGTGTTTGAACTCCAGTGAAACTTAGAATGCTAAGTTATCATCTAATGTGCAGGGAGTTGTTAACATCACATGTGCGTTTCAAATCTCAGAATGAGACTTCACCTCTTTTTCTTATACAACTTGGTCCCGTGCTCTATGTGACAACGCTTCTTTTGCCAGTTCATTTATCAAAACAACACTTACTTTGGTATGGCTTTGATCGCAAGGTAACACATCAATTTGTGCACAGATGGAATGTTAAGCTAGCATTGTTTTAAAGAATATTTGCACAAATTCAGTTCAGTATGCATCTTAATGTAACTGGTAATGGTATTAACTTTGATAAGCCCTTATAAGACTCTGCTTTTGTTTTAAAAATGTTGATGTTTCTCAGATGACCTTATGATCTTCATCTTGTCCTTGAACTGATATTTGAATTGCCTTTGGATATTTTACAGAATGGAATGCATTCCCTCTGCCCTGCTATATGGTCAAAGCACAGGAGATGGTTATTTATGTCCATGGTCTGCATGTATCCATTGACTCATGTAAGTTGAGATGCCTTTTGGTACTATAGAATAGTTTTTTTCTCTCTTCTTTCTCTTCTCTCTCTTCTCTCTCTTCTCTCTTCTCTCTCTTCTCTCTTCTCTCTCTTCTCACCCTTTCCTCAGTTCTCTCTCTTCTCTCTCTTCTCTCTCTTCTCTCTTCTCTCTCTTCTCACTCTTCTCTCAGTTCTCTCTCTTCTCTCTCTTCTTTCTCTTCTCTCAGTTCTCTCTCTTCTCTCTCCTCTTTCTCTTCTCTCAGTTCTCTCTCTTCTCTCTCTTTCTCTCCTCAGTCTCTTTTCTCTCCTCTCCTCTTTTCTCTCTCTTTCTCTCCTCTGTCTCTTTTCTCTCCTCTCCTCTCTTCTCTCTCTCCCCCTCTCCTCCATCTTCTGTGTAGTCCTCTTTCGTATGTATTCTTTTTCAAAAAATTCCACCGATGCGCGGAATTGCATCATCGGAAAGACATTCCTCCGACGCGCACATTTGCGTCGACGGAATTCGTTCCGCCGATGCGGCGTATTGCGTCGGTGGAATTCGTTCCGCTAACGCAATACGGTCCGTCGTCGGACGACTTGCTCCGCCAATGGCTCCTATCGTCGGCCGAGTAGTTTTATTCAGGCGACGAGTTTTTTCGTCGCGCGACGTGTTTTTTCGTCGCGCGACGTGTTTTTTCGTCGCGCGACGTGTTTTTTCGTCGCGCGACGTGTTTTTTCGTCGCGCGACGTGTTTTTTCGTCGCGCGACGTGTTTTTTCGTCGCGTGAAGTCTCCGCCGATAGATGTTCCAATGACGTCGCCTTACCCATTGTCGAATATTCCGCCAACAGGGATAGGTGTTCGGACGACAGCTTTTGGCCGCCGGCGGACACCACTTTTGTAGCAGTGATAGTCAAATGGTCAGCTATATATACAAATGTTATTGAGATCAAATCTTGGTTTAAAATGTGAATGAATGAGCTTTGGGTATATAGGGTGGTGGTGGTGGCCCAAAAAATCTTATAACTTATTTAATGTAATATGTTATTAAGTTATATTATTTTATTTCTATTATTATCCAGTTCTACAATCAATATAACTAGATAAGTAATAATAAATGGAAAAAAGAATAACTTATTTAACATAAGAAAAAGAGCAATAGCACCTAGACCGCATGGTACTTATCAGACTTACCTGCGTAAAAGCCAATTGAAAAACTTTAAAAAAAGAAAAAAATATTTTTTATTTTATAAAATCCTAAATTCAAAAAGATATACCCTAGGATATCAATACTAGGTGTTTTAAAAACTGAACTAGCTAGTGATCGAACTGGAAACGAACAAATGAATTGGAACTAATACTGTAACAACCAATAATAATTACCATACCACATATAAGTGTCCTAATGAGTCAGTGACACAAAACCATGAAAAGATATGACAGGACTGTAATAACAGGATTTTTAAGAAACAAAATAAAAGAAATCACACAAGAAAATAACACTCCTTACAAAAGAAAAAAAACAGTCTTACAAAAATAGTAGCTTTTGTTTGCTTTCTATAGACGGCCATTTTGTTCTTTTTCACTACATGAAGCATTTCCAAATGAAATAAGATTACATGCTGAACTAATAAATGTATAAGGTGTGAAATTCCAAGCTGGTTCATCTTCTTGCACTCAAGCTTTTTTAAGTTGAGATATCTGCTCTTCATCAGCACACTAGTGCACCATTCATTCCTGACAAGGTAATAACAACACATTATTATTTGAATGCTTCTCTGACAAAAAACACACCATGAAGAAAGACTTGGTTAAACCTGAAATATCAATTAAACCTGCGTATCAACAATCAAATCAGTAGTCCCTTGTGTCCCTGGTGGAGTGTCATGTCTTTCCACATTCATACCATCATTTCTTTCGTTTTTTCTTTGAGAAACCTGCTTATACAATGTTAAAGGTCTTAACTAAAGAAACGAAACAATAAAATTAAGTTATAATAGGGTAAAAAATTATATCAAAGCAATATACCTTATTTGTTCGGTTAGTGCATATTGTCTCCGTAATTGACTTCCCTTACACAGCCACAATCCATTCCCTACAGTTAAACACAAAATTTGTAAGAAAAAATAAAAAAGAGTACAACAATCTCAAAAAGAATTATAACCTAATTAAGCTCTCATGCTTTAACATCAAATAGAATAATTTCATTGTAGCTAATACATTTGGATTTACAAATAACAAGAATCAACAAACCACAAAGAAAAAAGAAATGAAAGAACGAAAAATAAACAACATATGTGAGCTACACATTTGACAAATTAAGACCATATAGACCATTTTACAGCATCAAGACAATTTACTATTTCGAAAGTTTCACCTCAAGACAATTTCAGCAGCACCACGTTCTCAAACCATTTAAGACCATTAGACCATTTTGCACTTTTAGTTCAGATCCTCAACCAGAAATTGAATACTGAAAATAACAACAGAATAAATTAAAATTGGGATTTGAATAACGTGATTTACAACAGGAATAATTTTGGCAAACAGAGGAACTCAAAGGCTTCGATGAAAATCTCTGACTAAAGAAGAAGAAGACGCTCCACGTATGAAATCTTCTCTCCAAACTGTGAAAGCACAACAAAAAGAAGAAGCGTTCTAATAAAAAATTCGGCAGAAAAATTGATTCAATAGAAAAATTAGCGAAATACATAAAAACAAACTACCTTGGAAGGGGTATTCCTCCGGCTCTCAGGCTCTCAGGTCGCTAAACCAACTCCAATTCCTGGCGCTCGTCGTATTCATGATCCTGCCTTCACTCCAACATCCAAACCCTCAGCTTCAAAGCCTAAACCCCCTCTTCAACCCCCTGCAAAAATAGACTCTCCTTCCGAGCCTTTTCACTCCGACCTCCCCTTTGATTTCCGATACTCGTACACGGAAACCAATCCGTCGGTCCAGCCGATAGGGTTTTGGGAGAGGAACACAGCCAGGAGAGGAACGCGGCCAGGAGAGGGACGCGGCCGGCAGAGGGACGTAGCTGGGAGAGGGAAGCGGACGGGAGAGGGACGCGGCCGGGAGAGGAACGCTGCCGGGAGAGGAACGCAGCCAGGAGAGGAACGCGGCCGGGAGAGGAACGCGGCCGGGAGAGATGCGCCGCGAGAGATTCGCCGAAGAGATAGCCGGTGAGAGATCACTGGTGGAAGAGAGGAGGGAGGGAGAGAGACGAGGTTGGCTGAGGGTGGGAGGAAAGAGAGAATTTTGAGTGGGAGACCGACACAGCTTTGGAGAAACGCGGGCGGGAGGAAAGAGAGAATTGAATGGGAGACCGACACGGCTTTTTACTTACCTCATCGGCTTTTTAATTTTATTGTTTCGTTTCTTTAGTTAAGACCTTTAACTTTGTATAAGCAGGTTTCTCAAAGAAAAAACAAAAGAACTGATGGTATGAATGTGGAAAAATATGACACTCCAACAGGGACACAAGGGACACAAGGGACTACTGATTTGATTGCTGATATGCAGGTTTTATTGATATTTCAGGTTTGATCAAGTCTTTCTTCATGGTGTGTTTTTTGTCAGAGAAGCATTCAAATAATAATGTGTTGTTATCGCCTTGTCAAGAATGAATGGTGCACCAACATGCTGATGAAGAGCAGATATTTCAACTTAAAAAAGCTTGAGTGCAAGAAGATGAACCAGCTTGGAATTTCACACCTTATATGTTTATTAGTTCAGCATGTAATCTTATTTCATTTGGAAATGCTTCATGTAGTGAAAAAGAACAAAAGGGCCATCTATAGTAAGCAAGCAAAAGCTACTATTTTTGTAGGACTTTTTTCTTTTCTTTTGTAAGGAGTGTTATTTTCTTGTGTGATTTCTTTTATTTTGTTTCTTAACAATCCTATTATTCCAGTCCTACCATATCTTTTCGTGGTTTTGTGTCACCGACTCATTAGGACACTTATATGTGGTATGGTAATTATTATTGGTTGTTACAGTACTAGTTCTAATTCTTCTGTTCGTTTGTAAATCTTCCCTCGTTATAGGGAAGTTCAAACTGATTTTAATGTGCCTTGACAGATCTTGAGGCGAAGAAATTGTAAAGTTATTGACATTCTTACGCACCTGGGCAAAAATTGTAAAGTTATATACATTACCCTTTTTTATGCCATTACAGAAAATTAACTTTTCCTTGCTATGCAAATAGCCCTGTAAATGTTCAAACATTGGATCACTCGCAACCTTTTATTAGTTATTATGTCAACAAATTTAAGCCTTCAATTCAGGGACCTTTTGTTCTCTTTCACTACATAATGCATTTCTAAGTGAAAAAAGATTACATGCTGAACTAATTAACATATATGGTATATAAGGTTTGAAATTCCAAACTGGCTCATCTTCTTGGACTCAAGCTTTTTTAAGTTGAGATATCTGCTCTTCATCAACACACTGGTGCACCATTCATTCCTGACAAGGCAATAACAATACATTATTATTGAATTTCTCTGACAAAAAAAAACACACCATATATTTCTCTTAACAAAAAACACACCATGATATCATTACTGAATGCTCCTACCATTTCACTTAGACGAGCATTTTACAATCAAAACCTCCAAACTTTAAAAAGTTTAATAAAACTTTATGATCAATAATGCACAAATATCATAAAGCAACAATAAAAAGAAACTACAAAAGCTTTGGTGAGTTACCATGATGGAAAAATTTAATTCATAGAAGGGACATCTGTCCATAACTAGATTAGTACTCAATTGTTCAGATTAACAATTGCCATTTTGCACTTTCAAAACCAAAACTGCAATAACTGGAGAATTTGTTAAGACAAACAAAAAAGGCAGGAATCATCTTTCTCCAAAAATAATCAAATATTAAAATGCAACCTGATTTCTCATGATCCTTGAAGCCTGAAATAACCGGTGGAGTAGAAATAGGAACAAGAGACATATTTTGGGTTGCTAAATGCACTAAAAGATTCTGCAAAACACCAATACATGGGAAACATTTAAAAATTAAATATAAACAACTACAACTTCAGCACAATTAACAAAATGAAATAATAGTATATATAACTCAACCTCGTGAGCAGCTTGAGTAATTATCACAACTTGATATTGACACTGATCTCTCGCACAAGCAGCTGCAATAGCTTGAAAACAATGACCATATCTTGATAAAACCATTAAGGTTGATAGGTAAAGATAAAGTTACAAAGTAAAACTAAATGCTTCAGACAAATGAAAATGATAAGCAATAACTAATGTAGGCAGACCACAAACATACAAACTTAATTTTTGTCCACCAAACACACAAAAATACGGCAGTAAAATTCATTCAATAGAAAAATTAATGAAATACATTAAAAAAATTTCCTTAGAAGGGGTATTCCTCCCCCGTGGGCGACAGAAGCAGCATCTCAGAAGGAGAGAGAGGGAAGACCGAGAGGGAGGGGAGGGAGAGGGAGGGGAGGGAGAGGGAGGGAGAGGGAGAGGGAGGGAGAGGGGAGGGAGCAAGATGAAGGGAGAGGGAGCAAGACGGAGGGAGAAGGAGGGAGCGAGACAGAGGGAGAGGGCGGGCGGAAGTGAGATGGAGGGAGAGGGCGGGCAGAATTGAGACAGAGGGAGAGGGCAGGCAGAAGTGAGAGAGGGCGGGTGGACGCGAGACGGAGGGAGAGGGCGGGCAGAAGCGAGACAAAGGGAGAGGGAGAGACGGATGGAGAGGTCAGACGGGAGGCAGACGGAGGGAGAGCCCGGGTGGGAGAGATGCGATGGCGGGAGAGATGCGATGGCGGGAGAGATGTGCAGGCGGGAGAGATGCGCGGGAGGGAGAGATGCGTCGGAGTGATTGCCGGTGAGAGAGATGGCTGGTGGGGGAGAGATCACTGGTGGGAGAGAGATCGCCGTTGAGAGAGAGGAGGGCGGGAGAGAGAGGAGGGCGGGAGAGAGAGGATGACGGGAGAGAGAGGAGGGCAGGAGAGAGAGGAGGACATGAGAGAGAGGAGGGCGGGAGAGAGAGGAGGGCAGGCGAGAGACGAGGGTGGGCGAGAGACGAGGGTGGGCGAGAGACGAGGGTGGGCGAGAGACGAGGGATGGAGAGAGACACGGGAGGGAGGAAAGAGGGATTTTTGGGGGAGACCGACAAGGCTTTTGGGTGCTTCGTCAGCTTTTGACTGTGGCCATCCACGTCAGAATGTGGCCGAAGGCAAGCACTCCCAGAGTGGCTATAGCATTACTCTATATGAAAAGAATGTTGTGCTCTCTGTGTCATTATATCATTGAACGATGGAGTACTCTTATTCGAGGGCACTGCTGTCCATCGCGGTGCTACTACTGGTATCACTTATAATTTCATGATGCTGAGGAGTGACCCCTCTCGCAATGGCTACATGCAACGTATGAAGTGTTCAATCCTCCACTAAAGCGACGTCAGCAAGCTATGAAGTGTTCAATCCCACTAAAGCGACGTCGGCAAGCTATGAAGTGTTCGTTCCTTGGCAACACTAATGTGCTGAAGGTGCTGAAGGAAAATGAATTGCTTGAACACATGCAATTTTCTTTCTGATTATAGTTTTAACTTTACCATCACAAACACTTCTCAAATGATTGAATGAAAGTTTCCACATGGAAAAAAATGAAAATCAGAGATAAAAACTTAAGAATCTAAAACAGTGGTCAGCAATTGAATGGTCAGTTTTGATTGGACTTGTAAACATGGAAATTTTTGACAGAAAATTTCTGCTGCCACCCCACATTAATTAATTTGCCAGCAAAAGGATGTGCCCTTTGGGATTGGTTTAGTAAAAATATTATTGCAGAGTTTTCGTGGTTATTATATATGGCAATCGGATCATTACATATACAGGGTTGACGACTCCAGGCATACATCAGGCTGTCACACAAAACGCCTGCTTTGTATCTGCTGCCTTAACATAGTAAGCATCATCAAACCCTTATAAAATGGCCTCTACCTCCGATGATGGTTCAAGCTCTCTCCTTCTCCCTCTAACTCTCTCCTTTTCATCTCTCTGTTTGATAAAGGTGCCAGAGTACAAATATTGTCCAGAAGTACACTCCTTGAGGGATCCCAAGGTCAGGTGTTCAATCCCAGTTCATCCAGAGCATAGAGTGGCTTCAACGATGCAATTTTCTCTATTAAGGTAAATGGTCAAGCTTTCTTTCTTTTCAGTTTTTGCTATATCAAATTGTTTGACCAAATTACACTAGTAAAAAACTCCTTTTGGCCAAAAAACCGCCAGCAAAAATCAATATTACCGGGGGTATATCTTCTTTCCCACATGCCCGTGACTCATCAGATGCAGAGAAGTTGCACGCCCTTCTGATATATCCTTCCCCACACTTCTCTGACGAGTACTCACTGATATCGATTTAACCTGAAGCACCTACCGTTCGGAATTGTTTGACCACCCTTGTTTAATTTTTCTGCTTTACTGTTTCTGAATGATTTATTTTGATTTCTAAACAACTCTTGTTTATGTAATTACTAACTGAATAAGCTGGTTTTAGATACCTTGCATGTTTAAAATAATAATAAAAAATGACTGCATCCATATATAAGCCCATTGACAAGTAGGTTTTTCTGTTTCTAGGCTCATTTATCTGAATCCTTAAAATAGGTCTGTTGCATATGCCCACTCGTGGGCTGTTATCTGAATCCTTAGAAAAGGAGAAAAATTTGATGGTCATCTTATCTAAAAGAGTAATTCTAGATGCACCTATGCATGGGATAGGTACTACGCATAGGTGCAGTTAGCATTTTCCTATCTAAAATATTGACTAAATCATGATCTTATTTAATCGTTTGATGTTCTAATTTCTGTGAATGCAGACTGTCCACCTTCTAAAATACATAAACTCCTCGATGCTCCTGGTTTGAGTAAAGATCGGATTGCTAGTCTTTTGAAGGTGATCTTATATATGATACATTTTGCTTTTCTTTCCCAACTATTTCCTGAAATTTCTCCATGATTCAATAGTTACATATATAAAGGCATTTTTAGTTTACTGGCAAAATGTGGCTTTAGATGGAGAAAAACCAATCCAAATCTGATAGGATGTGATAGGCTTGAATGCTTTTCGCTAAAAAATATTTTATTTCTTTACCTAATACAGATCTGATAGGATGTGGAACAAAGTTTTAAAAGCTTCATAACTAATCCAGTTCTAATAGGGGGCGGAACAAAATGTAGTTCATGTTTTTTCTTTTCATTTTTATTCATATTAGTGTGTATGTTTTGGAGGATTTATATAAGGTTACCCATTCTCCTATTTCTTCATACTTGGTTAATCCTTTATTTGAAGGATAAAGAAATCATTTTTCCCCTTGCTAGAAATGTTTTATTTATATTTAACCATGACGACTACTGTCTTCGCTAGCGAGGTAAATTATTACCAAATAGCTAGCTACCTTTCATGAGGTTTTACCTTTCATCAAGTTTCCTCATCTTTCTTCAAATTTTCCTTTCACTATTCGGTAGAAGATCACAAAGTGTCTTAAACATTACATTCTAATACATACAGTCACTTTTATTTTATATGTTTTTAAGTATATACACTTCTGCAGCATATTCATCTCAAGATTATCAACTTGCTCTTTCATCTTTTTGTTTATGTTGTTTCTTATCTACCTTAGATGTTCATTAATTTGCTATATCCCAAGTAAAGCTGCGGACTTTCAAGTAGTATTGCATGAATAACCAACTCGCTCCTTCATCTTATGTTCTGATCATGTTAGATAACCAACAATTTTTGTACAAAAATATTCACATGGAAAGTTGGGGATTTTTCGACTGGGCAACAGTTTAATGACATAGACTTTCAATGATTCTTTTTTTACAATCTTCTAATGGTGCATGTCATTCTCTTGTTCATTATATATATTTCTATCAGACTAATTAATTAATAACCTGCTTGTTTATGAAGAAGCCAGCATAACAACTATATAGTGACACTAAATCATGCCCAGAGTTGGTGTTGTCATAGTAGTAGTCTTGTTTATGATTTTGTTGTAAAGTTTCTTGATTAAAGCTGGTTAGTGAAATTACATGCTCGATTACAAGAGTTTGCTCTTAGAGATACAAAAGGATGGACAATGGTATTAGAAAAATGACCTGTTTCAATTATCCACTTTATTCCTATGGTCATTAGTTCACTTGTATTATCCTTTTTTGTCATATGATTATTCTCTAATACTGTTCTTAATTCACATGTGGGCTTCATTCACATGTAGTCTTAATTCTCATGTGTATTCTTTTCCACCTTCGTATTGATATGTTTGTCTCTGTTTTTTTGTGTTCGTCATCACTGTAACTTTTAAAATAAATTATGAGGCTTTAAATCAGATATTGTGATAAGGTTATTTGCTTTAAATCATTATATCCAACTGGGTTTCAGACTACTAATTTCACTTACAGTCCCTCTGTCTCTCTAGATCTATATCTCTCACTCTATTTGTTTCTCTTTCACTCTCTATCTCTGTGTCTGTATCTCTATCTCTATCTCTGTGTCTATATCTTCATCTCTATCTCTGTGTCTATATATCTATCTCTATTTCTGTGTCAGTATCTTGGCCACTAAAATTAAAGTATCTATTTGATCCCTTAAAATGATTTCAAGTGCCAAAGGTTTCTCTCATATGACTCCCTCCCTCCTCCCTCCCTCCCTCCCTCCCTCCCTCCCTCCCTCCCTAATGAGGCCTTTAAAATTTGTGATTATAACTTTGTATGAATTTTCTAATTTGGTTATATACATCATGGTATAATATTATATGCATCATGGTCTAAGATTAAGGTTTACTACCAGATTGTATGTTTTTGGTGAATGACCATTGTAACCGAGTTTGGTTGTTTGGTGGAGTGTTTTAATTCACTGTTGGTTACTGTTAGGTGTTCTTAGAAGGTGAACTACTGTGTCTTGGTTTTGCTAGCCTCTTTTAATTGATGTTATTTGTACTAATGTCTTAGGATTACTATGAGTCTTAGGATTACGAAGAAAGCCTACGAGGAAGTAGAGCGGCAACAAATGAGAAAGTCTATTACCATGTTGCAACGATATGTGATAGGACAGTCAGGAATGCATTCTACATTTGTTATTTGTTTACTTTTTGTTAAGGAGACACAACATGCGGACGGCAACGACTCCCCAACTCATATTTGAAGTTTGATGCAGATAGTGTATTGAAGACGAAAGCGGTTTTTATTGTCACAATGTATTTTTTGTACTTTTGTAAAATCGTAATTTTGCCCCACTGTATAGTTTTGATTATATATGTATGAGTTATTTTTTTTATTCAGTTTGTTTGTATTGTTGTGCTATGGCATACAAATCTAATGTAATAGTGGACTCAATTTTAATTTTAACTTGTTATTAGGTTTATTATAAGTTGTCACGAGTTCAAACAAGTCTAATGAGTTCAAACAGGTGCAGTAAAAAAATATAAAACTTTTTTAAAAGAAAACACATTTCTCCCTGCAACATTTTTTCTGTATTTTTTTCGTACATACTTTTTTACAAGGGAGTTTGGTTGCTGTTAACTGCAGGTTTATAGGGCCGGTTTAGATGTGATAGAACTCTTCAAATTGAATACAATTTTTTTGAAGCTTAAACTCTCTTAAACGAACTAACCATTAGGGAGAAGCTGAATCTGATTAAAGTTTCACCATGAAATCTTCCCAATTGAATTCTCAAATGAAAAATGTTATCAGTACTCATTTTATTTTGAGGTTTTTACATCATAATGTGTCCGTCCAGGTAAGAGAAAATCTTGCCCATTTTATTAAGAAGTGAGGAAAATATTTCCCAAGAAAAGGTGAGGCTTTCCTTTAAAAAATTCAAAAAGAATCAGCATTTTATTCTTCTCTGAAGTCATTCACTTTTCTAAGATATGAATTGTGAACAGATAATATTTCGTATTATTTGCTGATTATTTAGACCCGGTTTATTAATGTCAAGCCTTGAACAAAACTACTTGAAGCTTGAGTATATATGTAGACGAGTTGCCCAACATATATATGAGTCTGGTTGAAGCTCAAAACTGTATAATTCAAGATAGGTTGAGCTTAAACAAAGAAAGTCCAAGCTCTTTTGCAAGCTAGATTTGTTGGAGCCTAAGAAAGAGTATAGAACAGAGGTCCATATATATAAGGTCATGGCTGATAAGTTATTCTTGACTAGACGTTCATGTGGAAAAGGGTTTCCTCATTCGTTTATATTTACTGCCATGTAGAGTTGACTGACTTGAAGCAATATTATTGTTTCATATGCTAAAAAAATAGAAGAATGTGTACTACAACACTAAAATCGGCCTCGCTAATGATGGCGATTCCAATTTTTAAAACACTGGGTAATAATACTATGGGAAAATGCCAATTTATTTCGGTACCCAGATCCTTTTTTTTTTTTAAACCGTGCCCAATTATTTCTTCACGTACGCCAAATGAATCTGCCTGTCAGTCCGTTAATTATATGTGATCCTTGGATTAGAGGACCAGTACCACTTCCATTAGTTGAATCAAGAGCTAGCACAGACTATAGTCAACGATAATAAGCGTCAATCAAAGATCATCTGAATTAATTTATATACATGGTACGCTTTAGCTTCGTTCACTTTATGATAAGGACCTTTGGCTTCGAGCCTTACAAGTAAATAAAAATTTTCTAAGCTAGAGACTTGAATTCCATGGAAAAAGTGATCATCTAAGATTAAAAAAATTTCATTTTTCTTACAAATCTCAAATTTTATACAAGTGGCAATTATTGTTATAAATGTAAACAATTGTCATATAAAAATAAACATATTATAATTCATAATAAAAAATTATACAAAGATAAACATAGTAATTAACAAATACACGAGATGATTTCATCTTATTTGAATTAGCTTACATACACTGTTAGAAAAGTGCTATCCGCCGACGGTTGGGACATTTTGCGTCGGCGGAATACCTCTCCGCCGACAGTCTTTTTGACTCGTCGGCGGAACTTCGTTGAATCATGCCCAACCGTCGGTGGAACAACCAAAGACTTCCGCCGACGCACCATAACACGCGTTGGCGGACACAAAACTGAAGTGCCGACGCACCCCAGAACGAACCCGTCGGGGGAACTCAAATTTCGTCCGCAAGCGCCGACGCACCCCAAAACCCGTCGGGGGAATACACCTTTTCTTCCGCCGACGCACCCTAACATGCGTCGGCGGACACTAAATTGAAGTGCCGAACCCCTCGGGGGAACTCAAATTTCTTCCGCTGACGCACCCTTTCAAGCGTCGGCGGATTGTAACTTAAGCGCCGACGCA
Organism: Aristolochia contorta; assembly: GCA_022405105.1. NCBI lineage: Eukaryota > Viridiplantae > Streptophyta > Magnoliopsida > Piperales > Aristolochiaceae > Aristolochia > Aristolochia contorta. Next base: position 5,848,844 of record CM039669.1, on the reverse strand, counting down.
CCCCAAAACCCGTCGGGGGAATTCACCTTTACTTCCGCCGACGCACCCAATACGCGTCGACTGAAATTTCCGCGCCGACGCGTAGGTACACGTCGTCGGACGATTTTCCCCTTTTCTCCCTCCCCCGCGCACTTCTCCCTCCCCCACGCACTTCTCCCTCCCCCGCGCCCTTCTCCATCCCCCGGCCTGCGCCTGCGCCCTTCTCCCTCCCCCGGCCTACGCCCGCGCCCTAGATCTCCCTCCCCCGGCCTGCGCCCATGCCCTTCTCCCTCCCCAGGCCTGCGCCCGCGCCCTAGATCTCCCTCCCCCGGCCCGCGCCGCGCCCTTCTCCCTCCCCCGGCCTGCGCCTGTGCCCTTCTCCCTCCCCCGGCCTGCACCCGCTCCCTAGATCGTTCACAGGGCTCTTGCAACAGCTTCCAAAGACGGGATCTGAGTGTTTTATTGAGGTTCCTGGTTGAGAGGGAGCGGCTTGGGTGGAGAGTTGGGAAATAGAGGCATGTTCCTGGCGATGGATCGTTCACAGGGCTCCTGCAGTAGCTTCCAAAGACGAAAAAAAGAAGTTTTGAGGGAAGAAGAATAAAAGGAAAAAAAACTGTTCTTTTCTTCCATTGAAACCCTCTTTCTCTCTCTCTCTCTCTCTCTCTCTCTCTCTCTCTCTCTCTCTCTCTCTCTCTCTCTCTCTCTCTCTCTCTCCCGTTACCCAATCCACTGACAAAGGGAAGAAGACCAGTGAGAGTAGTGAGTAGAGAGATAGAAGAAACTGATCGGAAACGTGAAGACCCATCTTCCCCTTTTGCTGCTGGTGAAGTGATTCTGCTCAGTCTACTTACTCTGTTTCGAAACAGAGGAAAGGTGGCTTTAAATTGCCGTTTCCATGGCTGCCCGCATCCGTTTCCTTGCTAGTGACAGGTGTGCTCCCTCTATCTCTTCTCTCTCTCTCTCTCTCTCTCTCTCTCTCTCTCTCTCTCTCTCTTCTCTCTCTCTCTCGTTCTTGCTCTCTCTCTCTCTCTCTCTCTCTCTCTCTCTCTCTCTCTCTCTCTCTCTCTCTCTCTCTCTCTCTCTCTCTCTCTCTCTCTCTTCTCTCTCTCTTCTCTCTCTCTTCTCACTCTCTTCTCTCTTCTCTCTGCTCCGTAATCTAAATTTTTTTTATTTTTTTTAACATTCCGCCGACGCACCTCCAGCCGTCGATGGAACCTATTCCACCGACACACCCCACGCATAGGGATGCATCGGGGGAATTCCGCCGACGCACCCCAATGCATAGGGATGCGTCGGGGGAATCCACTGTCGTTGGACAATTTCTTCCGCCGACACGTTGAGGTCCGTCTTTGGACAATTTCCCCGCCGACAGGTCCCCGCGTCGGCCGACTCTTTTCAGTCGCCCGACGGGTTTTTTTGTCCGGCAACGGGTTGTTGCGTCGGCTTACGCCTCCGCCTACGGAAGTTCCGACGACGCGACGTTACCCGTCGTCGGATTTCCGCCGACGGGTATTCGTATTTTGCCGGTGTCTTTTGCCCGTAGGCGGAGGTAACTTTTCTACTAGTGATATTTCAAATTTTTTGGCCCATAACATATTAGGATAGACATTCCTATCAAGACATTCCTATCAGGTCATATACCCTAAATTCTTAATAAATTATAAGTAATATCATTGATTTTAATTACTAGTTACTTACTTCTCTAATTAATTAATATTCTAATTTTGGTTTTCCCTCCCTCTCTGAGTCCCTAGTCATTGACTCCTTGCTCCTTATGCAATTATGCTACTTAGATTTTAGATTTTTCCTAGTTGATTCCTACTCTATTTAGTTATTATTCTAAAATTCTTATTCCGATTTTCCCTCCCTAGGACCCTAACTGAGGCGACTCCCTCCCTAATCGCCTAATCGCTTAATCTCTAATTCTCTACTCCTTAGTCCATAGTCCTTGAGCACTTAGCCTACGCATCGGCATAAATTTAATATAAGTAACATTTTGTGACAAGCAATTGGGCTACACATTAGCATTATAGCATAACATTAATAATTTAATACAAGTAACATTGTGACAAGCAATAAGTTATTAGTTATTAGTTATAACTTACAAATTACAAGTTACAAACTTACAAACTTACAACCCTAATATATTATTCTATTACTAATATACTATTAGACAATTTAGACTATGTAGTTATTACCCTTTGGACCCTACTTCCGTACTTCGCCTTCTCTCCTTCTCGTTCTCGCTTCTCGGTATCCATTGTCCAAAGGACCAAAGTCCCAAATCCTTATACCTAAAGTCTAAAACTCTAAGAGTCTAAATGGCAGAATCAGACCTAAATTTACCCATTGATTTCGTGGAACACTACTTCGACGAGTTTGCAAACAGCAACAGTTCTCTCTCACCCAAGGCAAATGAGGAAGCTCCTAGTCCTAGTGTGAGGTATTTGATTCTCTTCTTCCTCTGTTAGTCTCATTCTCTCTCTTTCTCTTCTCTTTTGGGCTATATTCTTCTCTCTTCGTTCGGTTTGTTTCTCTTTTTTTATCGGCGTAGCGATTTTGTTTTTCTCTTTTGGCTTTTATCCTTATTTTCTCTTAGGTGTTCTATTTTTCTCTGGTATTTGCCCTATTGCCCAAATGCTGAAATGCCCAAATCCCTAATCTAACTTTCTCTTTTTCTGATTAGTCCTAATGCCCTAATCTAACTTTCTCTGCAATTTGCCCTAATGGCCTAATATTTTTTTCTCTTTCTCTCGATTTGGTCTATCATTCCCACAAAGTAGTAAGACCTTTAAAAATTCGAAGCAAACAGAGGCAAACGTGTGTGTGCTAGTTGCTACTCTACTTTCCTAACTTTAAATTATTAGACATTTAGACTATATTCTGATTCCTCAGAAGCAGCAACATGAATTTGTCCTTAGAAGGTAAATTAAAAACTTGTAGATGATAAATACTCTCTTTAATGATCTGTTATTATTTTCAATTTGTTTTGCTGGAACTGGAATTGTTATTTTGTTATGATTTATTAAAGATTTGGATTATTGGAGTGCAATGGATGGTGATACCATGTGGTGAGGAGATTCCGGTTAGTAATTTAAGCCACCACATAGTTTTTTGGTTCTAATTTGTGTTATATTGGAGTGCAATTAGATGATTATTACTTTGTTTATCGATTTATTGTGAATTCATACTATGAAGTGCAATTGATGGTAAAACCATGTGGTGAGGAGATTTTGGGTTAGTAATTTAATCTACCTTATGGTTCTTTTTTGTTTTATTTTGTGTTTTATTGGAGTGCAATTAGATGATTATTACTTTGTTTATCGATTTATTGTGAATTCATACTATGAAGTGCAATGGATGGTAAAACTATGTGATGAGGAGATTTTGGGTTTGTAATTTAATCCACCACATGGTTATTTTATGTTTTGTTTTTGTTTTATTGGAGTGCCATTAGATGATTATTACTTTGTTTGTCGATTTATTGTCCATTCATACTATGAAGTGCAATGGATGGTAAAACCATGTGGTGAGGAGATTTTGAGTTAGTAATATAATCCACCACATGGTTCTTTTTTGTTTTATTGGAGTGAGATTGTTATAACTTTTTTAATGGTTTTGTGCTCCACACATTTTATGACAGATTTACTCCAATATTTAAAATGTCTAAACCTTCTCTTGTGCTTGGGGCATTTAGTACCGGTGGTAGAGTGATAGACCAGTATAGATCCAAGTTGAAGCCAAAGATAGTAGAAGCACTTATGTGCACACAAGATTGGTTAAGACATACAATGAAAGATTGTTATTTTTTATATGTAAAGTTTATTCAGTTAATTATATGTTTAATATAATGTTTTTGTTCTTCAGGTGAAATTGATGACATTGGGTTTGGTGCATTAGAATCAATGGCAGAAGTTGAATTTGAGGTTGAAGATGAAATTCTTTTTTCCTAAAGATTGAGAAGTGCAAATGCTTTTTTGGGTTGGACAATTTATAATATAAAGTATCAATTGTATTTGAACGTTAATTTTAAGTGTAGGAGACAATTTATATTTGTATTTGATTTTTGTGTTATGTAACTTGTATTTTGAACTCTAGAAAAGTGTTGTATTTGACTGTTTATTAGTAATTTTCTTAATATTTCCTCTTTTTTGGGTTTTTAGTGATTTTTATATTTTTTTATTTACCCGTTTATTACTCGATTACCCGGTTTTCTGGCGGGTAATAAACAGAATAGAATTTACGCGGAACTATACGGATACAGACGGTAACGGGTAAAGGGTTCAAAAATATAAATGGTAGATGAAAACCCATTACCCGTACCGTTTATTACCCGTTTACTTCCCTAGGTTTTAGCGGTTCAACTACTAAACTAGAAATTGGACCGGACCGGTTGAACGGGTCTACTTACATTTTTAGTATTTTAATATTTTTTGTATTTTTAAACTTATTTTTTGTATATAGAAATCTTGTTATGTTTTTTTTTAATGAGATTCAACTCATACCAGTTGATCGGGTTGAACCAAAATAGGAAGCTCCACCTCTTCAGTTTTTAAAATACTGGTTCAATCCCAGTTTAACGAGTGAATTGAATGGCTGCAAGATGCAATTCCTTGTAATAACTTACAATTTTTTTTTTTACTGTGACGACATTATTTCTTTATCGTTTTCATATACGCTTTATAACAAGGGATTTTTGTAGCTGTTAACTGCAGGTATACACTGATAAAATTAAGTATTTTTGGAGAAGGGGTTGAAGAAGAAGCCACTTAATTAATGCCAAATGAAGCCCAACGTACGCCTCCAAAGCAAAGAACCGGAGCCTTAGAAAATCGTGAAAAAATACCAGCATGTAGTACTCATAGTGTGAGAAGCAAATAACACGAACCTAAGAAAGGTGATTTTCTGTTGCAAAACTCTAAAGTTTAGCTTTCTAGGGCTGCGTCATACGTACACTCTCTGTAAGAGCTAAATATTATTTCTGACCAACAGTTTGAGAGCTTAATATTGTTTAGGCTCTGAGCTGCCTGAAGTTACCATGCTAGTATTTAATTTAATTTTATTTTTTGGGTTCATAGCTTAATTTTTTGTTTCAATATGTATTCTGACAAACGAAAATTTCCTTCAGATTATGGTTGTAATTTTAGCATCATTAACACTGTTTAAAATATTGAATAAAAATTTCCACATAAAAATAGTGAAGGTGTTTTGGCAGAAGATTTGCGCTCCCACCCCAGGCATTTACCTGCAAGAGGAGGCATAGCCATTTGGCTTGTTTCAGTAAACTTTTATTGCAAAATTTTCACTGTTATTGTCTATGACAGAAGATTATGGTACTCAGCATGCTATCTATTTAAGACGCCAGAAGTTACTGTATTTAAAATATAGTACGCATCACCAAACTTTAATAATAACAGAAGTAAAAGATAGCCGAAGCGTATGAGGAAGAAGGAGACTAAAGTTTACATCTGGCTTACATATTGCAAAGTGCACGGGATCGATAAAGAATAATTCCATTCTTATATAGTTGAAGTTATTAAGGAATAATTGTAGTAAAAGTATCCAACTGGAATGAACTTTACCTTCTCAAAAGTTCAAGTAAAGAATAAAAAGAGAATTAAAGCTGGCCACTCATCATACCTTTATATTATTGTAACTATAGAAACGAATTAATTTCAATCTTCTGCCCTTTCTGTTTTGTCACTAGCTGATCAGCGTTTCTTCTTACGGAATAATGGAGGAAATAATAATCTCCCCCATCATTGATTCACTGATCGAAACCCTGAAGTCTGCTGCAGAAGCAGAAGTCAAATTCCAATGGGGCGTGGACTCGGAACTCACACAGCTCCTCAAGTCGTTCTCCGGTATCCAGTCTCTGGTAGCGGATGCTGAAAAGAAGCAATTCACTTCGGAGAAAGTGAAGCAATGGCTCCTGAGGCTCAAGAATGTGGTCTTTGATGCAGAAGATATAACGGAGGAGTTCGTTTGGAGAGCTGTAGAAGCAAAAATGGCATCGAACGAAGACGAGGAGAGAGAGGAGATGGACAAACAAGAGAAGAGTCGACCCGAATCTGAGAAAGGAAAACAGGTAACAAGCTTATGTTCTTGTTTTTGTCACTCTGACGTTTCAAACACCGAAACAAGAGAAAGTTTTAAAAGTTTGAGAAGGAGAGTACTCAGGATAGAAAATGAAAGTCGTGGCCTTGGTTTAATAGAAACCCACAAGGAGGAGGCGCTTAATTATATGCATGAAAATCTAGAAGAGCGAGCGACAAATTTTTTGATGTTGGATAATTTTTTTTTTCTGGGTAGGGAAGAAGATCAAAAGAAATTAACAGAAGAACTAGTATCAAGTAAATTTAGTGGGAAAGGTCCTTCTGTGATCCCAATCCTTGCTCCTGATGGCATGGGCAAGACTACACTCGCTCGACTTGTGTTCAACAGCAAAGAAATCGAAGAACGTTTCAAAATCCGTTGGTGGTTTCGCGCCTCCCCTGATCTTAACGAGTTAAAGGTTATCAAAGAAATATACATGGACACATTCGGGTATATTTATGAAGGTAGCACTGGTTCTAAGTTGTTGTTTAAAGATTTCGTGAGAAGGAGAAGGTTTTTACTGGTATTCGACAATGTAAGAGAAGATAATCCGAACTGGAAGATGCTACTGAAACCCTTCGTCGGAAGACATAAAAAGAGCAAGATCATAATCACTACGAGGAGTGAGGAGGTTGCATCGGTGTTAGGCACAGACCCACCATTTCGTTTGGAAGGTTTGTCACGTCTAGATTGTGCCAAGTTGTTTGCAATGAGAGCTTTTGATGCAGAGAGTTTTCAAAGATGCCCAAATCTGAGACAAATTGGGGGGAAGATTGTGGATAAATGTGGGGGCAGCCCCTTGGCTGTGAAGGCCCTTGCAGGCCTCCTCTCGGACAAAAGGGAGGAAACTGAATGGATGTATGTGTTGGAAAGCCCCACATGGAACGAAAACGTCAATAAGGGAATATCAGCGGCCTTTACTGCTTTGCAGATTTGCTAGCAGAATTTTTCAGCAAAGTCAAAACTCTGTTTTAAGTATTGTTCTTTGTTTCCTAGGGACTACTGGTATCGGGGATCTGAGTTGGTTGAGCTGTGGATTGGAGCAGGCTACGCACAGGATGATGAATGCAGAGAAAGAGAGAAAGCCCAAAATGTGTTTTATGATCTGGTGATCAAGACATTTATGTCGATGGAATTTGTCTTGCTGGAAGAGCCAAGGTTCAAAATGCACGACATTGCACAGGATCTAGCAGAAGCAGTCTCTGGTCAAGAATATGTGAGGATTGAAGAAGGTATATTTAAACCGATTGTGAACGCTCAAGGTGCTCGTCATTCTTCCTTTGTTGCTATCAATGAGGAGCCATTGGTGAATTTGGAGGAGCTCTGTAAATTAGATACGAATAAGGAGTACCACTGCTTGAGGTCCTTCTTGTACCTCGATCTGTTCCACAACAAGCGCCGTGTTTACGTAGATGTTCGGGATTTTTTTCCAGTGAAGCAGCTCGAGCTTCTGTTGCAGTACAGGTCCTTGCGAGTGTTGAGCTTGCCAGGTAGTGTCATTGAAAGATTTCCCCCATCCATCGCCAAATTAAAGCTCTTGCGCTTTCTGGATCTTACTCTATGCTTCAAGATGAGGTACCTGTCTCGGTTTGCAAGCTCTACAACCTGCGTACATTGGATATCAGGCACTGCTCTGAAATGTACAATGTACCAACAGATCATATTAAGAATCTTATTAACCTCAGACACCTTTTATTATGGGATGAATCCCACACGGTTGAACTATTTCCTTACGTTGGGAACCTTAAGAAACTACAATGGTTGCCAGCCTTTGGAGTGAGAAGAGATGAGCCAGGCTACAGAATTTCGGAACTGAAGGAGATGTCAGATTTGAAAGGGCTTACAATCTTCAATCTGCAAGAAGTGGGTTCTGGGGAAGAAGCAAAGGAGGCCAATATGAAGAAGAAGCAGTACCTTATTGACCTGACACTGGAGTGGTGGATTGAGAGTGGTGACAGAGAGTCAAGTGTAGATGAGGAGGTTTTAGAAGCACTAGAACCTCACAAAAGTACCCTGAAGAGATTAAATATAACTGGTTATCAGGGCAGGCGTTTGGCAAGTTGGGTGGAGAACCTAACTTCACTGAAGAGTCTGGAGGTGAATTCATGCCCTAAACTGGCTTCCCTGCCAGAGAAAGGACTCCCAGGGACTCTCCAGTCTCTTAAGATAGTTTCGTGTCCTTTAGTCGGTGAGAGATGCAAGCAAGAAACAGGTGAAGATTGGCACAAGATAGCACATATTCCTCAAGTGATTGTCGAGTAATGTTATGGCACAAGATTAATACTGTTGCACATATATATAAAGACCATTAGTATGATTAATATGGTATTATATGTATACATTATGCCTTTTAAAATTGAAATAATTACTTAATTAATTCCCTCTCTGTTTGTGAATCTCTGAATGTACATCATTTTATCACTTCTGCAAAGTTCATATCCCGTTAAGAAGTAATATTATTGCTTATTTTGTAATAATATTATCTTTTAATTTTATACAAATATGCCCCCGACATGCAAGCATCTTATTTGCTTCTCTTGGCAAAAGTAGATGCCAGATCTGGTAGCTAGCGTTTATATATACATTCCAAAAAGTATCCAGTATCCAGCCTTTTATGATTCTCCGCCCGATTTTTTCCAAAAAGTCAAAGATCAGGGTCTGAATCAGTCAAGCATAGAGCCAAACCTGTGAAACCCTCTCCCTGCACCACACTTGAGAAAGGTTTGTAAAAAAGAAATCCTTTAACACTCTTCAACGGATTGCAAATCTCCCAATTCATCCCCACTTAACAAGGATTGTCTGTGCAGGTATAACTGATACAACACCTGCAGGCTATCTGATACTGTGACATTCTATTCCACCTTTCATGCATGATACTCCGGAAAGGAGAAGGTTCTCGAAGGAGGAATTGGAAACATTCACGAGAGACTCGGACAAGGTTTAGTTGCCTAGCTCCCCAGACTTCACAACCTGGGTAATATATAGCCAATGGTGACAAAATAACATTGACACCTGAGATGCCAGAGTGACAACGAAGGTGCCCCATGGAAGGTGGTTCGGTTGGTTAAGTTGAATTTCACAGTTGCTGGAATTATAACCTATTTGAGGCCAGGATACAAGTGAATGTTTCTGGGTTCAACTTCATTGGACACGGACAGTCCAGTGTAACATAGTAAAAACAAATTTCAGTGTTGTACACGAAACTCCATTGTTGTACTCTTTCATGGAACTCGCTGCATTTTGTCATTCTTTATATCTCGTCACCTTACCGCGGTATAGGATTTGTATACATTTGATATTACTGTTATATTAAGACCCTCTAAGGTTCATCTCTAAATTGTAATCAGACACCAACCTGAGCAAGGCTTAGCAAATCTGAAAGTACTATTTCCTTCTGTTATCAAGCAAAAGATTCAAAGAAGTAGTGAATATATTCTTGCATAACCCTGTAAAATCCTTAAATGTTATTCTAGTTGTCGAGACCTGTAGTGAAGTCCAATGCCGAATTAATTTCTCATTGTGGCACAAAATGATAATAAATAATATTATCTATTGACCGTTCTACCGTTTACGCTTTCTCTGATTAATAAATGGAACGGTAATAGAAATAGCTCTTTCAAATCCGTTCTACCGATTAAATAAGGTTAATATGGTAAATTTATTAATCTTTCTCATTTAACTTTCAATATTTCACTAATTAATTAATTTGTTAATTCCTTTTTATAACAGTCCACATCCCACACAATGAGATATCATATAATTATAACTATGAAAAAATGGTATTTTAATTATTTGTTTCGATAAAAGGTTTTAATAATAATTAGAGTAATGATAGTTGCACATACCTATCTAACGTACCTGAAGTAACCGGCTAATAAGAAAACATAATTTTTTTTAATTTTATAAAATCCTAAATTCTGAAGGATAAACCCTAGGCAACTGTGTTTTATATTGGCTGGTTACGTCATGTACGTCAGATATGTATTGTGCATATATCCAGCTAACATTTTCCTAATAATTATATAAATTTTGTACAAAACTATTCCCCTTCCTATTTTAATTTGTATTCTTGTTGAAATTTATACTTATATTTTTTGTTATCTTATGATTTTTATAGGCTATATTCCATGTCTATATGACTCATTTACCTAGACATAGTAATATGAATCATGATTCATGAGTCATGAGTGACGTTTGTACTATGATTTCATTTTTATTACTATTGTTTATTATGTAACAATTAATACTATTTTGTAACTGTGTAAATTTTTGTTAAATCGAACAAAGGTCTTAAATTTATTGACATGGATTATTATACTCGAATGAAATGCAATAAATCTATTATTAAGTATATAATAAATTCATTAAACAATAGCCAATATGTCTCTATATCTTTAAAATTACAAATATTATAGGTCTATTCCTTATCATTGATTAATTTTTTACATACTTATTATTTTTCCCTTCCTACGAGTCATGAGACTCATGACCAAGAAAGAGATATGAGATCAGTTACATTACAAAGTTACAAGGTACAATGATGAAATAAGATAAGACCTGCAGAATTCCATTGAAAATTTTAAATATTTAATATTCACTAGATTTATACGACTTACAATTAGAGACTCATAGTATTGCTCTAAAGTTCTAAATTCCAAAAGTCCAACAATCATTAATCAACATAGTGTGTCCATTTATGTATTACTATTTATTATTGACCTTACTATTTTAGTTTATATATTACTATTTATTATTAGCATTGGTCTCTTAGTTTATGTATTATTATTTAATATTGTATTACTATTATTATTATTATTATTAATCTTAGTTTATATATTATTATTTGGACCGGTGATATAAGTACTGCCAATTTTTACTTCTGAGACTTTACATCTAGATGTGGCACCCACGTTGCAGCTTAGCCAGAAATAAACTTGGAGATAAAATTTGTAAATTTTTAGTTTTGTAATAAAATATTATCAACCTATTCTATAGGTAAAAACTAAACCCTAAATTTTCTCCTACCTAGACCCCAACTATGCAGCCACGTCAGGATGTAAAACCTCGAAGTAAAATGATCATTTTTCTATTATTTATTATTAACATTGATCTCTTAGTTTATGTATTACCGTCTTACTATTTATTATTAAAAATATTGGTCTCATTTGTTAGTTAGTTTATGTATTACAGTCCTAAGTTATTAATCTTGATGTATCGGCCTTGAACCTAATTCATCAAATCATCATTCAAAGTTCAAACCCCTAATTAGAGTCTAAAGAGTAGTCTCCTTCTGGACTACCTTGGCGTCCAAGCAAATATGTCTAACCCTAAATATTTCTTAGATTCAGTCTTCCCCAACAATCCATCCGGAGGACGACTTCGACGAGCCTACAGCCAACACCCCCAAGCACGACGATCAGCAACAATTTCTCTTCCTCGCGCGAGCTATTCCGCGAAGGTCTAATCCTCCGCATGATTAGGGAGGAAAAAGTGGCCTCGGGGAAGGTTACCAAACTGGGCTGCTCCTTCGCCAGGTCGAGGGACTATGATGCCATGGGTCCACAGACAAAGTTCGTGCAGTGCCCTGATGGGGAGTTGCAGAAACGGAAGGAGATCGTGCACTCTGTCACACTTCATGAGATTGACGTTTTCAATAGCCAGTAATTTTGCTTTCGACTTTCTATGATCTGGGTTATCTTTTTGCTTGCCATGGTGTTTGCTTCTGGAATTAAAATTACTTGTCCTGAGATAAAATATGCAGTGTTCAAGTTAGAGTTTTAGTGTGTTGAAAATAAAAAAATAGGGGGGACAATGACATTGGAATAGGCCTTTTTTTGGTCAAACAGCGATATATTTCTTTGGTTTAGGACGAAGCAGAAAAGGTATGGGCGTATCATGCTCTTCACTTAAGAGCAAAAATATGGGGTAGCATATATCGTATGGTGTATTTAAGTGACTATGGGGTAGCATATGTCATTATTATACTGTGCTCCTTGTAAGGCTAGTAAACCACTTGTAAGTTGGACGAAAGTCTAACAGCAGGTAGAATTTTAAAACATTTTAATGGCTGGAGAAATGCGATCCCCATAGCTCTCCATGTGAAAATTCAACCAGCTGAGACTTGCTTTCAGATCTTCTCTTTCCTTCACAAGGTTACATATTTCTGAAGTTGTCTTCCATACATTTATTCACCTTGGATATAGAGAACCTGCACTATGTCCGACAAGGTAAACTAGAAGAACATATTCATACTCAAGTACATCCTCCAAGGGAAGTCTGATAGAATTTGGTAATCGTATAAGTCAGTAAATTTGTTAATCAAACATATGGTTAACTAATCTTTAGTGGTAAATGTGGTACAAGATAAAACCCTTTCTTTTATTAAATCAAAGAGGTGCAGTTTCTTTTTTTCTTTGAACTATTGAAAATTTTATCAATCAGAATAATCATAGTATACATAATGATACAACATAGTGGTACACTTGAGCTAGTGTTTACAGAGGTACACTTTGTCCAACTATCAGTTTATCTGTTGTTACCCCATTTCTGGCTACATTATCCACTAGTAAATTTGCTGATCCAGGAATCTTACTCCAAGCAATTCTCCGATCAGTGATTATATCATCAATTTGGTCAAATGTGATTTTTCAATTCCATGGGGGAATGCTTCTACTGCTGCTCCAACTAATCACAAGAGCCGAATCCTACTCTATGACTAGAGGTGCTGTGAATTGCCGTTGATAAGCTTTCTGTCCCTCCAAATGTGACATGGATTCTGCTTCATTAGACATGCAGTGGCCAGCAGGTCAGTCCTTCACTGTTCCTAATCACCCCTCCAACTCCAGCTGACCTCGGATTGTCCAAAGAGGAGCCTTTAAAGAAATGTAGTTAACAGTTCTTTATGGGTAGAAAATATAATATTACTCAAAAAAATGGGTAATCTGTTATTTGGGGTGAAGAATAGGCTTGGTCTTATCTGTTTCATCGTGTAAATTGTAATCTTGTTGAAATTCCAATAATGGAATCTTTTGCCATATTTTCTTATGGTCATGTAGGTAAACTTATTGAGTTCTCTGATTCTGTGCACTATTAACAAATTGTTTCTCCTTGCCCTTGCTGTATTTTGTGTTTTGTGAGGGTTGGTCTTTTCCTTATAATATTCACCCTAGGGGATTCCCCAAAAGTTTTGCCAATACAATCTTCAACATGATTAGCCAACTTTCTCAAAAGGCATTGCAGTACATTGGGGATGAAACATGAAGAGGTTGATGAAAAGACTCATAAATTTCTCTAATCATTTTGGCGTCGACTTGGACCCAACTGGAAGATGTTACTTGAGAAGGATGTCTATTTTGTTGGGCCTAGTTCATGTCGCATTGTGTTAGTACCTATTTTTGTTGTTCATGACGGGGAGATGCTAAGTTTTGGAGATTCTAGGTTTTGGAGGAGACGATGGACGATTACGGGAAATCAATTTTGACGAAGAAGTAGGAAGTGAAGCTTGGGAAATAAGTTTCACATAGTTAGAATTTTATAAGGAGAAGGTTACGTGCGCGAAAGCAATTAGAAAGTTTCCACGGACTTCAAACTCCACAGTGAGTGAACCACGTTGTGGAGTCCATGGATGCTTCCTAATTGCTTTTGCGCGCGAGTCCTCCTCCTAAAATTCTAACTGCGTGAAACTTATTCCCCAAGCTTCACTTCCTATTGTTCGCCAAAAATGATTTCCTATAATCGTCCATCGTCTCCTCCAAAACCTAGCGTCTCCAATCTTAGATCTCTCCGGTGCTGTGTGCGGCGGCTGACGTCCGAAGCTACCTCCCTGGCATTGTGTGTGGCCTCTCTCCGTCAGCTATCTCCTCTAACACCCACGACGACGAGTAAGTATTCATCTATTTTTGTCTTTACAATGTGGTATCTTTGTTCGTCGTAATTACTGTAATTCTCTCGAAAGATGAGTTCCTCTTCATGCTCCGAGTTCGCATTGATGGTATTAAGAGAATTAGTCCCACATTGAATAGAAGTGGGAAGAATCATGGGTATAAAAGAAAGGACCCACATTTCTATTGTAATGAGGCCTTTTGGGTAAAACCCATTAGCAAAACCGTGCTAGCTTGGGCCCAAAGCAGACAGTATCATTATAATGTGGAGATGTGGGTCTGTAGGGCCCATCAAGAATTTTAACATGGTATCAGAGCCACTTTCTGTGTGTAGGCCAGAACCTCCCTTTCCATCTGTGGGCTAGATCCAATCTATCTGTGGGCTCCAGAAGGTGAGATCCAATTTTTTTGTTGGCTTCATGAGATAAGGCGCAGTTTGTTCACGTCTCAGGCTTGTTGCGTAAGCCTGGCTTGGACGTGAGGGGGAGTGTTTAGAGAATTAGTCCCACATTGAATAGAAGTGGGAAGAAATCATGGGTATAAAAGAAATGACTCACATTTCCATTGTAATGAGGCCTTTTGGGTAAAACCCATTAGCAAACCGTGCGGGCTTGGGCCCAAAGCGGATAGTATTATTACAATATGGAGATGTGGTTCCGTAGGGTCCATCAAGAATTTTAATAGATGGCAATTGACTTCGTATATGAAACAATGCACCAAAACTCAATTTTGGGTATGATTTTGAACAGTATTAGGATAAAATCTCCAAGATTCATTGAGTATATGTAGTGGTGGAACACAACTGCTGTCCTTAGGGGCGGTGGTTGACCTGAGGGCTTTTAAGTTTATGTATGGGAATGATACTCGCGGAGACTCTACTATAGACTTGAAGTCGTTAAGGTTAAAAGCCGAGAAGCCCCTCTCTTTTGAAGGACATAGGGATTGTGCGCTAGCGGCCCTATTGCAACAGGGCTTGAGTGCGGCTTGACTTGCCTGATTCCATAGGGGCCCAAGCTCTTGCTGGTAGCCAGTCTTTTACTTCAAAACCGGAACTCCCATGCCTTTCTTGGTCGGACCTCTGAAACACCAGAACGTGGCACTTGCAAGTGCTTGATGTGTACCACACCCAATGGCTGGGTCTTTGTGTCTCTTTGGCAGACTTGCGAGGTTTTGTTAGAAGAAATTAATAAATTTTGTAAAAAATTTATTTATTTGTTACGTTATATAACTATTATGACAAGTCAAAACCAAGGTATCCAGTCCAACATTTGTTAAAAAATTCCTTTTTTGGGACAATTTTGTCTATCAGAAGCTTATCAGAGTGAAGAGTGTTGAAGATTTGTTTGTTAAAAATAGTTTTAAATTTTTTTTAAAGACTAGGACCTATGAAACAAATGCATCAGTAAATAATAATTAGAAATATTGAAAAATTATTTGACATGCATAGAGTTCTTTCCTTTTCAATATATATGACATATTTGATGTTCTTGATGTAGGGAGATGACAGTGTGTAAAGAAGCTAGTTTGTATTATGAAGAAAAAGTGTCTGATGTCCTGAATGATAACTTTGATGGAGAAGTTTTGAATGAAGAAAATTTGTCAGAGTTAAAGGCAATTTCATACGCTGATAATTCTGATGAAGATGTTGGAGACCATTTAGAAGATCCTCTCCATGGCCGCATTGTAGAATGTATGGATGTCATTCCATTGAACACATCAGAATTTTGTAATGATTCATCCGGGATAAGAGGTAAAGGAATCTGGAATACACTATCATCGGAGTCTCTTCCACGTCCTAGGTTCTCACCGTGGTCAATTATTGATTATTGTTCACAAGACAGAAACCAAAAACTGATGAGAAGTCTTAAAGCACATCTTTTATTTGAGGGTTGGAAGATTCAGAATAAAGAAGATGTAAAAGGCATTCGGTTTCGATATTTATCACCTGAAGGAAATATTTACTATTCCCTACTTAAAATCTGTAGAGAAATTAGTAAAAAACATGAGAGGGTCAATTCAAGCCGTGGATATGAAGAAATACCCAGGAAGCATAACTTGAGCATGAGTTCAAAGAGTCTTGCCAAGAGAAATCCTCCAAGCTTCATGGGGTATGTAATGGTGGAACCAGAATACTGTCCTCAGGCTCTGGTTGAACTGAGTGCATTTGAGTTTATGTATGGGAAAGTTACTAAGGGAAGCTCAAATATAGATTTAAAGGCATTAAGGCTAAAAGCCAAGAAGCACCTGTCTTTTGAAGGGTGGAAGTTTTGGAATGCCAAAAAAGGACACTCACATGAGCTGAGGTATACTGCACCCGATGGCAAGGTCTATGGTTCTCTTCAGAAGGCTTGCTTGGCTTGGATAGAAGAAAATAATGAAGCTTCCAAGTCCAAAGCACTCATACCAAGTGGGTGTTTGGCTCGTCAAGTAAAATGCAGAAACAGTACATCTTCTTCAGCAAATACTGTTGATGGAGTCTTTCAAAGAAATGAAGAGTTTGAAGGGAAGTTGGAAAACACCGAATGTTATTCAATTACAAAGGTTCAGAAGAGCTCCATAGGAGCTTCACAATGTGAGAGGATGTGCACTAGATCATCTAGAAAAAACAAGGCAGTAGCTGATTCAGGTATACCTCAAGTTACTTTATCAAGTGCAAAACATCAAAATGCTCGAACAGTTATATCTTGGCTTATGGATAATGGTGCTATTTATCCAATGCAGCAAGTGAGTTATATCAATAAAAGCGACGGATCAAAAATGGCTTCAGGGAGTGTTTGCAAGGAAGGAATTAGGTGCAACTGTTGCAATAAAATATACAATATTAGTGCATTTGAGGCCCATGCTGGGAGCACGTATCACAGACCAGCTGCAAATATTTACTTACCTGATGGGAGATCTTTGCAAGAGTGTCAAAATGAGATTGAGAGTACACCTAAACGTAAAAGGTACAAACCAGGCACATCTGAGAGGATAAAAAATGAAAATTTGCCTCTTGGGGAGGATGATATATGCTCTATTTGTCACCATGATGGAAATTTACTGTTATGTGATGGTTGCCCTTCTGCATTTCACCTGGCTTGTGTTGGTCTAGAGGTATGTTGGTTGTCTCTTTTCCTACTTATATACAAACATCTACATTTGCGTTGCTGAATTAATTTAGAAGTAATTTTATTAAACCGTTCCATAATTATTTATCATTCTTAAAAAATGGTTCTTGCATTTATTAAAAAAAATAGGGACCAGTTGCTAGTTTTTTTAAGTAAGGATGCACATTATGGGACCAACACTAATTATGGTTGTTAACAGGTTGATGTTTCTTGAACATATAATAGGCATTACTTTTTTTTGCGGTATTTTGGTTATTTATCTATTTATTATTTATTTACAATTTTGATTCAGTTGATGGGTTCATAAGATAGGCATTTGGCATCTGGCATGGCTATAAGCCGGTACTAGTTGAAGCGTAGAATGAGTGTTACATGAAGGTATTTTTTGTTTTGCTGAGACTCTGATATAAATTTACTTTGTAATACAGCATTTGCCGAGTGGGGAATGGTTTTGCGCTTCATGTCAATGTGCCATATGTGGCCAGGATGACTACAATGGTGACGCTAAAGAAGATTTATGGTGTGGTCAATGTGAGCGTAAATGTGAGTATCTTTTATTCATAAATATGCAGATTGACTACATATTTTTCTCGAAAAATAGCAAATCTGATTATTTTTAGTTTAAACTTTAATTTTTTCCCCACTCATGGGTTTTAGATCATCTGGGTTGCTTGAGAGCACAAGGTGAAGCAAGAGATGAAAGATTCGCTTCAGAGAATTGGTTTTGCAGTGAGGAATGTCTGAAGGTATGATTATATTTTTCTAAGGCTCTCCTGATCCAAGTCATTGACTTAGAGCTTCCTTACCTTGGCTCTCTTGTCTTTACTAGATATACTTTTGTTCATTTCTTCATCATTGGGTTTATATTAGATTCATGGGCTAGTGGTTTGCAATAGATTGGATCGTCATTTTTTTGTTAACCAACCTTTAGATGTTTTAGTGTCGTTGTGGAAACCTTGCATATACTTTACTTATTTTACTATACTAAAGGTGTTAATGTAATTATGGCTCTACTGGTAGTTCTCACTCAAAAAAAATATGGCTTGTCAAATTGAATTAGATGTGGTGAGCAAAAATTTCCTTCATGTAATTCAAATCATTGTTTCAAGGAAATTTGCACTGGTATTATCTTCAAATGTTCTTGTAGTTGCACATATACGTGGAACAGCAAAAGCATCAAATGTACCCTATAAATTGTTTCAGTTGCAACCATTGACTTTACTTGACCGTTTGCTTATTTCTTATGCAGATAAGTGTTCGTCTCAATGGACTTTTAGGAAAATTAAATTCTACAAGTCTAGATGATATCTCATGGACCATCTTGAGGTCAAGGAGAGAAGATGATACTGTTGATGCATCTGTGTCTAAGACTAAGTCCAAGGAACACAAGCTCTTGCAAGCAATCAATGTGCTGCACGAATGCTTTGAACCTGTTATTGAACCCCAAACCAAGAGTGATCTTGTCACGGATGTCGTTTTCAGTAGATGGTGAGATCTGAAGTTTCTGCTGTTAATATCTTTCTTCCCGTTGTTCAGCATGCTTACTGTGCTCATCTCTTTCAGGTCGCTGCTGAAGAGACTGAATTTCAAGGGTTTCTATACCATGATTTTGCAAAAGGGTGATAAGCTTGTAACGGTTGCCACTGTAAGGTACACTACAAGAATATTCAAGGGGTACCAATGGTACGCGATGGATTTTCTTTTTCTGAGTTGGTGTAGGGGCAGGGGCCGGACAATAGATGGCATTATGCCTTCTATAATCCTCCCTCTTGCAGCAATATCCCTGTAAATAAATACAAGTGCAGAATTACATGGATAGGGCGTCCTACTGTACACAGCTCACAACATTCGTGATGCATGTATCTGGTTTTGGTTATCCTGATACATCATTCATTCTATGAAAGCATCCAGCCCCGGATGATATAACAAAAGCAAAATCGCACTTTCATTATTTTAAATCATCTATTACTTGCTCTTCTTAATGTACTGTTTTGATCTACAGGATCTTTGGTGGAAAGGTTGCTGAAATGCCACTCATTGGTACACGTTTCAAGTACCGACGCCGGGGAATGTGCCGCCTTCTTGTTAAAGAATTAGAAAAGGTAATTTTATGGTCTTGAATCAAAGATTACTGTGATAAATAAATAAAATAAAAATTACTTGTGACGAGTTAGCATCTTGGAGCGTGAATGATCCCCTGATTCAAATGCCATTTGGTCGGTGGTTCATTGGATGATTTTGTTGGGCTCAAGTCATACTGAGGGTAGGTCGGATTGGGTAATCGCCATTGAACAAAAAACATGTTTACATAGTGCAAAGCTCGTACCCCATCAGCAATTTTATGACGACATTATTCATAATGAGATGAAACCCTGTGTAATATTCATGAAAAATGTCTGATATCAGTTTTGCTCTCGTTTTGTCTAGGTGCTATTTAGCATGGGAGTGGAAAGATTGTTTTTACCGGCCGCCACCCAACTACTACAGACATGGACTAGTTCATTTGGATTCAGCAAGCTAGCCCAATCTGAAAGGATGAAATTTTTGCCCTACACGTTCCTGAATTTTCAAGGCACCATCATGTGTCAGAAATTCTTGACATCTGAGACTGAAAGAACGCCATCAATACCTGAAACAATGAAGTCGAGAGGTACAAAAAGGCTTTCTTCGTTTCTTCTCTATTTCTTCCTTGCATCCTCTTCTTTTTTTTTCCCTTTTTTTTTTTCTCTGGCTATAGCCATTTTATCTGATGTGATCTGCCAAAATCTGCAGAAACCAGAGAACATGTTAAAATGCATTTTGAAGGACTTCATGTCTCCTCCAAAGAAGATAAGCTCGTTGCCAAAATGACCTGTGACACACAAAATCTTGCGTCCGGATTGATGCCACAGAAACCCAGTGGAGTTCCCAAGACTGCACATGTTTACAGAAGGAGAGTGCAGCGTAATAAAAAATAACTTTGCTTTGCTGTTCTGTTTTTAGAGATTAGAATTAGTCCATATTCATTTCCCTCCAACTGTACGTCTGTACGTATGGTTTGAGAAGATCGGCCAATTTTTGGGTCTTTTCATTTAATGTAAATAAGCGCCAGCGGTCCATAGGTGTACATAGTTAGTTATACTGTACAGTGGAATATTCATTCTTTTGGGCTTCAAACTCCAGTTTTGATCATAGCATTGTGGCTTCAGACCATAAACAACGTGTTGCAAGGAAAGCATTTGTAACGCAAACTCTATACTTTTCAGGTCTTGTATGATTTTTGAAACCTTTGATTGCCGGGTAGGCAAAATTTACTAGGATATAAATTATTTGGAAAATGCTAGTTGTACTTCTGTGCGGAGTACCTATCTGGTGTACCGGCCAATCTGAAATGTAGTTGTCTAGGGTTAATCCTTTAGGATTTAAAATTTTATAAAATAAAAAAAATATTTATTTTTTAATTTTTTAAGTGTTTAAGATTGGTTGGTACACCAGATAGGTATTGTGCATAGGTGCAGGTAGTTAGCATTATTTAAATTATTTAGTTACATGTTTTTTTTCTTCCTATAATTAGTATTCAAATTAATAGTTAATCTAAAAATATAACTGATCGAAAGTATAAGTAATGAATAATATAATGTGTGAATGGAAGACAAACGTGTTTACAAATATGTAAAAAATATATAGTAAATTCATAACTAGCAATAAAAATAAGAAGTTGAAAGGAATATCGAACAGCTGAAGAGGAATGCTATACGCACATTTGGGTGTGTGCATCTCATCCACATCCCTTTCTCTCTTTTTTTTTTTTTTTTTTTTTTTTTTTATCAGATCCACTTCCCTCTCTGATGTGGGTGGATCCATATAAAAAAGAGTAATACTGGGCGCACGGCTCCCGTGCAAGTATTTGTGCACGGGATCTACGTGGATGGCTTAGGTGGCCATCCACGTCATGCGCACGTGGCTGAGGCCTTCCGCGGCGGCGTCCTTCCGCGGCGGCGTCCTCCCGCGGCGGCGGCCTCCCCTGCTACGGCCTCCCGAGTTCTCCCGCGTTCGGGCCTCCCTGTGGCCACAGCGGAAGGCCGGGCCCCAGCGGGAGGCCGCAGCGGGAGGCCCCAGCGGGAGGCCCCAGCGGGAGGCCCCAGCGGGAGGCCGCAGCCAGCATCCTTTCCTGATCATCATCTTCCTCCTCAAAATCGTCAGATTCATCATCTTCTTCCGTGACATCAACCTTTACTTTTTCGTTATTTAGAAGCCCAAGTTGTTAAGTGCCAAGCTTCTGCTCTTCCAGGCTACTTTAAACTCAACATCATACCCAACTTCTTTTTTTATTTCATCAACGATATCTTTTTCTGTACAAGGCAAATCCCGCTCCATGAGAGACTTGGCCAAGTTGGAGATCCATTCCTTACCTACAAGTTTAAGCTTTTTAGGGAGGAAATATATGTCAGGCGAGGTCTGCGTCTCTTTCAATTCTTTTGCCTCAACAGATGCATCGTCTTCTCCCCTCGATAATGAATCCATTCTCTGCTGCAATTTCTCCTCCTGCATTGTAGTGCATCATACTCGGGATATCTACTAAGTTTTAATCAACGATAGCCGATTCTGAACTGGGAACATGAACAAGAAATGAAATCGGAGGAATAATGATTCATGAGTGGATGGGAGGCCGCAGCGGGAGGCCGCAGCTGGAGGCCGCAGCGGGGAGGCCGCAGCGGGAGGCCGCGGGACGGGAGGCCGCGGGAGGCCGCGGGACGGGAGGCCCCAGCCACAGCGGGATGCCGGAGGAAGGAGAGAGAGGGTCGAACGCGGGAGGAAGGAGAGGAGGGTCGAAACCGTTCCCTTCCGCGTTTGCCGACCAGCGCCGGACGTGGGTGGCGGGTGGCCTCGGCCACGTGCGCATGACGTGGATGGCCACGTAGATCCCGTGCACAAATACTTACACGGGAGCCGTGCCCCTAGCATTACTCTATAAAAAATTGAGGTGTCATAAGTACACCTACAAAAGGGGGATGTGGACGAGATGCTTGTGCACACTTGAGTATGAGTAAGACGTTATGCTATTCGAATAATGCCATGGGTACATTACTATTTGTACACATTTGAGCACATCCCCTGACATGCCATTTATTAGATGTGTCTGTGGGTAAGAACTTTGCGCCTCAGTACTTCTCAATTATATAGGAACTCTTTCAAGTCCTCGTAATTAATTACTTATATGTCGAAGAGATTAGATATTGCCTAGTTCACAGAAGTTTCATCATATATTTGCGAGATCTTTGCTATCCCATGGCACCATTTATGTTTCTCTGGGTTCAATATTCATTGAATCACGGAAACTTTCTTCTCTTGAACTTCGGTTCTCATTAATTTATGCAGTTCGTCCGAATCATGATTTTCTTATTTATACTCTCCGGCCGTAGTTCAGTTGGGTCCTTCGTTAAAGGTGCAAGCTTGAAGTGGTGGATGGAGTCTATTGATAGTGGAGCTACTGGAACTAATTTGTTACTCTTTATTTGAAGTTCTTCAATGTTCATTTCTCCTCTTGCTTCGTCATAATTCCATCATTTAGTTCGGGCTTGATAGCTTTTCTCTGGAAAACGATCAGAAAAGTTCTGTTGTTTGGGCAGGTTGAGGTTATATGACATGGATGAGCAAGTTTCGACCTTTATGAGAATTGAAAATTTCAATAGGATAAAAGTTTGAAATGTTGACTGCAGGCTGTGCTTCTGATCATACAGAAAACCACAACACATTCCTGCTAAATAAGGATAACTAATAGAGATTCATTTTAGAGGTTTCAGATCATAAATGCTGTTAATTATGTTGGGAGAGATCTCGTTATTTTATATTTAGAAATTGAGAGAAAGTTGGGAAGAGAAATAGGCTTTCACCACTTTCTGTGTCATGGTTGTGTCTGGTGCCACTGCACTTTCTTGCATGGAAATATGGTTTCAATGTGTGATTATGTTTCTATTGGGTACCAAAAAAATGAAATCAAGTTCCAGTAACCTTTGGAAAAATAAGCTTTAGTTGTTAAGCTTGACTTTTGGGCTTGGAAGAACTTATTTTTTCAGAGAGCTCAACTATGATTGGATTAGCTGATCAGAAAGTTCAGATGATATTGTGAAACACATATTTATTATTTGTTTATTTATTTTTGGTCGAAAGTCAGTTTGGTCAGATGGAATGTATTATCTTAGTGACTATGGTATTCATGGATGTATGACTTTTAGTGAATAACTATAAGCCACACTTTAAAAGAAGATTCGAGTCTCTTCTTTAACTGTTTATAGTTGGTCATCCTACTACAGTTCAGATATCTTCTGATAACCAATCAGAGGAGACTCCAACTTCAAGTCTAGGCACCTCAGTGGTGTTTAATTAGGAGGATTCACATACATGGTTTGTCGAGGTTCCAGAATCTGGCAAAGTATGCTCACTCATGGAAGTTGAAGGTTGAACTTTCTCGGACAAGTCCTGGAGTTCATCCTCGGAATGTGGATATATGCTTGCCAGGTAAATGGGAAACCTACAATTAATTCAAATATTTTGGTGTTACACTTGAGGTGCCGATGAGATTAACTAAAGGATGAGTGATCTGGCATACTATTGATACTTTATTTTTAAGAAATATGAGTGACATACTTCAATAGTTGTTAGTTGTGTTTCATTTATGTCAAAAGAATTTACAAAGAATTAATGAGCCCCAACGTGGCAATCACTACTAAAAATTTGGCCTTCACCCGCGGTTATAAACCACCGGTGAAAAATCCATCGGCGGTTATCAAGCAACCGGTGATGACTGCGTCAGTAAAACTTACACCGATGCTTTCAACCGCCGGTAGAGAAAAATCTTCACCGGCGGTTTGTCTCACCGGCTGTTTGAAAATGCCGGAGGAAAAGTAATATTGCGGCGCTTATAAACTGTAGGTGAAGGTTAGAAGTTAGAGAAATAAGTTTATACCGACGGTCTATAACCGCTGGTGAAAAATTTACATAGTCATTTCACCGGCGGTTTTATCGGTTTCAAACCGCTGGTGGAGACTTTTAGATACAAAATTTACCGCTGGTAACAATAATAATTTTTTTAAAAAATTATTTATTCAAAATTCATTATATATAAAAATATTAAGCTATAAATACATAATTTTAAAGTTTCAATGTTCAGTAAAATTTAACAGAAACTACAAAATACATGTAAATCAACCATATATATCAAAAAATGGTTGATCTGAGTTGACTGCACAGAGAAACATCAATCTAAACTGACTGTACAAAAAAAAGTTAATTGAATGCACAAAAAATAAGACCCAAAATAAGCTTAATAGACTCCCAGCTCAGTCTTCCCCTTCAGCATGGCCTCTCTCATGCTCTTCGCCTAATAACACAAATCATAGCAACAATTAACTCTTACGCTATAAGTTATGTTGTCCTTAATTTAAACACCTAATATTAAGTCAAATATAACATACCGGGATTTTGTTGTTGTTGTATCAGTATGGCAATTTGCTCCCTTATAATTGCCAGCTCCCTCTGAGTGACGACCAACTCTCTGTCTCTCTCAGCGTCTTTCTCCTTCAACTGTTCCACTTCCTCCCTCAATGCATTAGTCTCTTGTTGGGACGCCGACTTGTGCAAATGACTTACTTTACCTCGATAAAAACCATGGCCAAACCCCCTCTTGTATCCCCCATGATGTCCACCGTGCAAGTGATCCAATACATGTCTCAAATTTGAAGGATCACGTGAGTCCGCAATCTGGCGAGCAATTGCCTCACGCCATAATTGTTCCTACAAAAAAGACATAACTAGTTAGCTTTCAAATAGAATGATTGAAGAAATTTTTTGAGTGTAGAAACTTACACATTGGTCATGCGTGCCATCATTAGGAAAAGTGTCATCCTTCTTCACATGGGCCCCCATATAACCATGAAAGACACTGAAATTTGTCCCTTTTTATCCTCTATTTTTTAAAAACACCTAACAATTAGTTAATGCATCAAAGTGTAATAATAATAAACTAAAATAAAATGCTAACTACTTACCTGTTCTTCATAATGCTAAGGAAAATACCTCGTCCCGAGCATGTGAAGGACCACTTGCTTCGAACGATTAACCTTATTCTTCTTAGACATATGTTGCACATTTTCGTCATTCCAATAGGCCAATAACTTATCCCATGAATCCTGACCTATGGTCGGGAGGGGACGCAATGCATACTGATCCGGGCTCTTACCGTCGACATAGTCTGCCTTCAGGTAGTTCCTGTTGTCCCTAATCAATTATTAGAGAATTGGCTTCAGGAACTTTTTTGCATCCTCATCTGTCAACTTTGTTTTCCCATCATCGTCCAACCATGTATAAATCTCTTGCATTACAAGTAGGATGACAAAATCATTGTACATTACAAGTTTGCATATCCCAAAAAAATTAATATTTTAAACTATAAAGCATACATATAATATTTTAAACTATAAAGCATACATACGTACCGACATTGCGATAAACCAAGTATCAAATTTATGTCTTTGCTTCCACCAATTCTCATGGAAAACGAAATATCGTTCTTCACGACAATCAGAACCAACCATGCGTGATAATATTTTCGCTTCCGTGTTAGTCATCTGACATTCTTTGAAGACCACTTTATGCATGCTGCCTTGTTCGGGCATGAGGGTGGTCGCTCTAGTAGGACCACCTCCCGCACGTCTTGGTGGCAACTGTGGTTTTTCAAGCTGGCTATCCTCTGGTGGGAGTGTTTCATCATCATCAAAGATGGGGTCCTATGTTTCCCTGACAAACGTTGAGTCTTGTATCTCCACATCCTCATGCTGGATCAACTCGTTCACCCCTATCGATGGGCCTAGTATGGCAATTACCATTATTATCACATAGGAGATGTATAGTTGGAGAACCAATTCCTAATGTCCCAAGAATCTGGAATGAATAATCATAGACTTTAGTAGCTACATGGTTAAAAACTCACAACGAACAGAAGCAAAAAACATTTTTGTACCTATTTCAGGCGAGGCAGTCACCTTCACTTTACCCTTATCTTTCCTTAGCGGCATATTTCTGCAAAATAATGTATCAGCATTGAAATGTTAATTACTTCAGGAAATTGACTGGTTGGGAAGACAAGATTTTAGGAAATATACATTGGGCATCACCCAGTTCTGCTATGTCTACCCTCACTCCAACACCCAGTTCTCTACGCTCCCAAATAACATCATCGTTAGAGGTGTTCGCTGCTTTGGTTCCCACCCCTAAATCTTGAGCTTGTAACACTGCCTCATCCGCTGTTACACGATCATGAGCATCAATTAATGGGACATCATAAGTGTCTCTTGGTTTCCATTGATAGACCACACTCCAATCAGGTGTGGTTGGATCCACCAAATAGAACACTTGTTGTGCTTGAGATGGAAAAATGAAGGGTTCATCTTCGAAACTTGGTTTGGTTGTTTTGACCAAAGTGAAGTTATTATCATCGATGACCTGTCCACTTCCCCCCATATTGTACCATGCGCATTGAAATAAATGCATTGGTTCGAATGTGCCCATGTATACATGAAGGATATTCTGCAGAACACCGTAAAAGATTGCTTCCTCATCGCCTACAGTAGCAATACCACAATTTTGGGTGGTCCGCGTCTCTTCAATCAACTTTGTTTCAAACTTGTAGCCATTCACAAAAAACCCTTTGTACGAATGAGCAACAAATCTAGGACTTTGTGCAAGTGTAGTTAGTTTTCCATTTATGGGCCCAAGCTTGCACATATTCCGTACCTAAACAATATGGAGAAATGTGTCATATCGCATTTATGGGAATGAGTTAACTGCATTGAAATACATATAAAACACTTACATGAATTTTGAACCACTCGACAAAACCTATATGCTGCTGACGTTGTACTTGAGCATCGGGCTATTTAGGGTGCAACCGTCTCAAATACTCTTTATGTTGCCTAAGGTCATTCCCAATGCAGTAAATACATTGAAACTTTAAATATGATATATTTATATACGTACCGACATTTAATATATACTTACGTCAAGTATGGGTCAATGTCCGGCCAGTTGAACAAGATGAACCTGTCTCTAGTGTGTCTCCTCGGCAGATAGAGGATATGGACACGACACCCCAAGAGGACCGTCAACGTAACGAACCGGCCTATTCAACTTTGACTCCATTGCATCGATATGTCGTGAACAAAAATTGGTTACTTATTCCATTAGATACCCTGCTACGTATATAATTCTTCAGTGTAAGCAGATAACATTCAATGGGGTACATCCACCTATACTAGATTGGTCCACATAATTTGGCCTCTGTGGCTAAATGGACAGTCAAGTGAAGTATGACATCAAAGTAAGACGGCGGGAAAATTCTTTCTATCTTGCATAGAATAAATGGTATTGTCGCCTCAATTTTGTTCAACTTGTTCATATCAATAATTTTTGCACACAAGTGCTTGAAGAATGCACATAACTCAGTCAACACCTTACCCACGGGTTTTGATACGGATTTCCTGAAGGCCACTGAAAAAAGTTGTTGCATCATAACTGGAAGATAAATAGAACTGTGTTGAACATGACATGTAGGACAGGCCTTGTAACCCTTGGTACTCCACCCAGAAAACATGCCATATGCTGGGAAGTCTGATATAGTCCACAACACTGCAGCGCACATTTGAAAGAACGATCTTGTTTCAGCATCATAAGTCTTTATACCCTCCTCCCACAACACTTTCAACTCGTCGATTACAGGCTGCAGATAAACATCAATGTCGTTCCCTGGTGATTTCAGACCACCAATCAAAAGAGTCATGAGAAGATAACTCTTCTTCATGGCCAACCACGGAGGCAAGTTATAAATAGTAACGATCACGGGCCATGTACTACAGCTAGAACCAATACCAATCTTGAACGGTCTAAACCCATCATTGGCTAATCCAAGCCAGACATTCCGTGCATCAGAGCTAAAAGATGGATGTTCTGCATTGAAGTGTTTCCACGCCATAGAGTTCCTAGGATGATTCATTTTCCCTTCTACAGTCACTGGAGCTGACCCATGCCATGCCATGAAAGATGCTATCTTTTTGGACATGAACAACCTCTGCGGTCTTGGAACCAAAGGAAAATGTCGAACAACCTTGTTGGTATTCTCTTCCCGCCAGCCTTTTTCTCTGTCCATCTCGATCTATTACACCTTGAGCACCTATTCAAATGTTTGTTTTCATTTCTGTATAGTATGCAATCATTGGGGCATGCATGAATTCTTCTGTAATCTAACCCTAAGTCAGACATTAATTTCTTTGATTCATACCAATTTTTGGGAATCGTGTTATCCGGGGGAAGAGCATCCTTGATAAACGCAACCATAACTGAAAAAGATTTGTTACTCTACTTGTTCAAACACTTTATCTGGAACAATTGAACCATGAAGGAAAGCTTCGAGTATTTTCCACAACCTTGACACAATGGCCGTTTTGTCTGCTCAATTAATTGCTCAAATTTACGTATTTCTGGATCTTCACATTCATGCCCAGTGTTGTCACCGTCCACATCTTGCATGAAAGCATCGTATAACATCGTTGACATCTGTAGGCCGTGTCCGGTCTCGATCGGTTCACTTGTTTGTTGCTCAATTCGTGGTTCACCGTGGTAGTGCCAAACATTGTATCGTGCTATAAATCCCTCCCTTACTATATGGTACATTACGGTGTGGTTGTCAAAATATTTTCTATTCTCACATCTGTTACATGGGCATCTTAAAAGACCATTTCCCTGAACCACCAACTGTCGTTTGACATACTCTACGAAGAACACAATCTCTGGCACCGGTCAAGTTTGCTAGTGTACCGGTACATCCAGCTCCTGTCATTGAGATAGTCCATCTTTGTGCATTTGAAGTAAGATCCTATTCCACACCATAGAGTAGGTTTTTACTAACAAACTAAACTAAAGCTTACCAACAATAACATAACGTAAAAACTCAAATTAAATCGACTAATAAAAACACAACCACATAAACTAAAATAATATTGACAACTAAAAAATCACTTTCACACGTATTCGCTCAATTTGACAGTAACCAAATGTAAGATAGAGATTTTCACTCACTCAAATTAAAAATTTGCATGGATAAACCGCAACCAGATCGAACCTGCAGCATGCTGCAGTTGCAGCGGCCAGCTTCTATAAAATCAGGAGCTGGAAATTAGTTGTAGCCATCATCTGCATATATCATATCATGATCATGGGTAGGCGTATAATCACTTCCCTGTTAGCCCTAGTATTGTGAGGCGGCCTCCTTCTGCTCTTTGCTTCTAATGCTCCTCTCGAGTATAGGAGCTGGTCGATCGTATTCCCCTGAAGGTGGTAACAAAAAAGCTTAATTGGATCAGTACTCAATCAGATCATGTGCAGTGGAAGGGAATGGTGATCCTCCGGTCTAGCCCGTCACGGCAGTGAACACCAATTCCGCGGGCGCCTTCCATCCCATGATATGACGAAGAAACCTCATCGGTTCTCCCCGGTAAATGGTAATAAGGATTTGAGTCTCTCTCTCTCTCTCTCTCTCTCTCTATATATATATATATATATATATATATATATATGAGGACTGCATGCGCACATTAATTTATCTTGATTTGTTACGTACGTGGGAAGTGTTTACATAGTCATCTCCCTTAGCTCGGCCATCACTGCAGCCTCTCACTCTTATACTGTGTCGAGTTATGTAGAAAGGGTTTGTAGATGTGTCGTCATCTTGCTAAAAGCATCATCCACATATTATGTAGAAAGGGTTTGTAGATGTATCGTCATCTTGCTAAAAGCATCATCCACATAAGTTTAGTGCAATTAACAGATATCTCTAAATCTTCAATCTGCACAATATTTTCCAAATATATATGAGGTTACAATATCAGCATTAATTTGTAGCAAAAATAAAAGACATAATAAGCTAAAGCACTTACACATTCAGACCCATTTTCTGTATTTTGTGCTTCAATTATATATATCTACCCAAAGAAAAATTTCAGTTTAGTCAAAACAGTCTTCTATAGCAAGTAGAAACCACAGTACTAACAATTAAACAACCTCATTTTCCTACTTGATCCTGG
This sequence comes from Aristolochia contorta, assembly GCA_022405105.1. Lineage (NCBI taxonomy): Eukaryota > Viridiplantae > Streptophyta > Magnoliopsida > Piperales > Aristolochiaceae > Aristolochia > Aristolochia contorta. Next base: position 5,818,670 of record CM039669.1, on the reverse strand, counting down.
CCCAGTGATTTACTTTGTCAAGTAAAGGCTGACAAAAAATTATTATAAAAAAAAAAGAGAGAAAAATTCAATTCAGTTTACGTGATCTGCTGAGAAGTTCTCTAAATAATGACCTCATCAAGGGTCTATATATAGGTTATAGTTTTTTGGAGATGTTTTATGTATCAACCTTACAAAAAGTCTTAAAAAAAAAGACTCAAACCCCATAAGCACCGAGTACTTTAAACCAATCATGATATATATATATAGCTCATATCTGTCTGCTTCTCTTGAAATATCAATGGCCCAATATAAAGCAAACAGGGTAGCACTACTCCATCAATTTCATACATTAAAGCTGCACAACCGAAATATAAAGAATAATCAGAGCACAAATTTCACAATTGCAAAGAGTCCAATATAAATCTTCAGGTATTAAAATTTCACAGAATTTAATAAAGTAACCCAAAACATGTATTTTACTAGTGGGCAAAACAAGAGATCACATATAAAAATTAACGTACATACTTACGTAAGGAGAAGATTTCAGATATTAAAAAAGCTATGAAGCCAGTTACGTTACAGCAAGTCTGACAGCCACAAAGTTGGCAGAACTGGTAACATTAATTTACTCAAGTCTTTGTCATCTTGATGAGAGGTCCAGTACTTTGTCAACTTGTACCTTCAGTGAATGTAATTTGATGACAAATTAAAGTACCTAAGCCGTCTCTAAAAGTAACACCATCTACTGCTAGCTTGTGTGACTCCACCGAATCCTCACCAGTTCAATGGATTTATCTTTAAGAGGACAATAATTGCAGAAAGAACGTAGTGAGGAATTTCCTACAGATTCTATTAATTCAATTATTAAGGGAAAAATTTATCAGTATCAAAACTTGTTCAAATTTCTATGTTGTCTTTCATTTAAAGGTGTGCAGTTCCTCATATTTCATTTGCCTACTCATGATAGAATAGAATGATTCTTTTATCTGGACAACATCCAATTGATGCCCTTAAACCTATGCCCAATTAAAAAAAAATTCCCATAATGAACCTTTTATTTCCTGAATGTTTTGGTTCCATTAGACGGAATGAAATCTCAACAGCTAACACAGTACACCTTCCTGATCGATTACTTCCCATATCTATCACCAATTACAAAATGTAAAAGAGAGACATGATAAATGCAAGAATACAAGGAGAAGATAAAAATCAAGATTTCAATTTTAGTTGTTTGCATTATTAAGAAGAATAATTCTAGTTGCACTTAGCCCACTCACCTATCCCACACACATGTTAATCTAAACCATTGATGCCTAGGGCTTAGATTAACATGTTCGTTGGATAGGTGCGTCTAGCATTACTCTATTAAGAAATATAATCCAAAAGGTCTGACAGCTTTAAGGAATTTTGCCAAGGGTCAGGGCGGGACCATAGGCATAATTTTGTACATAATTTTGTTTCTATGTGATTGGACTGTAGGTAAAGATGGGATTTTCACGACGCTCAAGTTAACTTCGTTAATGTCTTGTTAGCGTTGAATGATTTACGAAAAAAAAATGTTGCAACCAATAAGGCTGCAAACTTACTAGGACAGTCTGATCGTCTCACTAGATGAAATAGAATTACAACAGGGCTGCAAGCTTTCTCTTCATTTATTGGTTCTGGTTGCAGTAGATGATTGTTTTTTATCTTTCTTGAATTAGATTCTCTTTTAATAAAGTTCATGTAAGATCTCTACCCACATTTCTCTTTGGGACAGCCTAGGCGAATAGCAAGACCTTTTGATTGTTATTCTCCAAGAACAAAGATTTTCACTCATATTACTTTTCATATGTTTGACAATTTTTTTTAGGTGCTGAGTTTGAAATTTTTATTTAATATCTTGTATTTGTTGCTTAGCTTGGTTGTTGCTTCAACAAAAACACCTCAAGCATATGTGGCTCCTTAAGTTCCTTTCAAGCTGTCTTTGTCTGTTTGTCCCTCCCTCCCTCCCTCCCTCCCTCCCTCCCTGCCTCCATCACATTCAAGGTAGTATCTATAATTAACCAAATATTAGTTTTGTTTATAACTTGAAATTATTTATTTGAATTTCTCTCAATAATGTCTTTTCTGCTTCAACTACTTCTGATGAAGAGAGGAGGGCAGGCTATATACTCTGGACCTTTGGGAAGAAACTCTCACAAGGTTGTTGAATATTTTGAGGTTGGATACTTTTGTCCTTTTTTACCATTAGTCTTTTTGTATTAAATGTTATATTTGAGATGGGGGGACATCTAAATGAGACGGGAGGAGTACATCAATTGGACAACTCTAATAGCTGAGCAATTTTTACTTTAACAAAAAATTGGAATTTAGTAAGTTGCAATCCTTGTGAGTTATTTATTTTCCTCTGTAATGGCTTCAGCATTTTTCTAATTCAAGTTCTAAGATTGGAGACATCTGAATGAACATCGATTGATTACTTTGCTGTTAGATTTTTTTTGTGCTGAGTTGTGAGTTTATTTTTATAAACTTCAATATTAGTTTAGATGTGGTGAATGTTTAACAATAGTGTATTATATTTTGCTGAATACATGTATTTATATCTTATTTGGTTTGTAAACAACAATTGAAATTTGAAATTAATTTTGAGTTTTACCTTTTTTATTTTATAATTTTGTGAAGATATATATGGTATTTTCTTTTTGTCTTATAGCAGGTAAATTTAAACAAAAAAATAAATATTTTAAAAATAAAGACATTTACCGGTGGTCATTAAACCGCCGGAACAAATATTTCACACTACAAATTAATTTTCACGGCGGTTATTAAACCGCCGGAATAAATAGTTACCGGTGAGGTTAGCATTTTGTTACCGACGAAGTAAAAACCGCTGGAGAGATTATATTACTGGTAAAAGATTTTCTTCTCCGGTGGTTATTACCGCCTGTGTAACTTATACCGACGCTTTATACAAACCGGCGGTGATTTGGTCTTTAACCGCCAGTAAATGTCCTGTGTTTAGTAGTGAGCAGTGATTTACGTTTCAGGGGAAGTGCTATCAGGGAAAGTGCTATGAATGTAATGGTATTTCAACATGCGTGGAGCCGTTTGCTTCTGAAAAGGATGTATATATGTTGTATAAGATGATTTTTCATTCTCGCCGTGGCAACTCTTTTCTATGATGCCTAAGCCTAACACAACTTTCATACTGTATAAATATGCAGGATAGTGATCATAGAGTACTATCTAGCTCTTGGGACAAACCCAATTATACATAAGTCTGTCATGCAATTAAAACAGAGGCTCTTTGTGCAATCGAACTAGAATATCCCTTACGCATTTACTCCATTACCGGATTGTGTATATATATATATACGCCCGTATTAACACCTTCCACATTAGTTCGTTTTATTGATCATTTCGGCACCATTGAATTAGGTGACATAAAATATATATAACATGAACTTTACTATGAATAAATTCCCCCACGTACACATGGATTATGAATACATGTGTGATATATATGAGATACACTATTGATCACCAAATAGTACCACCCACTTACCCACTCATGTGATTGACTTTGCAGTTAGTCTCTCAAACTAGCCAATAATATCAGAGGGAGCCGTATATATATTGAGCATCGTCTACAAAAGGAGAAAATTCTGAGCAGGGGTTTATAACCTTAAACTTACTGTTACATTCTCGTTATGTACTGGTACCATACTCTCTAGTAGTCCAGGCTACTTGGCGAATTAGCTTCTGCTTACAGCTACTTCAAATTTTTCCTTCACATAGCTTATAGTTGAGTACTTTTTGGGCGGACGATTTTCTGGGGTTGCATTAGTGTAATCCCCTTCATAAATTAACCAGATGGAATTTTCTCCATCAAATATGATTGTGGTCAAAAAATGAATGGTTGATTGTTTCAAACCACGCGTTTGAAATATCGGATATCGGCAATCCATTAAGGTGTTGGACTTGACTTTTCAAGTCTCTCAAACTACCTACCCTTATTAGACTGCAATCAAATATATCTATATATATATTCTGCACAGCCATTTCGTATGGATCAATGTTTGGGCGGAGGAGAGGAGTATCCTCTTAGCTAGCTCTGGTGGTGCTTGTCTTCTGCTTCTCGGTGCCTTTGTTTGTTGCTTTATCATGTTGTTCTCAAACTAATCTTTATTCAACTGCATGCAGTTAGAAGGAGCCGGTGACGACCTTCGTTTGTAAAAGAAAGAAATTGATCTGAAGAGACGTGGTTAATTTTATCCATCAATGGTTGGGCAGTACCGGAGGAGTTTCCTTTTAGCCCTGGCCATGATTCCCCTTCTGCTTCTCTGTGCCTTTGCTCGTCCTTTTGTCCACCAAGGCCATGAAATCGATTCCGTTCAGAACGTTTTTGTCTTGCGAGTAATCCCCAGAGGTTTGTATCCTGCGCCGAAGCCAAATGGCAACTCTCCGAGGCACGGAAGATAATTCATTGGTGCCCAGCTGAGAAGCAATAAAGCATTTGCCACCCACGGAGGTTCCTTCAATTACCCCTGCTTTTTTTTTTTATATATATATTTATATATGTATGTATGTTGAAAGTTTGAAACGCTGTAATTGGACCAAATAAGATGTCGGGGGCATAATTTGTATAAGAGTAAAAGAACTGATCATTACAAAATAAGCAAGGAAAAATGATTTCGGTACTGCTATATTTTACTGTGAGTTTTTTACATCCTGATGTGGCTGTCTTCCAGCTACTCTTATCTCTTACCTGGACTGCTAACGAGGATGCAACGCTGTAAACGCTCACATTAAAATTTTGCAGTATGCATATGGCCACTCATAACTAAAAATACATCTTAATGGGACTAGGGTCATTAGACCCTTCCGTAGTTAGTGATAATAAAATGAAGTATTTAAGAGATTCACAAACAGGGAGGGAATTCAACTAGCTAAAAAAAATTTCAGTTTTGACAGGCATACATAATATATAATTACATATTAATCATACAAGTAGTCTTTATATATATGTGCAATAATATTCTCGTACTATAACATTACTCGACAATCACGTGAGGAATATGTGCTATCTTGTGCCAATCTTCACCTGTCACTTGCTTGCACCTCTCACTGAGTAAATGACACAAATCTATCTTAAGAGACTGGAGAGTCCCTGGCAGTCCTTTCTCTGGCAGTGACGCCATTTTAGGGCAAGAATTCATTTCCAAACTCTTGAGTGATGTTAGGTTCTGCACCCAACTTGCCAAACACCTGCCCTGATAACCAACTATATTTAATCTCTTCAGGGTACTGGTGTGAGGTTCTAGTGCTTCTAAAACCTCTTCATCTACACATGCCTCTCTGTCACCGCTCTCAATCCACCACTCCAGTGTCAGGTCAGTTAGGTACCGCTTCTTCTTCATGTTGGCCTCCTTTGCTTCTTCCCCAGAACCCACTTCTTGCAGATTAAAGATTGTAAGCCCTTTCAAATCTGACATCTCCTTTAGTTCGGAAATTCTGTAGCCTGGCTCATCTCTTCTCACTCCAAAGGCTGGAAACCATTGTAGTTTCTTCAGGTTCCCAACGCAAGGAAATGGTTCAATAATCCTGTTAAATTCATTCCATAAAAAAAGTTGTCTGAGGTTAATGAGATTCTTAAAGTCTGCCGGTACCTTGCGAATGTCAAGGTTGTCCCTAATATCCAATGTACGCAGGTTGTAGAGCTTGCAAACCCAGACAATCAGCTCTTGAAGCATAGTGTTAGAGAGATCCAGAAAGCGCAAGAGCTTTAATCTGGTGATGCATGGTGGAAATCTTTCAATCACACTACCTTGCAACCTCAACACTCGCAAGGACTTGCACTGCGACAGAAGCTTGAGCTGTTCCTCTGGAAAAATCCCACGAACATCTACCCAGAAACGGCGCTTGTTGTGGAACAGATCGAGGTACAAGAAGGACCTCAAGCAGTGGTGCTCCTTATTCGTATCTAATTTACAGAGCTCTTCCAAATTCACCGATGGGTTCTCATTGATACCAACAAAGGACGTATGACGAGCAACTTGAGGGTTCACAATCGGTTTAATTATACCTTCCTCAATCCTAACATATTCTTGACCAGAGACTGCTTCTGCTAGATCCTGTGCAATGTCGTGCATTTTGAACCTTGGCTCCTTCTCCCCTACATATTCCATGGAAATAAGTGTCTTGATCAACAAATCATTGAACACATTTTGGGCTTTCTCTCTTTCTCTGCATTCATCATCCTGTATGTAGCCTGCTCCTATCCACAGCTCAACCAACTCAGAGTCCCGATACCAGTAGTCCCTAGGAAACAGAGAACAATACTTAAAACAGAGTTTTGAGTTTGCTGAAAAGTTCTGATAGCAAATCTGCAAAGCAGTAAAGGCTGTTGATGTTCCCCTGTTAGCGTTTTTATTCCATGTGGCGCTTTCCAACACGTTCAACCATTCAGTTTCGTCCCTTTTGTCCGAGAGGAGGCCCCCAAGGGCCTTTACAGCCAAGGGGCATCCCCCACATTTATCCACAATCCTCTCCCCAATTTGTCTCAGATTTGGGCATCTTTGAAAACTTTCTGCACCAAAAGCTCTAAATGCAAACAACTTAGCACAATCTAGACGTGACAAACCTTCCAAACGAAATGGTGGGTCTGTGCCTAACACCGATGCAACCTCCTCACTCCTCGTAGTGATTATGATCTTGCTCTTTTTATGTCTTCCGACAAAGGGTTTCAGTAGCATCTTCCAGTTCGGATTATCTTCTCTTACATTGTCGAGTACCAGTAAAAACCTTCTCTTTCTCACGAAATCCTTAAACAACAGCTTAGAATCAGTGCTACCATCATAAATATACTCAAATGTGTCCATGTATATTTCATTGATAATCTTTTCTTCGTTAAGATCATGGGAGGCACGGAACCACCAACGGATTTTGAAGCGTTCTTCGATTTCTTTGCTGTTGTACACAAGTCGAGCGAGTGTAGTCTTGCCCATGCCGTCTGGAGCAAGGATTGGGATCACAGAAGGACCTTTCCCACTAAATTTACTTGATACTAGTTTTTCTGTTAATTTCTTTTGATCTTCTTCCCTACCCAGAAAAAACACACTATCCAATGCTACAAAATTTCTCGCTCGTTCTTCAAGATTTGCAGGCATATAATTAAGCGCCTCCTCCTTCTGGATTTCTATGAAACCAAGGCGAAGACTTTCATTTTCTATCCTGACTGCTCTCTTTCTTAAACTTTTAAAACTTTCTCTTGTCTCGGTGCCTGAAACTTCAGAGTGACGAAAACAAGAACATAAATTTGTTACCTGTTTTCCTTTTTTAGATTCGGGTCGACCCTCCTCTTGTTTGTCCACCTCCTCTCTCTCCTCGTCTTCGTTCGATGCCATTTTTGCTTCTACAGCTCTCCAAACGAACTCCTCCGTTATATCTTCTGCATCAAAGACCACATTCTTGAGCCTCAGGAGCCATTGCTTCACTTTCTCCGATGTGAATTGCTTCTTTTCAGCATCCGCTACCAGAGACTGGATACCGGAGAACGACTTGAGGAGCTGTGTGAGTTCCGAGTCCACTCCCCTTTTGAATATGACTTCTTCTTCTGCTGCAGACTTCAGGGTTTCGATCAGTGAATCAATGATGGGATCGGACACTTCAGCTCTGAAAAATTAAATTACAGAGTCCCGATGATCATTACGAGACAGATAAATGTGTGTATTTATAAGGGGTTTTTCCTACTTTTGCCTTCTAGTATGAACGGTGGCATTAGGTCGGGGATTTTTTTTACGAAAAGTGGGTAATCGATGTGGTATTCTTTTAATGTAAGGTGAGATCATGGTTTCAGGTCTGGGTGTCTATATGTCTGCGTAGAGCCATCACAGAGAAGAGAATCCAATGACGGAGCTCGTGCGGGTGGGTAATCATCTCACACTCCCGAGAGGAGGGCTGGCGAGAGGAGGGAGGCCGAGAGTCGGGCCGGCGAGCGGAGGGCGGGCGAGCGGAGGGCGGGCAAGAGGAGGGCGGGCGAGCGGAGGGCGGTCGAGCGGAGGGCGGTCGAGCGGAGGGCGGCCGAGAGGAGGGCGGCCGAGAGGAGGGCGGCCGAGCGGAGGGCGGCCGAGCAGAGGGCGGCCGAGAGGAGGGCGGCCGAGGGCGAGCGCGCGCCGGAGAGATGGCCGGTGGGGGAGAGATGGCCGGTGGGAGAGAGAGGAGGGCGGGAGAGGGATTTTTGGGGGAGAGAGGAGGGCGGGAGAGGGATTTTTGGGGGAGAGAGGAGGGCGAGAGAGTGATTTTTGGGGGAGAGAGAGGGCTTTTTACTTGCCTCGTCAGCTTCTGGATGGCCACATAAGCCATCCACGTCAGAATGTGGCCGAGGGCATCCACTCGCATAGTGGCTATAGCATTACTCATTCTTTATCGATCTTTGCAAGATGTAAGCCGGATGTAAACTTTGGTCACCTTCTTCCTCATACGCTTCGACTATCTTTTACTGCTATTATTATTAAAGCTTGGTGATGCTTACTATGTAAATACAGCAATTTCAGGCGTCTTAAATAGACAGCACGAAGAGTTGCTGTATATCCATAGTTGTTCGGAGTAGGTTTTTTTTCTTTTTTTTTTTTCAGTATCTGGTAAATGGCTGGGGTGGGGGGCACAAATCTTCTGCCAAAAACCTTCCTATGTTTACAAGAGTCAAAAGCTGACTGTTCAATTGTTTATTATTGTTTTAAATTCCTAAGTTTTCCCCCTGATTTTTACTATTTTCGTGTAGAAACTTTTATCCAATCTTTAAAATAGTGTTAATGATGGTAAAGTTACAACCATAATCTGAAAGAAATTGTTCGATTGGCAGTATACATTTTTTTTTAGGAAGTTGTTATATTCATTAATTCTGTAATTCGAATCAAGAGATCACAATAATTCTTACAAAGTTCCCTTACCACCAGTTGGTCGAGGGAAACCCCCTCCAAGAGTTTGCAGACCCTGGGGTCATAGACCTCTTACGCCAACGGATTACATTTGCCGAATCTCTTTCAATCTCTCCACGAACAGATTGAAACAAAAAATCTATGAAGGTAAAAAAATAAAATAAAATTAGAAGCGCGGTAACTTGTGGCAGCTCAGAGCCTAATCAATATTTAGCTCTCGAACTGTTGGTCAGAAAAATTTAGATCTACAGGGAGTGTATAACGCAGCCCAGAAAGCTAAACTTTTGAGTTTTAGAACAGCAAAAGCACTTTTCTTAGGATCATGTTCTTTGCTTCTCACACTTTTAAGAGCTCCATGCTGGTATATTTTCACTATTTTTTAAGGCCCATATTCTTTGCTTTGGAGGCGTTGGGCTTCATCTGGCATTAAGTGCTTCTTCTTCAACCCCTTCTCCAGAAATACTTAATTATCAGTGTATACCTGTAGTTAACGGCAACAATAATCCCTTGTTATAAAGTAAACACGAAAAAGACAGAAATAATATTATCACAGTTAAAAAATATATATTTTTTGTAAGTTTTTACAAGGAATTTTGGTCAAACAATTTGATAAAGCAAAAACTGAAAAGAAAGAAAGCTTGACCATTACCTAGAAAATTGCATCTTGCAGCCATTTAATGCTCTCGTTGAACTGGGATTGAACACCTGACCTTGGGATTCCTCAAGGAGTGTACTCGGGCACCATTATAAAACAGAGAGACAGAGAGGGAGAGGGAGAGGGAGGGACGTGGAGTCATGAGTGGAGGTAGAGGTCATCTTATAGGGGTTTGGTGATGCTTAATATGTAAACACAGTAAAATCAAAGCTGGCACTTTGGGGAGATAGCTTGCTGTATCCATATAAACCTGCCTGGAGTTGTCATCTCTCTATTTGTAATAACTCAACTGCCATATATAATAACAACGAAAACTTAGCCAAAAAATTTTAGTATAGCAAGACCAAGGAGCACGTCCTCTTGCTGGCAAATGGCTGGAGTGGCAGCAAAAATTTTCTGTCAAAAAATTTCTATGTTGACAAAAAGTTCATAACTGACCGTTCCATTGCTGACCACTGTTTTAAATTCTTAAATTTTTCTCTCTGATTTTCATTATTTTCATAAGGAAACTTTCATTCAATCTTTTGACAAGTGTTAGTCATGGTAGAGTGAAAACTCTAATCTGAAATATATTGAAGCAATTCATTTGCCTCCAGCACCTTCATCACATCCTGGACTGAGTGTTGCCACGAAAGCAGCACTACATTCAACATTTGGTGGCTTATCTTTGTACTCCTGAGCCATGCTAGAACAGATAAAGATGGAGAGAGGAATGGATGTGTCATACAGGGGAGAAGAGTATCATCTTATAAGAGTTTGGTGATGCTTACTATGTAAATAAAATTAATTCCGAGTAAATTGACAGCTTGCCGAGTTGTTTTTGTCCATAGCATGTCCAGAGTGGGTTTTTCAATATTTGTAATAAACTCAACTGCCATATATAATAGTACTAAAAATTTTGGAACAGAAAGTTACTAAAGTCCAACGACTACCTCCTCTTGCTGTAAAATGGCTGAGGTGGCAGAACAAATCTTCTACCAAAAACACTTCCATGTTTGCAAGGGTCAGAAGCTGACTGTTCAATTGTTGATTACTGTTTTAAATTCTTAAGTTTCCCCCCTGATTTTCACTATATTCATGTGGGAACTTTGATTCAATCTTTTAAATAGTGTTAATGGTGGAAAGGTTACAACTATAATCTAAATGAAATTTTCGTTTGCCAGAATGCATATTGAAGCGAAAAATTACGTCATGAAGTAAAAACATTACAAGGGTGGTAGCTTCAGGCAGCTCAGGAGCTAAACAATATTTAGCTCCCGAACTCTTGGTCAGAAACATTAAGTTCTTACAAAGAGTGTACGATGCAGCACTAGGAAGCTGAACTTCTGAGTTTTGTAACAGAAAAAAACACCTTTCTTAGACTCATGTTCTTTGCTTTTCACACTTTAAGAGCTCCATGCTGATACATTTCTGGAATCCAGTGAATACAAAATGCAGATTCATTAGTGATAAATGTAAATGGAGCATATTGTTGAAGTAACAAATGAACCAAAGGGAGGCCCAGTTGACTGAAGAAAATATTTTTGAATTGTCCACAAGAAAAACATTGTGAAGCCACAACATAAACTACAACTTGTCAATAACCTTTTTGACCGCCCCCTTCTATTTGTAGTACCCCTTCTCAGCAAGTCCTGGACTCGTTACTTTAACAACAATGCCTTCACATAACCAATAGTCCTTCGATTGCTCTGCTCCTTCGCCTTCTCCTACTCCTTCATCAAATCATCAAGAGCAGATGAACCACCAGTTTTCCCTGTGTCGGCACCTTTTTTAACATTTCAAATCGTCTTCAACATCTTCCCCAAACACTGGTTCAGAACTCTTTTTGTCGTCATCAAACACTGGTTTGGAAGTAGATCCAAGTGAAAAGGTAACCTTCTTTACCTCCTCCAAGTCAACCAATGCTTCAGACGATTTTGGCAATCTCTCTTTCAAAGAAGAGATAATTGTGTCAAAGAACTTTAAGATTCTTTCGAAGAGTTATTCCAAAAAGCTCTCTACTAAAGAGCGTAACTAAGCGTTAATTATCCTCCACTTTTGGAACACTGAAAACCATGATTGCCTGGCCAGGAACTGTGATAGTGGGCGGGACTTTTCGGACGGGCATTTACATGCGTGGAGGTGTTGGTTGACGGGCCAAAAAGGTGGGCGGGCCTAAATGTTGGGATGCCCCATCATGTGAAGGCTCTCTCGTGGGCAGGTCAATACTTCATTGGTTCGCCATAAAAGGAGTGGGCTTCCCCTTCAGCAGGCCGTTAGATCGTGAGCCTCAGAGTTAGCAGCCAATTCTGTGGCGGACCACGACAAGAGAACCAAGAGAAGCAACAGGCCTAAACCTATCCTGGCCCAAAATAATAACGCCCAGGCCCTTCCAACCATATAAAAAGCAGCCCAAGCCCATGACCACACCACGAAAGCCCAAAACTCTATTGACCCAGACCACAATAGGCCCAGGACACCACTCGCCTAGTCCAAACCTGACACAGACCGCCCCTGTAAAAAACCAAACGAGGCCTAGTCCACCTCAGGCCCAGAAGGACCCAGACCCAATACATAAGCCCCAGTACTACGCATACCCAGTCCGACTAATGCCCAGTGCGACGAAGGCCTAGTCCACCCCTCCCAGAAACCCACAGACCGCACAGTCCGTCGACGGCACAGACCGCAGCAAGCCCAGAGAGCCAAAAGGCCCAGAAATCAGAAGGCCCATCTATAAAACGGCCCAAAGAGCCTTCGGCCTAGCCTCAACTGGCCCAGTCATTTAAACCTTAACCGAAAACCCAAATGGCCCAGATCAACCAAGACACAGGCCGACAGAAAACAGGCCCAGCACGTCACAAGCCTAAACCACTACCGGCCCAGTCCAGACAAAGCCCAGTCCATGCTAGCAGTCACGCACCAGGCCCAGTCCACCAGAGTACCTGTTCGCCAAATGCCCAATACGCCTGGTCCAGTACGCACAAGGGCAGAACTTCCACGACTAGTTCGCCCAGCCGAGACAGCCCAAGAAACGCCACAAAAAGACCTTTCGAGAATCAGCCCATTCAGAGCCAGGCCCATGTTGACAACAAAAACATTTACAGGCCCAGTCCACGACTGTAAAAACCCATGGCCCAGTCATTCTTTTCCTGGAACATAGAGACATAGTCCAGATTGGGCCAGACCATTCATGGCCCAGTCCGTTCAAGTCCAGTCGTATCAATGATCAGTTCGCCAAGGCAGAGTCCACTACAAACTAGACCACACAGGCCCAGTCCAACATCGTCCCATAATCTAGATTAGCCCAGCCCAGAACTAGTTCGCCTAGTTTGCCATTGGGCCCTGCACAATTGGCCTAGTACGCATCTGACCCAGTACACTATTAACCCCATACGATACAGGCCCAATCCACCTTAGTTCCGTCCCTTAAACCCTAAACTCTAAATCTTAAACCCTAAATACTAAACTTTAAACCCAAAACCCTTGTAGCCCAGTCCATTCCAGTCCCAGAAAGCCCAAAGCCCAGAGCAAGCATGCCTAATAAGCGTTGGACCAGTTGGCGAACGGCCCAGTCCAACGCCAGTCCACCGAAAGCAAAAAAACCTGTTGCCCAACACTTTTGGCCCAGTTCTTCATTGGTCTTACCCTCATTAGCCCAGTTTGCTAATAGCTAGTCGACACTTCAATGGTCTTTTAGTGGGCGGGCTTTAATGTGGGCCCTTTATGAGGTGGGCCTTTCCTTTTTCTGGTCATTAGTCGGGCTTTTCTTGGGCGCGCCGTTTGGTTAGTTGCTTTTTGTAACAGGTGTTAGTGTGGGCTTCGCTTAACTTCGGCAGCTTTATTGTGGGTGGGCGTAAATATTGGTGGGCCTTTATGTGGAGGCGCCTAGATGATTGGGCCAATTCGTGGGTGCACTTTATGAGGGTGGGTACTTGTAGGCGTGCTAGTTCGTGGGCGGCTTTTTCTTTGGTGGGCATTCGTTGGTCGGGCTCGCCGTAGGAGGACGTGCCTTTTCTTCCTGGGCCATTTTGTTAGTTGCCCAGTAGTTGTCGTCCTTGTTGGTGGACCTTTCTTTACGAGGGCTTTTCTGTTGTCTGGGCTTAAAGTTGTTGGGCGAACTTTAGGCCGATTTTAATTTAAGCCAATTTCTTTAGTAGGCCTTAATTGGGCCATTTTTATGGGCTTGGGTTTTCGTTTAAGGACTTATCGTGGGTGAGCGTTTCCTGCCTGGCCCATTTTTTAGTGGGTCTTTTGTTTTGTGGGCCTTTTCGTTGGCAGGCTTGATCTTGTTGGGCCATTTCATTTTCTGTCTATTTGTTCTCAGGGTTGAAGGAGGTCGTGCCTTAACGTAGGCCGGCCCTTAGGTAGGCTTGTTGTGTAGTAGGGGGCCTAATCGTCTTCTGGCCATTTTGTGGGCTAGCTAGTTCTTCGGCGTTACTTTTCGTGAGTGGGCGGTCTTTTCATGGGCATGTTATACTTTGGCGGGCCTGAACTTGGGCGGGTTTTATCGTGGGCGAGCGTTAATGGGGACGTGCCAAATTACGTGGGCGTGGTTTTTCTGGGCTATTCATTACTTGAGAAGGCCTTTTTTTAGTGGGCGAGATATTAGTGGGCTGGCTTTTCCTCCGCATGCCTTTTTATGAGTGGGCAATGACTTTGGTTGGCCCCTTGCTTGACCTTTCTGTAATGGGTGTTTCGTAGTTTGGTTTTCCAGATCGGGCCTTCTTTTATTTGGGCCAATTCGTTTGGGGCCAATTCTTTAGCGGGCCAATATGTTTGCGGGTTTTTCTTTTGAAGGGCCCTCGTGTGTTCTATATTTTGCAGGGAGAGTTGAAGAGAGCCATGCTCCATTCAGTTCATGATCCGGGCCGGTCCAAAAGGAAAACAGTAAGGAAGAGAGTAGCCATGGATTCCTCTAAATAATTTACCTGTATATAATGGATATAGCAATAAATTGAAAACATCTCTGCATAATTTATATTTGAATACGATTTTACCTAGTTATTAGTTACATCATATATATCCATATAATATTGCACATTTAGTGATTACTGAACGATAAAACTAATGGGTAAATGGTGAAATTAATTTTTTAATGAAATTATATAATCATACATTTGACATATTTATAAATATATATACATAAGATATACTCATATAATACAATGTAACTATTATGCATAAAAAATATTAAAGATATTATAATTTGTTAAAAGAGTTTCTAGACTGATGTTGTATTCGAACATGTAAAACCTTCAACAAAATTTTACTGATATTATAGCTAAGATAATATCCTAATAAAAAGCATCTTTTAAAGAAGTTGGAGAATCCCGAAACAGAATGAAACCGCCAACAAATATGTAAGGCTAGAAAATAACAATAATGAGAAAAACAGCAAAAATCACAGCTTAAGACTACCCCCACACTAGTGAGTACCAGAATTCCCCAACAAAGTAGGAGAAACCTAAAGGATACCGCTAGACAGGAAACAAAAATGAAAAAGAAAAAGCAAAACTTAATGGCATTGCATCGGTCCTATATTAACTGCTGAAGAAGAATAAGCCTGAGTAAGAAATTGGGAAAACAAGATTAATAGATGAGGAAGAACAAGCTTGAGAAGAAAAACGACACGAGAAGCATGACTCGCCCTCATGCATAAACCATTGGCAGCATATATCTGAAGAGTAGGGGATTCTCTTCCGGGTCAAAACGGTAGACCAAGAAGGAAAGATATCTTTATGCGGCCTCAATCTATCCCCGTCTCTTCGGTGGAAAAATGTAAATATACTTAGTAATGTTATCGTAGTCCTTACCCTCTTTGCAGTCCTCATGTAATGTCACAATAGCTACACCATTGAACGATATTATGAAATATATTAAAAATTTTATTAAGGTTGAGCACAATTATGTTGATTTTTAAGTTACTAGGCGGCTTTTGAGAATTAAACAATATATAGGAAGTTCCATGCCTGAACATTGTATTTACTAGATATATTTTAATTCAAAATTTATTCAACATTGCTTATTTTATTAGAGTAATACTATGCACAACTACCACGCAATTCATGAGGTACCTTCTAATGTGGATGCATAGCTGTCACCTTGATTTCTGAACTAGAAATCATTAACAAAGCAATAGCTATGCATTCACATGAGAGGGGTACCCTGTAACCTAGAGGGTGCACATAACATTATTCATTGTATTATACTGACTTCACAACAGTAGGAGTGGTGCATATATTATGAGGAAAAATTATATCAGTAATGTCATATTTTACTATGAGATTTTATATCGTGACGTGGCAAAGTAGTTTGGGCCAAGTAAGAGGAAAAACTTAGGGCTCAGGATAAAATCTTGCCCATTTTATTTCCGAGTTTATCTCTTACTTGTACCGCAATGAGGATGCCATGTCAGGATTTAAACCCTTGCAGTAATACTATGCAGTACTCGTATCTCCACTCAGTTATGAAAGAGTGGTGATTCGAGTACTACCAAGTTTTACTGCACAATGTTTACATCCTGATGTGGCATCCATGTTGCAATCTAGGCAAGAGATAAAGTAGGATTTTTCTTCTTATTCTATGGGTAAAATAAACCCTAAACCTTACTGGAATGCCAACTAGGCTGCCACGAGGATAACCACATCACAATATAAAGCCTCATAGTAAAATCTGGCAGTACTTATATCATTTTTCGTTATTAAAAGCCGCTAGTGCAAGTTATCAAGATCATAATAGGAACTCATCACAAAATGTCAGTTGCTTATGTTTTAAACTCAAAACTCCATTGTATATATTACTTATTGAAAAGCCAAAAAAATTACAATAGTTTGATCAAATTGAGGAAAGATGTCTTCTCACATCGAATTATCAACTATTCAACGACATATCATATTCTTTCTTATTTGCATATTAACAAAATACATGGCACATAAGTACTGCATAAACTCCACAAGAAATATAGACTTTATGTTGTAAAGATAACTAGATGCTGGTAATGATAGGAATTGTAAACAACATTACAAGGCCAATCCTTATAAGAGCATTAATTAATGAAGTACTGCAGGAGGACTGAAGCCAAATCTAGGAGAAGAGTTGGGCCTTGGCCTCAGAGAAGGTGGTGTTTGAACACGAATAGGTCGTCAGAAGATGGTTCCATCCTTGCACTTCAAACTAGGCAAACGACTCAAAGAGGTCACACGAGCACCTTCATGGACAAAGCTGACAGAGGACTAAAATAGGAAGAAGAGCAAAGGGCAGAAGACTAAAAGAGAGCACGATGAACAAGGATGCACTCCTCCGTGCAACAATTGTTAATTTGATGAAATGTGAACTCATGACATTACAGGAAGGAGTTACTTCGTTGGCCTACACATGGAGGAGATGAGGAATATCGAAGACCACCACCTAACTGCCATGGATCCGTCATCTATCTCCCCTAAACAAAACCATGCCACATCCTCCCCGCAACCAACCCCTCCCCTTAGTGACCCCCAACTCAGAAATACACCCCGATGCTCACCCACCTCCCCGCCCTACCCCGCAACCAACCCCTCCCTTTAGCGACCCCCAGCAAAATTCCTCCCCCATCTCATCTCTAACACCCAAGCAACCTTCATTACAGGGAGGCAAATTTCAGACCATATCCTCCTTGCACATGAAGTCTTAAAGACTTTCAAGCTGAGAAGGAAGAAACACTCCCATTTTGGAGTGAAACTCAACCTCCGAAAAAATTTCGACACCATGTCATGGGCTTTCCTTGACACATTGGAAGCTTTTAACTTCCCCAACAGAGTGGAAACAACTCATAAAGTCATGTGTTAGATCGACAACCTACTAGATCTTAATAAATGGAAGCCCAACTGACCAAATTCAACCTCAATGTGGGTTGCTTCAAGGGGACCCAATTTCCCCCTTCCTTTTTATTTTAGCAACTGAGGTATTATCCTCAAAAATCACTGAAGAAGTACAAAGAGGGAATCTCGGCCCATGGAGGCCTATACAGAACATGAGGCCAGTCTTCAATCTGTATTGTGCCGATGATACACTATTTTTTGGTAAGGTCTAAATAAGAAGTACTAACACTCATGAAATTTTCAAATGAATATGGAGAGTACTCAGGCCAGAAATACAACCCACAAAAATCCTCCATTTTTTCTCGGAAATAGTACCTGAGCTCACCAATAATGAAATCACCCAAATCATGAAATTAACACCATCAATCGAATTAGGAAAATACCTAGGCCTCCACATTCCCACCTCCAGAGCAATAAATGCTACATTTGAATCTGTCATACAGAGAATAAAAAAGAGGGTAACCAGCTAGTCTACTAAATCTTTATCTCTCGTGGGCAGGGTTACTCTCTCAAAATTCGTATTGTCTAGCATCCTATTACACGTAGTCACGTGTTTTAATCCCCCAAGAATATTTCAGATAGCATAGAAAACTAAATCAGGGGTTTCTTATGGTCCTTCAAAGGGAACTCGAAATACACCTAGAAAATTGGAATAATTTATGTTGCTCCCACAGAGATGGTGGTCTAGGCTTGAGGAAGCCCTGGGCTCAAGCTTTCAAGCTAAGATCCTATGGATAATTTTCTCCAACTCCGACACAATGTGGGCCGACTACATTAGATTCAAGTATGGAGAATCCCCACATACGATTTCCCAAAAACCTAGACAAGGAAACTCCCTTGTTTGGAAGAAAATGTCCAAGTAAACACCTGACTTAATAGAACTATCTAGATATCAAATTGTAAGTGGAACCCTTGCCTTGCTTTGGTACGATAAACGGATAAGTGATCTAGAACTAACATTGGCTGATCTTAGTAGGAACAACACAAGTCCACAATCCCCCTTGGAGAAAGTGTCATCTATTATAACTAGCAATGATCGCTTGGATGAACTTAACGTTCGGACCTTATGGCCAAGGAACATAGCACAACTTATTCTTAACTCTCACATCTCCAAAGTTCATAAGGATACTCGAATCAGGACCCCTACAAAAGACGACTCCTTTTCTATCTAAACGGAGTACCACCTTGCACACTCAAAGCAAAAAGAAAAAATCCAATCCCAAATCTATGGCCCATGTGGCCAAGTCTGCTGTTATATCTTCCCAGTGAGAGTACTCCCCAAGATAAAAACTTTCATCTGCTTTGCGCTAAAGCATAAACTCCCTATGGCTGATGTACTAAATAGAAGAGGCATGAATGTAAATCCCTTGTGTTCCATGTGTGGATTAATTCCAGAAACGAATGAACATACCCTCTTGAGTTGCCCTGTAGTACAACAAATCCGGCAGTCAATGAAAACACACACTTTAATCACCCCTGTCAATTTTAACCTCAGGTCCTTTCTTTGGGCGTTATTCACACCCTCTGACCAAACACCTCCCACGGACACATATATACTCTGTAACAGCACTATGGGAGATGTGGTACTTTTGAAATAAACATAAATTTGAAGCCACACCCCCAACCGTTTCACAGTGTATGAATCGAATCACAATTCAGGCCAACCAAACCATCAAACATAAAGTAATGCCACAACTCAAAGTAAATTTTGATGGGAAAGCATGGCTCGAACAAAATGTCACTGGTAGTGGGGTTATTTTACGAGATTCCGACGGCTCACCTCTCTTGCTAATTTCAATGCCTCTTGCTAACAAGATGAACAACAAAGCAGAGCTTATAACTCTAAACCTTGCTTTGCATTGCATACAAATTTGTTTCCCACACCACACGATTACTATTGAGGGGGATTCACAATTAGCTAATCAATACTGTATATAGAGACAAGCTAGAACAGGCCCACTAGAGATTGGTAAAATGGATTGAAGCGTGCTGGGACAACTAGAAGATACTGCCACGAGTAGAATTGCGCCACCACTACAGGGAGGCTAACAGCATGGCTGATGGACTCACCAAGCGAGGCACTGCATGGGCCCTTGAGGGAGACCATCGCATCCACATCTGGTCAAGATGCATTCCATCTTTTTTGCAGCTCACTTTCGAGCAAGACAATCTAAAGGCTACTCTATGCCCTCCTTTTTATCCTTTCGGATAATTGTATGCTGATAAACTCTCAATATGACTTCACATCCGCCACATTTTGAATATTAATAAAACACATATCTGATGGTTTAGGTAAAAAAAATATATGATGAAACAACTGTAAACAGTCTCCACACGCATGCCGCTTTAACTTTTCTTGTTTCTCTATCGGAATTCAGCAAGTTTCTGGGAAAAGACATTTAGTTCCACGCGCTCTGTCCTTGGCTACAGCATTCCTGGTTCAAATTATAAAGCACAAAAACTTGGAGCAAAAAGTCTTCATTTCCTGTGCCCATCGTAACTAGAAAAGTGATCAACAGGGTTCTGCCCGTCAAGGAACAGCAGGGAGATCAGGGAGAGTAGGGAGAGCCGGGAGAGATGCCTTATTAAAGAAAAAGTGAAGGAAGAGAAAGCCATTCCTCTAAATAATACAAGTACTGTATGTTATGGATAGAAATAAATTGAAGAAATGTCTGAATAATTCATTATGTATATGATTTTACCAGCTCATATTTACAACATCCAATCCATTTATATTGCTAATTCTGTATACGAATTTACCAGCTAATTATTAAAAGTATGGTAACTTCTTAAAAGAGTTTCTAGACCAATTTCAGTACTCAAATATGCAAAACCTTCAACAAAATTTTCAGAATCTTGGGTTTGATCATATATATCCAAAAAGAAATGAGCCTCTGATGTTCCTCACTCACAAATGACACCTTGATGCTTAGTTTGCAAAGCTCATAAAATTAAAAATATTTACTGTACTGATTTTTCAGTATTGTATACTAATTATTGAGCCTACTTTCCAATTGGTGTGGGTTTTTCTCGATGGCCTCCTTTGGGCAGAGCAATATTCCTCTTTACGGCTATATATGTATACCCACGCTAATTCATAACTCTTCATTAATTGACAATATTCCTCTTAATCCACTGTTTCTTTCCTAGTATACACAATTAAAAAAAGGAATTGATGGATGAGTAAATATCTCATTTCAACTTTCTCCCTTTATTTATATGTTAATCAACTCTTCCCACATTACGCTGTGAATATTAGATCAGAATACATTAGGGTTCTCGAATACTTTTATACTCTTCCAAAAACATAACACTGCAGGCAAAGATATCCCTTTTGACACAAAAGCATATGTACGTACAGTAGGAAAACTTCCATAGTCACAAATGCTTGCATCTGTATTTGTTGGGGCACTTATACGGTTCATCACATATCTAAGCACCATGTGCACGACCCTGTGGTCGATCATTCGGTAACGGCGTGAGCGGGGCCATGGTGGGCGATCGCGGCCCCAACAGCACCTGCATATTCTTCGACTGCAGATCAGGCAAATGACCTGAAGCTCTGTGGCCTGAGTTAGTGTAACGTCCTTCTTTACCTGGACGAGCAAGAGCACCCAGAAGCAGAAGGCCAAATGCCAGTACAGCTAACAGAGTGCAGCTGGTTCGAAAACCCATTGATATGAAACTTACAACTCTTTCACATGAAGTTCTCCCATCCATATATATATATATATGAAGATGAAATATGACCGTGTCCAACGTATACGTACGTAGCTGCTGAACGACGACGGAAGCTTGTGTGATCGACATTTTATTAGACATTAATTCTCATCTGTTACGTATGTCATTTCCATTTTTCAACATCTACCCTTATTTACACGTAGTTGAACTTTTCATTGTTGGACCTAGTGGGTAAGAAAGCACCTAAGTAAAGAAACAATCAGAAGATAGACAACTCTTTAATTCAACTATAAGAGGAATTCTACTAATCAAATTATTCTTGATTATTGTATGTTATTGTTTAAAGCTTATAAAGATAACTTAGTTTGCTGCTGTAATTTAATTTCTCTTTATATAGACTAAATTTGAATGCAATATATTGCTGTAGTTCTACTTGTATAGTTCAAGTAATTAGGTGATATTGCATGTTTAGCCTGCTGGAATTTAGAATTTGTTTATTCTTGTTGATGTACTTGTTGTGTTTTAAAATTTTGTTATCTATTTAATTTTCAATCATATTGTAGTTCTCCTACTAGATTAAATTGAGTAATTTCTATTATAGATTTAAATTCTGTTGAGTTGTTGAATTTCCTTTTTTATGTTTTATTTTATTTCTAAATTGATGGTGTTTATCAATGCTATTAGTTTCTGAAATAATTACACAACTTGTTGATTAAGTAAAATTCTATAGTTGTATGTGTTAGTAATCCTGTTTTAAGTTATCTGAAATAGGAAATTTCTATTATTCTAACCCAGAATTACTTCATTAAAATTCTATCAAGTTTAGTAGAATTCCTCTTATAGTTGAATTAAAGAGTTGTCTATCTTCTGATTGTTTATTTAATTAAGTGTTTTCTTACCCACTAGGTCCAACAATTTAAAGACGTTAGTTTCATAATTCACCTAATGGGAACGAAAGAATTAGTAGACTTATCAAAGTTAGAACCTTTGGATGGGACTAATTATAAAAGGTGGTCCCAAAAGTTGTTAATATTTTTTGAACAACTTGAGGTTGATTATGTGTTGTTTTCTGATCCTCCCTCTGAGACAAACATGATTGAACCCCCTGCTACACCTCAAGTAACTCTCCCTTCAGCTCGAATTAAAACTTCAGACATAGTGACAAAGGCTAAATATGAAAAAGACAATAAAATGGTTAGGGGTCATTTAATAAATTACATGACAAACAATCTTTTCGACTTATTTGTAAATCATAAATCAAAGAAGGAAATTTGGGAAATTTTGGAAAAGAGATATGGAAGAGATGATGTTGGAAAGAAAAAATACGTAGTTGGAAAATGGCTTCAATTTCTGATGGTTGATAATAAATCAATCATAGAACAAAGTGCATGAGTATGAAAACCTAGTCACTGATGTACTCAATGAAGGTATGAAAATGTGTGAGATCCTACAAGCGAATGTTTTATTGGAAAAATTTCCACCATCTTGGAGTGATTATAGAAACCATCTTAAGCGCAAAAAGAGAGATCTCACACTGCAAGAACTCATTAGCCACATGAGAATAGAAGAAGCTAATCGCCTCAAACAAATCTCTGATTCAATTTCTGTTCCAAAGGCTAATTTAATTGAATCAAGTAACTTTTCTTCCAAGAAAAGGTTTTAGAAGAGTTTAAAAAAAAGACCACATAAAGGAGACAATAAGAAGCAGATTGGCATCATCAAGTTTAACAATAAGAACCCGAAAGCTCAATGCTACGTATGTGGGAAGCCTGGCCACAAGACATATCAATGCTATCATCGTCAAGGGCAGCAACAAAAGACCAATAATAAGGCTGGCAGCAAGTCAAAAAACCATCCCAACCTTGTTGAAAATGATAACATTGTTGCTGCAGTAGTCATAGAAGCGAACTTGGTGGAAAACAAAACAGATTGGGTGATAGACACAGGAGCTACTAGACACTTCTGCGCTAACAAGGAGTTGTTCCATGATTTTAAAAAAGTGCCTGATGGTGAACATGTCTATATGGGAAACCAGAGTGTAGCTGGCGTTCTTGGCAAAGGCAAAATTCTGCTAAAATTGACTTCAGGCAAAACCTTAGCCTTGCAGAATACCCTTTATGTACCTTCCTTATGTAGAAACTTAGTGTCAGGTGCCCTATTGAATAAGGCAAGGCTGGTTTGAAACTTGTGTTTGAGGCTGACAAAATTGTAATGACCAGAAACGGGGAATTTGTGGGGAAGGATTATCTCAATGAGGGATTATTGGTTTTGAATATTGTATCTGAAATTATTAATGAAAAACCATCCTCTGGTTTTGCTTATATTGCTGATTCTATTAACTTATGGCATGGAAGACTTGGACATGTAAATGTAGCTTCAATTAAAAGACTTAGAAATCTAAACTTAATTCCCTCTGTGAATACAAAAGAATTTTCTAAGTGTCTTGTGTGTGTAGAAGCCAGGTATGCCAAGAAGTCTTTCAAATAAGTGGAGAATAGAAACTCTGAACAGTTAGATTTAATTCATACAGACTTAGCGGATTTTAGAAACATAGTTAGTAAAGGAGGTAGAAGGTATTATGTGACCTTCATTGATGATTTTCTAGATACACTAGACTTTACCTCCTAAAGACCAAAGATGAAGCAGAAGAGATGTTTCTGAAATATAAAACCGAAGTAGAAAATCAGTTGAACAAGAAAATTAAAAGGGTGAGGTTTGACAGAGGAGGAGAATAAAGTACTCTATTCCTCAAGGAATTTTATGAAATGAACGGTATTATACATGAATTTACTGCTCCAAACACTCCCCAACAGAATGGCATTGCTGAGAGGAAAAATAGAATTCTCAAAGATATGATGAATGTTATGCTTATAAGTTCTGGATAACCTGACAACATGTGGGGGGGAAGCAGTACTTTCATCCTGTTATATACTTAACAGAGTTTCTCATAAGAAATTAGATAAAACTCCATATGAGCTATGGAAAGGATTTACCCCCAACCTGAAATTCCTTAAAGTGTAGGGGTACCTAGCCAAGGTGAGTTTACCAGCTCCTAAGAGGACTAACATAGGACCCAAAACTTATGATGTAGTGTTCATAGGTTATGTAGAAAATTCAGCTGCATATAGATTCATGTCTTAGATGAAAATTCAATATCTGAATCTAGAGATGCAGAATTCTTTGAACACTTGTTTCCTTGGAAGAAACAAAACACTAGCATAGATCCTAGTTCATCTAGTGCAACGTTGTCTTTGCCTAGTTCTTCTCATAGAGTAAATGAATTTGAAGATGAGCCTAGAAAAAGTAAAAGGAAAAGGACAGAGACTAGTTTTGGACCTGATTTCGTTACTGCTTTCTTGATTGAGAACCCTGATAGGATAGATGAACATGTGGTATCAACATTCCTAATCAAGGATGATCCCAAAACTTATACAGAAGCAATAACTTCTGTGGATGCTAGCTTTTGGAAAGAAGCAATAAATAGTGAGTTGGAGTCTATTAAGTCCCACCATACATGGGACTTAATAGATTTGCCTGAGGGTGTAAACCTATTAAATGTAAATGGATTTTTAGAAAAAAATTAAGACCTGATGGTTCTATAGATAAATTCAAGGCCAGATTAGTTGTTGTACGTTATACACAAAATAAAGGCATTGATTATTTTGACACATATTCTCGTGTTACCAAAATAGCAACTATAAGAACTTTAGCTGCATTGGTTGCTATCCATAGTTTGGTTGTGCATCAGATGGATGTTAAAACCGCATTTCTTAATGGAGATTTGGAAGACGAGATTTACATACAACAACCAGAGGGGTTTGTTGTTTAAGGTCAAGAGGATAAGGTATGTAAATTGAAAAAGTCCCTATATGGATTGAAACAAGCTCCAAAATAGTGGTATGAGAAATTTCACCACACGCTGATCACACATGGGTTTGTAGTAAATGCCTCAGACACATGTTTGTATTCTAAAATATCTAAATCAGACTGTGTAATAATATGTCTATATGTGGATGACATGTTAATCTTTGGCACTAATGAGAACTTGGTGATTGAAACCAAGAGATTTTTGTCCTCACAATTTGACATGAAAGACATGGGAGAAGCTGATGTTATTCTTGGAGTAAAGTTAACAAAGAATGCACAAGGTTTCTCAATGAGTCAGTCTCACTACGTGGAAAAAATATTGAAGAGATTTAACTGTTTTGATCTCCTGCCTGTTAGAACTCCTTATGATCCTAGTATCCACCTTAAGAATAATAGAGCTGAGAGTGTGTCTCAAATTGAGTATGTTAAAATCATAGGGAGTGTGATGTTCCTCATGATCTACACTCGTCCAGACATAGCTTATGCAGTCAGCAGACTGAGTCAGTATACCCATAACCTTAGTAGTGAGCATTGGAGTGCACTTTATAGCTTGATGAAATATTTAAGAGGCACCATGAATTGGGGACTGCATTTTGGTAAGTTTCCTGCGGTGTTAGAAGGTTATTGCAATGCCAACTAGGTGTCTGATAATGATGAAGTTAATTCTACTAGTGGTTATGTCTTCACTTTAGGTGGAGGAGCGATCTCTTGGAAGTCTGGAAAGCAGACCTGCATTGCTCGCTCCTCTATGGAGTCGGAGTTTATTGCACTTGAATTAGCAGGTCAAGAGGCAGAATGGCTGAGAAATCTGTTATTAGATGTGCCACTAGGGGGGGGGGGGAGATCGAGTGTACTTGTCTCCCTTCATTGTGATTCTCAAGCGGCTATTAGGATTGCCAACAACAATGTATATAATGGCAAAAGGAGACATATATGCATTAGACATAATGCGGTCAAACAAATAAGGTTCACGAAGTTCAAGAGTACTTCACTTGGTGGATCCGTTTGTTGCCTCATTTCACTACGTATCAATTCAATCGAAAGATATTGATACTTAAGTATTCAACTCTTGCTATGCCCAAAATAAATTTCCATTCTTCTATGTGTCATTTTGTGGGGGATTGTTGGGAAAATGACAGGACCCGACTAAGAGTCGGGATCCGCTTCCCATACCTGGAAAAGTTTTTGCCGTTTCCAAACGGTAAAAACACAAAAGGGAGATCCGATTAAATCGGATCTCATAACACGAATGGGCATTTTGCTCATTTGTGATTTTGGGGTTAAAATAGGGTTCTTCTTCGGCGAATCACTCTTGGTTCTTCTTCGGCGAATCACTCTTGGTTCTTCTTCGTTTAATCTCTCCCTTTCTTGGTGAATCTGTTCGAGTCTTCTCCTCTCCTAGCGGTATTTCTTATTGTGCCGTCCTATTACCCTTCGGTTCAGAATGTCTCCAAGCGAAGGTCTCTTTGTTTTGGGTTCCTGAACGACTCCGACCTCTGAGCGACGAGTGCACGTCCCTTTGAGAGTGCTGCATAACCTTGGGAGACGCTCGGCTCGTGACTCTGCACCGTGGTCGCCGATAACGTCTTTAAGGCAGTGGATTTCTCCATGCCACAGCTTCAGACTGATAAGTTTTTGGTTTTTAGTTTAATTTCATCAGAATGCTATAGGTTTTATGTGTTTGTGCATTGTTCAATAGTCAATTGTTACTAATCAGATTATTCTTGATTATTGTATGTTATTGTTTAAAGCTTATAAAGATAACTTAGTTTGCTGCTGTAATTTAATTTATCTTTATATAGACTAAATTTGAATGCAATATATTGTTGTAGTTCTACTTGTATAGTTTAAGTAATTAGGTGATATTGCATGTTTAGCCTGCTGGAATTTAGAATTTGTTTATTCTTGTTGATATATTTGTTATGTTTTAAAATTCTGTTATCTATTTAATTTTCAATCATATTGTAGTTCTCCTACTAGATTAAATTGAGTTATTTCTATTATAGATTTAAATTCTGTTGTGTTGTTGAATTTCCTTTTTTTTATTTCTAAATTGATGGTGTTTATTAATGCTATTAGTTTCTGAAATAATTACACAACTTGTTGATTAAGTATAATATTATAGTTGTATGTGTTAGTAATCCTGTTTTAAGTTATCTGAAATAGGAAATTTCTATTATTCTAACCCAGAATTACTTCATTAAAATTCTGTCAAGTTTAGTAGAATTCCTCTTATAGTTGAATTAAAGAGTTGTCTATCTTCTGATTATTTGTTTAATTAGGTGTTTTCTTACCCACTAGGTCCAACATTCATGACCCACTTCAATTTGTTTTGTTTAATTAACAAGGGATCATGATAATATTTGTTTGACGAGAAACCGGTAGGCGTAGAATTATTCATAAGATGGAAAATGTTATGCATGCATGTGCCTAGAAGGTTTGAACGTGCATCGAAGAGGAAACTCCTGCGTTCAGCCATTGATAATTTGATGAAACCACTGTATATATACAGCTTCCTTCATTTATAGAAGAAGGAACCTGGATATGTCTAAATTGACTTCGAAAGTCTAGTCCTGATCACACCATTAATTTTATCTCCGCAGGTATGATATATATATATATATATATATATAGTCCTTGGCTAGCTACTTTCTTAGTTTAAATTGTAAACCAGACAAACTTGGAGCAAATGGTCTTCCTTTGCCTGTTTCCATTTTAACAAGAAAAAAGAACAGGTTTCTGCCCGTCAAGGAACAGCAAGGAGCTAGAGTCTGTGAGAGCCATGGCCCACTATAGATGAAAAGTTGTCCGTTCATATGATCCGGGTCCAAAAGCTAAAGTCAAGGAAGAGAGTAGCGATGCATTCCTCCATATAATATTATTGCTCATTTTAGTGATTACTAAATAATAAAATGGGTAATTGGTAAAAGTAAATTTTTTTATGAAATTATAAAATTATATTTGACCATATTTTAAATATACAAACATTAGATACTCATATAATACAATGTAAGTATGATATTATATGCATGAAAATTATTAAAAAGATGATAATTTCTTAAAAGAGAGTTTAATTAAACAAGCAAAACCTTCAACAAAATTTTACTGAATCATGGGTAAGATCATTATATCCAAATTAAAAGCATTCAGCCTCTGGGGTTACTCTCATTGTCAATCGACCTTGGTGCTTTGCAAAGCAGGTAAAATCAAAGATGTATAGTGTTTTTGCTAAGAGAGGTCTGGCAAAAGTGCTTTTGCAGTATCGTATAGGACTAAAACCTACTTTCTTGGTGTGGATTCTTTTCTAAGATGGAAAATGTTATGCATGTGTGTAGAAGGTTTGAACTTGGTCAAGCTGAATATTATATAATACTCCCAAAAGATCGAATTAGAGGAATATTAGTGCATGCATGGTTCTTTAATTTCTATGTTTGACTTGCCAATACTGTACCAACTATATATGTACCCTGTTTGCCATATCTTCCAAGTCTCTACCAACTGCCCACCTAGTTTGCCATGCAATATTCCAGTACATTATGGGTCAGAATAAATTAAGCATATAAATTGACAAAAATTCCGTCTCTGTAATTCCCTTATTTCAGATTCGAGGAGGGGTTATCCTGGTTGCTAGATTAACAAAGAGAATGTGTTTAGCCCAATGTTTTAAAAACCAAACCGGTCAACAAACTGCAAGAACGTCTGATTTTGGTTGAATCGGGTTCAACTAAGTTAGTCAGGGGTGAATATCCTGTCTTTAGGGTTTTAAACCTCTTTTTTGGGCCAATGGTAACTTGACCTGTTGAACCAGGTTGGTCGGTTTAATTGTCCAATGGTTCAACGGTCGATCCAAGAGAACCAGACAGGTCATGCGCTTTTTATATTTCCCCTGGTTATCATACAAACCGAATCGTCTTAAACACCAGTTCCTGTTGAACCAGCTGGTTTAGTTCGGTTCCTGTTAAACCCGTTGTATTATTCAAATTTCCAAAAATTAAATTTTTTAATTACTTAATTTTAATACTATTATATATCATTTATCACTTGTTCTCACTGCATACAATTTTGTTGATAGTTTTAACCCCTACGAACTGATTTATGGTCTAAACATATGCAAGGGAATTTTTGGGTGACCATGGCTGGCTTATAATTTAATTAAATCTGGATCAAGTTAATTAAATTGGTTTGAATAGGATTTTGATGAATCTAGTTCGGATTGCAATTGAATCAAAGTTCGTAATCGGGTTTGGAATAGGTTGAGCCAAATTGGTTTCAATTTAGATCAGTTTGTAATGTTCTTTATTTAATCCCGCACTTACACAGTTATAATTATTAGTTTGATTGAATTGAATTAATTATAATTTTCATGTCTGATTTAAGTTTTAAGTTTTATCTATGCTTACTTAATGATAAGAAATAAATAAATCTAGATTGATGTATTTCAAAGTAAATAATTCCAGAGTAATTTCTTGAAGATTTATCTAATAGTCAAAATTTATGCTTAATTTGTATCGTGAGTTCACATCAGTGTTTTAAAAACCAAACTGACCTGGCCTGTTCGACCCTGTTCAACCAGAACCGTTGTTTCATACGATTCGGTTTGAATAATAACCGGGGAAAGGGAAAAACTGGATGACCTGGCTGGTTCTCTTGGTTCCACCGTTGAACCGTTGGACCAACACTGGTTTAACAGGTCTAGTTACCACAGGCCCAAATAATTGGTTTAAACCCTAAAGAAAAATATTCACCCCTCACTAACCTGGTTCAAGCGCTGGTTCAACCAAAATGCGATGTTATGCTGGTTCGATGACCGGTCGGTTTTTAAAACATTGGTTTGCATAAATTTATTTGGATGTAAAACCTTCCCATTAACTGCCTCTACCTTGCCATATATATTGTTGTTCACATCAAAATAGAAAAGTGGGTTTTCCTTGAAACTTGGTAAGCTTCACTTCATCCTTGCTAGCTAATGTTCATCCTAGCAAGGTAGCCAGCATGCATGCTTGCTCAGAACTGATATGGATCAAGCAAAGAATGAATGGTGATTCTCTTTTTTCCCTTTGTGAACAAAAAGAAACATCTTGTTCTTTTCTTCCCTGAGAGGTCAGAGAATTACTTTGCCTTTCCAATTGCACGCCTCATCAAACTATATATATAATAATATGCCAACTCTACAGCTGGTAATTTCTTCAATAACCTTTTCCCTGTTCTCTGATCTTCATGATCGTGATCATCGCAGCTAGCTAGAAGAGAAAGAGGAGCCATTTCCCACTTACTAAAGTTTCCAGTGTTAACATTTATGGATGCAGTAACTGATCTGACTGCTTGTTTCTATAGTTACCTTCATTCATTCATTCATATATATATATGATTCGTATGTTGATAATTCTCATGAACGAAGGCAATCTTTTTACACCTGTTGCAGGCGAGAAGACAGGAAGAAGAAGAACCGAGGGATCCAATGAACGAGATCGAAGGTCTTAACAGGTGCCTCCATTTATCGGAATCCAGCAACCTCCATTTATGTCGTCCCCAAAGTCCTCCTTAACATCAAACCTCACATATACCGAGTATTATACTTATGAATGCTTCAACACCTACAAAAAAAGGCAACATATTGATTACCAAAATGTCATATATCATCTAACGAATGCTTCACTAAATGACGCTTCCGATGATGAATAGATCTATTTAGACAAGAAAAAATGCAAAAACAACATAATGAATTTAATGGTAGTAAGTTAAAGACTTCTGCACGAAACAAATTCCAAAAAGTAAAGGGCATATTATCACATATATATAGTATAGATATTGGAATCTTTTGGACACTAAATGAGGTAAGAGGCAGTGATTAATAGAAATTCAAGTACCTGAAAAAACAGCTTTGACAAGAGGCACGTGCAAGCCTCCTTATAAACTATCAAGAATCCCAAGGAATTACTCTAAGGTAGATGCCTTTTGAATTCCACCTATAGCAAAAAAAAAAAAAAAGATATGTTTCCCATATGAAGGGTCGAAATTCAGCTAATATTAGTGCAAAAACTAAGAAGCGAAACCAACAACCGAGTGGACAAAATTTTTCCTACACATCCTTCACGCAAGAGAACTAGAAATCGTTAATTAATAGATCAACCCAAACGCTAAAAAGAGACAAAAATAAAAAAACCAACAAAGCAAGAAAAATTCCTACAAACGAATGAGTAGCAGAATTCCCACACACGAACGAGTACCAGAATTCGTAAACAAAGTTGGACAATCCGCAAACAAAATGAAACCATCAACACCTCTGTAAAGCTAGAAAATAACAATGCTGAGGAAAATAATAGAAATCATAGCTTGCGACTACCCCCACGCTAGCCAGTAGCAGAATTCATTAACGAAGAGAAACCTAAATGATTCAGAGAGATAAAAACAGAAAAAAAAAAAAAAAACAAAACCTAATGACAATGCACTCCTATATTAACAGATGAAGAAGAATAAGCCTGAACAAGAAAATTGAGAAGAGAAGAAAAAGAGAGACGACCCCACCTGGCTAAAGGAGTTACCAGGGGACTCATAACTACAAGCACTAGTAAAAATCCGGTTTTTACTGGGGGTTTTAACACAAAACCGCCGGCGGAAATAGGTTTTAATGGCGGTTTTGGGGGAAAACCCCCGTATTAGTTAATTTCCGGGTAAACCCCCATTAATAACTTTTTCCTGACGGTTTTTTGAAAATCCCCCAGTAAATCATACTTAAACTAGGGGTCGAGACCTCCAGTGAATAATATATTTACTAGCAGTTTTGAGAAAAACCCCAATAATGGTTATATTTCCTGGTGGTTTTCGGAATAAACCCTAGTAAATGTGTGCTTTATTGGCAGATTTAGGTAAAACCCCCAGTAAATGTGTTATGTACCAGCGGTTTTCTTTGAAACCCCCAGTAAAGGTGTGTGTTACTGGCGGGTTTATGTGAATGCCCCAGTAAATGTGTTCTATACCGGCAGTTTTCATTAAAACCCCCAGTAAAGTTTATTTACTGGGGGTTTTGGTTTGGACCGCCGTGGAATTGGGGCTAGCAAAAACCAAATATGTCTGGGTTGCTCCCGTGAAGTCCCTAATCACGAGCCTTTTTTGTCTCCGGTGTGAATCACCGTCCCAAATCAGTGGAATCATTGTCGTCATCGGTGTCGTGCGTCGCTGTCACTGCCAACACCCACGTGAGTGGTTGTTCCCTGAATCCCGTCATCGCTGCTGCTGTCCCAAATCCTCCTACTCCCTAATTCCGTCGTCACCGTCGATGCCGCCGCCGTCGTCCCAAATCCTCCTGCTCCCTGATTTCGTCATCACCGTCAAAGCCGCCGCCGCCATCACTGCCATTGCCGTCGTCGTCGTCGTTGCCAGGGCTGTGAAATTACTTGTAAGTTCTGTTTGGAAAAAAGAAAAAAAAAAGAAAGAAGGTTGTAGGGGGTTCTTTTCCATTATAATATAACAGTCTGAAATCTTCTTACAAATTTGTGCAGGTGAAGGTGATAGTGAATTTGAAAGGACATGAAAATGACTTCAGAAATATAGCGATTGAGCTTATCAAGAGGTTTCAGGATGATATAGGGGAGGTATTTATTTATCTCTTGTTCTTCTTTGTTTCTTTATTTTTTTTATGTCATTATTTTTTTCTTTTTTAAAATATAGCGATTGAGCTTATCAAGAGGTTTCGGGATAATATTGGGGAGGTATTTATTTCTCTTGTTCTTCTTTATTTCTTTCTTTTTTTATGTCTTTCTTTTTTATTTCTTTCTTTTATTTCTTTATTTCTTTATTTCTTTCTTTCTTTCTTTCTTTCTTTCTTTTTTCTTTTTATTATGAGTTTCTTAGAGAATTATATATTAAAAGAGACAGAAACGAAGTTCCTTCCAAAAAAGAATTCATAAGGGATGTAGTCAAAATTCCCTCCTAATTCATTCAGTAACATTTGGTTAATGATCACACCTCGTGTAGGCAATCACCCGACAGTGTAAAACCGCACAATGTCATTTTGGATTATAATTTAGATCTAATGCAATTCTAAATGTCTCATGATGTTGATGTTCTTATAATCTCTTGGTACAAGTTTGTAAGTGTGGCATGTAGTTATTGTCAAGTATCTTTTGAAGGTCTTAAATTATCATGACACACATTGGAAATGCATGACCTTGTGGTTGCCATACTGCAGTTGAATGGGATTTTTATCATCTTCTTTGGATTCAATGGAACTACTGGAGTGTGGAGGAGAAAGGCCTTGGACGAAGCCGGGATGGCTGGAGAGAACCACTGTTGAGGACATGGATATTGCTGTTAGAGCGCATTTGCACGGATGGAAATTCGTCTTCCCAATGATGTTGAGGTGTGTACAAGCTACCCATTTTCCTTTCACCCAAGCTTTGAGATTTCTCGTTACTATAGGTTAAAACTTTATATTGTCTAGGCTCTTCTATTCTTGGTTTAGATGGGATGGAGCTTCCGAAGGGGAGTAAACTGCTTTGCTCCACCTTGATGTGGAAGTAATTGAACCTATCTCGATTTTGGTTGAAGCAACATCAGTTGCCTAATTTGTGTTTTTTGAACTTGGCTATTCCCAGCAGTCCATGATTGATTTGTAAAAATTTGAAGAGGACTTGCAAGTTGGATAATTTCTAGCACTGGCCCTTAAATGTCAACAATCCATTGCCCCTACCATCAGCAACTCCCCATTAGAATTCGTCAGCTCATGTATGGCTGACAGCATCATGGGCGTGTCTGAAGTCTCCTCACCAAACCCCTTAAGTTTAGGGTTTTGTGGTACATCAGAAGTCCATTTGATTCCAGAATGTCCAAAATGAAAATGAAGAAATAAAGCATTTTTAGAGTGCGAGTCAAAGTGAATTAGTTAAAGTTAGTTAAAGGGATTTGTTGAAGTGCTTGATAAGTATTAAAATTTGGCAAGGGAAGAAGAAGGGACCAACGACAGCACGTTGTGGTGCATTGTCAAAATTCACCACCTGCGGCGGGGTCCAAAGGATTGAATTACTTAATTACACAGTTATATTATAACATAAATAAATCACATGTTTATAAGTCAACTAATTACAGTTCTCAATTGATTGAATTAACATTCTTAGCTATTCTGATCGTCTTTTTGCCTAAATGGATTGATGAAGGGGATTAATTAACATACTGGAATATTGTGGCTGATTGGATTAATGCACTGAACAAAGTAGTGGAAAGTTGTAATAGATTCCACTGACTATTACTGTTAGGTATAGAAAGATTGTGTTAGTCTAATAGTACTTGTTCTGGGAACGACAATGACTTAACAATCTATGAAAACTCTAAACAAGGACCTTCTTCTAGTACTCACAAGCTGAAAGTTGTAATTGATTTTTACTCGTGGCTGGTAAATGAAATATATATGTGTCTGTACTTTGTTCTCTCTTTTAGTTCAAAATATGAGAGTATGATATATAGGATCCATGGCCTATTTTTTCTGTTACAAAAAAGAGTTTAAAGCTGACACCTTTTTCAGTAGGCTGCAGAAGGTGAAGTCACTTTTAATTTTAGGTTCACAATGATTTTAACATTAATCTAGTTTATCTTTGTGATTATGACTTTATATGAATTTCGTAGGTTGAGAGGAAGTACTGTACTGTGTATTAACTTTCTGGTGGCGTGTTGTCCTTCACTGGTCGTTCGTGTTAGGAGTTGTTACAAGATTTACAAGGTTTTTCATCTATCTCTTTTATTATTCATCAAATATTGTTAGGTGCTGTTAGAATTACCATTTTATGCATAATTTCACTTATTAACTATTTGACATTTTTTCGTAGATGAGACACGTGACGTAGAGGAAAATAACCCCCTAGCTCATAATTGAAGTTTGATGTAGATACAACACTGAGGACGGAAGCGGTTTTTTTTGTCAGGATGTTGTTTTTTTTCACTTTTGTAAAATCGCAATTTTGGCACACATTGTAGTTTTTAATAATAATTTAGATATAGTGCAATTTTAGATGATCTTTCTCCATTTAGATACCTCTTCTACCATCATTGAAACCCTCTTTCTGCTTCTACCTTTTCACTCTCTTCTCTCTGAAGATTCACACTTCTACCATTATTGAATCCCATTCTGTTTTCGTTTTAATTACCCTATTTTATCATCGATTTTTCTACCTGCCTAAATCCTTTGGTTGAGAAAATTTTATCGATTCTGATATTAACAAAAAATCAGTTTGGGACCTTCGCGTACTCCGTTCCAATATATTTATATTCTCTCCATGTTATCTTTTGAAGATCTCTTTTTTGCAGGTCTTTTAGCAGTATTCATTTATTCATTTGTTCTTAGTTCATAGTCTCACTTATGGGATATCAATATAGTAGTGTACTCGAATGATGATGTGGGTAACACGCAGCCTTCCAAAAAAAGTTCAGTTTTAGTACCAAACAATATAATCAATACAATGTATAATGTAATTGACGATGTTAGTTAGAGTTGGGCCTTTTAAAGTTGGTTTTTGGTCCAACTATTCAGGTTACCAATAGAATAGGAAGATAGTTCCTATTTTATCCCTTATCTGGATTGCCAACTAGGATGCCACATCACACTCTAACCCTTCATAGTAAAATTTGGAAGCACACATATCACCACTCTATCTGAAAAGAAAAATGATTTTGTACAGTAATATTTCACTGTGACTTTTTACATCCTAATGTGGTTGTCCTCTTGGCGGCCTAGTTGGATGTTCAAATAAGGTCAAGGGTTTAAGCTTACCTTTAGAATAGGAAGATAGTATTAAAACTCAAAACTCTCATCCTTATCCTTATGTGTAACAGCCTATATCCCCAATCCTAATCTAACCAAACTCCTGTAACAGCTTCACATCAGTTCTATTTTTTCTCCTCATTAGAGTGTAACCTAGTGTATAAATATGCAGAATACAATCAATAAATCAACTTCTTCATTTGCATTCTCACATGGTATCAGAGCCTAGGTGTCGATTTCCATCCTTGACGAGCGTCCTTTTCTCCCCTTTCCTCTTTTTGGCTCCAATATGTCGTCCAACTCTGTTGTTTTGCCTTCTGATGTTGAAAACGAGCCGCAACCTATTCCTACTATTACCAAAATTTCTCAAGAAATCTCTATGAAGCTCACGCCCGATAATTTTCTCATCTGGCGTGTTCAACTTCTTCCTGTTCTACGCAACTACAACCTCCGGGGACTCTTGGATGGCACTCTCCCTCCCCCCAGTCAACACCAGAAGATCTCGCCAAATGGAGGCACCTTGATCAGATTACCTTGGGATGGTTACTTCAGTGTGTTTTTGATTCAATTCTCCCACGACTCGTTGACGCTCACACCACCTTTGCTGCTTGGTCCATTACGCTTGAGGATTCCACAACTAAAAACGGAGCTCCATACTCTACAGCATGGCAGCCGGACCATTCACGAGTATTTGATTCATGCAAAATCACTCGCCCTTGCTCTTGAGAGTGCAGGCAAATCAGTAGACGACGAAGACTTAATCCTCTATACTGTCAGCGGTCTGGGTTCTGAATTCGACCCTGTTCATGCAGTGATTGACTCTCACCCAACTCCTCCCACATTTAGCTTTGTTTCCGCACTTTTATTGGACCATGATTCTCGTCACCGTGTTGCTTACCCGCCGGCTGCTCTCATTGCTACTTTTGGTTCTGCAGTTCCAAATTTCGAACCTCCACGTCCTCCTCCTGCTGCTCACCATGGCCGGAGCAATCCACGTTGCCCTCAATCCTATAGGGGCAGAACCAATCCACCTTCATCTGTAACCGCCTCGGACACTGATGGATCCTCTGTGGTCTGCTACCGTTGCGGACACCCTTATCACCAAGCAAATAATTGTGGGGCTCCCCAGTTTGCTTTGACTACAGCGATTGCACTCACTGCCTCTGCACCTTTAGCTCCTTGTAATGACAATTGGTTCCTTGACAGTGGAGCTACCCATAGTTAAACTTCAAATCCAGTTGACGTGTCTAGTAAGGTCCCCTATTTGGGCCCCGACTCTATTTTGGTTAGCAATGGTCGGTCTTTATCAATTTCACATTCTGGTCATACCTCTCTTTCTTAATCCTCTGGTCTTACTGCCACCTGTCCTACACTATTAGTTCCTCATATTTCTAAAGTAAGGGAGGACTCTACCCTCTCTCAGTTCCATCTAAAGTCTGTCTTTCTGCAAATAAAACGAGTTCAAAACTCTAGCACGATCGTCTGGGTCATCAGTCTCCATCAACACTTCGTTTGCTGTCCTCCACACTGCATATTCGTCCTCCGTCATCCTCACCTCCATGCTCCAACTGTCAACTTGGGAAGAGTCATCGGCAGCCATTCTCTCCTAGTCCAATTCGCACCAAGCAATCCCTGGAAATGCTCCATTGTGATGTCTTGGGACCTGCTCCAACAATTTCTGTTACTGGTTTCCGTTTTTATCTACTACTTGTCGATGATTTTTCGAGATTTGTCTAGTTATTTCCCCTCAAAAGGAAATCAGACGTATTTGCTGTCTTTCAAGACTTTATCCTATTAATTGAAAACTCTTGCTCCAATAAAATATGTTGCATTCAGTCTGACGATAGTGGCGAGTTTATTAGTGACAATTTAAAAACTCTTTTTCGCATAAAGGGCATTACCCATCGCTTATCTTGTCCAGGTACCCCTGAACAAAATGGGATTGCAGAGCGCAAACATCGACACGTCGTCGAAATTGGCTTAACATTATTAGCCCAGTCTAATCTTCCTAAAACATTCTGGACATATGCCTTTCTAACGGTTGTACATTGCATCAATTTATTCCCTACGCCTCTGCTACAACAATCCACCCCATTCTTTCGATTTTATTACAGAGTCCCCACATATACCCATCTCCGGTGTTTTGGCTGTCTTTGTTTTCCATGTTTACGGCCTTTTCCTTTGGCAAAATTAGACTACAAAAGTTGCAAATATATCTTTCTGGGCTACAACAGTCATCATAAAGGGTATATTTGTCTCAATCCAACGACGCACAGTCTCATTATTTCACGGCATGTCATCTTCAATGAGACTTTGTTTCCTGGTATCCCTGCTCCAGTGCCAGTGTCATCCTCGCCGTTTTCTTGCAAAAAATTTCCTCATGTTCCAGGTGATTTGCTGCCAACTGCACTCAACCAGAGCCCCTGGGCCTCCGCACGGCTGTCCCCACCTCAACCAACCGGGCCCTCTGCTCTCAACAAGCGCCCCCGGGCCTCTGCAGGGCTGTCCCCACCTCAACCAACCGGGCCCACTGGCCCCACTACTGAAACCGTGCCCTCAACAGACGCGCTGCCCGACTCATTTGTCGTCTCGACACCTGGCAACGCTCCATCTACCGCATTTCCACCGCAACCCCCCTCCTCGGCCGTCTCAAATCCGCTCGTTTGCCAGCGCTTCTACACTCGGCGTCCGACCATGCATCCCTGCCACTCACCGCCGCACCACCAGCGCCGTGCTCCGGCTCCGTCTCCTCGACCCTCAAGCCCGGCTCGGCCTCGCCCAAACAGAGCCACCTCCTCTATTTTTCCGATCATACCAGCATCGCTTCCTCCAGCCCGGTTGCCTGCACGGCTCCCTCGTGTCTCTGCTGTCGCCCGTTCTGCTGCCGCCTCTCCTGCCTCGGTGCCTTCAGCCCCTTGCTCGCTGTCTTGTCACCCACAGCCCTTTCGAATGGCGGGCCCTAATCCCTCTCTGTTTGGCTGCAGCTCTATTCGGCTTCCATCGTCTACTGTTTCTGGCTTAGAAACTCTTCCTCCAACCACGCCTCTGTCGTCTTCCAACACTCCCATTTCCGCTGCCTCCCCTACAATGTTCTCGTCTTCACTGTTGCAACCCTCTCCTGGTACAGAGCCCGTGTTGTTGTCTTCTACTTTGCCGCCGCCTTCGGCCGAGCCCTCCACCACTTCAAACACTTCATCTCGGGCTCATTCAATGACCACTCGAAGCATGCTTGGCATCTGAAAACCAAAAATTTTATTCGTTGAACGCTATCCTCTGCTGGCGTGTCTGACGACTGCTCTCTCCACCTTGCCTCCAAAACCAACCCGGTTCTCCATCACTGTCCGAGATCCCCACTGGCAACAAGCAATGGCAGAAGAGTTTGCAGCACTCTAGAAAAATCGAACATGGATACTAGTACCTCGGATGGCCAACATGAATGTTATTGGTAACCGATGGGTTTATCGCATCACTAAGGGGTTCCATCAACAACCTGGCAGAGACTTTCATGACAACTTCTCTCTAGTTGTTCGTCCAACCACCATTCGAATTATTTTATCAGTTGCTGTCTCCCTAAATTGGCCTCTGAGACAGCTCGACATCAAGAATGCTTTTCTCCATGGTCACCTGTCCGGATCCATTTATATGAGTCAACCTGAAGGCTTTGTTGATTCCACTCATCCTCAACACGTCTATCTTCTTAAAAAGTCTCTATATGGACTCAAGCAAGCATCGAGAACATGGTATTTTAAACTCAGTCAGCACTTACAGAGTTCTGGTTTCATTGGTTCTCCTCATGATTCTCCTTTGTTCATCAAACAACAATCTAGCATGACGTTGATTTTCCTAATATATATTAATGATATCATCATCACTGGATCTTCTATGTCTCTCATTCACAATTTTATTTATGGTTTTGGTCCCACTTATAGCTTACAGATTTGAGACATCTGAGTTATTTTCAAGGCATTGAAGCCCATTATGCATCCAGTGGTCTGTTTCCATCTCAAAAACGTTATATTGTTGATTTGCTCACGAAATTTGGTATGGACAATTCCAAGCCCATCAGCACGCCTATGTCCAATGACAAATTGATACTACAATCTGGGGATTCACTTTGTGATGTCACTACCTATCGTCAACTACTGAGAAGCCTTCAGTATTTAACTCTGACCTGGCCCGATATATCCTATCCAGTCAACACTTTATGTCAATATATGCATGCTCCACGTCTTCCACATTTCCAAGCTGCCAAGAGAATTCTATGTTATCTTAAACACACACCCATTCATGGACTACAAATATCTCTGTCCTCGTTTGCACTACATGGGTTTAGTGATGCTGATTGGGCTGACTGCCCAGTTACTCGGCGCTCCACCACTGGTTATGCCATATTTTTAGGCAAAATTTAATCTCTTGGGTTTCTAAAAAACAAAAGACAGTCGCCCGGCCCAGCTATGAGGCCGAATACCGCGCTTTGGCATCCCTCAGTACAGAAGTTCTTTGGACCTTACACATTCTACGCTTCCTACATATTCATCTCTCTTCCATTCCACTCTATTGTGACAATATCAGCACCATTTTTCTTGCAACAAATCTAGTGGTTCACAGCCACAGCAAGCACATTGAATTAGACGTAGATTTTATTTGGGAAAAAGTAGCTGCTGGTCTATTTCACCTTTGCCAAATTTCCAGCTCTGACCAACCAGTTGATATTTTGACCAAGCAATTGTACAAGTCACGTTTTTTATTTCTGCGCTCCAAACTCAAAGTGGTGTCACCCCCTTGAGCTTGTGGGGGGATATTAAAACTCAAAACTCTCATCCATATCCATATGTGTAACAGCCTGTATCCCCAATCCTAATCTAACCAAACTCCTGTAACAGCTTCACAATAGTTCTATTTTTTCTCCTCATTAGAGTGTAACCTCATGTATAAATATGCAGAATACAATCAATAAATCATCGTCTTCATTTGCATTCTCACGTATAGTTCCTACTTTATCTATTTGGACTGCGAACGAGGATGCCATGTCAAACTTTAAACTCTTGGTACAATTTGGTGCTATGGATATCACCGCACATTTGAAATTAAGCTACCCTTGAATCTTTGATAGGGCAATGCTATGCGCATGGTGTTTGTGATTTGCCTTGAGCAGGGTCATCTCACAGGCCATTATTTTAGTGGTAGATGACTTTTACCATTAAAATAATGCCTGTGAGGTGACCGTGCTTTAGGCCTAGCACGGTCACCGTGCATGTAGAATTTTTATCTTTGATTGAAGAATAATGATTTGTAATAATATTGTTTGCATACATTTTGGATACAACCCTCGCTGTAGATGTGGGGTATTAAAATATTCCTCTTGGAGGTCCCACTTTTACAGTGATAGGTGTACCCAAAATGTACGCACAATAATGTACACCTAACATTACTCTTGACAGTATGCTACCTTTGATAGTTTTTCTGTTTTCTCATAATTTTAGTATCTAACTTAGTTATATAACCATTTTTTAGGGGCTTATCTCTAACGCTGCTCTCAAACTCTTACGCACTAGTCTGAATCATCTTTAGGCGCTACCCAAGCTTTCTTCGCTCCCTCTTCGTAATCATGGTTTGAGGGATTCAACCTAC
This sequence comes from Aristolochia contorta, assembly GCA_022405105.1. Lineage (NCBI taxonomy): Eukaryota > Viridiplantae > Streptophyta > Magnoliopsida > Piperales > Aristolochiaceae > Aristolochia > Aristolochia contorta. The sequence goes on along the minus strand of CM039669.1, from coordinate 5,777,348 downwards.
TCAAGGTAATATTTGTATCTTTCTCCATTTAGATACCTCTTCTACCATCGTTGAAGCCATCTTTTTTGCTTCTACCTTTTCACTCGCTTCTCTCTGAAGATTCACTCTTCTACCATTACCGAAGCCCATTCTGTTTCTGTTTTAATTACCCTATTTTATCGTCGATTTTTCTACCTATCTGAATCTTTTGATGGAGTAAATTATGTCGATTCTGATATTCTCTAAAAATCAGTTTGGACCGTCACGTACTCCGTTCTAGTATTTTTATATGTTTTCCATGTTACCTTTAGAAGATCTCTCTTGTGCAGTCTTTTAGCAGCTAACTTTTATTCATTTAATCTTAGTTCATAGTCTCGCTTATGGGATATCAATATAGTAGTGTACTCGAATGATGATGTGGGTAATATGCGGCCTTACAAATAAAAGTTTAGTTTTAGTGCCAAACAATGTAATCAATACAATATATAATGTAATTGATGATATTAGAATTAGGCCTTATAAAGTTGGTTTTTGTTCCAATTATTAAGGTTTTAAGTCACTATTCCAATGGATTTTTTGGTCCAAATATTTAGGTTACCAATAGAATAGAAAGATAGTTCATTCTATATCTCATATCTCGACTGCCAACTAGGATGCCACATCACGCTGTAAACCCTAACAGTAAAATTTGGAAGCCCACATATCACCACTCTATCTGAAAAAAAATGATTCAGTGCTGTCATATTTTATTATGACTTTTTACATCCTAATGTGGTTTTCCTCTTTGTAGCCTAATTGGCAGTTCATATAAGGTCTAGGGTTTAAGCTTACCTATAGAATAGAAGATAGTTCTTACTTTATCTATTTGGACTGCGAACGAAGATGCCGTGTCACCCTCTCAACCCTCGGTAAAATTTGGCACTATACATATTACCGCACATTTGAAAATATGACACCTTTGAAATTTTTGATAGAGCAATGCTATGCGCACGGTGTGTGTTTGACCTGGAGCACGGTTATCTCACTAGCCATTATTTTAGTGGTAAATGATTTTTACCATTAAAATAATATCTTTGAGGTGACTATGCTTTTGGCCTAGCATAATCACTTTGCACGTAGCATTTTCTTTGATAGTAAAATAATGATATGTATATAATATTGTTTGCATTCATTTTGGATACACCCCCTCACAGTAGAAGTGGGGTATTAAATATTTTTTTTTGGGGGTCTCACTTTTACCGTGAGGGGTTTACCCAAAAGCACGCATAGTAATATGCACCTAGTATTACTTTTGATAGTTTTTTTATTTTCTTATAATTTTAATATCTAACACTATAAAAAACAAATTTAACGGATGAAAAGTTTTTTGCTGATGGATGGAAAGTTATCCGGGAAGATGATTCTGCGGGTGTGAATGACTCGGAATAATCAGAAATCCGCCCCAACTACCGGCGGAATAAATTCGATAGTTGGGCCTATATAAAATTATAAGGTCCAGATTTGAATGGGACCTATGTTCCCTCGCCCCGCTGCGCGCGTAATACCAGCGCGCGTGCATAATGCCAGCGCTCGTGCGTGATGCGAGCGCGCGTGCGTAATGCCAGCGCTCGTGCGTAATGCGAGCGCTCGTGCGTAAGGCGAGCGCGCGTGCGTGCGTAATGCCTGCGCTCGTGCGTAATGCGAGGCTGCGAGCGCGCATGCGTAACGCTAGCTATACCCCGAAAATTTTCCTCTTTCGCGTGTCCCATTTCCCGCGACCGCCCGCGGCGTTCCCTTTCCCTCCGTCTGGTTTTCCGGTCGTACGAGATTCTCCGGTGACGAGATTCAGGCGAAGAGCGTTCAAGCGACGAGTTTTTAGCTTCCCCGGCTTCACCCTCTCCAGGCGACGAGTTTTTAGCTTCCCCGGCTTCACCCTCTCCAGGCGACGAGTTTTTAGCTTCCCCGGCTTCACCCTCTCCAGGCGACAAGCTAGCTTCCCCGCCTTCAATTCTCTTCAGGCGACGGGCGTTCAGTGTTTCCCGCGGTCAAGGTTAGGCGTCTCCATTATTGTCTTTGTTTGGTGTGCCTGCTCTCCATTTTTCTCCCGTTAGTTTAAAATTTGTAGGTTGTTTGATTGATTATTCATAAGGGTTTCTGAGCCTCTTTTTGGATTCGTTGAGCCAATGAAATTCGATTAACTACGTACCTCAGACCCTTACTTGTTCGACCCCAATAAACACTCCCAAACCCACCCTCTCCCAGCTTGTTCTCGTCGTGGATGTTTTTTGTGGCCTGGAGAAGCTGCTTCAGTGGGTAGATCTCCCATGGATAGTCCTTGCACTTCTTGGACCTGAGAAATAATATTCATCAGAAACAACAAAGCCATATCAAAATTAACTTTAATCTAATTGATGCAGTCACTCGAGGAAGTTGAGGCTTGCTGGAAGAAAGCTCTACCTGAAATTTAGCCACTGTCTTTTCCCAAGAGCTCGTCATTGGAAATTTCAGCAGCAATAGAAAATGTTTCAGGGAATGGGATGGCTAGTTAGCCTCAAACTAGACCATATTTGTCATGGTTAATTAATATATATTGGCTCCTACTGTATGCCCTCTAGCTAGGTGCATGTTGGAATTTATAATATTGATCACCTTGGTTTAAAGGCATATTTCCTAGCTCTTCATCATTCAATATTAAGCAGATCCCCATTGACCCTAAAGTTTAGGATCATTATTAATTAATTAAGCCTCGTTCAGTTCTTAAATTAAGGAGATCAGTTGGCCATCTAAGTCAGACAAATGTTTATAAATTTGCAAGGAAGCCCGTAGTTATTGGCATCAAACTGATGATCATCTTCCTGGCCATTGGCCGACCTCACTATTTTATCAGATCGAGTTTGTGGATGCTCTTTTTTTTTTAAATAATTCTATTTAAATATTTGTTATCTTATTTGTTGATGTTTCTTAGATACAATCTTAATTTCATGGAGAATAAAACTGGAAGGTTTTGTTGCAGTTCTAACTTTCCTAGAGATCTCTGTGTAGCCTTCAATTACAGTGACTGGAAAATCTTTCGTAGAAGGATTTTTACTTCATCTTCTTCTGAAATACTCACTTCAGGACTTCTGTTTTTTATATATGCAAATGAGAAGACAATCTGAGAAGCTTTTAAACTTTTACTCAAAAGCTTGTAAAAAGAATAGGACCTAAAAAAGTAATATTACAGATCACCAGCTTTGCAGCTTTTATTTTTGTTAATTGTCCAGGTAAGACATTGTGACCTTGTCGGCTGAGGCAGTCTATCACTTGTCGTGATCCAATCATTAAATGTTCTTCATGATTCATAGTGCAGTTTTATTATTCTTAAGAAAAGAGCAGCAGTATGATATATGAGCAAATAAATTCAGTCTTTTGCTTCCTTTTCTATCAGGGTCAGCACTGCATGTCTATTAGTGGTTCTCTCTCAAATATACTGGTAAAAAGCTTCTCTGAAGTCCTTTTTGTCCATATGTATATAGTATCTTTCCAGTTAAGAAATATAGTTGATTACTATGTTTTCGCTTTTCTATATTTGCAGGCTTCTTTTCTTTGATAAAAGTGAGATAGGTAGAGTTCCTTAAAAAATTATTTGAGAATTCAATTATTCTATGTTTTGGTGTAAACATCATATGAGCTTGATACTAAAAATTTGAGCGAAAGATTTATGTATGGCAGACTAGATCCAGCATTTGATTATTGCTCTTTCAGTGGCTTGATGAAGCACTATCCATTTTGCAGACAAGCCCATTCTGGAGGTTGTTCTAACCAACAAACCTAAAAAAACATTTTTATGACATGTGGGCATCTTATGAACCAGTAGTATATATAACTTATATAACTCCCAATGAACACATTTAAATACTTGTTGGTTGGATTTTTTTTCTTTCTAGTGGAGTAGAAGATGATTTTATGAGTTATTGCGTGTTGAATGTGGCTTAAAATCATCCCAGGAGTATGATCATTGTTGAAGGTTCTTGGGTTATTTCTTATAATTAGAAATGTATTAGAAGTTGTTTTTTCACCAAGCCCGTAATGTTCGTGGTATGCTTCTTAAAGTATTATGGCAGTGGTGAATGTATTCCAATGAATCCATTGGGTCGGAAATACTTTTCAATCAAATGGCTTCAAAGGAGAAGTTTATATGTTTTGCCTGCTCAATTGGTCGGTTGGAGTAAATGTCTTCTTCCCTATTGTAGATAATATGTTGTTTAGCTAGATAGGAGTATGTTCGTGGTTGTCTTTAGTTAAAAGTTGTTAATCTATGTGCATTTTTGTTTCTGATTAGTTCTTAAATCTTCTAGAGAGTATCCACAAAGAAGCTATTGCTGAAATCAGTTTGTCTAGTGCAGTGGGAAGACAGACTTTCATTGGAAACAAGTGTGGTGATTTGAACATTAACAATTTGAAATAGCCCATTTCTTTGAGTTCTTTCTGGTTCCATTTTGGTAGCTCTTAGATTTGAGTTCTTTCTGGTTCTTCCTAATTTTCATCCTCATAAATAGATATGTACTGTCTTTGACATGTTTGTTAATACTGTGACGTCAGATAAGTTGCATTATAAGCCTGTGAGCTTCCTTATCTAATATCAGATGTTTATTTGTTACTTCTTATACATTGCAGGTTTGTATCCATTCCTTTGCCGAGCAAATCAAATCAAGCTGGTGAATCTACTGAAGCAACAAATGGCTGGGGAAAGAAGGCCATAGTGGGCTCAATTGATGATCATTGGGCAAGCAAATTGGAGATTTTCCACATTGAACTCTCATCTGTATATGGTGACAGGTGTGCTCCCTCTCTCTTCTCTCTTCTCTCTTCTCTCTTCTCTCTTCTCTCTTCTCTCTTCTCTCTTCTCTCCTCGTTCCTGCTCTCTGCTCTCTTTCCTCTCTCTCTCTCTCTCTCTTCTCTCTCTCTCTTCTCTCTCTTCTCTCTCTCTCTCTCTCTCTCTCTCTTCTCTCTCTTCTCTCTTCTCTCTCTTCTCTTTCTTCTCTCTCTTCTCTCTCTCTCTTCTCTCTCTTCTTTCTTCTCCGTAATCTAATTTTTTTTTATTTTTTCAAACATTCCACCAGGGGTTGTTTGCTCCGGGGGAAGAGGTTCCGCCGGCTGTCATTTTCGCCGGGGGAAGAGGTTCCGTCGGCGGTCATTTTCGCCAGGGGAAGAGGTTCCGTCAGTGGTCATTTTTGCCGGGGGAAGAGGTTCCGTCGGCGGTAATTTTTGTCGGGGGAAGACGTTCTGCCAGCGGAGGCCTAGTCGTCGACGGAACCTCCTTCCGCCGACGAATGTTCCATTCGCCGTCAAAAGGCCTTTCTGCCGACGAATTGAGACTCGCCTGCCGGCGGAATCAGTTAACTCCGTCGGCGGTTGATTTCATCTGCAGTACAGTCCGCTGACACCTTCACCATTGACGACGACTCATCTGTCGCCGGAGCTTCTGCTGGCGGGTTTGGCCTTCTCCATCGGCGAAATCGACTGCCGGCGGAAATTTTTTTCTAGTAGTGTAACTTAGTTATTTAACCATTTATTTATGGGTTTCTCTCTGACGCTGCTCTCAAGCTCGTACGCACTAGTCTGAATCTTCTTTAGGCGCTACCCAAGCTTTCTTCGCTCCCTCTTTGTAATCATGGTTCAAGGGATTCAACTATTTAAGGTAATATCTGTATCTTTCTCCATTTAGATATGTCTTCTACCATCGTTGAAACGCTCTTTTGCTTCTACTTTTTCACTCGCTTCTCTCTGAAGATTCACTCTTCTACCATTATTGAAGCCCACTATGTTTCTGTTTTAATTACCCTATTTTATCGTCGATTTTTCTACCTGTCTGAATCCTTTGGTTGAATAAATTATGTCGATTCTGATATTCACAAAAAATCAGTTTGGACCTTTGCGTCCTTCGTTCCAGTATTTTTATATTCTTTCTGTGTTACCTTTGGAAGATCTCTTATTAGCAGGTCTTTTAGTAGTAAACATTTATTCATTTCTTCTTAGTTCATAGTCTCACTTATGGGATATCAATATAGTAGTGTACTCGAATGATGATGTGGGTAATATGCGGCCTTACAAAAAAAGTTTAGTTTTAGTACCAAACAATGTAATCAATACAACGTATAATGTAATTGTTGATGTTGGAATTGGGCCTTATAAAGTTGGTTTATGGTCCAACTATTCAGGTTTTAAGTCACTATTCCAATGGATTTTTTTGGTCCAACTATTCAGGTTACCAATAGAATAGGAAGATAGTTCCTACTTTATCTCTTATTTGGACTGCCAACTAGGGTGCCACATCACACTGTAACCCCTCACATTAAAATTTGGAAGCACACATAATATCACCACCCTATCTGAAAAGAAAATGATTCAGTACTATCATATTTTCCTTTGACTTTTTACATCCTAATGTGATTGTCCTCTTGTCCGCGTAGTTGGCAGCTCAAATAAGGTCTAGGGTTTAAGTTTACCTATAGAATAGGAAGATAGTTCTTACTTTATCTCTTATTAGGACTACGAACGAGGACGCCAGGTCTCATTGTAAACCCTAGGTAAAATTTGGCACTACGAATATCACCGCTCATTTGAAAATATGCCACCTTTGAATCTTTGATTGAGCAATGCTATGCGCACGGTGTGTGTGCTTGGCCTGGAGCATGGTCACCTCACAGGCCATTATTTTAGTGGTAAATGATTTTTAGCATTAAAATAATGCGTGTGAGGTAACCGTGCTTTAGGCCTAGCACGGTCACCGTGCACGTAGCATTTTTCGTTTTGATAGTAGAATAATGATATGCATATAATATTATTTGCATACATCTTGGATACACCACTCACTGTTGAAGTGGGGTATTTTTTTTTTTTTTGAATGTTGGTAAGTCATTTTATTCCATTGTCCTCATGCAATCAAATACAGAATAGGCCCAAAGGCCTTTACAATCAGAGGGAGCTTATGGGGTCCATAGAACAAGTTGTTGTTCATTGACCCCAAGCTTGGCTAATACATCAGCTCTATTGTTTGCACTCCTAAGAACATGATTCCAACTCGTTACAGTAGAAGAAAGATCACTTATTTCGTTAATGATGGAGCGCATTCTCCAAGGTGGTCTAATATTGTTTTTGCACCAATGAATGATCACTTTAGAGTCCCCTTCAACATGAAAGGGACCAACTAGGTGTACCTCCTTAAAGCATTTCAGTCCCTGAAGTAAGCTTCTTGCCTCAGCAATAGTAGAATCAGCTACCCCAATTGGGCCAGCATAAGTGAGAAGAACATCTTCCCGATGATTCCGAATCGGTCCCCCAATACCTGCAGGTCCAGGGTTGCCCATGGAGGAGCCATCAAAGTTAAGCTTATAGGAACCATCTGGGGGAGGTTGCCAAGATTGGATTTTAGTTAGATTTTGGTCACCCTCCTGTGCATGTGCTGCCCATGATACCCAAATAGTATTACGGTCTGTACTTTTAAATTCCTTCCGCAGCTTCAACCAACTCACAACATGATAGAGAATAGTATTGCAGCTATCCCTCCAACCTTTTGAAGTATTGGAGAACACTCGATTGTTTCTCTCTTTCCATAATAACCAAGGGATGAATCCAAGGCAGCATTTTAGCATTAATATTCCTTTGGTGTGGAGTCCAAGGGATCTAGCCATCATAATAAGGCTATAGAAATTCTGAGGCATGACAAGGTCAACTCCAAATTTGCCAAGGAAGAAGGTCCATACCCTCCAGCTATAGTAGCAGTGGAAAAGTAAATGGTTGATGTTTTCGTCCACCTCATTGCACAAGGGGCAAAGGTTGGACTGCAATTGCATGCCTCGTCTTAGCAGGAGGTCACGCGTTGGCAAACGATCTCTCAGACAACACCATGCAAAGAACCTCTGTTTCCTAGGGCAAGAAAGTTTCCAAGCAGTAGCAGAAATATGGGGTAAGGTGTCATGGCCAACAAGGCATTTATAACATGATTTTACAGAGTAGTCCCCATGGGGGTGGGGTTTCCATATTAATTCATCTTGCTGGTCCCTTTTCAAATAAGTGCCACCCAATTCATCTTGTAGCTCAGCAAATTCAATTGCTTCGTCATCACTTAATGTTCTTCGAAGCACTCCACTCCAGTTGATATCCTTCAGTTGCCCCAAGGGAGCAAGATCATTAATTAAACAATTCTGATTTCGAGCTAGCAGATAGATTCTAGAAAACCTTGCTGAAAGAGGGGTGTCTCCTAGCCAAATATCAGTCCAGAAGAAGGTTTTGTCTCCCTTACTTGGTTGGATTGATATGTGCTGCCTGAATTGAGGGAAGAGTTTGATTATTCTCCTCCAAGAAGGGGAGAGCCTCTAAGATCTTGATGTCTGAAGCCACCATTGACTATTCCCGTTGTTTAGAGAGCCAGCCACTATTCTTTTCCATGGTTTGTCATCATCCCTATTCAGTTTCCATAACCATTTCATCAACAAAGCTTCATTCATCTCTTTGATCTTTCGTATACCCAAACCTCCATGTTCTTTTGACTGGCAAACGTCATCCCAATTAATGAGGTGCAACTTTGACTTATCAGAAGATCCTGACCACAAAAAATTTCTCATGATCCTTTCTAACTTAGTCACTACAGAGATAGGGCATTGCATAAAGGAGAGGAAATATGTTGGTATTCCCAACTGTTGAAGTGGGGTATTAAAATATTCCTCTTGGGGGTCCCACTTCTACAGTGAGGGGTGTACCCAAAATGTACACACAATAATGCACAGCTAACATTACTCTTGATAGTATGGCACCTTTGATAGTTTTTCTGTTTTCTCATAATTTTAGTATCTAACTTAGTTATTTAACCATTTATTTAGGGGCTTCTCTCTGATGCTGCTCTCAAGTTCTTACGCACTAGTCTGAATCTTCTTTAGGCGCTGCCCAAGCTTTCTTTGCTCCCTCTTCGTAATCATGATTCGAGGGATTCAACCTACTCAAGGTAATATCTGTATCTTTCTCCGTTTAGATACCTCTTCTACCATCGTTGAAGCCCTCTTTCTGCTTCTACCTTTTCACTTGCTTCTCGCTGAAGATTCACTCTTCTACCGTTATTGAAGCCGGTTCTGTTTCTGTTTTAATTACCCTATTTTATCGTCGATTTTTCTACCTGTCTGAATCTTTTGGTTGAGTAAATTATGTCGATTCTGATATTCAAAAAAAATCAGTTTGGACCTTTGTGTACTCCGTTCTAGTATTTTTATATTTTTTCCATGTTACCTCTAGAAGATAACTTTTTTGCAGGTCTCACAGTCTCACTAATGGGATATCAATATAGTAGTGTACTCGAATGATGATGTGGGTAATACGCGGCCTTACAAAAAAAGTTTAGTTTTAGTACCAAACAATGTAATCAATATAATGTATAATGTAATTGATAATATTAGAATTGGGCCTTATAAAGTCGATTTTTGGTCCAATTATTAAGGTTTTAAGTCACTATTCCAATGGATTTCTCTGTTCCATCTCCAAGCTGTACTCTAATTTTTTTCTTTGCATTAATTTTGAAGTCTGAACTTGTGGTTTAATGGTAGTGCGCATCTTCCATTTTTTTTTTTTTTTTGACCTCTTCAGAATACATTATCTATTTCAAGTTTTTCATTTAATGGTAAATCCTGGTCTAAATTGAGCACGCTTAAGGACTATAATAGTTTAACTTTGTTACTTTAGTTTGCAATTATCATCACCGATTAGTTGTGATTTAATAAGATCCATTTATTGAATTTAAAGTATTTGCCTGTTGGCAACATTGCTAAGTAAGAGCAGAAAATGGTTACAACTTACCCTTCATACGAAATGCTTCCTGTTTCCACCGTAGGAAGCAGACTCAACACAGACACCAGAGGTTAACAGATAGCTATAAAGAAGCACAGAAAGGAAGAACTCATGGAATTTCGTTGTATTCATTGCGGCTTTCTGGTAGAGAAGCTTATGGTGCAATATTCTCCCGGTAACATCCGGTTGATGAAATGTGTAAGAGAATGTTTTTTTCACAGTGAATATCTTTTTTGGTTCGTTTTGAAGCACACTTCAGGGAGCGTCCACATTTTTCTAATCTTCTCTAATCATGTAATACTAATTTTAATCTGGAAGTCCTCGTGCAGGAGAATTGCAGGGCTGTTGCGGACGAATACATAGAGTGCGAGATAATGGTAATGACATCTTCATTCTCAAAAGTAATTATATCTTGGGGAGACAGAACATCTGATCCCCCGTGGACAGTTGTTCACTTAGTGAAATTCGTGATATTGTAAAACATTTGAATGTTGTGTTGATTGATGTACCCAGAGCTGCTAATTCACATGCTGATGGTCTTGCAAAAGAAGGGATCTCTAAACAACAAATATTATTGAAGTGAATTAGATATTGCCTTCCGCTTCCAAAAAAAAAAAAAAAAAAAATCCCTCATTCTGTCTTACCTCATTGGCAATGCTTCATGTTATGTTTTTCATATTCTCTAATCCATGTTGCTAGTGCTTGATTCCAGTTGCTAGCACTTTATTTTTTTCTTTACCCCTCGGTGCCACCATGTGCTCTTTTTGTTGTAGTAATGTCAAGTTAGAATGTAGTGTTTCCTTTGCCTTCAGCTTTTTATATTCCTATATATTAATAAAGATGATTTTAAATCTATAGATTGTACTCATTGATCTGATTCTGCACAAGAAGAAGGCATTTAGACATTTGCTGTTCAATGTGCCAAAACACCATGCTATTGATTTTGAGGTACATTCTTGGGATTTCTTTTATTTTAACTAGCTGGCAGTTTTCTTGGTCATAGCCTCATGGCTTAGTACTCTTAAATATATATTGCAAAAGTAGTATCCTATCTTCGTGCTTTATGTCAAAGAAGCAACAGTTACGACACAACTCTCTGTAACTCTTCTCATGTTTTGCTTGGAAGAAGCTACAGAGACAATGTAACTGCTCTAACAACAACGTAAATCTTAAAAGTGAAAGCAAACTAATTGACCTTTAGATGTAACGACAATGATCTGCATGCATCTCTCCCAATGTGTATCTTCCTCTTCTGTTGTTATCACTGTGACAGTTGTGGGTGAATCCTTAAATAGTCCTTACTTTGGATATGGCCCAGGTTTAATGGTTAATTACTAAGAGTGTCTTGTCATGTGGTGGGGCAAAGTTCTGATGATGACTGTTCGAAATAATTGCTGCTTGAAATTTTTCTAACTGGAATAATTTTGAAATTTCGCAGGGAATTTTTTGGAAGTTAATAGCTGTCTTCGTTCTCTTTGATGCCCGTATCCTCCACATTTAGTTATATTAAATCATGTTTCATTCCATACATTTTACTTTGCTCTTCACATTCATTAGTTCACAAAAAAGAACCTTATCAGTCCAAGCCAGAAACTTGATCTTGTATGATGTTGACAAAGCATTTACAAACTCATTTCCATCAATTCGTCTTTGTGGAATGGTAAGGCATGAGCTTATTCTTGAAACAACATACCTGCTTTTATTTGCAGTGTTTTTTAGCTTAATAGTATAAATTGATTGCTTTAAATTTCCTGCTTTTTAGTTTCTTATTCTGCTTTGAAATTAGCATTTTGCAGATCTTAATTCAGGTTTTCGCTGGAAGTTTTGCATTCTTTTCCACTCTGTTTATTGCGTTGAAGTCATTTCATAATTTTCCTTCTCATGTTTGCTGGTAAAGTTCTTTCTCCACAAGAATTTCTCCACAACCTATTATAGTATGTTCCTCCTTGATATGATGCAAAGTCGAACCTGTTGGTCGAAGCAGTTCCCTTTCATTTTATTTTATTTTTTGAAATATTTTCTTCCTATTGTGCCTGTGTATTATTTGATGATTAGCATTATTATTCATGTTTTTATTATAAACGAGTTCTCGAGGTCATGAAAGATTGGTCATATAAGATGTATCACTTTTCTGATAATACTCATTTTGTGCTTGTCCTAAAGAGAAGGAAGAAAAGTTGAAGTACACTATCAACTAGGTGAATGTGAAGTAAAATGCACATGATGAACTGATTCATTAAACCTTCGATAGTCAAACTGATTCTCATTTTTTCTTTAATTGGACAAGGGAAAATATGGAACATGGAAGAAAAGAATGGGAAACTACTTGTCCTGGCTTAACACTTTTTGCAACTAGGGTGGGCATGGATTGTGTCGGGGTCGGATTTGCAAAAATCAACTCCAACCCCAAAATATGTTCTTAAAACTGTCCCTAGGAAAAACCAATGACGGATTTTTAAAATAAAACCCATCCTCGAACTGTAAGCCTAACTTTAAAATGCTACCTCCTTTTTCATAGCTGCTTTGTGCATTTGTATAGGTATCTGTACCTTTTAAATTATAAAAGATAGTTACAATTTGTTGACTTTTTCATATCTTCATGGTATTTTTCCTGGTAGCCAGAAACTAAAAAGTGAAATTTATCACACTAAGTGCATCACTTTGACATTGTAGTCATTGTATTTTTTATTTTGAAGATTGTGTTTTCATTTCATTATCAGAAAAATTACTTGAGTGTCCCTAAACAGGATGAATAACTACAAGATAATTACTAAGCTTGGGGCACCCAAACAACAAGGTGTTACTCATGCACCCCTTGCTTAGCGAGAAGATCTGCCTTGCCATTGACACTCCTAAGGATATGAGACCAACTCGATGCAATATATGACAAATCAGAAATTTCATTGAAAGTAAATGTTAGATTTAGTGAAGGAAGATTAAAGAAAAGAGAAAAGTGAAGAGATAGGAAAAAGGGGAAGAGAGAGGAAGAGAAAGAGGTTGTAAGGTCCTTAATGACCTACAACCCTAAAACATGTATTAATAGAATCCGAAAATACAAAATTACAATGGTGCCATTCATGGCTTGAGGAGCAAGTAAACTAAACAATAAACAAACAATAACTAACCAAAGTTTAATAAAATTACTAAAATACCCCTAACTCTTAACAGTAAATAATTGCTTCTAAGGTGGTATTGACTTCTCTTGACACCATGACATAATAACTTGAGAATCGCCTTTACTAATAAAGGCCCGAAGAGATGCAAAAATTTTGAAGCACTTCAATCCTTGCAACAAGTTGAGCGTTTCAGCGGTGGTGGAGTCGTTGTAGTCTATAGGACTGGCATAAGTGAGGATGATTTCACCATTGGAACCCCTAATAATCCCCCCAATTGCAGCTAGCCCGGGATTTCCAAGGGAGGAGCCATCGAAATTTCATTTGTATGCTTGAGCTGGAGGGGGAATCCATACTTGCACATGTGTGTTTCTGATTTGTACTGCTCGAGCATGCTCAGCCGAAGACCTCCCAATAGTGCCAGTCTCCACACCCTGAAAGAGATTCTGAATCTTAAGCCACCCCACATTGTAGTCATTTCAATTTTGCTTCTAACAATGAATAAATAATTTAAACATTGAAAAGTAATATAATGCAAAACAATTGTGTGAATAACCTTCAAAATTTCCTTTTTTTCAGTGGGTATGAATGGCGCAAAAGAAACCATGGGTTGGGTTTCTAGAAACCCCAGGCCAACCCAAGAAATTAGGGTTTTTCTAATCTATCCTTGATACCGACCCATGGGGAGAAATGAGAACCCCATCCCCACCATTTTCAGATCGGTGGAGTGCTAGTGTAACTCGATCCAGTGCCCAGCCCTAGTTGAAATTTGAAATTTTGGTATCATGATAGCTGTTGTAACGTGGTGTTTCAACTTTGCGTATAACACTAGAAGTAACACCTAGTGTTTCGTAAACAAATATGAAGTTGCACAAATAAAAATCTTGCTTATGTAGTTCAGTGCTGATTGCACCTACTTTGCGGGGTGTTAGTCCGGGTGATGATCAATCCACTAGTTTCATGAGTTTTACGGTCACAGATATCATATGAGCACCAAATCAACATCCATGTTCAATGTCCCAATGACTTACGCAATCACTTGCTTTGAGGATCCATTTTGATCTCATTGCTTCTCATTGTACAGCAATCATGAGCTCATGCTATCTTTCCCCCCAAAAGCTATGTGGAATCTTTACAGGATCTAGGAGTCGCCTCCTACGAGATTGCATCTTCAGATACTTCCCTGGAACAGGTTCATGACTTTTTGCTCAAACTCACTAGGTTCCACCCCCCAACTAGATATGGATCTTTCTTGTATCTAACTGCTTTTCTCTTCGCGCTATCATTACTCACCCCACCAATGGACTACTGCAGTCGGATCTATTCAGTCTTAACTTACTGCCATGTTGTCTCCACTTTATCTAGCCATGAATTGAAAAGTTACACAATTATGTTTTTTGTCCAATAGTGCCAATCTGACGGTTAGACTTTGTTATCCAGTATGGGGTAACTTTCTCCCGGCCCTTGGCACTTTTTGACGAAACCATGTTACTCCCCTGTGGTTGCAACACCCTGAATAACACTATATTCAACACATGATATAACAGTGTAAGTAATACTTGATATAACGCCTCATGAAAGACCAGATATGACAGTGTGAGTAGCACTCAATAGAACACCGTGTGCAACACCTGATACAATTCTATGCGAAACAGCTGAAATAACTCTTGAGTAACAATGTAACCAAAATCCACTGATTGCATTCAAAACACTATGTCCAATAACACCATGTGCATGCCCAATAAAAAATCAAACGTCACTGGTCAAACAAAAAGGAACTACAGTCACCATCAACCAAGAGACACGTGTCTTATAGAAATAAAAAAAAGGAACTACTATAACTATCAGCCCAATAACAAGCAATTCAAAAATTTGAATCGTCATCACAAAAATGCGAAAACGCCTTACTGCTTCCCCTTTTTTGTCAACATAGGGCCAAAAGTAATAAGTGCAAATCAGTACTCAGCCTTAGTCTTTGATTGGTAATCCTCAAGGTCAGCAGGTAATGAGCTCAGCTCTTCTTTCTCCAATGCCGTGAGCCTAGGTCCTCCTCTAAGCATTGGCCACCAACTCAGAGACAGAAGAAGCATTTTCGAACTGGTCTGGACCCTCTCTTTCCTCTGAAGATTCTCCTGAACTATCCTTACGTGTATCATTAACATGTTTGCACGGCTTTAACTTTGGAGACACCCTCAGTTCAGCATTCAAGCTTCTCGAATGGGTTGGAATATTCTTTTGGCTCATGAGAATTCTTTATTCGTGTCTGAGTCCAATGAAGACCCCATTGAAATCCTCCTCAAAACTAACCCCAAATGAGCTTAAATAGGCAATTTGAAACCTGCATGTCTTTGGCCTGCAGGGTGTGTTAACTCAAAGTGTCCATGCCGGAGTCCCTATTAAATGACCATGTTGATTGCAGGAGCATTGTCTTGCTTGAGTTGCATTTTTGTGCTTTATCATCCGTTTGCATGAGCTCCACACATCTGAAGTGTTTTTGAATTTTACGAACTCTCTTCTAAATCACAATTGCTGAGGTTTGTTCCTGTATCATGCACTGACCTCGCATTGCATCATTGCAGCCTTTTACCTGAATCGTCACTTAGTCCCGTTCACTGCCTGGTTCTTCCCACCAAGTTGCATGTTGTTTTTTAAATCTGGATGCTGCGGAACACATTTTGATGACACAATGTCAATCCGCTTCTGGCTGTTTTCTTGTTTGGGCATCATGATACCAGTGTTGAGTTGCTTACTGTATGGAATTTTATACTGGCGTTTTCTCTCTATTCTGGGTGCCTGGGCCCTGTGGTGCCAGAACTTGCTAAAAATACTGATTTAGCTTTTCGCTCCATTTTGTTTTACTGGTAAAAGTGCCACAGTGCATCCTTTTGATTCCAATCTGCACATTCCTATTTTTCCTGCCAAAATGAAGCTCTAATTTGACAAAAACATTGAAACCTTAAATTTAAAGAGTATAAAAATGTGATATAAATCAGACTGATGAATTATTAATAAAACATATTCTAGGAGGCATTTTGTAATTCAGATCATACTATCCATGCAGACTAAACTTTGAAACTTAAGTGAGCACTTAAAATATGTTTTCTGTGCAAACATTAGAGCTGTGGTTTATGGTCATTGATGCCATCTCAATTATTAACATGAAAGTTGACAGTCTGGAGGTTGATGGCAAAATTGAACAGCTGATGAACTCTTTATTTAATTTGTTTAGTGGAGTATATATTTTTTTCGTTTCTGTTCTTACACTGCAGTGTTTGGAAGCAATCTTGCCCAACAGTACGTACAATGTTTCACACAATTGCTGTTGTTTCTTCACTATGTATCAAAGAAATGTCCTGTTTCTTTATCATGTATCGTACAAATATTTTGTTCTCATTTGCTTGTCCTTTCCCCTTTGAACGAAGCTAAAATATTCCAGATATGCCTTAAGTAATTTAAAATTTTTTTTTCACAGTGAACTTTTGTTTACATGTTAAGTGTTTTGTCAGTCAGGTATAAAGACGTTCTCCTTGCCATTGTCATCTCTAGCTACTTCAGGACATTCATGGTAACCATGACGGTATGTATGATATGATTTTTATGTGGTAATTCACTTTATTAGTATAGTGCATTTACTATTTGTTCTTAAGGAATGCTATATGCTTGCATATTTCTTTAGTGGGTTGGTACCATAGTCCTTTAGCTCTGGAGGGCAAGGAAAGCATAATAGACTTAATAATTGTAGGCTTCGTTACCCGTCTCTAAAAGAGACTCTAATGAGTGATTGTGGCTTAAAATTTCTGTTGTTTTATCTTTATTGTCCACTGATTGTGGCATGTAAGTGTGGTTGAATTAGTTTGGATATGCGAGAATTCATTTGCTTCACTGTCGACGTTCTTTGTGGTATGCTGATGCAATTAGTTATTTTTACATCATTTCAAAAAGAATATTATGAATTTCTATGCAATCAGTTCTTTTTGGATTTTCAAGAAGGTAAACTTCTCTTTCTGAAGTTCCATTATCATGCTCAACTGATTCTTAATATTGGATCTTGTTTTACAGGTTTGGAAGTTCCCACCGTCAATGCTCTACATCATTGACATCTTTGTTCTGACATCCAATGCAGTCGCTTTAAAAGGTAAGGCCAGGCATAGCACACTTTTCATCACGTTAAATTATTGCCCCAACTAAGCAAAATAATTTCATTGACAGTTTTGACGGAGTTGAAAGTCGGCTCCTGCATTGCAGTATTATTTAGTGCACATGCTGCGAGGTTGATTCTAAGTAATGTTCTGTTGGGAACTGCGCTATTCCAATTCTAATGAATACCAATTCATGTCAAGCTGTAGGCCTAATGAAACTCGATTTCGCCTTCCACCAGATTATTGATTATACATAACCTTTTCAAGAAACAGAGGGACAGAAGACCGTAAATATCAGGGAAACAAGGCTGCTTAGAAGGTTTAGGACAGAGATATGGACATGATGAAAAGATAAGAAAATGAATAGAAGATCAGGAGAATATCAGGAGTAAGGTATGTGATGAGAAAGGACGTGATGATAAGATCAGGAGGAAGGGTGTATGACGATTAAGGAGGTGATGTGAAGATCAGGACTAGGGTTTGAACTGTGATGAGAACGGATTCCCTTGCTTTCTTCGTTGTGGAACAAAGTTCTAATATTGCCCAGGTTACAGAAAAGCTCTCTAACATGTTTCTCCTCTCAATTAAACTGGTAAATTTTTTTTCTTCCTCAAAGTTTCATCACTGAATTCTGGTTGGTTTTCTTTCTTTTTTTTTTTTCTTAAGTGGTGCAGGATGTCACCAAACTTCCCAACTACTCATTCATGGGTGCACTAATAAGAACATCTGTAAGTTCAATAACAGTATATAAAATTATACAATAATATGTAATAAAATGTAGACAGAAAAACAAATTGAACAAAAATGGAAACCCATGATGAAGATTTAGAGTACAGTTAAATGTGGAAATGCAGACAGACTAGTGATGAAATTTTCTTCCCGTGTCTGGGAAATTCTAGTAATGCTAATATAGGGGTGTTAGTCTTCGGTGAATCAAATTCTCCTGAATTTTTGCGTTACACCTAAAATGAAAAAAAATAAATAAATCAGGGTTTTTACTTACCCAGGAGTTAATGTCAATTACTTTAAATTTCTTCTGAATTTAATGTCCAATGTATTAGTACTGACTGGAGAAAAAATCACAGAAAAAAAATATGAATTGTTAGTATTTTTGTTGTATCTAATGTCCACTCTTCTTCTTGAGCCAATAACTCAAGTTTATCTTCAATTTGTACTATAGTAATCCGAGCTTATGTAAAAATCAATTCTAAAAAGCACTCTTGCTCTCTTTACCTAAATTCTAGAAACTTCCCATATACACACCCAAACCCTTCAAAAATGTCGAAGTATCATCTTATAAGAGTTTAGTGATGTTTACTATGTAATAACTCAACTGCCATATATAGTAGTACTAAAAATTTTGCAACAAAAATTTACCAAGCCCAACGCCTACTTCCTCTTACTGTAAAATGGCTGAGGTGGCAGACCAAATCTTCCACCTAAAACATTCTATGTTTGCAAGGGTCAGAAGCTGATTGTTCAATTGTTGATTACTGTTTTAAATTCTTAAGTTTCCCCCTTGATTTTCACTATTTTCTTGTGGGAACTTTGATTCAATCTTTTAAATAGTGTTAATGGTGGAAAAGTTACAACTATAATCTAAAAGAAATTTTTGTTAGCCAGAATGCATCGAAACAAAAAATTACATTATAAAGTAAAAACATTCAAGGATGGTAACTTTAGGCAGCTCAGAGCCTAAATAATATTTAGCTCCTAAAATATTAATTGTATTTAGCCCACGTATCTATCCCACACACTTGTTAATCTAAACCATTGATGCCTAGGGTTTACCCTCTAAAAATTAAGATTTTATATAACAAAAAATATTTTTAATGGTTTAGATTAACATGTACGTCGGATAGGTGCGTCCGCTAGGTGCGCCTAGCATTACTCTTCTTACAAAGAGTGTACGATGCAGAACTTTGAGTTTTGCAACAGAAAAAAAAAACCCCTTTCTTAAACTCATGTTCTTTGCTTTTCACACTTTAAGCTCCATGCTGAAACATTTCTGGGATCCAGTAAATGCAAGATGCAGATTCATTAGTGATAAAAGTAATTGGAGCATATTGTTGAAGTAACATATGAACCAAAGGGAGGCCTAATTGCCTGAAGAAACAATTTTTGAATTGTCCACAAGAAAAACATTGTGAAGCCACAACAGAAACTACTACTTGGCTGCCACACAAGTTTACAAGGAGTATATAATTTCATTTCAAGATTCCCTTCAATAGGATTTACCTCTTTTAAGGATGAGACCACTCCCCAACTTGACCCAGGACCTAAAAGATATGAAAAAGACTGCCGAGTCACCTCTGATTTGGGTGGGTCATAAACCCATGGTCTGAATTAGCTTACAGCATTTCCTAGTCCTTAAGATATTATCAATAAATCCTGCAAATATCTTCATATTCAACAGCCCGAAGCACTCGGACATCATAATTGCCTTTCTCTATCTGAACCTTGGCACAAAAATGGTCAGTGTCCACTGATATCAGTCTGGCATTTGATCCATGATATGCACCATTTACTATTCTCACAAGACCTCCTATCTGAGGAATGACAGTTTCAAGCTCAGCCTGATCAATTCTAAGAACATGTTTGTTGCGAAGCATCTCAACTTCTCCAACATACTTGTCAATAACCTTTTTATCCACTCCCTTCTGTTCGTAGTACCCCTTCTCAGCAAGTCCTGGACTCGTTACTTTAACAACAATGCCTACACATAACCAATAGTCCTTTTGATTGCTCTGCTCCTTCACCTTCTCCTGTTCCTTCATAAAATCATCAAGTGCAGATGAACCACCAGTTTTCCCTGTGTCGGCACCTTTTTAACCTTTTTCAAATTGTCTTGAACATCATCCCCAAACACTGGTTCAGAACTCTTTTTGTCGTCATCAAACACAGGTTTGGAAGTAGATCCAAGAGAAAAGGTAACCTTATTTACCTCCTCCAAGTCAACCAAAGATGCTTCAGACGATTTTGGAAATCTGTCCCCTACTTCTGGCTTCAGCTGCTTGGATGCACGTTCAATCTGTTTCATTATATCCTCCTCTTGCCTCTCTTCTTCATGCATATCAGACTTCAACTGTTTGTTTTTCTGTCGTTCCTTGAAAAGAGTCTCTGAATCCCGATCAGTATAAGTCATAAACCATCCCTTAGATGTTTCCTCTACTTTGCATTTTCCAGTTCGGCCCAAGTCTTCACAAACTCAGTAAGAGTCGCCCACTGAGTCGAGTTCATGTGAACGTGGTGACGATCAGCAATGTACTCATTATACACAACAGTGGCTGCAATTCGACTAAAACGGTGGCTACGTTTCATGTGCTCTAGGAATGCAGACTCAAACTCCTCGGAGTAACTATCAATGATTCGGTCTGGGTTTTGCCCAAACACCTGCATCTGCTGCTGATGGCTCTCACTCATACAATGACACTTGAACCCTTTGCTTTTATTCGATTTGCAATAGCCTTTGGAGTAAGAAAATCATTCTTTCCCATTGATAATCCCACAAACATTTCTCACTCTATAGTTTTACCCTGCCAAATATAACCATAAAACAGGATTCTTACATCTAATAGCCATGAAGTCAAGAAAAACTTTTAAACATACCAAAAGAAATGTTTTCATAGTTAGCATTAGGACTGCACCATTCTTGGATTTTTCATGAAACAAATCAAGAAGTTCTTAATCAATAATACATATAATTCTAAACTCAGCGGTTATCAAATAGTGTTTCCCAAACAAGAAACCCGGGCAATTACGAATGCTTCATCACCTACAACAAAAGGTCAACAAATTGAGTGCCTAAATGTCATATATCATCTAATGAATGGTTCACTAATGATGCCTCAAACGGCGAATAGATCTATTTAGACAAGAAAAAATGCAGGACCAACATAATGAATTCAATGGTAGTAAGTAAAAGACTCCTGCAAGAGACAAAATCTACAAAGTAATGGGCATACTATCACATATAGAATAGATAATGGAATCTTTTGAACAATAAATGAGGTAAGAGGAAGTTATTCATTGAAATTCAAGTACCTAAAAAACAGCTTTGACGAGAGGCAGGTGTAGGCCTCCTTCGTGAATTTTAGATAAACTATTTCTTCCCTCAAGGAAGTACTTTAAGGTAGATGCCTTGAATTCCACCTGCAGTTAAAAAAAGGGATGTGATTCCCATATAAAGGGTCAAATTTCAGCTATTAGTGCAAAAATTAACAAGAATGGTTAATGTTTTTACTACACATCCTTCACGCAAGAGAACTAGAATCATTAAAAAGACCAACCCAAACACTACTTAGAAAAACAAAACAACAAAGCAAGCAGAATTCGCACAGACAAACAAGTAGCAGAATTCGCACAGACAAACAAGTAGCAGAATTCGCACAGACAAACAAGTAGCAGAATTCGCACAGACAAACAAGTAGCAGAATTCGCAAACGAAGTTGGAGAATCCCCAAACAAAATGAAACCATAAACACCTCTGTAAAGCTAGAAAATAACAATAATGAGGAAAACAGTAGAAATCATAGCTTGCGACTACCCCACTCTAGCTAGTAGCAGTATTCACGACCAAATGTAAGAGAAACCTAAGCGATTCGGAGAGATAAAAAACAGAAAAAAAAACCTAATGACATTGCATCAGTCCTATATTAACAGATGAAGAAGAATAAGCCTGAACAAGAAAACTAAGAAGAGAAGAATAAGAGAGACGCCCCCACCTGGCTAAAGAAGGAGTAAACAGGGCACGCATAACTACAGGGCCATATCTTCCGTTCTTTTGATTCAATGAAGGATTTGTACCCTATATACTATATGTACACTACGTAAGCTTCTGTAAGACAACCCAGAAATCAAATAAAAGCTTTTCGCCATTTTCAACAAAAGAAGAGAGATGCCTTAGATTAACAGATGAGGATGAATAAGCTCGAGAAGGGAAACGAGAGGAGAAGTATACCACAGAAGAAAGGGCACACCTTAATTCCTAAACCCTTGACGGCATATGGCGGAGGAATAAGGGCTTCTCTTCCTGCAAGGTCGGGCTCGAAACCGAGTAGAACGGGAAAGAAGAGAGACGCTTCTATTGGCCTCGATCAGTCCCCTTCTATTGAGTGACAAAATTAAAGTATGCCTGGAAATTCTAAGCTTGCTCATATAATGTCATAGTAATTAGTAATAAAAATATATAAGGTGTGCCACATATTTTTAAGAGTTCACTGATTCTTCCCAAGAGTGTATGATCTTTCATTTGGAAAAGAAACTTGTCATGCTGTGTCATCTTATTATAGTAACAAGGGAAAAAACAAGAATCGACTTTAAAATAGAAAATCAACTGAATGGTGCTATTGTCAAATGAAATTCAACTCAGGTAGAAACTCAATGGTTATGCTGAATAGACCAGGGGTAGAATATTATGATACGTATTAATAATTTGATTAATGTTAAGCACAATTATGTTGATTCTTAAGTTATTTGTGGCTTTTGGGAATTTAATACTATATATAGGGAGTTCCATTCCCGATAATTTTATTTATAAAATATATTTTGTAAAATTGAAAATTTGTTCAACTTTGCTTATTGTATTATAGTGACCCTGCAGCATTAGGGATGTTAATAGGACTGCTTAAATGGGGAACCCGACCCGACCCACCCACACCGTTTAATATAATTAGTCGGATTCAGTAAGGCATGAGGGGTAAGCAATTTTCATATGAAAATCCGCCACTATTTATTAGGATCAATATTGGAACTTATCACAAAATTATGTCGGTTGTTTGTGTTTAAAATGTAAAACTCCATTGCATATATTACCAGGGTGCGTGCATCTAAACTGAAGCAACCATATGGTTAAATTAGTTATTGAATAGCCAGCATAATTACAAGAGTTTGATCAAATTGTGGAAGATATCTTTTTGCATTGAATTATCAACTATTCAACAATATGCATATATATATAGAGAGAGAGATCATATCATCTTTCTTATTTGCATATTAACAAAACTCAAGGTAAATAAGGATTTAAATAAGCTCTACGAGAAATATATGGTAGGAACTAAGAACTGTGTGCAACATAATTACAAGGCAAATCCTTCTAAAGGCAGTAATTAATGAGGTATTGTAGGGGGAGAGCCAAATCTAGTAGAAGGGTTGGGCCTTGGCTTGGGCGAGGGTGGTGGCCGAACAGGAACAGGTCGTCCGAAGATGGCTCCATCCTTGCACTGCAGAGGCAAATGGCTTGAAGAACTGGTTGCATGAGCACCAGCTTCATGGACGACAAAGCAGCTTCTAGCCGACCCACGAGGAATAAGAGCAAGGAGCAAAAGGCCAAAAGAGAGCACGATGAAGACAGAACTCGTGCGTGCAGCCATTGTTAAATATTTGATGAAACAACAGTATACAGTTTCCTTCATTTATAGAAGGAAACTGGCAGCTCGTCTAAATTGGACTTTGAAAGTCTAGTCCTGATCACCATTTATGTCTAGGTATGATGTCTCCACACGCAGCTCAATTTTTCATGCATGTTTCTTGGAATTAAAGTTTCTTTGAGAAGACATTTAGTTCCACGCGCATGAGGTTTGAAGTCTTGTCCTAGTTGGCTACTTTTCGTGGTTCAAATTGTAAAGCAGACAAACTTGGAGAGCAAATGGTCTTCAATTCCCTGTTTCCATTGTACGTAACTAAAAAAGAGAACAGAGTTCCTCCCCGTCAAGGAACAGCAAGGAGAGTCGAAGAGAACCATGCCCCATTCAGTTCATATGATCCGGGCCGGTCCAAAAGGAAAAGTGTAAGGAAGGGAGTAGCTAGCCATGCATTCCTCTAAAAACATTAAGTACTGTATATTATGGATAATATAGCAATAAATTGAACACATATCTGCATAATTTGTTATAATTGTAGACTATTACCTAGTTATTAGTTACATCATATCCATATAATTAATATTGCTCAATTAGTGATTACTGAACAATAAAATTAATGGGTAAATGGTAAAATTAAATTCTTTATGAAATTTTATAATTATACATTTGACAAATTTATAAAAAAATAAACATAAGGTATACTCATATAATACAATGTAAATATCATGTATTAAAATTTATTAAAAATATAATAATTTCTCAAAAGAATTTCTAGACTGATGTCGTACTCAAACATGCACGCAATCAAAATTTTACTGATATATAAGATGATATCCTAATTAAAAGTATCTTTTAACGAAGTTAGAAAGAATCCCCAAACAGAATGAAACCACCAACATCAAGCTAGAAAATAACAATAATGAGGAAAAGTAAAACAGCTTACTACTACCCCCACACTAGTGAGTACCAATAACAGAATTCCCCAACAAAGTAGGAGAAACCTAAACGATACGGCTAGACAGGAAACAAAAAAGAAAAAATTTAATGGCAGTGCATCCGTCTTATCTTAACTGATAAAGAAGAATAAGATGAGCAAGAAAACTGGGATGACAAGAATAATAGAGATGCCCTAGATTAATAGATGAGGAGGAACAAGCTTGAGAAGAAAAACAAGAAGAGAAGGCATGACCCACCTTAATGTATAAACCCCTAGCGGCCTATGGCGGAGGACAGGGGAGTAGAGGGGCTTCTCTTCCTGCTGGGTCGAAATAGAGTAGAACGGGAAGGAAAGATTCCCTTTTGCTGCCTCAATCCGTCCCCGCCTCTTTAGTGGCAAAATTTAGATATGCTTAGTATTGTTATGGTAGTCCTTACCCTCTTTGCAGTTCTCATGTAATGTCATAGTAACTACACCATTGAACAATATTATTACAATATGGAAAATACTAGTTGCACCTATGCATTGTACCTATCTGATGAAATGACGTAACTAGCCAATTAGAAATATGAAAAGTTGCCTAGGGTTTAGGGATTATCTTTTAGAATTTAGGATTTAATAAAAAAATATTTTATTATTTTTTAAAAATTTTCCATTGGTTAGTTACATCATGTACGTCGGATAAGTGTTGTAGCCTAGAGGCAACTAGCATTACTCTTAAGATATATATATATATATAAAAATTTGATTAATGTTAAGCACAATTTTGTTGATTCTTAAGTTACTCGTGGCTTTTGGGAATTAAACAATACATTGGAAGTTCCATGACTGAAGATTAAATTTACTAAATATATTTAAATTCAAAATTTATTCAACTTTGCTAATTGTATTAAAGTAATAGTATGTGCACAACGAGGGTACACAATGCATGTACGTTCTAATGTAGATGCATAGCTTTCACATTGATTTATGGACTAGAAATCATTAACAAAGCAATAGTTGTGCATCGACATCAGAGGGGTACCCCGTACCCTCATGGGTGCGCATCATTGTATTATAGTGACCCTGCAACACTAGGTATGGGTGCATATAATATGAAAGAGTGGTGATACGAATACAGCCAGGTATTACTGTTCAGGGTTTACATCCTGACGTGGCGTCCACATTGCAGTTCAGGTAAGAGATAAGATCGAATCTATCTTCCTATTCTATGGATAAAACTGAATCCTAATCTTATTGGACTGCCAATTAGGCTGTCACAAGGACAGCTACATCACAATATGAAGCCTCATAGTAAAATACAGTAGTACTTATATCATTTATCACAAAATGTCAGTTGTTTATGTTTTAATCACAAAACTCCATTGTATATATTACAAAGGTACATACACACACACACACGTACACAAACAAACACACACTTACACACACACACTTACACACACACACACACACACACACACACACATATATATATAGCTAATTCTGTATACGAAGTTACCAGCTAATTATTAAATGTATGGTAATTTCTTAAAAGAATATCTAGATCGATTTCAGTACTCAAATTTGGAAAACCTTCAACTAATTTTACTGAATCATGGGTTAGATCATATCCAAATTAAAAGCATTCAACGTCTGATGTTACACGTTCACAAATGACACCTTAATGCTTAATTTGTAAAGAAGATAAAATTAAAAAAAATTATATACTACAGCTTTGCTCAAAAAGGTCTGACTATATATATATAATACATAGAGCTTTTGCAGTATTGTATACTAATTAAACCTACTTTCTTGTGTGGGCTTTTCTCGATGGCCTCCTTTGCGCAGATCAATATACCCACGCTAATTCTTAACTCTTCATCCACAATATTTTTCTTAATCCGCTGTTTCTTTCTTAGCGTAAGCAATTAAAAAAATGGAATTGATGGATGAATATAACTGATTTCAACTTTCTTCCTTTATTTAGATGGTAATCAAAACTACCCACATTATGCTGTGGAATCGTGGATAGTTAACAATGCGTATATGTATATATCATCTACTTTAACAAGATTAAACCAGAATACATTCTGGTTCTTGAATACTTTAAACCCTCATTTAAAGTAGGAAGCCTTCCATAGTCACATAGCTAAAAACCCTGGGAACGATCATTCGGCAACGGCGTGAGCGGGGCTTTGCCCGGTGACCCCGTCCTCAACATCACCATATTATTGGACTGCAGATCAGGCAAATGACTAGAAGCAATTGATCTGTGGCCTGTGTTGGTGTAAGGTCCTTCTTTACCTGGACGAGCAAAAGCACCCAGAAGCAGAAGGCCAAATGTCAGTACAGCTAACAGAGTGCTGGTTCGAAATCCCATTGATATGAAACTTACAACTCTTTCACAAGCCCTCCCATCCATATATATGAAGATCAAACATGACCAAGTCCAACATATACGTAGCTGCTGAACGACGACCCAAGCTTGTGTGATGGACATTTTAAGTGGAAATATTCTCATTAATTTGTTATGTACGTTATTTAATTTCCATTTTTCAACATCTTCCCTTATTTACACGGAGTTGAACTTTTCATGTTTGACCCACTTCAATTTGATTTGTTTAATTAACAAGGGATCATGTTAATATTTGTAAGACGAGAAACCGGTACTAGAATTATTCATAAAATGGAAAATGTTATGCATGCATGTGCCTAGAAGTTTTGAACTTGCATTGAAGAGGGAACTCCTGCTTGCAGCCAATTAATATTGTTAATTTGATGAACCAACTGTACTATACATGAGTTTCCTTAATTTATATATGGGAGAAGGAAACTGGAACCAGTGTTTTAAAAAACCGAACCGGTGATCGAACCGGTTGAACATCAGATTCCGGCTCAATCGTTTCAACCGGGTTGAACGGTAGTTGGACCGGGTCTGAGTTGTAAGTCATTAAAAAAATTCATAGCAGAACTGTTATTACCTATAAGCCTATTACCCTATATTCAAAAAATAAGTTTAAAAATACAAAAACCATAAAAAATTCTAAAATTATAAAAAAATAGTTTTTTTTAACTTTAAAATCAAATGTAATTAAATTATAGAAATAAAATACCCTTCCAAAATACAAAATTATTCTAAAAAAATTTATTTTCTTGAGAATCCAACTTAATCTTTTTCCACATCTTCACCTATAATAACAATCTTTTTACCCTTCTTTTCATCCATAATAGCTTTAAATATAAAAGTAATCAATTTATTTTCATGGTTAGAGTTTTATTTTAATTGGTTTGGGTCAACAGTAATTAGACCGGTTTTGGTTGGTTCACCGGTTGAACCAGTAAAACGGGCCAAGTCATCCGGTTTTCAACCTCTTGCCGGTTTGAGAGCAAACCGAACTGCAAGAAGCACCGGTTTCGGTTGAATCCGGTCAAACCGGCCGAGTCGGTCCAGTTTTTTAAATATTGACTGAAACCATTTAAATTGAATTTTGAAAATCTAGTCCTAATCACCATTAATATCTCTACAAGTATGACATCTCCACACGCAGCTTAATTTTCCTTATTTCTCGGAATTCAAATTTCTTTGAGAAGACATTTATAAGTTCCACGCGCATGCAGAAGCAGAAGTCAGAACTTTATAAAGTCTTGTCGTTGGCTAGCTAGCTACTTTCCTAGTTCAAATTATGAACCAGAGACTTGGAGCAAACGGTCTTCATTTGCCTGTTTCCGTTGTCACTAGAAATGAGATCAGGGTTCTGCCCGTCAAGGAACCACAGTGTTAATCGGAGAGAGCCATATTGCCCCATTAAAGACGAAAGGTTGTTCAGATCATATGATCCGGATCCAAAAGAAAAAGTGAAGGAATAGAGTAGCCATGCATTCCTCTAAGTAACTAACTGTATATTATGGATAGCAATAAATTGAAGAATTAAATCTCTGCATAATTTGTTTTTGTATACTATTTTACCAAGCAAGTCAATTACATCTTATCCATGTAATATTATTGCTCATTTTAATGATTACAGAATAATAAAGAGGATAATTGGTAAAAATAAATTTTTTATGGAATTAGAAAATTATCCATTTGACCATAATTTCAATATATAAACATCAGATACTCGTATAATACAATGTAAGCATTTTATCATATGCACGAAAAATTATTAAAAAGATGATAATTTTTTAAAAGAGAGTTTCTAGACCGATGTCTTAAACATGCAAAACCTTCAACAAAATTTTACTGAATCATGGGTAAGATCATTATATCCAAATTAAAAGCATTCAGCCTCAGGGGTTAGTCGCTCATTGTCACTCGTATTTTTAATGAGTAATGCAAGCTGCACCTTCGTGTAGTACCCCTCTGGCGTCTAGCCAACATTGATGCAGAGTTGGCATCCACATCAAAATCCTGGTCAGCATCTTTTTGAAACAAATAAATTAAAGGCCTAAAAGCCTAAAAGTCTTAAAAATTAAAATCATAAGCCCTTAAAACCCTTTTTAAAACTCTAAAATCCCACACCCTAAACGTAAAGAGTGGTGATAACAATACTACCAAATTTTACTATAAGGTTTACAACATGACGTGGCATCCTCATTCGCAGTGCAGATAAAAGATAAAGTAGGAACTATCTTCCAATTCTATAGGTAAGCCTAAAAATCTAGACCTTATTTGGACTACCAACTAGGCTGCCGACAGGACAGCCACGTCAGGATGTAAAAACTCATAGTACTGAAATCCAATAATCTGCACTTGATGTGGATGCCAATTGTGCATCCACGTCAGCTGGTACGCCAAAAGGGGTATTGCAGGAATGTACAACTAGCATTATTTATTTTTTTATATACTAGTGACGCCTTGGTGCTTTGCAAAGCAGGTAAAATTAAAGATATATAGTGTTTGAGCGGTGAGATAAGTACTGTAGCTTTTTACTTCCAAGACTTTACATCCGGATGTGGCGTCCACGTTGCAGTCCAGGTAAGAGACAAACTTGGAGATGAAATCTACAAGATTTTATTTTTCTAATAAAATATTATCTACCTATTTATGGGTAAACTCTAACCCTAGATTTTCTCTTATGTTGACCGCCAACTATACAGCCCAATGTTTTAAAAACCGAACCGGTAATCGAACCGGTGGAACAACCGAATCAGGTTGAACCGGTTCAATCGGGTTGAACTAGTGGTTGAACTGGTTATGAGTTGTATGTCATTAAAAATATTCATAACAAAACTCCTATTAACTATATTCACAAAACATGTTTAAAAATACAATAACCGTTAAAAATACAAAAATCGTAAAAAAATATAATGTTTAAAATCAAATGTAATTAACTCCTGAAAGTAAAATATAGAAAGCAGAAACTCGAGGAAATTTGTTTAGGTCCATCATATTACTGAAATATAAATTGAATATCATCTTCTAACTCATTTTTGAGTAGCCTCAATGAAAAATCATAAGTTGCAATTTTGCATAACAAACTTCTTTACATAATTGGCAAGATTTAATACACTATCGATGTACGTAATAGGGTTATCACAGGCCTGAAGATACTTGTTCCATTTCATAAGGGAAGACTTCTATTTCCTTTAGATGTTAAAACACGATGTCTATAAATAAGTTCAAAT
Organism: Aristolochia contorta; assembly: GCA_022405105.1. Taxonomy (NCBI): domain Eukaryota; kingdom Viridiplantae; phylum Streptophyta; class Magnoliopsida; order Piperales; family Aristolochiaceae; genus Aristolochia; species Aristolochia contorta. The sequence goes on along the minus strand of CM039669.1, from coordinate 5,747,416 downwards.
TCCAAAGCATGCACTTTAAGAGTTTAAGGTGAAAAGTGAACCACAAATAAAGAATTATTACAAGAAAATCACTATGAAGTCTCCACTCAAGAGAAATTAAGTCCATAGCCTTGAATATTCTACAAAAAGGCTATATGTGATTGACATCATTTTAATGCCTTTTCTCAGCTTATTTCTCTTGACAGATTATAAATGAATATGGACTCCTCGACAAAGAACTTACAATTCACCAAAAAAGAGGATGATATTTTAAAAAGGCCAAATACAACCCACATACCAGTTTAAGCTGAGCACCTTGCAGACAAGCAAACAGGAAAGAAAAATTACTCAGTTAACCCATCTGAGATGTTAAAGTACATCACAAAGCTTGAACGAATTACAGTTAGAAACTTGAAGAACAAGAATTTTCATCTTTCAAAGTATTTCAGAATTATGCGTAAGGCCTGTTGGAGCTGATATCCAGAAAGAGGGCACCGTCAATGGAGACAGTAAGAAGCCGGTTGAACTGCCACCTTGATATAAAATAATAGCTTTCGATTTTCAAATAACTGTACCATAGCTGAATGAAGCCAAGAGAGGAGAGAATCGTCGAGAGAGGAGAGAGCCGTTGAGAGAGGAGAGAGCCGTCGAGAGAGGAGAGAGCCGTCGAGAGAGCAGAGAGCCGTTGAGAGAGGAGAGAGCCGTTGAGAGAGGAGAGAGCCGTCGAGAGAGGAGAGAGCCGTCGAGAGTGGAGAGAGCCATATTCTATTTCACGACCTAGCTTTGCCTATTTGGTTTATGGTTAGGGATTTAATTTAAACGGTTCAACCGGTTTTGTAGATTCAACGGTTTAGCGGTCGAACCAAAAAAAAAAAAAACAGGTCAGGGCATCCCGTTTTGAATCTCTTGCCGGTTTTAAATCAAATAGAACCGCAAGAAGCTCTGGTTCCGATTGAACCCGGTCGAACCGGCCGGGTCGGTTCGGTTTTCAAAACACTGATACAACCACTTCACTATATAAACCTTCCAAGTAAAATCAGGAAGTAGTGATATAATTTTTCAGTGTTTTTGCTTAGATGAGGTCTTACTAAAGAGCTTCTGCAATATTATATACTAAAACCTACTTTATTGTTGTGGGTTTTTCTCTAGGAAAATGCTAGCTGCACCGATGCCCGTACCTATTTGATGTACCAGCCAATCCAAAACACAATTGCCTTTATCCTTTAGAATTTAGAGTTTTGTAAAATAATTTTTTTTTATTTTTAAGTTTTACGATTGGCTATTACGTCGGTTAGGTACTACGGCTTAGGTGCAGCTAGCATTACTCTTCTTCTCTATGGCCTCCATTTGAGCAGAGTTCCACCAAATATAAATTTTATTTGATAATCATATGACTATACCCACGCAAATTCATAACTCTTTATTAATAATATTCCTCTAAATGTGTGGTTTGTTTTTCATAATATATAAAAAATGCATTGGTTGATGACATAGCTGATTTCAACTTCTAGCTGTGGAATCTTGGAAGGGTTAATTATGTATCCTCTACTTTAAAAAGATTAGACCCGAAGTTTACATTTTGGTTCTTGAATGCAAACGCTCATCCAAAAACATAACACCGGCATATCTTACATATTATATATCCATGAAAACACCCTTTTTGCAACAAAAGCATATGTACAGTACCAGGAACCTTTCCATAGTCACAAATGCTTGTAGCTATATAGGATGGGGCACTTGCACATGCATCATCATGTAGCTAATCACCCTTTCTATGACCATTCTGATTTGGCAACGGCGTGGGCGGGGCCTTGTCGGGCAACCACGCCCCCAACATCACCATATCCTTCACCTGTACAGGCAAATGACTTGAAGCTATCGATCTGTTGCCCACGTTGGAGTAAGGCTCTTCTTTACGTGGACGTGCAAGAGCACCCAAAAGCTGAAGGCCAAATGCCAGTACAGCTAACAGTGTTGGTTTGAGCACCCATTATATTGATTGATCGATGAAAGCAACTCTTTCACAATCTCTCCCATCTATATATATATATATGAAGATGAAACATGACCAAGCTAGTCCAATGTCGAGACTACCAAAGCTTGTGTAATGAACAAGTTAGGAGGACATATTCTCATATGTTAATTGCATGTCTCCATTTTTCTTCATCTACCCAGCTCACACGTAGTTGAAATTCATCTTTGACCCACTTCAACCTTCTTTGTTAAATGACCAAGGAACTATAATAATAGTAGGACTGGAAACTTGTAATAAAATTATTCATAGAGTGGTGATAGAAGTACTGTGGGTTTTTACTTCCAAGACTTTACATCCTCACATGGCGTTCACGTTGCAACTTAGTAAGAGATAAACTTGGAGATAAAACCTGCAAGATTTTAGTTTTTTAATAAAATATTATCAACCTACTCTATGGGTAAACTCTAAACTCTAGATTTTCTCCTACCGAGACTGCCAACTATGCAGCCACGTCACGATGTAAAACCTCAAAGTAAAATCAGGAAGTAACGATATCATTTTTCTTATTTATAAGGTGGAAATGTTATGCATGTGTATAGAAGGTTTGAATTTGTTCAAGCCAAATATTATATAAAACTGCCAAAAGATTTAGTGGATTAGTGCATGCATGGTTCTTAATTAATTTCTATGTTTGACTTCCCAAGACTACTAACTACCCTGTTTGCCATCTCTTCCAAGTCTCTACCAACCACCTAGTTTGCCATGCAATATTCCAGTATTAATTAATGGTCAGAATAAATTAAGCATATAAGTTGACAAAAAACCGTCCCTACAACCTTCTTATTTCAGATTCCGGGAGGGGTCATCCTGGTTGCTAGATAAACATAGAGACTACGTGTTTAACCCGTTGTATTATTCCAATTTCCAAAACTTAAATTATTTAATTAATTAACTTTAATGAATTTTTAAAAAATCATAAAATAGTAAACTCACATATGCAATTGCTCTTAAATTTTGATCATATCATATATTTAATTAGTACTGCATTATATATGATAGAATGGATACACTATTATAGATCATTTATTTTTATCCCCAGGCTGTTCTCACTATATTTTCTTGATATTTTTAACCCCTATGAACTGATTGATGTTGTAAACATATGGAAGGGCTTTTTTGGGTGATCATGGGTGGTTTATCATTTAAGTCTGGATAAAATTAATAAAACTGGTTTGAATAGGATTTGGATGGCTCTAGTTCGGATTGCGGTTAAATCAAGGTTGCATGGTTAGCAGTAAAATCGGGCTCCGAATAGGTTGAACCAGATCGGGTTAAATTTAGATCAGTTTGAAATGTTTTTTTATTTAATCCCTGGCTTACACGGTTATAATTTTAATTTGACTAAACTGAATTAATTATAAATTTTCATGTCTGGTTTATCTATGTTAATTAATAATAAAATCAAGAGTTATTTATTTGAAATATATTATTCCCGATTAATTTCTTGATGGTTTCGTTAAAGATCAAAATTTACGCTGGCTTAAATATTTGTATCATGGGTTCACATACAAAGTACCTTCCAATTAATTGACTCTACCTTGCCATATATCTTGTTGTTCACGTACATCAAAATAGAAAAGTGGGTTCTCCTTGAGACTTGGTAAGCTTCACTTCATCCTAGTGTTCAGGTAGCTATCATGCAGGCTTGCTCCGAACTGATATGGATCAAGCAAAGAATGAATGGTGGTTCTCTTATTTACCTTCGTGAAAAAAGAAACATCTAGTTCTTTTCTTCCTTGCGAGGTAGAGAATTACTCTCTTTCCAATTGCACGTACGCCTCATCAAACCATATATATATATGCCTTCTCTTCATCTGCATTTTGATTTCTTCCTGTTCTCTGAACTTCATGATCGTAATCATCGCAGTTAGAGCAAGAAGCAAGAGGAGCCATTTGCCACTTCACTAAGTTTCTTTTGTTAACAATATATATGGATGCAGTAACGTCTGAGCTGGCTACTTGTTTCTTCAGTTACCTTCATATGTATACTTGATCTTTATGTTGCTAATTCTCATGAACTATGGCAATCTTTTTCAACTGTTGCAGGCGAGCAGACGGGGAGAAGAAGAAGAACCGGCGGATCCATTGAACGAGATCGAAGGTCTTGACAGGTGCCTCTTGAAAGACAGCAAATCCGGGTTCAAAGCCTTGTTTTATCGGAATCCAGCAACCTCCATTTACGTCGTCCCCAAAGTCCTCCTCAACGTCAAACCTCACATATACCGAGTACGCGTCACCTCCTTCAGCGTGGCTTTTGTATTCGACACGATCTACACGAGAGAGAGCCTGAACAAACTGCACATCTCGGCGCACGCCCAGTCGATCCTCGCGAGGAACCCAGACAGAACATTCGAGGACTACCTCGTTGCCATGAACGCGATGAAGGAGGAGATCAGAGCGTGCCACCTCTCGCCCATCAACGTGGACTTCAAGTGCCTGTGTACGCTCGTGCTCAGTTGTTGCCACATTATCGATCGACTGCTTTCTCCTGTTCCACGAAGGCAAAACTTGCACCACAAACCGATGATGTTTGTTCTTCAGGCCTGCAAGACTTATGGATAGACATGCTCCTCCAAGACAATCAGGTTCCGTTTTTTGCACTACAAAAGGTTTTTCATATGGTCATCCAATCTCAGCACTACCCGTCTCTCGTAGAGCTTGCACTTCATTTCTTTGACCAGTTTTTGGAATTTCAAAATGGGATCAGAACTCCTCCATTAATGGAGTCAACATCTGTCCACCATCTGCTTCATTTAGTTCACTACCATCTTATTCCTAGAGTACATAACTCCTCTCCTACGCCTGAGAGATCAGTAATGAATCGCTTACTAGTACTCACTCATATTATATCTAGTTTCAAACCGGAGGAGAAGCTTCCAACTTTTAGTAGCACTCATGATCGCCCACGTCCAACACAGCTAGTGAGTATAAATCCAATTCTGTCTGCGAGAAGACTCCGTGACGTTGGAATCAAGTTGAGAAAGAAGAATCACTCTAGAGGATTCTCAAACATCACTTTTCACAGGGGCACCTTAGAAATTCCTCCTTTGCGTGTTGATAATAATACTGAAGTTCTACTGCGGACCATGGCCGCTTGGGAACAGTGTCATCTCACAGTTGGGGCATACTTCACTAGCTATTCCATTTTCATGGACTACATCATCAATACATCTGAGGATGTTGATATACTCAACCGCAATGGAATCATAGAGCAAGCATTGGGATCTGACGAGCATGCTGCTTCCATTTTCAATGGCTTGAGCACCAACATTGTCTTTATTGGTAGTGAAAGTGATTTTCTTCCTCTACTGTGCAGAGACCTGAACAGATATTGTCACAGTAGATTTAACATATGGAAAGCAAAGCTCCTAAAACATTACTTTGGTAACCCATGGACCATTATTTCTGTGGTAGCAGCTATCTTCCTTCTTATCCTCACCGCCATGCAGACATTCTTCTCGGCATATACTTATTTTCGACCTCCTTAATCAGTTCATTTTATTTACATTTTCCAGAAAAAGTGAAAATTTGAATACCTCGGTACATATGGTCCTTCGGGTTTGAGATTAGTACTGTGTTTTTTATTGTTACCATCTTCAGATTTGTTCGCTTGTGATGCTCTTCATCGAATGATAGTATACTACTTAAGGATGATCTTGGCTATATATATGTTTACTAGTGGATAAGTATTAATAGTATAAGTTTCTTATTAAATATTCTATATTAAATAAGTACAAGTTTCTCAACCAATAGTAAGTAAAGCCATTAAATTAAACCTATTTTCTCTTTTCCAAAATAATGTAAGACAACAAAAAAACATCGAATAATAATAATTAAAGAACACTTCTGAAAAGCACTTAACCGTCCCTCCCTCCAGCTCCCTCACTCAGATAACAAAAAGTAATTTCGACTACCGTTTGCCTATTTGCCTTTATTAAGTTTAATAGATAACACGGAAACAGAAATGTCAGCTCTAAAGTTCTAAACCCAGTTTATCTAAGGGTAAAGGGAGGGAGCAGGAGGGAGCCGGAGGGAGAGAGCAGGAGAGAGCAGGAGGGAGGCCGTGGGAGGGAGGCCGCGGGAGGGAGGCAACATATGACATGGAGCATTAGTCTAAACACATTGATCACACAGACACTAAGAGGTCATCACCTTTTCTTCTTGCTTTATTTTTCAAATAAGATTTTTATCAGCTCCAATCGTCTTAGGTAATGCTGTTTAAAACAGCTCCCAATGCTTCAGCAGCTGTTGGAAGCTTCAAAAATACAACTTTTCTTAAAGCTAGTATCTTTGACCACCAATGACTTTGAGTTCTTACTCCTACCCCCCTGGAAGACAACACGACTGATCCCGTCCATCTACCCAAATTCCATGACCAACCTGGATAATGGACCGTCCACATCCCCAAGGGTCCAGTCCTACAAGACCAAGATCCATCGGATATGGAGCGATTTTAAAGTACTTTCTAGTACTTATAAATTTATTTTTATTGTCTCAAGCTCGTTGTAAGTGGACGTTGCCTCATGTGGGTCCTACTCCCCTTTTCTGCATCATTGCAATAAATACCTCATAATGCATCTTAAAAAATAAATGAAAGTTAATACTATAACTCCACATGAGTACATAATAGCCACATGAAATAATAAAACTAAATTCATTCACCATACGAGCAAAATAGCTCGTAAGTAAAAGATAAGAAAATGGTCCCATCAATTCATCCACGCTTGGAATGCTTATATCCAACTCAGAAAGTCAATTGAAGTTATTAACTCCACTAAAATCGTAAATAATTAATAGCAGTATTAGGAAGTACTTAGGACAACCATTGGATTGACAATCTATTCTCGAGAGCAGAGTCCACGCTTTCGAACACGCCAGGCTTTCCACAGCAGTCACGGATAAGTACTCCAATAAAATGCGGGTCGACTGCGCGTCTCCGATTCCCGTGGCAGCCCGGCGTCTAACGTCCGCACTCTGTTCTCCTACTATTTAGCTTCTCCTCAGCAACTCCGAGGCGATGGGGAAGTAGTGAGTTAAACACCTGACGGTGGTGCGCGTTGGTGACCAGGACAACTATCCGACGATACGAGTCGACCAGTAGTGTCTGGCAACCCCTTGAGTTCAATATGATAAAATTTCATCGGAATTTTGTAATCTGCAATTACATTGCTTTTTCTCGGGCTTGGGTTCCTATTATGGAAGGAACAACGATGAATTGAGTAATTGAATCACTGAGTCTAGCAGAAGAGACAAGAACATTTAGTGCGGTGCTTAAGCCTTGTTTTTTATACAAAGGCAGAGAGATTATCTCCACCGAAATCCCATTCGAATCCACATGCAAATCGACCGTGTGGGTCCACAAGCACAATAAATGCAGAGACGTGCAATCACGATCGCCCATCTCTGATAATTATTTGATGTTCATAATTACTTCAACAATGGTGACTCTTTCCATCTGTGACTTGACTTCGACTTGCAGAGCTCGGCGAAGAATCCTCTGCTACCTTTCTTCCGTTTCTACTCAGCTTCCCCTTTCCTTTTCCCGGTTTCATTTTGATTAAAAAGAAAAAGAATACCCATTTGTCACTGTGAACTTCGTATCCACAATCAGTGGTTCGCTGGGTTATTCTTCACCGTTCCCTCACCGGAAAAGGGCCATTTCCGCCTCAGCTTGGCAGTGGTATTGGATACCGAATCTTGTTTAAAGATGGAAACGATTGAAATGGTGATTCTCGCAACTCACGATCTCCCTTCCCCATAAAGCTTAGACGACTGCACTCCAACTGGGGAAATAATGTTTACTCGCCCATTTTCTGCGGGTGGCCAGGCAGGACGAAAACCGAAACGGAGACGAGACGGAAGCACCCAGAGATCCAGTGAGCGAGATTGAAAATTTCGACAGGGAGCTTTTGGGGGATATCAAAGTTGGGTTCCGGCCTTTGTTTTACCGGAACGCGGACACCTCCATCTACGTTATCCCTGGAATCATCTATAATGTCAAACCCCAGCAGTACCGTGTTCGCTCCACCTACTTCAATCTGGGCTGGAACTTTGAATCTACCTTCCCCAGACAGAATTTGCACGATCTTCACATGTCGGCGCATGTCCAGTCCATCCTCCTCCGGAACCCCGCCAGGTGCTTCGAGGATTTTCTCCTCGCGATGAACGCGATGAAAGAGCGGATAAGGTTGGCACACCTAGTGAGAATTAAGGTCGATTTCAGGTGCTTGAGTGCTCTAGTGTTGAGTTGCTGCCAGATTCTCGATTGTCTGCTCTTGTATTATGAGGGGAAGCTCGTTCCCCAAGTGGACCATGTGTGTTCTGCTGGGCTGCAAGACTTGTGGATTGACTTGCTCCTCGTTGACAATCAGGTACCTTTTTTTGCTCTTCAGAAACTATACGACATGGTGATTGATCCGAATTCTCAGTGCCCTTCTCTGGTTGAGCTCTGTCTTCATTTTTTTGGCCAATTTTTGGATTTAAAAAGTGGGCAGTCCTTTAATGGAGTCTGGATCAGTCCTCCACCTGCTTCATCTAGTGCACTCTCATCTTCTTCCAACTAGTAGCCCACAAGAACCTCAAGGGGGTTTAAGGCTCTTTCTCAACAAGATAAAGAGTATTGTGATTCGCCCACGCCAAACTCCACCTCCTGACCAGCTTCCTCAAAGTCGTCAATCTTCGAAGATAGTAACCATTGAACCCATCCCCTGTGCAAGAAGACTGCAAGATGCAGGGATAAAGCTTCGGCAGAAACGCACCACTGGATTCTCCAACATCACCTTTCACAAGGGTACCCTGGAAATCCCACTTTTGCAAGTTGATAATAACACTGAAACTCTGTTGCGGACGATGGTAGCTTGGGAGCAGTGTCATCTCGCTGCAGGGGCATATTTTACCAGCTACGCCATCTTCATGGATTACATTATCAATACAGCAGAGGATGTAGAGATACTTATCCAAAATGGAATTATTGAGCAAACATTAGGATCCGAAGAACATGTTGCTTCAGTTTTTAATGGTTTGGGCACCAATGTTGTCTTCATTGGAGATGAATATGATTTCCTGCCTCATCTATGCAAAGAAATGAATACATACTGCCGAAAACGATTCAACATATGGTGGGCTAAGTTATTGACAGATTACTTCAGTAATCCTTGGACTATCCTTTCTGTTATAGCTGCTATCTTCCTTCTAATCCTAACTACTGTGCAAACCTACTTCTCTGTTTATTCTTATTTTCGGCCTCCCAATTAGTGGTGGTTCTTGATGTTGAGTTTTCAAATGGGTGAGCTTTGGTTTGTCTCCTTTGGATAGCTTATACCATTTGTTGAAGAAGTATTATGTTTGTCTCTCAAATCTCTCTCTACATTATCAATGTAATTGTACCATTTGTTGTAGAAGTATTATGTTTGTCTTTCAAATCCATCTTTGCTTTATTAATGTAATTCAGCCATGTTGGGATCATTTGATATCATATTCAATTACATGCAGCCCACAATCTCAACTGAATTTTATCATCTAAATGAACCCCGTATTGTCAAGTTCACTTAAAAACAAGATCTTTCTCTTCTGGTTGATTTTACGTGAAGAAACATTATGTGTTAGTAGGGAAGCATAGCAAATGAAAGGCAAGAGATAACCAAAGCTTTAACTATTTGCCTATGTTCTTGGGGACAATGTGTTCTTCCTCTGCTGTTGACAATAATAGAACCTTTGCACAAGACAAAGATTTACTATTCTGAGCAAGTACTACTCTCTTGCACTTAATTATTCATTGTTTCATCGCAGTAAAAAATTTGCTTCATGGTGGAATTTTCTCCTGTTTTTCCCCGTAGAAAGTGATTGGACACTATTATTTTCAGCGTGTTTCTATTATATCAGAGATTAGAAAATGTAATACTCATTCTATTTCAATTATGAGTTACAAGACTATTTATAGACAAATTACAACAGCATAATTACTAGGTATAACAGACATTTAACAACTCTTAACAGTTTTTATCAGCTAATTACAATTGTAAATGACTAACAATTCTAAGAGTTTCTGCCAAATTCGGGAATGACTTGCCTTCATTAGTGCAAGATAAATATTCCAAATCTTATTTTAATCCTCGGAGAGTTTGAAACTTCAGCCGGCCAATTTGCAAGTCATCCGAGAGTTGTTGGAGGAGATTGAATAAAATAAGTAAAACCATAAAATAAGACCACTAGTTCTATGCATTCAATAACATATTACGATTTTCCAAATATGAAATTTTATTTTATTTTTTTGGATCTTACAAGGATACATGATGTTTAAGATAATATATATCATCGGAAGTTGTTAATGACTTCATTTTAGTCTACTCTAAAAATCAAGAGTAATGATATGGGTACCTCTATAGTTGGCGTCCAGCTTATATACAGATGCAACTTTCCATTAAAATAAGTTGGATACCAACTAGGATGCCATGTGATAGGGTACATGGTAGAGGTTTCATTACTAAAATACCAAACGAAGGATGCCCGTTATTCTTATCCCACAACACAATTCTTTTTTCTTCTTACATTGTTCCACACTAAGATTTCGATGTCTAACGTTACATTTCATAAAATTGTTGACTTTTGCCTTGGCCTGAATGATTTTTTTTAAGCCTTCGTTTTTGTTAAATCTTTTGACCATTGTACTTCTAGATCATGAATGGCAAATGTGAGTTTTCAAATCATCTATTCCATTTTCTATATATTGTTTTGTGCAATTGATGGCTTAATAAAGGAAGTTATATTTCTCAAATAGATATTAGAAAGAGAAACCAAGTATTTGGGCTGGAATTGTTTCTTACAATCGAACTTATGAATGAATTTCTTTCAAATGGTACAATTTGATCATGAATTTCTCATGATCAAATGGTACGACAATGACTATACAGTATCACATCAGCATTATTTTTATTTTTTAAAATATCTAACTATCTTGTTTTTATTATTCCGAGGAGCTTTACTCAGAAGGATTCTTATTATTAAGTAGGGTTTATATTTTATCAAAACGAAAAGCTTTAAATATTTGTTAACCTCAGAATTCATCATTGAATTTCATGCCCCTACTACAAAACTATTAAAAGTTCTAAAAATGGTAACCAGACCAGTTCAACCGGTCCGGTCCATTTACGTATCAGCAGTTGAACCGTTAAAACCGGCTAGTCAACCGGTAATTGACTTTTTTTGGGTTTAAAATCAAACTGAACCATTCGAATCCCCGGTTCAGGTTGAACCTTGTTGAACCAACTGGGTCGGTTCGGTTCAACCGGTCCCTCCATCTGTCCCTTCATCCATCCCTTTGTCCCTCCGTTCGTCCCTCCCTCCATCTGTCATCCATCCCTTCGTCCGTCCTTCCATCTGTCTCTCCATCCTTCCCTTCGTCTGTCCCTCTGTCCGTCCCTCCGTCCGTCTCTCCATCCGTCCCTCCGTCCGTCCCTCCGTCCATCTGTCTCTCCGTCCATCCCTCTGTCTCTCCATCTGTTCGTACATCCATTCCTCTGTCCCTCCCTCCATCCTTCCCTCCGTTCCTCTATCACATTGTCCCTTCGTTCCTTCCTCCATCCCTCCTTCCCTTTGTCCCTTCGTCGCTCCATCGCTTTGTTCCTCCCTCAGTCCTTCCCTCCTCTCTCTCTGTCTTTCCCTCCGTCCATCTCTCTACCTTTCCCTCCGTCCATCTCTCTACCTTTCCCTCTGTCCATCTCTGTCTTTTCCTCCATCCATCTCTCTACCTTTCCCTCCGTCCATCTCTCTGTCTTTCCCTCCGTCCATCTCTCTGTCTTTCCCTCCGTCCATCTCTGTCTTTCCCTCCGTCCATCTCTCTGTCTTTCCCTCCGCCCATCTCTCTTCGCTCTTTCCTCCGCCCATCTTCTGTCTTTCCCTCCGTCCATCTCTCTGTCTTTCCCTCCGTCCATCTCTCTGTCTTTCCCTCCGTCCATCTCTTTGTCTTTCCCTCCGTCCATCTCTCTGTCTTTCCCTCCGTCCATCACTCTATCTTTCCCTCCGTCCATCTCTCTGTCTTTCCCTCCGTCCATCTCTCTGTCTTTCCCTCTGTCACATCTTACAGTAAATAGTAAAATCACCCATTTATAATTCAGATAATAATTTTTCTTTTCCATTTCTACCATTTAATAATCATTCAAAATAAATAACCAGAGTAAAAGTTTACACACTTATGAGTGTATGATTATGAGCTGTAAGTTTTACTAATTACTTGTTCTATGTTAGACCGATTATTAAACGAAAAAAATGAAAATTATTTTTCGACTATTGTTTATCTATTTGCCATTTTAACCATTAATAAATGGCACGAAAACATAAATGTCAGCTCTAAATCCAGTTTATCTGAGTAAGAGTAATGTAGTAATTTCATAATAATAACCCTACATCCATCTTATTTCCCTTTTGTCTACCTCACAGAACCATTCGAAAATTAATCAAAATGGAAAGAGAATACTTCACAAAAATTAGAACCGGTCCGTTTTGTTTAGGGGTGTAAACTGTGTATATAGGAACAAAATATGTATTACAATTTCTCATTATTGAAATCTATTTGGTTTCCTTTTTTGTTCCATTATTTTATCCCTATTTCTTTTCTGATTACTTTTAATTATTTCCAATAATAATAATCGGAAAATAATAAAATATTATAAAATAAAAAAACAAAATCCATTAAATTGAAAAATAAATTTTAAAAAAACAATAAAAAATAAAAAATACAACACAATAGTTTTTTCTGAACACTTAAATACAATATAAAAGTCAAATAAAATATCTACGACACTTGATATTTATTATATGAATAATGCTAGTTGCACTTAGCCCACATACCTATCGCACGCACTTGTTAATCTAAACCATTGATGTCTAGGGTTTATCCTTAGAAAATAGAATTTTATAAAAAAAATATTGTTTTGATATTTTTAAGAGCTTAGATTAATATGTGTATCGGATAGGTGCATCTATCATTACTCTTATTATATTAGCGGTGAAATACAAAAACGGAAAATAAAGAACTATTTCTGTTTTTATTCTGTTATTTAAATGGTAAAATAGTAAATAATAAAATAGTAAACGAAATCTTTCATTTTATTCCGTGTAATAATTAGTTGGATGGTCGAACGGATACTTGATGTTGTTTACACCTATTCTATAAATAATGAGTAATGCTATGGGCACGGAGACGGTACTCGGCTCGAGTACGAAGTCTGATGTGGATGGCTTACGTGGCCATCCACGTCAGATGCTGAGTCAGCTCCGTCCGTCCGCCTCCCTCCGTCCGTCCGCCTCCCTCCGTCCGTCCGCCTCCCTCCGTCCGTCTGCCTGCCTCCCTCCGTCCGTCCGCCTCCCTCCGTCCGTCCGCCTCCCTCCTCCCTCCGCCCGCCTCCGCCCGCCTGCCTCCTCCGTCCGTCCCGCCTCCCCCCTCCGCCTGCCTGCCTCCCTCCGTCCGTCCGCCTCCCTCCGTCCGTCCGCCTCCCTCCGTCCGTCCGCCTCCCTCCGTCCGTCCGCCTCCCTCCATCCGTCCGCCTCCCTCCGTCCGCCTCCCTCCCTCCATCCGCCTCCCTCCGTCTGCCTCCTTCCGTCCGCCTCCGTCCGTCCACCTCCCTCCGTCCGCCTCCCTCCGTCTGCCTCCCTCCATCCGCCTCCCTCCATCTGCCTCCCTCCGTCCGCCAGCCTCCCTCCGTCCCGCGGCCTCCCTCTCCTTTCCTCCTTTCCTCCCTCTCCTTTCCTCCCGCTCCCTTTCCTCCCTCCCCTTCCTCTCCTCCCCTTTCCTCCCTCCTTCCCTTTCCCTCCTCCCTTTCCTCCCTCCCTCCCTCTCCCTTTCCACCCTCTCCTTTCCTCTCCCTTTCCCTCCCTCCCTTTCCTCCCTCTCCTTTCCCTCCCTCCCTTTCCCTCCCTCTCCCTTCCCTCCTCTCCTTTCCCTCCCTCTCCTTTCCCTCCCTCTCCCTTTCCTCCCTCTCCCTTTCCTCCCTCTCCCTTCCCTTCCTGCTCCTTCCTCTCCCTTCCCTCCCGCTCCTTTCCTCTCCTTTCCTTCCTCTTCCTTTCCCTCCCTTCTTTCCTCTCCCTTTCCTCTCCCTCTTCCTTTCCTTCCCTCTCCCTCCTCTTCCTTTCCTTTCTCGCTGCCTCCCTCCTCTTCCTTTCCCTTTCACTGCTCCCTCCCTCTTCCTTTCCCTTTCGCTGCTCCCTCCCTCTTCCTTTCCCTTTCGCTGCTCCCTCCCTCTTCCTTTCCCTTTCACTGCTCCCTCCCTCTTCCTTTCCCTTTCACTGCTCCCTCCCTCTTCCTTTCCCTTTCACTGCTCCCTCCCTCTTCCTTTCCTTTCCTCTCCTGCTCCCTCCCTCTTCCTTTCCCTTTCGCTGCTCCCTCCCTCTTCCTTTCCCTTTCGCTGCATCTTCCGTTTGGGTAGCAATGGTGCCACCGAAGGTTGCAGAGGCCTGCTGACTCGTACACGATCAAGAAGCCACAGCTGCCCCGCGCCCCCGTCATCATCTACACAGTCTCCTCCAAAAATCATCCACACTGAAGACAATGATTTCATTAATCTCGTGCAGCGCCTCATCGGCTTCTCCTCGCCGCTGAATCGTTGTCGTCATCCTCCTTTTTCTCTTTGTCGGCGGTGGCGGCGGTCGTGGCGACATCGAATCGAACTGGGAGGGAAAGGGAGAGGGATGGAGAGGGAGTGAGGGAGGCTGTGGGAGGGAGGGAGAGGAGGGAGGAGCGGGAGGCTAGGAGGCTGCGGGAGGGAGGGAGGGAGGGAGGGAGCGGGCGGAGGGAGGGAGCGGGAAGGGAGCCGGAGGGAAGGAGCCGGAGAGAGAGAGCGGGAGGGAGAGAGCAGGAGGGAGGCCGCTGACTCAGCGTATGACGTGGATGGCCACGTAAACCATCCACCTCAGATTCCGTACTCGGGCCGAGTACCGTCTCCGTGCCCATAGCATTACTCATAAATAATAGTTTCGCTGTCCGGCCATGCAGGTGCGTTGTCGTCCTTGTTTTTAATACAAAGGCAAAGACAGATTTTCTCAATCCAATAATATGGAAATCGACCATGTGGGTCGACAAGCACAATAAAGTCAGAGATGTGCTTATCACAATCGCCATCTTTGATAATTATTTGAAGTTCAAAAATATTTAAAGGAGTAATGCTAGGCTTACGGTGGAAGTACTCGTCCTCGGAGTACTTCCTGACGTGGATGCCTTAGGTGGCGTCCGTCTAGTAGTCTTCGTCGGCAAATGAAACCAGAAGATGTGGAAGATCATATTAGAATGCTATAGCCACTCTGCGAGTGCTTGCCCTCGGCCACATTATGGCTTCCACGTCAGAAGCTGGCGAAGCATCCTAAAACCCTGTCGGTCTCCCCCAAATTTCCCTCTTTCCTCTCACCCGCGTCTCTCTCCCACCCTCGAAGCATTCTGCAGAGGATCATCAAAGCCCGCTCAGGGTCGATAATCATCACTCGGCTAAATCTCTCGACATCACTGACTCCAGCACTGCCGAAAATATGCAGGATCATGAGCCCAGCTCCTAGTCCCGGGACTCCGGCGTCTCCCCCTTTGATAATAATTACCACAGCCACCACGGCCACCACCTTCCTGGTGGATCTCAAGACGGGTTAAACTCGGACCCTCTCGTTTCCCAGATTCAAAACAACGACGTGATTAATTTCTTTAGACGGAGCTGGGAGATTAAGTACCCCATACCTGACGCGCAATTACCCACAAACGGGAACAATGTTCATCATGAAGGAACGAGAGGAAGGGGAGGGAGAGGGAGGGGAGGGACGGAGAGGGAGGGAGAGGGAAGGAGGGAGCAGGATGAAGGGAGAGGGAGCAAGACGGAGGGAGAGGGAGGGAGCAAGACAAAGGGAGAGGGTGGGCGGAAGCGAGATGGAGGGAGAGGGCGGGCAGAAGCGAGACAGAGGGAGAGGGCGGGCTGACACGAGACGGAGGGAGAGGGAGAGACTGATGGAGAGGTCGGGCGGGAGGGAGACAGAGGAAGAGGGGGCGGGAAACGGAGGGAGAGGGCGGGCAGGCGAGAGAATCGCAGCCGGGAGAGGATCACAGCCGGGAGAGATTCGCCGGAGAGATCGCCGGAGAGATTGCCGGGAGAGAGGGAGGAGGGGGGGCGAGAGAGGAGGGCAGGAGGAAAGAGGGAATTTTGGAGGAGACCGACAGGGTTTTTGGATGCTTCATCAGCTTCTGACGTGGATGGCCACATAAGCCATCAACGTGAGAATGTGGCCGAGGGCAAGCACTCGCAGAGTGGCTATAACATTACTCATTGTGAAATCATCAAATGCCTGCTTATAAAGTTTCTTGTGTTTTAGTTCTATTGCTCGATAAAAAATACAGAAAGTTAACTAAGGATGCTCACAGATAAACATTTCAGGTTGCTCGATCAAAAATTCAGAAAGTTAACTACGGATGCTCACAGATAAACATTTCAGGTTGCTCGATCAAAAATTCAGAAAGTTAACTAAGGATGCTCACAGATAAACATTTCAGGTGAATGTTATGCTTAGTTCTTTAAACTGTACTTTGCACACAAAACAGAAAAGAAAATATATCGCAATACTACCCCGTGATTCCGTAGAAAGTAAATAACGTTAATCCTCCACATTATTTCAAGGGCAGGAATGGATTAGTCCATGAGCTAATTTGTTAAATCAATCGGTAAGAAAGGAAATGGAATTGAATTGAATTGAATTTCGCCATAGAGTTAGATGAGTTAGCTAGAAGCAATAAATGGAAATAAAAATTAGAGTAATGCTAGACGCACTTTGCGGACACACCTATCCGACGTAAATGTTAATCTAATCCCAAAAAAATATAAGAATATATATTTTTTATATAAAATCCTATTTTCTAGAGGATAAACCCTAAGCATCAATAGTTTAGATTAACATGTGCATGGGATAGGTGCGTGGGCTAAGTGCAACTAGCATTATTCTAAAAATTATTATCACGAGAGAGAGAGAGAGAACAAAATATAGGAAATGGAACCTTGAGAATTGAATTTCACAACAGAGTTAAATGAGTTAGCTAGAAGCAATAAATGGGAATAAAAATTATTATCACAAGAGAGAGAGGGAGAGAGAGAGAGAGAGAGAGAGAGAGAGAGAGAGAGAGAGAGAGAGAGAGAGAGAGAGAGAGAGAGAGAGAGAGAGAGAGAGAGAGAGAGAGAGAGAGAGAGAGAGAGAGAGAGAGAGAGAATATAGGAAATGGAACCTTGAAAATTGAATTTCACGATAGAGTTAGGTGAGTTAGCTAGAAGCAATAAATGGCCATAGAGTTAGATGAGTTAGCTAGAAGCAATAAATGGCCATAGAGTTAGATGAGTTAGCTAGAAGCAATAAATGGCCATAGAGTTAGATGAGTTAGCTAGAAGCAATAAATGGCCATAGAGTTAGATGAGTTAGCTAGAAGCAATAAATGGCCGTAGAGTTAGATGAGTTAGATAGAAACAATAAATGGGAATAAAAATTATTATCACTAGAGGGAGAGAACAAAACATAATGATACAGATTACGAAAAGTAAGTGCTGAACTTCGGCCAGATCCTCCCAAAAAGATTAAACAAAGCAATTTTATCGGTTGAACCGGATGACCCAGCCGGATTTATCGGTTCAACCATTAACCGTTGAACCGACCGAACGGATTCCACAGGGAACACAACCCAAGTCGGGGGCCTGGGCTGATGCTTTAGAGGAGCTCTTGCGCGCAAAGAGAGCCATCCTCCAATGGATTTCTTCAAAGTCCGGAGATTATGCTCTTTTTTATGCTTTTTTTTGCTGAAAGAAAGGAAAAAAATAAAAAATAAAAATAAAAATATTATAAAATCCTTGAAATTTAGGGTTTCTAATATCCACGAGGTAGAGTCTGGTTAATATTTTTCTTTTATGTTATTAAAATGAATTTAGGGTATCTACCTAATATCCAAGAGGGAGAGTCGTGTTAATAATTTTCCTTCATGTTATTAAAATAAATTAAAGAGATGAAGATATTTGTAGTCAATAAATAATTGATTAAATGTAATTAAAAAATTGTACATGATAAAATATCGGGTCCGGAATTAGTATTTTCGTTTCCATCCCCACAATAAAACAGTAAACTTACCCGTTTATTATTGGGATATCATTTTGTCCTTTTATCTTTCTACCGTTTAATAATAGGTCAAACAGATAATCGGGTAAATTTACATACACACTGGATCCGGTTCGTGAATGTGCATATTGTCCGTCTTTTTTAAATACAAAGCCAGAGAGACTCTGTCCATCTCTAATATTTATATGAAGTTCAAGACGCTCATAATCGTGAACTAACTTCGGCTTGCAGAATTGTGAAGCATCCTCTGTTCCTTTCTTCCATTTCCATCTCAGCTTCTTCCTTTTCTCTGTTTCCTTTTAGTAAACAAAGCAAAACGATTACGCAAAAAGAATACCAATTTGTCCGCTGAACTTCATCCACAATCAGTAGTTCGTAGGTTATTCTTGTCCTTTTGTCTTTCTACTGTTTAATAATATGTCAAACAAGGGTGGTAAATTTACATACACACTGGATCCGGGTCCTTGCAGCATATTGTCCGTCTTTTTTAAATACAAAGCCAGAGAGACTCCATCTCTAATATTTATTTGAAGTTCAGGACGCTCTGCATGGTGAACTAACTTCGGCTTGCAGAGTTGTGAAGCATCCTCTGTTTCCTTTCTTCCATTTCCATCTCACCTTCTTCCTTTTCTCTGTTTCCTTTTAGTAAACAAAGAAAACGATTACGCAAAAAGAATACTCATTTGTCCCTGTGAACTTCATCCACAATCAGTAGTTCGTAGGTTATTCTTGTCTTCCGTTCCCTCACCGGAAAAATGCCATTTCCGCCTCAGCTTGGTAGTGGTATTTTCTGCAGGTGGCCATGCAGGACGGAAACGGAAGTGGAGACGATCCGGAACTACCCAAAGATCCAGTGAGCGAGATTGAAGATTTCGACAGGGAGCTTCTCAAAGATATCAAAGTAGGGTTCCAGCCTCTCTTTTACAGGACCCGGGGCATCTCCATCTACGTTATTCCGACACAAATCTATAAAGTCAAACCCGAGCATTACCGTCTTCCGTTCCACCTACTTCAATGTCGCCTGAACTTCGAATCCTACCCCAGGAACAATTTGCAGGATCTCCACATCTCGGCGCATGTCCAGTCCATCCTCCTCCGGAACCCCGCCAGGTGCTTCGAGGATTTTCTCCTCGCGATGAACGCGATGAAAGAGCGGATAAGGTTGTCACACCTTGTGAGAATCAAGGTCGATTTCAGGTGTTTGAGTGTTTTGGTGATGAGTTGTTGTCAGATTCTCGACTGTCTACTCTTGATGGAAGGCTCGTGCCACAGGTGGATCGAATGTGCTCAGCAGGGTTGCAGAACTTGTGCATTGGCATGCTCCTCGTTGACAATCAAGAACCTTTTTTTGCTCTTCAGAAGTTATACGACATGGTGATCGATCAGAATGCTCAGTGTCCTTCTCTAGTTGAGCTCTGTCTTCATTGTTTTTGGCCAATTTTTGGAGTTCAAAAGTGGGCAGAGTCCCTTAATGGAGTCCGGATCAGTACTCCACCTGCTTCATCTAGTTCACTCTCATCTTCTTCCATCTAGTAGGCTTCTTCCAACTACTAGTAGCCCACAAGAACCTCAAGGGGCTTTAAGGTGAACTGTACTTTGCACACAAAACAGAAAAAAAATATATATAGCACAATACTACCCCCTGATTCCGACAAAAGGTTACTGAAACAATCTTCTAATACCGATACAGACAGATTGAAAAATAATAGAGAAAGTCTAACAAAATTAGTCAGACTCAGTCCTCTATAAGTTCAATGTTCACACTACTGACTGTTGTTAATTACTCCACAAACGGTTTAGGAGTTGGAGGTCTTAAATTCATTCATGAACACTACAGCAGTTTTGAGTCCTCAAACTCTACTACAAAATTCAAGCAACATTGGTTTGTCAGACACAACAAAAATTAGCATCATTGGATCACTGTTAGCTTGCATGGGAACAACATAACTCTTGACAATACTTGTAAGAGCACTGCCATGCGGTTAACAACATGAGGGGAAGGAACATTTTGGGTTAGATATAATTTTTTTTTCTTTTTCTTTTAAATACTATGATGCTGCCATATTGAGTTAGATATAATTGAGAATTTTTACGCGAATAGGATTGAAATTTGAACGCGAGCTAGTTGTGAGTCTGCGACGAGTGGGGCCGTGTTTGTTTCGAGATGGATGACGGGGGAGCGAGAATGGTTTCATATGTACACAAAGAAAATCCGAGATAGATAAAGCGGAATCTCTCTATCTATCATCTATCTATCGATCAATCTAGTCGCAATCGCACACACACGCATAATGGAAGTCCGTCCTGTCCGAATCGTCCAGATCCGGATGCCCCCCTTTTCGCATTGAATGCAGAGTCAGCTTCCCCCCCCTTCCCCCTCTTTATTTGTGCTCCGCGATCCGTCTCCAACGGACAAAACTTTTTGAACTCTTGGATTTATTTGCTTTATCCAAAATCAAGCAGCTGGTCCATGCTCTTTTTTATCCAGTACTTCCAAATTCCAAAATAATTGCACGACGCACGTCACAAACTGCGACGAATCATTTATTACGTGGCGAGGTTGACAAGATTAACGCATTATTATTTCACGGCTTGGGGAATATAGCAACCGACGAGACGACGTGAATGAAGTTTGAACCTTTCCTCTCTCCCTCTCTCTGTATTTTTTTTTTCTTTTTACGTTTTCTTCTCCCCCTCGATTGAGGAGGAAGAAGAATATTTTCCCTGATCTGTGGGTGATGGCCAAGAGTAGTGAACTTAAGCATAGAGAGGGAGAGGGGGAGGGAGAGGGGGAGGGAGAGGGGGAGGGAGAGGAGAGGGAGAGGGAGAGGGAGAGGGAGAGGGAGAGGGAGAGGGAGAGGGAGAGGGAGAGACCAACTAAGGTATCCACGTCTGGAAGTACACGAGGGCGAGTACTTCCACAGTAAGCATAGCATTTATTCATACTTTAACCAGGGTAGACGCTTTACAGACTTCCGATTTTCTTTTCCCTGTTTCTTTTTCGTGTAAACGGAAAAGAATACCATTAGTCAATGTGAACTTCAATCACAGGCTCGCTGGGTTATTTTCTCTTCCGTTCTATCACCGGAAAAGGGCTATTCCCGCCTGAGCTCTCCAGTGGTATTTGATGCCTAATCTTCTTTCAAGATGGCGATGGTGATTCTCGCAACTCACGCTCTTCCTTCCCTTTTAAGCTTACACGGTTGCTCTTTAATTGGTAGGATGATGTCTACTCGCCCATTTTCTACAGGTGGAAAGACAGGACGGAAACAGAATCAGGGACGGAGACGGAAGCACCCAGAGATCCAGTGAGCGAGATTGAAGATTTCGACAGAGAGCTTCTCAAAGATATCAAAGTCGGGTTCCGGCCCCTGTTTTACCGGAACGCGGGCACTTCCATCTACGTTATCCCCAGAATCATCTATAATGTCAAACCCCAGCAGTACCGTGTTCGCTCCACCTACTTCAATGTCGCCTGGAACTTCGAATCGACCTACCCCAGACAGAATTTGCACGATCTCCACATCTCGGCGCATGTCCAGTCCATCCTCCTCCGGAACCCCGCCAGGTGCTTCGAGGATTTTCTCCTAGCGATGAATGCGATGAAAGAGCGGATAAGGTTGACACACCTTGTGAGAATTAAGGTCGATTTCAGGTGTTTGAGTGTTCTGGTAATGAGTTGCTGCCAGATTCTCGACTGTTTGCTCTTGTATTACGAAGGGAAGCTTGTGCCACAAGTGGATCAGGTGTGTTCAGCAGGGTTGCAGGATTTGTGGATTGACATGCTCCTCGTTGACAATCAGGTACCTTTTTTTGCTCTTCAGAAATTATACGACATGGTGATTGATCCGAATGCTCAGTGCCCTTCTCTGGTTGAGCTCTGTCTTCATTTTTTTGGCCAATTTTTGGAGTTAAAACGTGGGCAGAGTCCTTTAATGGAGTCTGGATCAGTCCTCCACCTGCTTCATCTAGTGCACTCTCATCTTCTTCCAACTAGTTGCCCACAGGAACCTCAAGGGGCTTTAAGCCTCTTTCTTAACAAGATCAAGAGTACTGTAATGCACCCACGCCAAACTCCACCTCCTGATCAGCTTCCCCAAAATCATCAATCTCCGAAGATTCTAACCATTGAACCCATCCAATGTGCGAGAAGACTGCAAGATGCAGGGATAAAACTTCGGAAGAAACGCACTAGTGGATTCTCTAACATAACCTTTAACAAGGGTATCTTAGAAATCCCATTTCTGGAAGTAGATAATAACACCGAAACTCTGTTGCGGACGATGGTGGCGTGGGAGCAGTGTCATTTCTCTGCAGGAGCATATTTTACTAGCTACGCCATCTTCATGGATTACATTATCAATACACCAGAGGATGTGGAGATACTTAACAACCACGGAATTATTGAGCAGACTTTAGGATCCGAAGAACATGTTGCGTCAGTTTTCAATGGCTTGGGCACCAATATTGTCTTCATTGGAGATGAACACGATTTTCTGCCTCATCTATGTAGAGATGTGAATAGATATTGCGGAAAGAGATTTAACATATGGTGGGCTAAGTTATTGACAGATTACTTTGGAAATCCTTGGACTATCCTTTCTGTTATAGCTGCTATCTTCCTTCTAATCCTAACTTCTGTGCAGACCTTCTTCTCTGCTTTTGCTTATTTCCGACCTCCCGGTTAGAGGTGGGTTTTGTTGATGAGTTTTCAAATGGCTGAGCTTGAATTGCTCCCTTTGGATAGTTTATACTATGTGTGGTAGAATTATTGTGGTTGTCTCCATTATGAATGCAAATGAACTATGTTGGGATCATACGAGATTACATTCAATTGCATGTTCTCCTCTGTTTGTGTTAATAGAAAGTGATTGGATACTATCCTTCAGTGTTTCTTCCAAATTTGTGTACAAATTGTCAGGGGAGATTTCTACAGAAAATATGTGTTGTCAAATAAAGAGATCAGGGTCATAATCCATTATAGAAAAAGATATATATTTTTTACCAGCGTTTTAAAAACCAGATAAGACTGGCTGGTCCGATCCGATTCATATCATGACCAGAACCACTTTTGCCTCAAAACCGTGTATGGCTGGTTTGGTGTGGTCTCATACTATAATGGAGGCAGGATTCAAACTCACAACATTTTATTCCGAACGGATCTCAAGGACCTTGTGAGATTTATTTTGTATAGAAATCTTACACATTAACGTCTGTCCAACCTGTCTAACCTGATCGGGCCAAAACCAGACTTACTACCGGTCGATGGCGAGTCTAATTTTTAAAACATTGTTTTCTACTAATCACCATGTAATTTAAATTTGTTGAAACAATAGAAGTATATCAACTAAATTATCTCTAATCTCTGATAATTAAAAGTAATAATATTTTTAAAAAGTATATATATTTTCAATAAATCACCATTGAACCAAATCATCGCTCATGTCAACGTAGGTAGAGAAAAAAAAAACTTATCTTTACATAAAGCATAAAGCATTTCTATGCCTAAATTGTTCCTCACCTTAGTTGAGAAGAAAAAGATTCCAATTCTTATTTCCTATTGAAAAATCCTCAAGGAGTCGTTGCAGGAGACTGAATAAAATAAGTAGACCGTTTAAAATAAGACCCCCCCGTTTGGTGCTTTCAATAATATGTTACCTACTCGAAATACGAGACTTGTTGCTTTCTTTGGATCTTACAAGGATACATGATGTTGAAGATAAAAAAAAACATAACGGAAGTTGTTCATGACTTAATTTCCTCATGGATGCCCGCTGTTATTATCCCCACAACACAATTCTTTTTTCTTCGTACTTTTTTCCGCACTTTGATTTTGATGTCCGGTGTATTATATTTCATCTAATTTGTTCACTTTTGCCATGAGCAGAATAATTTCTGTTAAAAATTAGTTTTAGTTAAATATGTCCATCAGAGGACGAAGCACGGCGTTAGGACGAGACCGTTGTCATACTATACTCAGCAAGTTGGCCATTTGGACGCCTCATGCTCCAACACTAGGGAGGGCAATGCGGTTTCAATAAATTTTACAAGTTTTAATTTTCTTAATTGTTGCCACCGATTATTGCATTCTTTGGCATGTGCCTGAATTTAGGATCCTCATAATTTAGGAAATAATTAAATACTCTTATTTTTATATACTTTCTACCTTGTACACTCATTACTACTCTTATTCATATATGCTTTTTAACTTGTACACTTAGAGAAAATCAATACAATAGAGTTTTTCTCTATCACTTTAAAAGCATGTTTTGCCATCCCTCATCAACCATTTTACTTCCTCCATTTATCTCTCTTTTTTTTTAAATGGCCATCATTAATCGATCTCTTTCGTATTACAATTTCCACCACTAGCTACATCCCTTCTAATCTATGCTCATTCAAACTAATGCTAATTAATGAAATCACATGTAATCTATGAAATTATATTACTTGACCCTAGGAAATCTGGCATTAACATGCTAGGACATTTAGCATAATCACAGCCTTTGCTTCAAGATGTACCTTTTATTGTAGAATTAAAGTGAAAGCATACCCTAGAATAAATTTTATATTCCACCCATAACCCGGATCATGACTAGTGCCTAAATAGCAGATTAAACGACAATTTTTTTTCTATTCTATTGGGTCATGCGAAAAACCACCTTGAATTAATTAAGTTCTTTTGAACTCATACCCAAATCGGATATAGGAGTAAAATTCATAAATGATCATGCAAACAACAAACTATTATGTTTTAAATCCAAATTCTCACAAAGAATTAGTAAGAAACTACAAAACATAGCAATTGACCTGGAAACAACCTAAACTACTCACACTTAATTACATCGTAAAAATACAAACCGCATTTGCATTAATCATTGAAAAATTAAATTACAACACAATCCACTTGATTGCTTGAATGCCATGAATAGGAAAAAAAATCAATTAGAAAACAGAATCGAAGAAACTAAACTAAACTAATACTAAATAAATGATGCTGAGCTTATTATTAAATGAAACAAAACGGAAATAAAGTATTAATTTCTGTACTGTTTATCCGTTTACCATTCTATCATTTAATAAACTGAACGAAAATTGAAATAGCTCTTTACCCGATGACAGTTTAAATAAGAGTAATGTGGTGAATTTATTTAGTAGTGAAACATTGCATAAATGAAAGACAAATGATAATGAAAGCTTGAGCTATTTGCCCAGGTTCTTTGGGACACTATTAGTTTCAGCATGTTTCGACCAAATTCAGGAAAGACTAATTGCCTGAATTAGTGCAAGATAAAGGTTCTAAATCCTATATTAATCCTCGGAGAGTTTAAAGTTCAGCCGCCCTATTTGAAACTCTTTGGAGAGCAGTTGGAGTTGACTAAATAAAATAAATATATAGAACATTTAAAATAAGACCACTAAATCTATGCTTTCAATAACGTATTACATTTTCCAAACCAATGTTTTAAAAACTGAACCGGTGGAGCCTTCGATTCTGGTTCAACTGGATCAATCGGGTTCAACTGGTGGTTCAACCAGTATGAGTTTTTTCTAATTAAAAAATACATAATAAGATTTTTATATACAAAAAATAAGATTAAAAATACTGAAAACTATTAAAATACTAAAAAGATAAGTAAACCAGTTCAACCGGTCCGGTCCGATTTCTAGTTCAGCGGTTGAACCACTCAAAACCGGCCAGTCAACTGGTTTTCTACCATTTCCAGGTCTTTGAGTGAACCGAACCGTTTAAAGTCCCAGTTCCGGTTGAACCCGATCGAACAAGCCGGTTCGGTTCGGTTTTTAAAACACTGTTCCAAACATTATATTTGATGCTTTAATTCATTGGATCTTTCAAGGATACATGATGTTTAAGGTAACATATATCAATGGCAGTTGTTAATGGCTTAATTGTGGTCTACTCTAAAACTCAAAATTAATTAAACGGGTACCTCCATAGTTGGCATCCAGCTAATACACAAACGTAACTTTCCTTTAAATTACGTTAAATACCAACTAGGATGCAAGGTAAGAGGCTATATCCTAGAGGTTTCACTACTTAAACGTAAAAAA
The DNA here is from genome assembly GCA_022405105.1 of Aristolochia contorta. NCBI lineage: Eukaryota > Viridiplantae > Streptophyta > Magnoliopsida > Piperales > Aristolochiaceae > Aristolochia > Aristolochia contorta. Next base: position 5,721,216 of record CM039669.1, on the reverse strand, counting down.
CAAAGAGCATATCCGTTGTTATTATCAACCAACACAATTATTATTTCTTCCTACATTGTTCCTCACTTAATTTTCAATTTCCCGCATTGCGCCGGATAAGGGATAAAAACCGAACGACCCAGCCAGTTATATCGGTTCAATTATTAACTGTTGAACCGACCGAACGGATTCAATAGGGAAGACAACCCAAGCGGGGCCCGGGGCTGATGCTTTAGAGGTACTGTTGGGCACGAAAGAGAGAGCCATCCTCTAATGGATTTCTTCAAAGTCCGGAGATTATGCTCTTTGTCAGTTTTTTTTTTTTTTTTTTTTTGCTTATTGAGATGGAAAAAGGAATGGATCAGTCCACATTATTTCAAGGGCAGGAATGGATCAGTCCATGAGCTAATTTGTTTCACATCTTACAGTAAAAAGTAAAATCACCCATTTATAATTGGGATAAATTTTTATCTTTCCACTATCTACTGCTTAATAATCATTCAAAAAATAACTGGGGTAAATTTTACATACTTGTGAGTGTATGACTATGAGCAGTAAGTTTTACCTAATTAACTGTTCTGCATTTGACCAATTATTAAAATAAAAGAAACAAAAATTAATTTTCTACTACTCTTTACCTATTCTCCATTTTAACCTTTAACAAATGGCACGAAAACATAATGTCAACTTTGAACCCAGTTTATCTGAGAAAGAGTAATGTAGTAATTTCTTAATAATAACCCTACCCAAGGTATGCAAAATCGATACGTATCGGCCTGTATATGTATCCGTTTCCCTAAACAAGAAAACAAAATACGGGGGGAGTTTTCTTTTACAGGAAACTCACCCCCTTATCGGCGTATCGGAAGGTTTCCTAACTTATCGGGAAACCTTTCAATACGTTTCCCCCAATGGCAAGATTTTAGATTTTTAACATCCGTGATTCTGTGAATCACGATCGGAATGGAGATTATAAAATCGAATTCAGAAACTTAAACAAAAATTAAGAAAAAAAGGAAGAGAAGAACCTACAACCTAGTAGAAGAGAGGAGGAAGAGCTGCGACGAAGAACGGCGACGAAGAACGGCTAGAATCTTCTGCTACGTAAATCGGAAACTAAAACTCTGAATGAAGCCGCTGGAATTTCAGGTGAGCTTCTCTTTTTTTTTTTTTTCTCCGGGATTGAATCACCCCCGGCAGCGAGAAGCAAACTCTAGTTCGGGACTCTGAACACGAAAACAACAAAGATAAGAAAACATAAAAAATAAAGCCATCCATTAAAATTTAAAGTTACCATACACTCCTCTCTCTTCTACATTCTCTCTTACTTTTAAATATTTTATTATATGAACTAAAAATTTAAAAAGCTGGAAATACACTCCTTTCTCTTTTACAATTCTCTCCCTTACTTTAAATATTTTATTATAAAAGTTCTAGAGCATTCAATTCAATGCTCGGACATACTCTTCTCTTTTTTACAATTCTCTCTTTTACTTTTTAATATATTATTGTTAGAACTAACATAAGTAAAGTTAGATTCTAGTAAATTTAATATGATGGAAGAGACACTCTATTATTATCTCTTTAATTTTAATATCTATGTAGGTCTAAGTCAAACTAACAAAGTGCCTAGTTCAATAGACTATTATGACATGTATTTTTTTTCCATATTATATCTCACAAATTGTGTGGGTTTGTAAGAATTTAAATAAGAAAATCTTCATATTTTAAATAAACAATGGAATTTAAATAAGAAAATCTTCATATTTTAAATAATCGATTGAATTTAAATAAGAAAATATTCATATTTTAAATAATCTTCATATTTATTTATAGTAAATTCTGTTCTCCAATTACATGTAGAAACTTGCATGCATATAGATTAGTTTTTGTATTCTTGGTATATGTCTTTAACTAGATACACTATGGTAATAATTGGTATTTATCGGTACTACGGTTAATAATTTTCCGTCATGTTATTAAAATAAATTAAAGAAATATTAATGAAGATATTGGTAGTCCATAAATAATTGATTAAATGTAATTAAAAATTGTACTTGATATTATATTTTATGTTGATAATATGAAACCATAATATTTTAGTGCAGTATTATTTATTTAATTTTCTAAAATTAATACAAAAATTTAAAACTTTCCAACAGACTATTTTGGAAAAATTTAGATTTGGGAGATACTTTATTTCAAAAAATTAAACTCATATCCGGTTCAACAATCTATTGAACATGATTGAACTAGTTCAACTAGAAGCAGACATTCTACTGGTTCAATAACTGCTTCGGTTTTTAAAATATTGGCATTGCATTCATAGTTTGTTGAGTTTGCTGTTGGGCTGAATAATTTTCTTTAGGGCTTCGTTTTCGTTAAATATTTAGACCATTGTACTTCTAGATCATATATAGCCAAGGTGAGTCTCACGTTATAAATTCCATTTTCTATATATGGTTTTGTACTGACTGATTCAACCCATTCGGTCCGTTTAACGGGTCAGTTGTTGAAGCAATATAACCAGCTGGGTCAATCGGCTTTTAACTTTTTTATGGGTTTTCAAGCAAACTGAACTGTTCCAAGCCCCGGTTAAATCGAACCGGTTGGGTCGGTTCAGTTTTTAAAACACTAATTTTACTATGATAAAATATCGGTTCCGGAATTAGTATTTTCGTTTCCATCCCCAATACAAAACAGTAAAATTACCGGTTTATTATTCGGATATCATTTTGTCCTTTTGTCTTTCTACTGTTTAATAATATGTCAAACAAGGGTGGTAAATTTACATACACACTGGATCCGGGTCCTTGCAGCATATTGTCCGTCTTTTTTAAATACAAAGCCAGAGAAACTGTCCATCTCTAATATTTATTTGAAGTTCAGGACGCTCTGCATCGTGAACTAACTTCGGCTTGCAGAGTTGTGAAGCATCCTCTGTTTCCTTTCTTCCATTTCCATCTCACCTTCTTCCTTTTCTCCGTTTCCTTTTAGTAAACAAAGAAAACGATTACGCAAAAAGAATACTCATTTGTCCCAGTGAACTTCATCCACAATCAGTAGTTCGTAGGTTATTCTTGTCTTCCGTTCCCTCACCGGAAAAAGTGCCATTTCCGCCTCAGCTTGGTAGTGGTATTTTCTGCAGGTGGCCATACAGGACGGAAACGGAAGTGGAGACGATCCGGAAGTACCCAAAGATCCAGTGAGCGAGATTGAAGATCGAAGTAGGGTTCGAGCCTCTCTTTTACGGGACCCGGGGCATCTCCATCTACGTTATTCCGACACAAATCTATAAAGTCAAACAGGAGCAGTACCGTGTTCCGTCCACCTACTTCAATGTCGCCTGGAACTTCGAATCGACCTACCCCAGGCACAATTTGCACGATCTCCACATCTCGGCGCATGTCCAGTCCATCCTCCTCCGAAACCCCGCCAGGTGCTTCGAGGATTTTCTCCTCGCGATGAACGCGATGAAAGAGAGGATAAGATTGTCACACCTTGTTAGCAGGGTTGCAGGACTTGTGGATTCACATGCTCCTCGTTGACAATCGAGTACCTTTTTTTGCTCTTCAGAAGTTATACGACATGGTGATTGATAAAAATGCTCAGTGTCCTTCTCTAGTTGAGCTGTCTTCATTTTTTTGGCCAATTTTTGGAGTTCAAAAGTGGGCAGAGTCCCTTAATGGAGTCCGGATCAGTCCTGCACCTGCTTCATCTAGTTCACTCTCATCTTCTTCCAGCTAGTGGGGTTCTTCCAACTAACAGTAGCCCACAAGAACCTCAAGGGGATTTAAGGTGAATGTTATGCTTAGTTCTTTGAACTGGACTTTGCACACAAAACAGAAAAAAAAAAAATATTGCACAATACTGCCCCCTGATTCCGTAGAAAGGTAACAACGTTAATCCTCCACATTATTTCTAGGGCAGGAATGGATTAGTCCATGAGCAACTTTGTTTAATCAATCAGCAAGAAAGGAAATGGAACCTTGAGAATTGAATTTCACCATAGAGTTAGATGAGTTAGCTAGAAGCAATAAATGGGAATAAAAATTATTATCACGAGAGAGAGAGAGAGAGAGCGACCAGGTAGAGAGAGAGAGAGCGACCGTGTAGAGAGAGAGAGAGAGCGACCGGGTAGAGAGAGAGCGACCAGGTAGAGAGAGAGCGACCAGGTAGAGAGAGAGAGAGAGAGCGATCGGGTAGAGAGCGAGAGAGACCGTGTAGAGAGAGAGAGAGACCGGGTAGAGAGAGCAACCGGGGAGAGAGAGAGACCGACCGGGGAGAGAGAGAGAGAGAGAGAGAGAGAGAGAGAGAGAACTCATCCTCTATAAGTTCAATCCTTAAACAATCTTCTAACAGATTGAAAAATAATAAAGAAAGTCTAACTAAATTAGTCAGACTCAGTCCTCTATAAGTTCAATGTTCACAGTACTAACTGTTGTTAACTACTCCATAAATGGTTTAGGAGTTGGAGGTCTTAAATTTATTCATGAACACTACAACTGTTTTGAGTCCTCAAATTCTACTACAAAATTCAAGCAACATTGTTTTGTTAGACACAACAAAGATGTTGGGAAAAATACACCATAATTCAAGACTGCATACAGTACATGCAAACCAATCTAAATGAATAGACAAATATCAACACACAGATATACGTGAAAACCCTCCAATGTAGAGGAAGAAAACCATGGGCCAGGTTCAAATCTCGACTATGAAACAATGGGTACACCAATGTTCTTCTCTAGAATAACTAGAGGATTAACAATACATCAAGAAACACATTTCTTGGTTCAACATACAATACATACATCAATTTCATCATGTATGAGAAGAAATGAAAAGATGGGTTAATAGAGCAAAGAGAGAAATAAAAAGAACTTCTCTTAGTTGCTAGCCACACTCTTCCTTGGTCTCAGCTTCTCTTCTTCTTCTCTCTCTTTCCCCTTCTTTCTTCTTCTCTTTCTCTCTCTTTCTTCTGCTTTCTTCTTCTCTTTCTCTCTTTTCTTCTTCTCCTCTTTCTTTCTTCTTCGCTCTCAGGAGGCTCTCAGACGCTCTCTCTCTCACAAAAACCCTATCAAGCGCCCCTTTTCTCTTCCTCTTACTTTTTCTCTCATCTGCGCTTCTCTCTCGCACGCTCTCTTCTTCACTTTTTTTTTCTATTGATGTGGGTCCCACCACTTAAGACATGGGCGGGACGGCTCAACAATTAGCCACATTCGATCGCTGCTAGCTTGCATGTGAACAACATAACTCTTGACAAGACTTGTAAGAGCACTGCCATGTGATTAACAACATTGAGGAGAAGGAAACCTCGCACAGAGTTCTCAAACCACAGCTGCTGCAATTTACATTCTTCAAAGAGTAATGCTCATTTTGTCCACCTCCCCCTTATGTGGGTGCATAGGTGGCACCTCGATTTCTGATGTGGGTCACCCACATCAGAGGGGGAGGTGGACAAAATGTGCACCCTCGAGAGTATGTATAGCATTACTCTTCTTCAAATACCTTCAAACTTGGGAAGACTACTGACTTCAATAGCTGATACAGTGTTTCTCAAACTGACCTGTCATCATCTCCAATACGTTCACACAACTTTCAATTATTGCAACCTGTGCCACAAGAGCTCTAAATGAAATCTCAACACCAAATCCTTCATTCCATCAACTGCATCTTCATCAACATAATATGTGAGTATCAGCACAACAGACTATAATCAGTATTTGCTTGAATGCAGACGAGTGATTAAATACTACGATGCTGCTAAGGTAAGGTATCCACAGGGAGGGAGGAAGGTTTAAGGTATCCACAAGGAGGGGGAGGGGAGGTTTAAGGTATCCACTTCAGGGAGGGAGGGGAGGAGGTCTAAGGTATCCACGTCAGGGAGGGAGGGAGGAGGGAGGACTAAGGTATCCACAGAGAGGGATCTAGGGGAGGTCTAAGGTATCCACGTCTAGGATGGAGGGAGGTTTAAGGTATGCACGTTTGGGAGGGAGGTTGGTTTGAGGTATCCACAGGGAGGGAGGGAGGAGGGAGGTCTAAGGTATCCACGTCAGGGAGGGAGGGAGGGAGGGAGGGAGGGAGGAGGGGAGGAGGTCTAAGGTATCCACGTCAGGGAGGGAGGGGAGGACTAAGGTATCCACATAGAGGGATGTAGGGGAGGTCTAAGGTATCCACGTCTAGGATGGAGGGAGGTTTAAGGTATGCACGTTTGGGAGGGAGGTTGGTTTGAGGTATCCACAGGGAGGGAGAGAGGGAGGGATGGAGGCGGGAGGGAGGGAGGGAGGGAGGAGGGAGGAGGAGGGATTGAGGGAGGGAGGGAGGGAGGGATTGAGGGAGGAGGATTGATGAGGGAGGGATTGAGGGAGGGAGGGAGGGAGGGAGGAGGGAGGGATTGAGGAGGGAGGGATTGAGGGAGGGAGGGATTGAGGGAGGGAGGATTGAGGGGGAGGGATTGAGGGAGGGAGGGAGGAGGAGGGAGGAGGGAGGGAGGGAGGGAGGGCGGGAGGGCGGGGAGGGAGGCGGGGGAGGGGGAGGGAGGGAGGGCGGGAGGGGGAGGAGGGAGGGAGGAGAGGAGGGAGGAGGAGGGAGGAGGAGGGAGGGAGGGAGGAGGAGGAGGAGGTCTAAGGGAGGAGGGGGAGGGACGCAGGGAGGGAGGTCTAAGGGAGGGAGGGAGGGAGGAGGGAGGTCTAAGGGAGGGAGGAGGGAGGAGGGAGGTCTAAGGGAGGGAGGGAGGGAGGGAGGGAGGGAGGAGGGAGGAGGGAGGTCTAAGGGAGGAGGGAGGTCTAAGGGAGGAGGGAGGTCTAAGGGAGGGAGGGAGGTCTAAGGGAGGAGGGAGGTCTAAGGGAGGAGGGAGGTCTAAGGGAGGAGGGAGGGACGCAGGAGGGAGGTCTAAGGGAGGGAGGGAGGAGGGACGCAGGAGGGGAGGTCTAAGGGAGGGAGGGAGGGAGGGAGGGAGGTCTAAGGGAGGGAGGGAGGGAGGAGGGACGCAGGAGGGAGGTCTAAGGGAGGGAGGGAGGGAGGGAGGGACGCAGGGAGGGGAGGTCTAAGGGAGGGAGGGAGGGAGGGAGGGAGGAGGGAGGGACGCAGGGAGGGAGGTCTAAGGGAGGGAGGGAGGGAGGGAGGGAGGGACGCAGGGAGGGAGGTCTAAGGGAGGGACGCAGGAGGGGAGGTCTAAGGGAGGGAGGGAGGGAGGCAGGGAGGAGGGAGGCAGGGAGGGAGGAGGCGGAGGTCTAAGGGAGGAGGGAGCGGAGGTCTAAGGGAGGGAGGCAGGGAGGTCTAAGGGAGGGATGGAGGGAGGGACGGGGAGGGAGGGGTGGTCTATGGGAGGGAGGAGGGTGGTCTATGGGAGGGAGGGAGGGGTGGTCTATGGGAGGGAGGAGGAGGGGTGGTCTATGGGAGGGAGGGATGGAGGGAGGTCTAAGGGAGGGAGTGAGGGAGGTCTAAGGGAGGGAGGGATGTGGTAAGGACGGAGGGAGGGAGGTATGGACGGAGGGAGGGATGGAGGGAGGGGAGGTCTAAGGGATGGAGGGATGGAGGAGGGAGGTCTAAGGGAGGGAGGGAGGGAGGAGGAAGGGACCGAGGAGGGAGGTTAGGTCTCACGGGAGGGAGGGAGGGAGGAGGAAGGGACCGAGGGAGGGAGGAGGGAGGTCTAAGAGAGGGAGGGGAAGTCTAAGGGCGGGAGGGAGAGAGGGAGGGAGGGAGGCAGGCAGGCAGGGAGTGAAGGTCTAAGGGAGGGGAGAGGGAGGGCTAAGGGAGGGAGGTGGGGAGGTCTAAGGGAGGAAGTGAGGGAGGGAGGTGTAAGGAGGGGAGTGAGGGAGGGGAGTTCTAAGGGAGATAGGTAGGGGAGGTGTAAGGGAGGGAGGAGGGGAGGTCTAAGGGTGGGAGGAGGGAGGTCTAAGGGTGGGAGGAGGGAGGTCTAAGGGAGGGAGGGAGGGAGGCCTAAGGGAGGGAGGGAGGGAGGTCTTAGGGAGGGAGGGAGGGGATGTCTAAGGGAGGGAGGGAGGGAGGGAGGGAGAGAGGGAGGGAGGGAGAGAGGGAGGGAGGGAGGGGAGGGTCTAAGGTATCCACGTCAGGAAGGGAGGGGAGGGTCTAAGGTATCCACGTCAGGAAGGGAGGGGAGGGTCTAAGGTATCCACGTCAGGAAGTACTAGAGGGTGAGTATTTCCACAGTGAGCATAGCATTTATTCATACTTTAACAATTGTGGACCCACTCATTTTGCAGAGTAGATTGAAGAATCTTCTGCTTCCTTTCTTCCGTTTCCACTCATCTTCTGATTCTTCCGCTTCTTTCCTTTTCCCTGTTTTTTTTTCGAGTAAACGGCAAAGAGTACCATTAGTCACTGTGAACTTCATTTACAGGCTCGCTGGGTTATTTTCTCTTCCGTTCTATCACCGGAAAAGGGCTATTCCCGCCTGAGGGAGGGAGGGGCGCTTCTGGCTTCCAGTTTCCTAGCGTTCTGTTCCGTCGGTCGAATTGTTTCCTCTCGAACCGGAAGTTCTTCCGGTTTGCATTTCCCGACAAAGACCATGAGACCACCTATGGTATTCACGTCAGGAAGTACTCGAGGCGAGTACTTCCAGAGTAAGCATAGCATTTATTCATACTTTAACAATGGTGGACCCACTCATTTTGCAGAGTAGATTGAAGAATCCTCTGCTTCCTTTCTTCCGTTTCCACTCATCTTCTGATTCTTCCGCTTTCCTTTTCCCTGTTTCTTTTTTAAGTAAACGGCAAAGAATACCATTAGTCACTGTGAACTTCATTTACAGGCTCGCTGGGTTATTTTCTCTTCCGTTCTATCACCGGAAAAGGGCTATACCCGCCTGAGCTCTCCAGTGGTATTTGATGCCAAATCTTCTTTCAAGATGGAGATGGTGATATTCTCAACTCACGCTCTTCTACCCTTTTAAGCTTACACGGTTGTTCTTTAATTGGTAGGATGATGTTTACTCCTCGCTCATTTTCTACAGGTGGAAAGACGGGACGGAGACGGAAGCACCCAGAGATCCAGTGAGCGAGATTGAAGATTTCGACAGAGAGCTTCACAAAGATATCAAACTCGGGTTCCGGCCCCTGTTTTACCGGAACGCGGGAACCTCGATCTACGTTGTCCCCAGAATCATCTATAATGTCAAACCCCAGCAGTACCGTGTTCGCTCCACCTATTTCAATGTCGCCTGGAACTTCGAATCGATCTACCCCAGACAGAGTTTGCACGATCTCCACATCTCGGCGCATGTCCAGTCCATCCTCCTCCGGAACCCCACCAGGTGCTTCGAAGAATTTCTCCTTGCGATGAATGAGATGAAAGAGCGGATAAGGCTGACACACCTTGTGAGAATTAAAGTCGATTTCAGGTGCTTGAGTGTTCTGGTGATGAGTTGCTGCCAAATTCTCGACTGTTTGCTTTTGTATTACGAAGGGAAGCTCGTGCCACAAGTGGATCAGGTGTGTTCAGCAGGGCTGCAGGACTTGTGGATTGACATGCTCCTCGTTGACAATCAGGTTCCTTTTTTTGCTCTTCAGAAATTATACGACATGGTGACTAATCAGAATGCTCTGTGCCCCTCTTTGGTTGAGCTCTGTCTTCATTTTTTTGGCCAATTTTTGGAGTTAAAAAGTGGACAGAGTCCTTTAATGGAGTCACGATCAGTCCTCCACCTGCTTCATCTGGTTCATTCTCATCTTCTTCCAACTAATAGCCCACAAGAACCTCAAGGGGTTTTAAGGCTCTCTCTCAATAAGATAAAGAGCACTATAATTCGCTCACGCCAAACTCCACCTCTTGAGCAGCTTCCCCAAAATCGTCAATCTCTGAAGATACTAACCATTGAACCCATCTCATGTGCGAGAAGACTGAAAGATGCAGGGATAAAACTTCGGCCGAAACGCACCACTGGATTCTCTAACATAACCTTTTACAAGGGTACGCTAGAAATCCCACTTCTGAAAGTAGATAATAACACTGAAACTCTGCTACGGACAATGGTGGCATGGGAGCAGTGTCATCTCTCTGCAGGAGCATATTTTACCAGCTACGCCATCTTCATGGATTACATTATCAATACACCAGAGGATGTGGAGATACTTAACAACCATGGAATTATTGAGCAGACTTTAGGATCCGAAGAACATGTTGCATCAGTTTTCAATGGCTTGGGCACCAATATTGTCTTCATTGGAGATGAACACGATTTTCTGCCTCATCTATGTAGAGATGTGAATAGATATTGCCGAAAGAGATTTCACATATGGTGGGCTAAGTTATTGACAGATTACTTTGGAAATCCTTGGACTATCCTTTCTGTTATAGCTGCTATCTTCCTTCTAATCCTAACTGCTGTGCAGACCTTCTTCTCTGCTTTTGCTTATTTCCGACCTCCCAGTTAGTGGTGACTTTGTTGATGAGTTTTCAAATGGCTGAGCTTGAGTTGCTCCCTTTGGATAGTTTATACTATGCCTGGTTGAATTATTGTGGTTGTCTCTTAATTCCATCTCTCCATTATGAATGCAAGTGAACTATGCTGGGATCATATGAGATCACATTCAATTGCATGTTCTCCTCTGTTTGTGTTAATAGAAAGTGATTGGATAGTGGTGGCTTTTGTTAATAGAAAGCATTTTATTCCGAACGGATCTAAGGACCTTGTGAGATTTATTTTGTATAGAAATCTTACACATTCACTTCTAAGGTATAATCTTCAATGGTTGATTCATCTGTCCAACCAGTTTAACCTGATTCGGCCAAAACCAGAATGGCGAGTCTGATTTTTAAAACATTGTTTCCTACTAATCACCATGTAATTTAAATTTGTTGAAACAATATAAAATATATCAACTAAATTATCTCTAATCTCTGATGATTAAAAGTAATATTATTTTTAAAAGTATATATATTTTCACCATTAAATCAATTGTGCCCCACCTTAGTTAAAATACAGTCTTTTATATTAATAGGTTTGGGAATGACTTGGCCGCATTGTGACAAGATAAAGATTCCAATTCTTATTTACTCGATCGAGTAAGAGTTTGAAAGTTCAGCTGCCCTATTGAAAAAGTATATGTATATATATATATTATTGCAACCTTGTGCCACTAGAGCTCTAAATGAAATCTCAGCACCAAATCCTTTATTCCATCAAGTGCATCTTCATCAACATAATATATGAGTATCATCACAACAGATTATAATCTTCCAAATTAAATTAAAAGGGCTTCGGCATGGAACATTTTGAGTCAGTATTTGCTTGAATTCAGACGAGTGATTAAATACTATGACGCTGCTATATTGAGTTAGATATAATTGAGAATTTAATAGATTGCATGAAGATTAATTGCCTAATGAAACATACGACAAGCATCAAACAAACAAATAACAACCAACGGTCGCTAGCGATTAAAAATTCATCGCAGTACGACAAATGTCATTATCTAATTCGTCAAGAATTTTTTATATCACATCCCAAAAAATGCCAGCACACCTTTTCGAACTTTTGCACTGTGATGGGGAATTTGCCGAAGCAGCTCCTTCAGGGTTAACCCCTTGCTAGCTGCTAAAGGCTACCCCTCCGTTTCGCGCTTCTGGCTTCCAGTTTCCGAGCGTTCTGTTCCATCGGTCGAATTGTTTCCTCTCGAACCGGATGTTCTTCCAGTTTACATTTGCCGACGAAGACCATGAGACCCCCTAAGGTATCCACGTCAGGAAGTACTCGCCCGCGAGTACTTCCACAGTAAGCATATCATTTATTCATACTTTAACAATGGTGGACCCTTTACCGACTTCGTTTTGCAGAGTCGGTTGAAGAATCCACTGCTTCCTTTCTTCCGTTTCCACTCATCTTCTGATTCTTCCGCTTTCCTTTTCCCTGTTTCTTTTTCGAGTAAACGGAAAAGAATACCAGTAGTCACTGTGAACTTCATCCACAGGCTCGCTGGGTTATTTTCTCTTCCGTTCTATCACCGGAAAAGGGCTATTCCCGCCTGAGCTCTCCAGTGGTATTTGATGCCTAATCTTCTTTCAAGATGGTGATTCTCGCAACTCACACTCTTCTACCCTTTTAAGCTTACACGGTTACTCTTTAATTGGTAGGATGATGTTTACTCCTCACCCATTTTCTACAGGTGGAAAGACAGGACGGAAACAGAACCGGGGACGGAGACGGAAGCACCCAGAGATCCATTGACCGAGATTGAAGATCTCGACAGAGAGCTTCTCAAAGATATCAAAATCGGGTTCCGGCCCCTGTTTTACCGGAACGCGGGAACCTCCATCTACGTTATCCCCAGAATCATCTATAATGTCAAACCCCAGCAGTACCGTGTTCGCTCCACCTATTTCAATGTCGCCTGGAACTTCGAATCGACCTACCCCAGACAGAATTTGCACGATCTCCACATCTCGGCGCATGTCCAGTCCATCCTCCAACGGAACCCCGCCAGGTGCTTCGAAGAATTTCTCCTAGCGATGAACGCGATGAAAGAGCGGATAAGGCTGACACACCTTGTGAGAATTAAGGTCGATTTCAGGTGTTTGAGTGTTCTGGTAATGAGTTGCTGCCAGATTCTCGACTGTTTGCTCTTGTATTACGAAGGGAAGCTTGTGCCACAAGTGGATCAGGTGTGTTCAGCAGGGTTGCAGGATTTGTGGATTGACATGCTCCTCGTTGACAATCAGGTACCTTTTTTTGCTCTTCAGAAATTATACGACATGGTGATTGATCCGAATGCTCAGTGCCCTTCTCTGGTTGAGCTCTGTCTTCATTTTTTTGGCCAATTTTTGGAGTTAAAACGTGGGCAGAATCCTTTAATGGAGTCTGGATCAGTCCTCCACCTGCTTCATCTAGTGCACTCTCATCTTCTTCCAACTAGTAGCCCACAAGAACCTCAAGGGGCTTTAAGCCTCTTTCTCAACAAGATAAAGAGTACTGTAATTCGCCCACTTCAAACTCCACCTCCTGATCAGCTCCCCCAAAATCATCAATCTCCGAAGATACTAACTATTGAACCCATCCCATGTGCCAGAAGACTACAAGATGCAGGGATAAAACTTCGGCAGAAACGCACTAAAGGATTCTCTAACATAACCTTTAACAAGGGTATCCTAGAAATCCCATTTCTGCAAGTAGATAATAACACTGAAACTCTGCTGCGGACGATGGTGGCCTGGGAGCAGTGTCATTTCTCTGCAGGAGCATATTTTACCAGTTACGCTATCTTCATGGATTATATTATCAATACACCAGAGGATGTGGAGATACTTAACAACCATGGAATTATTGAGCAGACTTTAGGATCCGAAGAACATGTTGCATCAGTTTTCAATGGCTTGGGCACCAATATTGTCTTCATTGGAGATGAACATGATTTTCTGCCTCATCTATGCAGAGATGTGAATAGATACTGCCGAAGTAGATTTCACATATGGTGGGCTAAGTTATTGACAGATTACTTTGGAAACCCTTGGACTATCCTTTCTGTTATAGCTGCTATCTTCCTTCTAATCCTAACTGCTGTGCAGACCTTCTTCTCTGCTTTTGCTTATTTCCGACCTCCCGGTTAGTGGTGGCTTTTGTTGATGAGTTTTCAAATGGCTGAGCTTGAGTTGCTCCCTTTGGATAGTTTATACTTTGTGTGGTAGAATTATTGCGGTTGTCTCCGTTATGAATGCAAGTGAACTATGTTGGGATCATATGTGATTACATTCAATTGCATGTTCTCCTCTGTTTGTGTTAATAGAAAGTGATTGGATACTATCTTTCAGTGTTTCTTCCAAATTTGTGTACAAAATGTCAGCGGAGATTTCTACAGAAAATATGTGTTGTCAGATAAAGAGATCAGGGTCATAATCCATTATAGAATAAGATATATATTTTTTACCAGCGTTTTAAAAACCAGATAAGACTGGCTGGTCCGATCCGATTCATATCATGACCAGAACCACTTTTGCCTCAAAACCGTGTATGGCTGGTTTGGTGTGGTCTCATACTATAATGGAGGCAGGATTCAAACTCACAACATTTTATTCCGAACGGATCTCAAGGACCTTGTGAGATTTATTTTGTATAGAAATCTTACACATTAACCTGATCCGTCTGTCCAACCAGTCTAACCTGATCCGGCCAAAACCAGACTTACTACCGATGGCGAGTCTAATTTTTAAAACATTGTTTTCTACTAATCACCATGTAATTTAAATTTGTTGAAACAATAGAAGTATATCAACTAAATTATCTCTAATCTCTGACAATTAAAAGTAATAATATTTTTAAAACGTATATATATTTTCAATAAATCACCATAAAATCAAATCATGGCTCAAGGTCAACGTAGGTAGAGAAAAAAAAACTTATCGTTACATAAAGCATAAAGCATTTCTATGCCTAAATTGTGCCCCACCTTAAGTTGAGATACACTCTTTTATATTAATAGGTTTGGGAATGACTTGGCTGAAATGTGACAAGATAAAGATTCCAATTCTTATTTACTCGAGTTGAGATACACTTTTATACCTTGAAAGTTCAGCCCCTTTTGAAAGAAAAATCCTCAAGGAGTCGTTGCAGGAGATTGAATAAAATAAGTTGACCGTTTAAAATAAGACCACCAGTTTGGTGCTTTCAATAATATATTACCTACTCGAAATACGAGACTTGTTGCTTTCTTTGGATCTTACAAGGATACATGATGTTGAAGATAAAAAAAAAAGCATAACGGAAGTTGTTCATGACTTAATTTCCTCATGGATGCCCGCTGTTATTTTCCCCACAATACAATTCTTTTTTCTTCGTACTTTGTTCCGCACTTTGATTTTGATGTCCGGTGTATTATATTTCATCTAATTTGTTCACTTTTGCCATGATCGAGCCGAATAATTTTTGTTAAAAATTCGTTTTAGTTAAATATGTCCATTAGAGGACGAAGCAGGCGTTAGGACGAGACCGTTGTCAGTAACTATACTCAGCAAGTTGACCATTTCGACGCCTCATGCTCCAACGCTAGGGAGAGTAATGTGGATTCAATAAATTTTACAAGTTTTAATTCTCTTAAATTCTTAATTGTTGCCTCTGATTATTGCATTCTTTGGTATTTGCCTGAATTTCAGATCCTCATAATTTAGGAAATTATGAAATACTCTTATTCTTACAGGGGGTTAGTCGTAAGAGTTTTCACTTTCAGGGATACAAATGTCCCAGAAATTAACCGTTAGTCGATTCGTCGGCCCGTTGAGAATTGCATTACGCTTCTCCGCTTCTCCCCTTCTCTCTCTCTCTGCTTCTTTTTCTCCCTCTGCTTCTTTTTCTCCCTCTGCTTCACTTCTCTTTGTCTCTCTCGCTGCTTCTCTTTCTCCCTGTCTGCTTCTCCACTTCTCTTTCTCTCTCTGCTCTCTTTCTACCTCTGCTTCTCCGCTTCTCTTTCTTTCTCTCTGCTTCTCCGCTTCTCTTTCTCTCTCTCTGCTTCTCTTTCTCTCTCTCTGCTTCTCTTTCTCCCTCTGCTTCTCCACTTCTCTTTCTCTTTGTTTCTCCGCTTCTCTTTCTCTCTCTCCTTCTCCGCATCTCTTTCTCTCTCTGCTTCTCCACCTCTTCACTTCTCTTTCTCTCATCCTTTCTTTCTCTCTATCTGCTTCTCCAATTCTTTACTTCTCTTCTCTCATCGTTTCTTGCTCTTTCTTTCTGCTTCTCCGACTTCTTCGCTTGTCTCTTTCTCTCGTCCTTTCTTTCTCTCTATCAGCTTCTCCACTTCTTCACTTCTCTTCTCTCATCGCTTCTTTCTCTTTCTTTCTGCTTCTCCGACTTCTTCGCTTCTTTCTCTCATCGATTCTTATACCGGAAATTTTCAGAATCCTCACCCACTCTTCTTTTTTCTCGAAAAAGGATTTGGAGTTTTCATATTGGGTGGTTATGTGCAGAGGAACGATGATTTGCATCCGTTTCTGGAGGTGGCTTTCCAATCAGATACGGGTTTTTTCTCCAGCAACTTCGTGCCGTTCAGCGTCCCTCAAGTACCCAAATTCTCCGCACACCCGACTGTGGATTCCGGAGTTTTCTTCAAAGACTGTACCGAGCAAATCAATAACCTGAAGAACAGCCGCCGGTGGACTGAAGATTTCCTCGCTGTCTTCAAATCAGTCCCTTCTCCAAGAGACACTGCCTGTTCCCCGTGAATTTAATAGCCGGCGACAGTAGTCCTCACTGTTTTTGAACATATTCGCTTTCAAGAGGCTATCTTCAAATCTCTTTTGCTCTGTCTTCATCCTAGGACGATGAAAATTCTAAAAATAAGTAGAAAACCGTGGCCAGTGCACCATTATCTTTTTTATTTTATTTTAGATATGAATAAAACAGATGATAGAAATAAAATAATTATTTATAAATAACGGAAATTAATTAATTATTTTTTCATATAACAATATCTCTTAAATTCTCAATGTTTTAAACTAACAGAAAAATTTATATTCTTAATGTCTACCACTAACAAGAGACAAATTTTCTCAGAAATTTCACTTTCAGTGACTTCAATATCTAAGACAATGAATTCCTTATAAATATTATATTCTCTATCCACTAACCCCCCCCTCATATACTTTCTACCTTGTACACTTAGAGAAAATCAATACAAAGTTTTTCTCTTTCACTTTAAAAGCATGCTTTGCCATTCGTCATCAACCATTTTACTTCCATCATGTACTTCAAAGGTGACTTTTCACTTTAACTATTCCATTTTACTTCCACCATGTATCTCTTTCATCTTACAATTTCCACCACTGCCTCCTAATCTATGCTCATTGAAACTAATGCTAATTCATGAAATCACATCTACTCTATGCAATTCAATTACTCAACCCTAGGAAATCCCGCATAAACATGCAAGGACATATAGCATAAATCATAGCCTATGCTTCAAGATGTACCTTTTATTGTAGAAATAAAGTGAAAACATACCCTAGAATGAATTTTATCTACTACCCATAACCCGGATCATGACTAGTGCTTAATTAACAGATTTTAGTTTAAACAACAAAAACAAATTTCTATTCTATTGGGTCATGAGAAAACCACCTTGAATTAAGTTCGTTTGAACTCTTACCAATATCAGATATAGGAGTAAAACTCATAAATGATCATGCAAACAACAATCTATTAACTCTTACATCCAAATTCTCACAAATAATTAGTAAGAAACTACAAAAAGATAGAAATTGACCTGGAAACTACCTAAACTACTCACACTTCATTGTAAAAATACAAGCTCCATTTACATTAATCATAGAAAAATTAAATTACAACACAATCCACTAGAAGGGAAATTGCTCTAATGCCAGGAAAAAAAAAAATAAATCAATCAGAAAACAGATTTCATGAAGCTAAACTAAACTAATACCGAATAAACGATGCTGAGCTGATTATTAATTTCCGTTTACCATTACCATTTAATAAATGAAACGGAAACAGAAATAGCTCTTCTGAATCCGTTTTAACCAAGGTTCGCAATATCGATATGTATTGGCCGATACTAGCTAAGATGTATTTGTTTCCCAATGTATGGATACAAAATATGGGGGGAGTTTCCTTTCATAGGAAACTAACCCCCATATCGTCACATATCGGCAGGTTTCCCAAGTTATCGAGGAAACCTGTCGATACGAATTGATACTTCTCCAAAAACAATTTCGTGTTCGGGAAGTGGGGCATCGAAAAACCTCTTTTGTTTTGATTTTACGAAAAAATCTCTCGTCCTTTGGCGACTAAAATACATGCAGAACGGTCGCCGGTGTTCGGCTGACTGTTCTGTGGCGGTCGCCGGCCTTAAGAGCGGCCGAAATGCTGCCTCTGAGAAACTAGGGTTTCTCTGCTACCGGGGGCAGGAGGTTAGAGATGACCTCTCGAGGTCAGCTTTTTAACTTGCGAATCGGACCGGTTCGCCTCTGCTATAATAAAAAAGGGGTTTTTAGATATAAAAAATCAGTTCAAAGCTTTATTAAAGTCTGTTTATGATGCAATTTGGACCATATAGAGATTAAAATATTTACTATTTTATGATATATTTTCATAATTTAATCATTTGTCCTAATCTTCAATTAATGTAATATAGTTTATAAATATGTTTGGTTCAATGCATTTGGATTTTATATAGATGAGTTATTGAATAAGAAAGAAAAACTTAAGAAAATAATTAATAAGAGTGTGCAAGAGAGATAGTGGTATTTTAGATGGTAATGTTATTTATTTTTCAAATATTTGTGTCAATAAGAAAATTACTTTTTTCATATTAATTTTTTTTAAAAGTTGTGATTTTTTTCATTATAAGCCAATTGGGAAAAAGAAGTACATAATAGGATTACATCTAGTAAGGGGTCTATACAATATCACGTTGCTCATGAGCCCCTTTCTTAGCTAATTCATCCGCTTTACCATTTGAACTACGTAGTAGATGACTCCAGCTAGTGATAACAGATATTAATTCTTTGATTTCCTCTATGATGGGAAGAAGCCTCCAAGGAGGCTAAAAGTCCTTCTTGCACCATTGGATTAGAACTTGGGAGTCACCCTTAACATGTAATGGTCAAACGAAATAGATCTTGAGGAAGTATTTGAGGCCATGAAGCAAACTTATAGATTCAGCAATTGTGGAATCAGTGGTACCAATTGGGCATGAATAGGTAAGCAAACAATCCCCAGAAGAGTTACGAATTAGTCCACCCACACCAGCCAGCCCCGGGATTCCAAAAGACGACCCATCAAAATTCAGCTTAAAAGTATGAGTTGGTGGAGGGACCCAAGCGATGATTTTGGGAACCTTCCCCCCCCTTTTCAAAACCATAGGGGGACCAAGAATTCCATATTGCACCTCCCTCTATGTTCTTGAATATTTCTGTACTTGCAGCCGACATACAATTTGGTGTATAATGCGTTGGCATAAATCAGGCCATGAAGTACTTTTGTTCTTAAAAATTTTGTTGTTTCTTTCCTTCTACAACAACTAGGGAATGTAGCCCAAACAACGACTAATCAATAATTTTCCTTTGCCGCCAAGGCCAAGAGATCCGATAAGGGCAATGTTGTTGCTAAGATCTTGAGGAATAAGGAAGCTGAGCCCGAATTTATCAATGAAAATAGTCCATACCTTCCAACTATACGTGCAGTGTTATAAAAGGTGATTAAGAGATTCACTCTCAGAATTACATAAAGGGCATGTAGCATCCTGGATCGGAATCCCTCTCCTTAATAGTGCATCCCTTGTGGATAGTCTTCCTCTTTAGCAACACCACGCAAATAAAGCTTGTTTCCTAGGGCAGGAAAGAGTCCAAGATTTTTCAGTCTGGTGGGAGTGTTGTCCACGATCATTTAAGCAAGAGTCAGTCGTACTAACTGAGTAATGCCCCAAGGGATGTGGCCTCCATAATAATTCATCCATCTGGTCTCTCTTTAAGAATGTCATACTTAACTCATTAAATAATGAGACTATCTAAATAGATTCCTCATCAGTTGGATTTCTTCAGAGCAATGGTGTCCAATCCACTTCTCTCAGTTGTCCCTTAGGGGTAATGTCCCTAATAAGGCAGTTCTGATCCCTTGCTAATATGAAAATTCTTGGATACTTCTCAGCAAGAGTGTCCTTACACGTCCAGTTATCGGTCCAAAAAAGTGTTCTATCATCAATTCCAGGATGAATGAAAGTATGCTAACCAAAAAGGGCAGCAACTTAACGATTTTCTTCCAAATCGAGGAGAGCCTCCATTGCCTTATGTCTCCAAACCACCAATCTCTCGGCCTACTGTCAAGTGTTTTTATAATTAAAGTTCTCTAGGTAGCCCCACTGCTTGTGTTTAGTTTCCAAAGCCATTTAGTTAGAAGTGCTTCATTCATGTGCCTTATTTTTCTGATTCTAAGTCCTCCATCCTCTGCCAGGCATACATCTTCCCAACATATGAGGTGCATCTTTGACCTTTCTGAAGATCCCGACCAAAGGAAATTTCTCATCCGCTTCTCAATACTATTTACCACTAATGTAGGGCAATGTAAGAAGGATACAAAATATGTAGGTATGCCAAGTAGGCAAGCTTTGATTAAAGTAAGCCTACTTGCTTTTGTAAGTAACCGCCCTTGCCATGTGTTCAGTCTGACATTCAGCTTTTCAATGACCGGATCCATAAGCTCTTAGTTGCTCTACCAGTAAAGAGGGGTAAGCCAAGGTAGGTTGCAGGTAAAGAGCTAATCTTGCATCCCAACATTGTTGCCATGAAATTCATTATCTCACTTGCTACTGAGAAACCATAGATAGCTGGTTTGGACAAATTAATTTTCAGTCCAGAGGCAAATTCAAACAGCATCATAATGCACTTGATAACTCTTATCTGACTAGAATTGCCTTTGCAGAAGAGAATGGTATCATCAGCGAATTGGACAATGGTGCTTGAAGACAATCCCTATCCATTACAGGGTCAGTCCATCCTTCATCAATTGCCATGTTCAACATGTACCTCAATCTCTCTCCTGCTATGTTAAAGAGCATGGGAGATAGGGGATCACCCTATCTAAGTCCCCTCGTGGGTTTAATGTATTCATGAGCACCACCATTGATTAATATAGAATACCTTGTTGAAGATGTGCATGTTCTCATACATTGCCTCCATCGCCAACCGAAGCCCATTTGCTTTATCACTTACTCCAAATAGTTCTAGGAGACTTTATCAAAAGCCTTCTCGAAATCTAATTTCAAAACCACTCATGGCTCCCCCTGACTGTTGACAAACATGAATGATCTCGTCGACATTCATGGTTGCATCCATAATGTCTCTGCCTTTAATGAAAGTGTGTTGCTCTGTGCTTATAATGTGTCCCATCACCTTTTGTAATCTTGAAGCTAATAATCATGCAATCTTGTAGGTGTTGCTTGCTAAACTGATAGGCCTGAAATCATTTACTATTTCAACACAATGCTTTTCGAGGATAAGGGCAATGAAGGTAGCACCGAGTGCTGTGCTAGTAAGTCCATGCTGATAGAAATGCTGAAGTTGATGCTTCACATCATTCTGTATAATACACCAACATGTATTAAAGAATTCCCCATTGTATCCATCCGGTCCCGGGGCTTTGTCCTCAGGGAGGCATTTTCCAGCATTCCCAATTTCCTCTATAGTAAAAGGCTGCTCAAAAGTGGCAGCACGATCAGGGGTGAGCCAGCTGCAATTGATCCCCAGCAATAGTGGTCGATTATGAGTATCCTCTGCAAACAAACTAGAAAAGTGAGTTAAAAAACAGTTTATAATAGTGGGTTTCTCAGAGGTGATTTCCCCATTGACTGAGAGAGAGGAAATTCTGTTTGTTTTTCTTCTCTGAGATGCCATAGCATGGAAAAAAACGGGTATTGCCATCTCCCTCCCTTAGCCGCTTATATTTTGCTTTTTGCTTCCATAGGATGGCCTCTTTACGAACTAAGCAATTAAATTGCACAGTTGCTGAAATTCTGTCAGCATTCTCATCATCCTCTAAAACTCTAGACTCTTCAAGTAAGTCCAGTGTATCAATCCGATTGCTCAACTCAATCTTCCTAGCCATTTGGTCAGCCTTGCTGATTTTAGCCCAAGTTTGTAATTTGCACTTCAATAATTTTAATTTTCTGAATAGTCTCCCTCCCATTGGCCCATTGTCTTCAAACTCAGTCCACTAATTTTCAATACGGGGATAGAAATTTTCATCTTCTAGCCATTGATTTTCAAGGACCATGCCAATGACTCACCATGCTTCCAAGCTCATCCCAAAAATCAGCTCTCTGCGCATAGGTGCTTGGTCCATAGATGGCACCCATATACCAAGATTTTCCATTCGATAGGTCAGCCACTTCCATACAGATGCAATAAACTCCAACATTTGTAGTTAGTATATCAATGAGGGGTGGATCCCATATCACAAGTATTCCCTCTGCAGTGCCAATAGCATTTAAGGTTTTCCATTTAGGTTGCTTGAAAGGAGCAAGCTCATTCACCATAGAATCGGTCATTGTGTCTAATTTAGTTTCCTGTAGCACGATCAACAGTGTTTTACTCCTCCATATTCAACTCCTAATAACAGTTCTTTTACTTGGGCTTCTTACTCCTCTGATGTTCCATGATAGAACAATCATTTTTTACCCTTTGCTAGGTTTGTCACTCCTTTTCCTTTTCCTCGTGTCACTCTTCTCTCCACCTGAGGAATTTGGGATTTTTTCACATTGTCATCATACTTAGCTCAAATCTTAAGTATTATCTCATATTCATCCCTGCTCATCTAGTTTTTGAATTTTTGGATATGCTCGAGCCAAGATGCATATGCAAGGTCATCACTCCCATCTTTTCCAACATTTTCAATCTGTTCCATGCTGTCACTCGTAATATTTCCAGCCTGTTCCTCTTCACCAATTGTCTGATTAACTTCAGCCGACATAGCTAATCTCTCCTCCCTCTCCTGAATTTGAATTGCATTAACCGAGTTTGGAGAAAAAAGTGATGCTTCAATATGTTTGCCAGAATTGGATAAATTCTTTTTGGAATAGCAAGTGGTGGGGGTATGTAGATGCTTGAGTGGAATGGGAGAGGCAGTGGGATAGTGCTGGGTAATTGGTTGAAAGAAGAAGTTATCCTGGACACTTGCATTAGGGTAATTTGATGGATTGAGGCCTCGGCCAGCAATGGTGATGAAGGTGGGGGATGAGCCTAAGTTTGAGGCCGGAATTGAGGTTGGGGCTGAGGCTGAAATTGAGAATCAGGTTGAAAAAAAGGGGGCTGGGCTACAAAAGCGGGGTTTGATGAAGTAGGATCGGTTGATGGGTTGGTTGGGTGTTGTGAAAAAGGAGGATAAGAGGTTGTTGAGTGTTTCGGTGGAGGAGCTTGAGAAGGAATTGGCTCAATGCGTGCGGGGGAGGATATAGGCAAAGCCGTACCTGTTTGGGAATTTTTCTTCCACTGACCGAGTGAGGGTGAGTTGATGGCCGAGTCATGAGCTAACTCATTGTCTTCTTCCTCCAGTCGGCTTTGACAGACAAATGGATAATGGCCCTGTCCTTTTTTATGTCTCCCACTGGCGAGCCTCCCAACAGGGTATTACCTCGCTATGATTCCAAGAAAGTAACTTTTTTTTAGTTTCTGCATCGCTGGCTAATATCAGCCAGTCTCCATTGCCAAGGTATGAAATTGCAGATTCAGATGCCACGTCCCAGTGCTCCTTAACCCATTTTTTCAACTCGTCAATTTTGTGCAAAGTCCAATCCAGCTTCATGACCACTCCTTGCTGTAGTGAAACTGCTCTTGCCTCCCATGTAGCACTAATCTTACTGTGGGCCTCCTTAGAATGTGCTGCTGTAGATTTATCCATGCGTACTCGGACTTCATTCTGCAAATTTTCCTTTCGTTGCTCGGTTACAGGCATTTGAGGGGGCCAGGAAAAAGCTCTTCGAAAGCTTCCAACAAGTAATTCCATGGTGAAACTCCATCAGCTCCAAATTCTGGTAAGTATAATTGTGCCAAAACCTTTCGAGCTCGAAAGTGAACAAATTTGCACTCCCAATCACGGCGTCTAAAGGTCAAAATAGCATCGTGCTCCTCCAAGCTGCTCCAGGAAGAGCTCGCCAGCCTCAGGGGATCCATATAAAAGATTTCTTCTCCTCCGTCTCGACCAAAAGATGCACAAACCTTCTTGCAGCATCATGCTCCACTAAGAAGTCTGAGGCCGCAAATTGGCAAGTACTCAAAACCCTCTGTCGAGAAACCTTCCACTCGTTCTCCCTCTTCGTCTCTCAACAGTCCTCCATTCTTCCTCCTGGTGTCGATTCGCACTAGAGGTCTCGAAACTGGCTCTTCCTGCTATGCTCGTCACACTATCCCACGAGAGTCGTGAGGCTTTGATGCGATGAAAACTTCCCTTCGATCTCCTCCATTCCGCCCTCGTCGCTCTGTCTCACGATGCTTGTGAGGTCTCGCTACTACAGAATCCGTCTCCTGCCGTTCTTCTCCAACGCCGGTGAGCAAATCTCGCCGTCGCTTGAGACGCACGGCCTCTCGCCTCTCAGCCATCATGAGCTTCTCCATTCTAAATATCGACGTTTCTCATATTAATAACATTAATAATTCTTTGTACTTTTCATATTTTTAATAAGTTTTTTTAAAGTATCTATATATATATTGAATAATGCTAGCTGCACCTAGCAGACGGACCTATCCGACGTACATGTTAATCTAGGCCATTGATACCTAGGGTTTATCCTCTAGAAAATAGGATTTTATAAAAAAAATATTTTTTTTATATTTTTGAGGGCTTAGATTTACGTGTACGTCCGATAGGTGGGTCCACTAGGTGCGTCTAGCATTACTCATATATATTACATGTGTATCTTAATGTATCCATGCATATCTTAACGCATCCATGCTTATCTACGATACACATCCATTTCTTTAATGTCCGATACTTTGTGTATCTTTGATACTGCAAACCTTAGTTTTACCCGATGACCATTTAAATAAGGGTAATGTGGTAAATTTATCTGCCCACTTAGTATAATTGTAAATTTACAATTTTTCATATGCATGACGTTAATATCCCTTCCAATTGTTTTTTATTACCTATAGTAAAAATTAGTAAATTCGCATTACCGCAGGGGTTTTCATTGTGACGTGGCCTCCATGTTGCAATCTAGGTATGAGATAAACTACAAGATAAAATTTGCAAGATATTATTTTTTTAATAATATATTATCTTCTCATACTATGAGTAAACCCTGACCCTAATTTTTCTCTTACTTAGGATCACCAACTATGTTGCCATAATGTAAAACTCCAAGGTAAAATCACACATTACAATATCATTTTCAAATTTTAAATAGAACTTTAAATAATTTCACTTTTTTTAAATTCGAAGAGGTCAATCTCTATAAATTTAGAATCTCATAGATCATACATCATAATTATGTAATAGTGCGAAGATAAAAAGATCAAAGATAAACATTGCAAGTATACACATTGTGTATATATGTGTATGTTCATCAAGCTATGTAGATTTTAAAATTCTATGTAATTATTAGAGATTAATCTCTAGAGAATTTAAGTTGTTATTTTATTATCTTGTTAATCTTACTATTTTGTAAATAATAAAATGAATTATATTGCAATTATTAGATCTATTTAAGTACAAAGTCATTTTTTACAACTGATATGCCTAATATATATTAAAATAATACTTTGCATACAATACTGTTTTATTAAATTAGCATGTGAGGGGTAGTACGCAAATGTATGAAAACAGTTATATTGTACGCATAACATTACTCTATATATTAATAATGCTATGTAGATTTTAATATTTTATTTTAATATAAATTATATTTTAGTTAAAATGTTTTTTGTTTTATATAGTGCTAGCTGCACATATGCACAATACCTATTTCCTTTACAGAATGGTAAATACATATAATATAATAATCGATTACTAATCAGAAGTACATGAAATAACTCGTTCGGCTTCTTTATAACAAACTAACGAACATGTAAAAATCTGATATAGATTTGCTTAGATAACCAAATAATGCGTGATCTTTCTGAGTTGCAATTACACCGATCATTTTTCCTGTCCATGGCTCCGGTAAGAGCTCTCCCTCTTCATTGATTGCAAGACATTCCGGTAGTGGGCAAAGCTCGTGGAGTGGTGGGGGTACTGCTTCAACTTTTTAAGTGCGCCGCGCCCAGCCATACTGAGGGTTTTCTTCCTCCCCGACCTGGTTTAATTGCGTCGCTTGAGCAGCTTGTTGGTCAGCCTTGCAAATTCCCATCTGAGCTTGGACCCTCGCAAGCTGGCACTGCTTCATGTAAATCTCTTGCTGTAACCTCTCGATCAATCCGTGCATCCATATACGGGGTCGCGAACGCGAGTCTCTCCGAAGCTAGAAACACAGCCTGGCAACTTTCGGGGCCTCATTGGGCTTTTCTATCATGTTCCGGAGAATGCGCCTGGCCATATTAATCGTCTCTCACAGGTAATTGTGTCGTCTATTTAATCCTTTTCTTTGTCATCTTTTTCCTGTTGTATACAAAATTAAAGCCGAGATAGTTAAATTTTTGGTATTTTACCCTGAGATTAAGCTCCTTTGTCAGTTTGTGTCCACCCACCCAACTTCGTGCGTGGTTCGTGAAAAAAAGTGCTAATTGGTTCGTTAACTATCTCAACGGAATGATATGTTATGTCAATTTTTACATTTTAAGTTTAAATTGAATTCGTGTAAAAAGATAAAGTGGCAGTATGGAAAAGGTCAGTAGGATTGCACAATTAAGTCAAGAATTATAGAATGAAATCAAATAGTTATTTCTGCTAGGAAGTTATTTTTGGAAAGGGACGTGCTAGTTCATTTGAGCAGCAAGGATTAGTTCCTTAAAATTATCGAGGGAGGTTAATCACCTATATCACCAATATAAATGGGTCTCCATTTCTTTTTCCATTCCGCTGTTTAAGGGAACTAGCCCCATGCGGATCCAACTTTCTTTTTGGGAGAAACAAAAAATTGGCAGATAGAGTTACACCCTCATTACAGATATATGGCAACCAAGAACCTGCACCATCCATGCAAACTTCATCAAATGTGCAAAATAAATACAACAACTTCAGAACCATTGTTAGAGTTAGAACTTCACTATAGCCTCAGCAAGTATTCATAAATGTACATTCCCCAATTATGTTTTAATTTGCAGTCATGTCAATTATAAATTTGGGTTTTTTTGCTTTTTTTTTTCTTTCCTTTTTCTTTTTGGTCCATTGCAGAAGAGTGAGAAGGTGAAAGCAGAATAAACTGCCACCAAAATTATATGGAACATCAGTGACCACAGGCCTCTCTCAGCTGTCAGCTTTCAGCCGCAGGCATTTTGCTTTTCTCTGAAGCAGGAATCTCCTCTCTAGCACTATATTCTCTCATTTTGAAATATCCTAGTGCAATGGGTCGACTAGCTGTTGCGCTAGTTGTTTCTTTATGGGTCATCCCAATCTCCATGATTGTCAATCACATTGTTCCTGATCCTTACATGGTTTGCCTCATTAACCTGTTGCTTCCCTTTATTCCTATGGTCTTTCTGATAAATTTTAGGCTAATGTGATGTGTAGGATGAGATATTCCACATCCCCCAGGCTCAGCAATTTTGCAAAGGGAACTTTAGAAGCTGGGACCCAATGATCACAACACCGCCTGGCCTGTGAGTTGTCTGTACAAATTTGTGCTGATCTTTTTTGTATTGAAATTTCCTACATATAAAACCTCGTAAATTCATAAAAATATTTTAAAATGGTGATTTGGCAATATTAAGGAAACTCTTTTGGTAATAATCTATTGGCAGATTAAAATTTTGTCCAGTGTTTCTGAGGCAGTTTATTTGAAGGTCTTGTCTTAGATGCATGGGAAGCAAATAAGGAATATCAACGTGTAGTTTTGCTTGTGTCTACTGATGAGTTGAGATGATCTTAAGTGTTTAAAACAATGTTCAACTTCCATGTGGGAACATTTTCTATGTGGAGGCACCAAATCAACATGACACATTGAAGTTACGTGAGTGTTAGCTTAAAAAAGATATTTCTTCCTGCTTCTCATAATTAGGAAAATATGCCAAAGACCCCCAACGTAAAGGTCTGACTACCATAAATGGTGAAAATCTTGTGTTGTACACTAGGACTTGCCGACTTGACCAGGTAATATTTAGCTGAGTGTGGGGAATGAAAATTCACGCTTTGCAAGGAAACTCTATTCTCTTTGTGGTTGGAGGTTTTTCTCAAAAGACTTTGTTATATCTCTGCCTATGTTAATGCATTTTTGCCATTTTCAAAGAACAAAAATGCAAACTTAAAAAAAAAAGAAGAAAAAATGCAGTTTATTTGTCTTTTTTAATTTTTGTAGGACATATGTTTTTTTGCTGTTTTGATAGTACTGCATCTTCAATTTCCATATGTGATTCTAAGAAATGCTTTCAATTTTATCTACCTCAATCATGTTAATTGTTTTATTCAAACATATTTTCCACTCAAGTTTACTCAATGTTAATTTTGGCCATACAAACTGCTGCAGGTACTATCTTTCACTTGTTCCTTTGATTTCAGGCTTTGGGAGTTTAAATGGCACTATATCACTCTCAAAAATTTGTTCTCCTGCAATTCTTCGTTCAACCAATGGAATGTTTGCCATATTGTGTAGTATTATTTTATATGACCTAATTATTCACCTGAGACCATCAATTGGTGACAGAGGGGCTACACTATATACAATAGTTCTAGCTTTGTACCCTGTTCATTGGTTCTTCACTTTTCTTTACTACACAGATGTGGCATCTGTAGCTGTTGTTCTCGCTATGTATTTGGCTTCTTTGAAGAAGCTTTACTGGTTAAGTGCAGTTGTAAGTACTCCAGGTAACTTGAGGCCTGCTATTTTCTGAGAAGTTTAAACCTTTCCTGACAGAGAAGAGGTTTTCAGGCACCCCCTGCTATAAAAACCTCTTTTCCTATGTGATTTATTATTTTGTTGATAATTATGCCGAGATCTGTCCAAAAGATGGAGGGAAATGTGAGAGATTTTAGTGGAAGGAATGCTCAGCTTCGTTATACAAATTTATCTAAAAAAATACCGCCATGTTTTTTCCTGAAAATCTTCATCTATTTCAATTTCACAATAAAAAAATCTTCTTGTATATCTTCGTTAAATAACCTTTAGATTGAACTCCAAAACCTGGGCATTGAATTAACTTTTAAATATATAATTAATTAATTTATTTTTTATTTTATTGGTGGGAGGGGAATCAGGTCCGAGCTCTCACAAAGGGATAACAGGCCTAAGCACAGTATGACGGGGGTTACAGACCAAAGAAGACACAAACAGATTCATACACTAGTGCGTGCATACCTGCCTCCAAATGAGTAGCCATTTCAGGAGGTCCTTTTCTGCTAATAGTTATAGGATTCTTTTTATACTCATCTATGTTGAAGTATTCCCCTAGGAACATTAAGAAACTAAGTGTCAAGAAACCAAAAGAGAACGTAAGTTACTGTGGCTAGATGGACAAACTCTGGCACATATTACCAGTTTGCCTTGGATCCAATTCTCAGGCCAGGATATATGCATGACACCATTTTACAGAGTTCCTGTATTTCTTGTCATTAGTGACTACAAATTGCTGGAAAAGGGGCATGTGGCTTAGAACAGTGACCACTGATGTAATGGTAATTTGGAGTTTGGTGTATTTTGTAGTATATGGTACGCCTACCTGAGTGGGTTGTCTGCTTCATTTTGTTTTGATAGAGAAGATTTGAGAATTTTAATAAGAATTTGTTTGAATTTAAATCATGCTATGCAGTTATTAAAGTTTTTACTTTTTTAAGTAATGAGATAGGGACCGGTTTTTGAAAGTTCTGGAGTCATTAGTTCACTTGGATAACCAACAAATACTATTGCATATTGTTATGCTTTGTTTTGCCAATCTATAAACTGATTATAAGCGTTTTCAAATAGTAACATGCAACGAATATTCCTATCATTTTCCATTTCCAGCTAGGTGGCTTTGCAATATCTATTCGGCAAACAAATGTTATATGGATGTTGTTTGTTGCGGCTGTTGGGGCTATTGATTATTTAGTGGGACAACATTACAAAAAGAATAATGATCATATCTTGATTGCCAAAAGTAAGGGGCTAGAAGATGAGAATTATAGACCAGTTTCTACCAACCTGAGAAAGAGAAAGATAGGCAGCTCTGCAAGATCCGCTGATATTTCTGTTGTTGAAGCAGTTGCCCCTTCCACACAGGGTTCCTCAAAATACTCCTCAGGTTGGATGTATATCATTTCTGTTATATTGCACTTGTGTTTAATGACTTATATTGCTGGCAACTCTTCATTCATATCTACTTATCATAAAACTGGATAATGCTCATAATATGCTGGACTTTCTTATGACAGGTCTGATTAAAGAGATTAAGGAAATTTTCTTAGCACTATGGTGTTTGAAGTGGAATTTTTTGGTTTTGTTCAGCCCATATATGCTGATATTAGGCGCCTTTGTATCATTTGTCATCTTGAATGGAAGCATAGTTCTTGGTACTGTGTATCTTTCTACCATATTTCAGTTAGTTGAGACAAAACCAAGTCCAAGTTCTCATATGAGTGTTATTTAAAAACCAATAATTTGGTTGTACTACAGGTGCAAAAGAAGCACATATAGTCTCTCCGCACTTTCCCCAGATATTTTATTGTGGTTTAGCCTCTGTTGCTGCCATGGGTCCAATCCATTTCAATTTACACCAAGCTGCTGATGTGTTCAAGACATTGAGGATGAACAAACTGCTCAGTTTCTTTGTGGCGTGCATAGCACTCACCACTGGATTAATTTCAGTCCACTTTTTCCGGTAAACGACCAATCAAATTGAGAGTTTGTCTATGAACATTGAGAAAATAATCACATAATGTGACAAGTCAAACAGAGTTATTTTTTTCTTTTTATTTTTCCTGGGATGCTTGTTATATGGAGTTGCACAGATGGGGGAAAGAACAAAATCTCATGGTTCCAGTGATAAAAGAAGATTTTAACCACCTGGTCCGGAACATAAACTGGATGTTTGGTTACTTTATTTGTAAAGAATGTGATATTTATACATTTTGGTGGTCTATCCGATGAAACACATTAAATATTGAACCATGTTCATTCACAAAAAAAAAAATGAAAATAAAGAAAAATCACATTGAGCTATGCTCGACAGGCTTTACAATTATGAGGTTAAATTAGATACTTTCCAATAGTGACTGATCTACTACTTTTGTTCTATGTGCTTGAAGTTATTCTGTTGAAATAATTGTTTAGCCATTTTCAGTGACATTTCTCCATCTCTGCAGCATTGAGCATCCGTATCTTCTAGCAGACAATAGGCATTATCCTTTCTATATCTGGAGGAAGGTCATCAAAGCTCACTGGCTGATGAAGTATCTTTTAGTCCCATTTTATGTCTCTTCGTGGCTGTCTATCTGTCATCTCTTAGGTAAGAGGAGTGATTTCAAGGTAATCCCTGCATTTTAGCATCCCTACACTGAAGAAACTATGAATTCTTTGCAGGAAAATTTCAAAGGAAAACTTGGGTTCTGATGCTTTTATTGGCTTGTGCTGCCGTTCTCATCCCTACACCTCTAATAGAGTTCAGATACTACACTATACCATTTTTCTTCATAATCCTCCATTCTCATACGGGAGGGTATAGGCATTGGTTTCTCATTGCAGTTCTTTATGTAATTGTAAACATTTTTACAATGGCAATGTTCTTGTACCGGCCGTTCCATTGGGACCATGAACCAGGGACCCAGCGTTTTATATGGTAGATATTGCAATGAAAAATTGAGAAGAATCATATTTAAGCTTACCTTGCTTTGACTAAATGAGAAAGATTCATATATTAACTTGGAGTCTCATTGGCAAGATGTTGAAAAAGTACCAGTTTCATTGCTGATATTAACCAGGTGATCATGACATGCAGATACTTGCTGGAAGGAAGTGAAAGGGAACCTTGATCTAATCCCTTATACCTACGAGAAATTACTGTTTTTTCATGAGAGAACACTGTTTTATCTTTTTATTGAAAAGTTGTGATTTTATTCATTATAGCCCAATTGGGCAAAAAAGTACATAATATGAGTACAGCTAGTAAGGGGCCTATACAATAGCATGTTGTTCATGAGCCCTTTTCTTAGCTAATTCATCCGCTTTACCATTTGCACTATGTAGTACATGACTCTAACTAGTGACAATAGATGCTAATTCTCTAATTTCATCAATGATGGGAAGAAGCTTCCAAGGAGGCTTGAGGTCCATCTTGCACCATTGGATTAGAACTTGGGAGTTACCCTCAACATGTAATATCCCAAAGAAATAGAACTTGAGGAAGTCTTTGAGGCCATGAAATAAACTTTTAGTTTCAGCAATTGTGGAATCAATGGTGCCAAACGGGCATGAATAGGTGACCAAAATGTCCCCAGAAGAGTTATGGATTAGTCTACCCACACCAGCCAGCCCTGGGTTTCCAAAAGACGACCCATCAAAATTCAGCTTATAAGCATGCCTCGGTGGAGGGACTCAAACAATGATTTTGGGAACTTCCCCCCCTTTTCGAAAGCATATGGGGACCAAGAATTCCAGATTGCACCTCCCTCAATGTTCTTGAAATGCTTCTGCACTTTCAGCCAACAAACAATTTGGTGCATAATGCGTTGGCATAAATCAGGCCAGGAAGTACTTTTGTTCTGAAAAATTCTATTGTTTCTTTCCTTCCACAACAACCATGGAATGTAACCTAAACAACAACTAATCATCAATTTTCCTTTGCCGCCAAGGCCAAGAGATCCGATAAGAGCAATGATGTTGTTAAGATCTTGAGGAATAGGGAAGCTTAGTCCAAATTTATCAATGAAAAAAGTTCATACCTTCCAGCATACATGCAGTGCAATAAAAGGTGATTAAGAGATTTATACTGAGAGGTACATAAAGGGCATGCAACATCCTGGATCGGAATTCCTCTCCTTAATAGTGCATCCCTTGTGGGCAATCTTCCTCTTAGGCAACACCATGCAAAAAAAAACTTGTTTCCTTGGGCAAGGAAGAGTCCAAGCTTTTGCAGCCTAGTGGGAATGTTGTCCCAATGAGTTAAGCAAGAGTAAGCCGTACTAAGTAATGCTCCAAGGGATAAGGCCTCCATAATAACTCATCCATCGCGTCTATCTTTAAGAATGTCATATTTAACTCATCAAGTAATGAAGCTAACTCAATGGATTTCTCATCGGTTGGATTTCTTTGGAGCAATGGTGTCCAATCCACATCTCACAACTGTCCCCTAGGGGCGATGTCCCTAATAAGGCAATTTTGATCCTTTGCAAAATGACAATTCTTGGATACTTTTCAGCAAGAGTATCCTTACCACTCTATTTATCAGTCCAAAAAAATGTTTTGTCACCAATTCCTAGATGAACGGAAGTATGCTGAGCAAAAAAGGGCAGCAACCTAACGATTTTCTTCCAAATCGAGGAGAGCCTCCATTGCCTTATATCTCCAAATCACCAATCTCTCGGCCCACTATCAAGTGCTTTTACAATTAAACTCCTCCAAGTAGCCTCACTGCTCGTGTTCAGTTTCCAAAGCCATTTAGTTAGGAATGCTTCATTCATGTGCCTTATTTTCTTGATTCCAAGTCCTCCATCCTCCTTTGCCAGGCATACATCCTCCCAACAGATGAGGTGCATCTTTGATCTTTTTAAAGATCCCGACCAAACAAAATTTCTCATCAACTTCTCAATACTATTTACCACAGATGTAGGGCAATGTAAGAAGGATAAAAAATATGTCGGTATGCCAAGTAGGCAAGCTTTTCACTTGCACTTTTTTTGTTTGCTTTAGATGCTACTAGCATATAGTAATATGTGCATGCATGCTAAGAGTCTTTGGGCAGAATTGGAGTTTTATCAAAGAAAGCATTTCGAGAGAAATACACGATCTGTATCGAGAACAAGACATCTATAACCTTTGTAGTTGAGATGATACCCAAGGAAACCTTTAATAAGAAAAACTTCAAAAAGGACTTTTAAACAAGAGCGTTTTTTCGGGAGCCGTTTAATAAGAAAACACAATTGCAAACGTAGAATCCCAATATAGTTTGGGCACGACAGCTTACACAAGAAAATTTATGCTTGTCTCAATGATGTACCAATGCTTGTGCTCAACCAACCCGTTTTGTTGAGGGGTGTAAGGGTACTGAATCCTATGATGGATACTATAAGAGGTGAAACTCTGACTGATTGTATTATTGAGAATCACATGTACATATAGGCTAGTCTCAGTCAAATTAGGAATTTGATTCAGATTTAAGCAGAAAGAAAAAAAATCTTTACAAAAGATTATATAACTAGAATACAATATCATGTATATATAGAAAGAGTCTCAAAAGGGCAAGATGTTGTGATCATGATCAGGTCTGGGGACTCTGATCGTGATCAGATCTGGAAACAATATCTTTCACAGATACCACTGCTACACAACAGTGCTTGGAAAGCACAACAACTTAATGTAGATCACCACAAGCTCATTCCATTGAGGGGAATTCAATACTCTCTATTAAACAACCTAATGCCTCTACTTGTCTTTATGGATGACTTTACTACAACTCTAATTACTCTTAAAACTTGTGTTTGATAGCAAAATAGATGTAATATCTTTTCGGATAAAAAAATTCCTCTTTTAAGCAAGGTTTGAAAGTATGGAAAAAACATTAAGTATCGGTCCCCATGGAAACAAGAACATATCCTAGATATAACAGGAAACAAAAGGAAACACTAGAAAACACTAGAAACATGAGAAAATAGAAAATAAATTTTTGAAAACTTCAAAAAAAGAAAGAAACCTAACATCTTAAGTAAGATTATGTAATATATATATATATATATATATATATTTTATTTATTTTATATATTAAAATTACTTTATAGTTCCAAAGGAATAGACTTGTTACCATTGTTTTAAAAACCGAACCGAACCGGCCGGTTCGACCGGGTTCAACCGGAACCGAGACTTTGAACGGTTCGGTTCGCTCAAAGACTCGGAAATGGTAGAAAACCGGTTGACAGGCCGGTTTTGAGTGGTTCAACCGCTGAACAGGAAATCGGACCGGACCAGTTGAACCGTTTTACTTACCTTTTTAGTATTTTAATAGTTTTTTGTATTTTTAATCTTATTTTATATATATAGAAATCTTATTATGCATTTTTTATTAGAAAAAACTCATACCGGTTGAACCACCGGTTGAACCCGGTTAATCCGATTGAACCAAAATCGGAGGCTCCACTGGTTCGGTTTTTAAAATATTGCTTGTTACTTCTTATATAATATACATTATGATTGATATAAAAATAATTTTTCTTAAATGATTGATATAAAAATAATTTTTCTTAAATGATTGATAAAAAAAATTTCTTAAAAAATTGATATAAAAATAATATCAATCATTCAATAGATGTCTATTCAAACACAATGAAATTAAATTGATACAAAAGAGAAATTTAGTATGTACATAGATAAAAATAATAATATCATAAAAACCTATTAGGTATATTAAATACCATTTAATTACTCAACTATACTATAGGAAGTACGAACGTCTACTAAGAAGGATATATAGTTTAATCATGGATTCGTAAAAAGAAAAATATATTTTATATTTTAACATTATATACTTACTAAATATTAATATTAAATTTATAGTTAAGCAATATCACTTATTATCTTTAAAATAAACTTCAGTATAATATAATAGTTAGATTTTGTTTATACGAATACATAAAGATATTGAAGGATATACAATGAAATGGATGGAAACATATTAATGAATAGGGAAACTTATGGAAACAGATCCATTTCAGGGTAAATTAAGATTCTACTCCTGATTACTGTTGTGCCAATAAATACATATCCAGGAAACTGCGAACCTTGTTTTTTAAAGTAAATTCTGAGCCGCCGTCGCCTGTCTAATCTGAATAACACATTAGAACTTGATATTTTTTTTTTTTAGTGGTAGGCCCTATACTTCGGAACGGCCAGCAATGGAGTGGACTTTTTCACAGTAATTCCAAACTTTTCTTGCATGTCCACATCGTCCCCCGCCATTCCAAGAGAAATAACGAAGAAGAGAAGCCAAAATCAGGTGTACCATTCTGTACGCGAGGGGCAATCCTGGACAAATCCGGCGGCCGGCGCCGAACGGGATGAGCTCGAAATGCCGCCCTCGGTAATCCACTTTCGACCCAAGAAACCTTTCCGGTTTGAAACGTCCTGGGTCTTCCCAGATTTCGCCGTCCCTGCCTATAGCCCAGGCGTTCACGATCACCTTGGTGTATGTAGGAACGGTGTGGCCGGAGATCTCGACGTCGCATTCGGCTCTGTGAGGGATCAGGAACCGGAGGGTGCAGCCTCATCGTCTCTTTCATCACGGCTTGTAAAAACGGAAGTTGAGGTATATCCGATTCTTCCACCTGTTTCCCTTTTCCGATTGTTTCGTTGAGCTCTATTTTCGTCCGTGCCATGGATTCCGGGTCCCGGAGGAGCTCAGACATTGCCCATTCCACTGTGTTCGAGCTCGTATCGCTGCCAGCGACGAACAAATCCAGGTGGTTTTCAGAAAACATTAACGATTAATTACGACTGAGATCTTTCTGATACTAGTTTGCCGGATTACAAAACAGAGCAGTACATTACGTACCGTGAACAGAGACACGAGTTCGATACGGCTGAGTCCATCCCCATTCTCCTTCTCGTCTAGAAGAGCATCAAGAAAATCGTTTTTCCGACTATTCTCGGAATTCGAACGGGAGACTTCACGATCTTCAATCTGTTCATCGAAAATTCGGTGTAATTTTTTATGGTAAGACCCCATCCTTCGCCGGATTCTCTGCGGGTCAATGGGTCGGAGAATCGGAAAGAAATCGACCAGGTTGGGCTTACCTGCTTCTTTCATGATCTCCCACACCAAATCTTTGAACTTCCACGCCTTTTCTGAGTCGATATTGATCATATCGATCGAGAAAACGGTGTTGGAGATGAGATTGAGGGTCGTGACGAAAGCAACTTTGCCGATGTCCACGGCTTTCCTGGACAAAGCTCTGTTTTTGACATAAACAAGCAGCTGCTCCATTTTCCGGCGACGGAGGCCCTGACTGGAATCAAGGCCCTGAGAAGAAAACATACCCGAATTGCACAAGGATCTCAGTCTTCTCCACAGTTTCCCCGTTTCGAGAAACGCCATGGACGCATCGGCGTGTACGCGGAGGGCGCCCGGCACACTCCGGCCGGCGAACGACTGGTCGTTCTTCTGCAGGACCTCTTTAGCCATGGCCGTCGAGGAGACTACGACTGTGGTCACTTGGCCAAGTCTCAGAGTCATGAGAGGGCCATAAGTTGATGCGAGCTCTGCAAGCGACCTGTGAGGCTGGTGCCCGAGTTTGAAGAGGTTGCCGACAATCGGTGCCGGAAC
Source organism: Aristolochia contorta (assembly GCA_022405105.1). NCBI lineage: Eukaryota > Viridiplantae > Streptophyta > Magnoliopsida > Piperales > Aristolochiaceae > Aristolochia > Aristolochia contorta. The sequence goes on along the minus strand of CM039669.1, from coordinate 5,684,196 downwards.
TGGTCCCGGCGGTAGCTTCCCGGTTTTAGAGGAAGAACTCTTCAGAAGATGACGCTGCCAGATGAATAAAACCAGAAACGACGTGAAGAGGAGAACTATAATGGCGAAGTACGAGTCGACTCCATCATTCTCCTGGGGAATGAGGGCTGAGGGAACTCTCTGTCTCCACTTACATCTCTCTCTTATCGGCCAATTTATGACTTCCCTGCTCAAAACATTGTAAATTCTAGTTGGTGCAGGTATTGGTCCCGCTCTACATTTTTTACGTGGGTATGATACGTTGAAAAATTGATTCGAATTTGGCATGGTGGGTTCTCTGCTGTGCGTCAGACATAGGAGGTCCTTTTCTCCATCTCTGGAGCATTGAGCATCCTTATCTTCTAGCAGACAGTAGGCATTATCCTTTCTATCACTTCAATTTAGCATTCCACTGAAAAGACTTGCTGAATTCTTTGCAGGAAAGTTTCAATGGAAAACTTGGGTTCTGCTGTTTTTATTGGCTTGTGCTGCCGTTCTCATCCCTGCACCTCTAATAGAGTTCAGATACTACAGTACTGTACCATTTTTCTTTATAATCCTCCATTCTCATACGGGAGGGTATAAGCATTGTTTCTCATTCCATGCAGTTCTTTATGGTAGATATTGCAATGAAAAATTGAAAAGATTCATATATATTTAAGCTTAATTACTTCGCTTTAACTAAATGAGAATGATTCATATATACTTCAGTTTCATTGGCAAGAAGTCGAAATAGTATTGGTTTCATTGCTGATATTAACCAGGTGATCATGACATGCAGATACTTGCTGGAAAGGGAGTCAAAGGGGACCCCGGTCTAATCCCTTATACCTACGAGACATTACTGTTTTTTCATGAGAGAATACTGTTTTATTGAAAAAGACATACATTTCACTTGCACTTTTTGTTTGCTTTAGATGCTACTAGCGTAGAGCAATGTGTACGTGCATGCATGCTATTGAATTGCTCTATATAAGCACGCCATCTTTGTTCAAGAACTATTTTGGACCCGACTATTCCAGATGCCGGACTACTGATGTATAAGTGGTGGGTTCGAGCTCAGACGGCAGTACTAGTAAGGGTTCATGACGTGTGGCTAGATGAACCTTTGGTTTAATGTTTCCAGGAACTTAAGAGTCATAGGACGGGTGGCAAGGGGTGGAAGAGGTCGAACGAGGGGTACTGGTGAGACCAAATTAAGTGGAGTTATAGCAACAACATGAGATGAAATATGGACACGATGTTGCGAAGAGTCATTGGGTAGAATTGCTGGTTTGGAGTACCGGATCAGATCAGTTTTATCATAAATATCATTTCTAGAGACAAACACGCCACCAGTATGGAGAACAAGACACTAATAACCTTTGTAGTTGGGATGATACCCAAGGAAGATGCATAACTTGGAAAGATCTTTGAGTTTGTGTTGTGAGTGTAGTCTAGGATGAGGATACAATGCACGACCAAAAACTCAAAGACTACTAGCATAGCGGGGATACCGGTAAAAAAAAAACCCTCAAAAGGAACTTTTAAGCAAGAGTATTTTCCTGTGATTCATTTAATAAGAAAAACACATTTGCAAACGTAGAATCCTAATGTATTTTGGGTATAGCGGCTTACACAAGCAAAGTTAAGCTTGTGTCAATAATGTGCCTATGTTTGTGCTCAACCAACCCGTTTTGCTGAGGGTTATAAGGGCACTAAATCCTACGATGGATACCATATAAGGGCACTAAATCCTACGATGGATACCATACCACTGCTATGCAACAATGCTAGTATAGATGTAAATGGTATCCAATTACCCATTCTACCGTCCAATCGATTATTAAATAAAAAAATGAGAATAAAATATTTTTTGTTACCATTTTACTTTTCATTGCTCTACTATTTAATAAACGTAACGGGAACGGAAATAGCTCTTTGAACCCGTTTTACCCAATTACTATTTAAGTAAGAGTAATATGGTAAATTTATCAATCCACTTAGCTCAACCATAAATTTATAATTTTTTATATATAACTTTATTATCTTTCCAAATAGTTTTTTTAGTACCTAGCTTAAAACAATATTAGAGTTGAAAAGTTTGGAGAGAATTATAAATATTTTTATATTTTTGTGTACGTATTAGAAGTTAATATATATTGACTCATAGTCTCATAAATCATATAGCATAATAAAAATCACACCTTTTAATCTTAGAGGAATTTTTTATTCTTGAAGATTGAGGACTTAGAAGTGCAAATAATTGTTTTAAATTGGATAATTTTGAATAGAGTAATGCTAGACGCACCTAGCCGACGCATCTATCCAAAGTACATATTAATCTAAGCCCCTAAAAATATAAAAAAATATATTTTTTATAAAATCTTATTTTCTAGAGGATAAACCCTAGACATCAATGGTTTAGATTAACATGTATGTGGGTGGGATAGGTGCCTGGATTAAATACAACTAGCATTATTCTTTTGAATATCAATTATCAAGTGTAGTAGTTATATTGTATTTGACCTTTATATTATGTAGTTTGTGTTGGAACACTAAAAAAAGTGTTGTATCGTAACTCTTTAATTATTTTTTATTTGATATATATTTAGAATAATTTTCTTTATTTTTGGTTTTTGAAACTTCACACAATTTTTATATTTTTCCAATTATCACCGGATCATTAAACCGACTACCAATGGAAAATCGGGTAATAGTCGGAAACACAATAATTCTGAACTAATCAGAAACGGATGGTACACATAATTTCGGTAAGGGAAACTGTAACATGAAGAGCCTTACCTGGAACAAAGTACAACTTAGAGTAGATCTCATCACCTCGAGCATATAAACTCGTCCTAAGATCATTTCACTCTTAGCCGTCGGATAAGTGGCTGTTCAGTCCTATCTACCCTTCTAAATTTCTGACCAACCCATACTCCGACAGATCTAATTCCATTGAGGGGATTCAATACTCTTTACAAGACAATTTAATGCCTCCTCTAGTCTTTTTTAATACCTTTACTACAACTCAAAAACTCTGTAAAACTTATCTTCAATAGCAAAATAGACATAATATCTTCTCGAATAAAAAGGTGAAAGGTTTGAAAATATCAAAGAAGTCCCCACGGAAACAGAAACGTATCCTAGATAAATTAGGAAACAAAAAGAAACACTAGAATACTCTAGATACATGAGAAAATAGAAAATAAAACTGCAAAATTTCCTTTTGTTTAAGTAAACTGCGAGCCGCCCTCTCTTATATATTGCCTTTGTCTTATTTCCCATTGGAACATGTAGAGCCTGCAAAACTTCCTTTTGTTTAAGTAAACTGTGAGCCGCCCTCACTTGTATATTGCCTTTGTCTTATTTCCCATTGGAACATGTAGAGCCTGTCTTGTCTCCATAATAGACCCGAACATGACATTTTGATTGCTACTTTGTAGAGCCTTTCTAATCTCAATAAAATATCAGAACTTAATATTATTTGTTTTCATTGTGGTGGTCCCTGTACCTGGAACAGCCAGCAATGGAATAGCCTTTTGGAGAGTAATTCCAAACTTCTCTTGCATGTCCACATCGTCCCCCACCATCCCGGCGGGAAGCTCCCAAGAGAAAGAACGAAGAAGAGAAGCCAAAATCAGGTGTACCATTCTGTACGCGAGGGGCAATCCTGGACAAATCCGGCGGCCGGCGCCGAACGGGATGAGCTCGAAATGCCGCCCTCGGTAATCCACTTTCGACCCAAGAAACCTTTCCGGTTTGAAACGTCCTGGGTCTTCCCAGATTTCGCCGTCCCTGCCTATAGCCCAGGCGTTCACGATCACCTTGGTGTGTTTAGGAACGGTGTGGCCGGAGACCTCGACGTCGCATTCGGCTCTGTGACGGATCAGGAACGGGACGGCAGGGTGCAGCCTCATCGTCTCTTTCACCACGGCGTGTAAAAACGGAAGTTGAGGGATATCCGATTCTTCCACTTGTTTCCCTTTTCCGATTGTTTCGTCGAGCTCTGTTTTTACCCGTGCCATGGATCCCGGGTCCCGGAGCAGCTCCGACATCGCCCATTCCACTGTGCCCGAGCTCGTATCGCTGCCGGCGACGAACAAATCCTGGTGGGTTTCAGGAAACATTAACGATTAACTAGTGAGAAATTTCTGATACTTGGTCGGATTGCAAAACAGAGTATAAATACGAGCAGCACCGTGAACAGAGACACGAGTTCGATACGGCTGAGTCCATCCCCATTCTCCTTCTCGTCTAGAAGAGCATCAAGAAAATCATTTTTACGACGGTACTCGGAATTCGAACGGGAGACTTCACGATCTTCAATCCGTTCATCGAAAATTCGGTGTAATTTTCCATGGTAAGACTCCATCCTGCGCCGTATTCTTTGTGGGTCAATGGGTCGGAGAATCGGAAAGAAATCGACGAGGTTGGGCTTCCCTGCTTCTTTCGCGATGTCCCCCACCAAATCTTTTAACTCCTGCACCTTTTCTGAGTCGATATCGATCATATCGATCGAGAAAACGGTGTTAGAGATGAGATTGAGGGTCGTGACGAAAGCAACTTTGCCGATGTCGACAGCTTTCCTGGACAAAGCTCTGTTTTTGACATAAACAAGCAGCTGCTCTATTTTCCGGCGACGGAGGCCCTGACTGGAATCTAGCCCATGCGAAGAAAACATACCCGAATTGCACAAGGATCTCAGTCTTCTCCACAGTTTCCCCCGTTTTAGCCACACCATGGACACCTCGTCGTAACCCAGTACGCGGACGGCGTCCGGCACACTCCGGCCGGCGAACGACTGGTCATTCTTCTGCAGGACCTCTTTAGCCATGGCCGCCGAGGAGACCACGACTGTAGTGACTCTGCCGAGGCGCAGAGTCATCAAAGGGCCGTACGTTGCTGCGAGCTCTGCAAACGACTTGTGTGGCTGGTGCCCGAGTTTGAAGAGGCTGCCGACAATCGGGGCCGGAACTGGCCCCGGCGGAAGCTTTCCGGCCATAGAGGAAGAGCTCTTCCGAAGATGACACCGTGAGATGGATAAACCCAGAAACGAGGTGAAGAGGAGAATTATAATGGCGACGTAGGATTCCATCTCTCCTCAGAAATGAGGGCAAAGGGAACTCTGTCTGTTCTTATATCTCTCTTATCCTTCATGACTTCCGTGCTCAAAACGTTATAAATTCTAGTTGGTGCAGGTATATGTCCCGCTTTAAATTTGGCACGGTCGGTTCTGTGCTCTGCGTTAGACTTACGCCAAAAAAAATAGTAAAATACTATAAGCATTACTCTTCACAATTGGGTAAACAATGTTATAATTATCATATTCCACAACCTCCGCTACCTAGTTCCCACATGCCCATGCCGGTGCTCGTCAGGTAAGACGAGGCGTATCGCCAATCTCTCCAAATGTCCATGGAAATCCTCGTAAGTTTAAACCATGCACAGACAGAGAGCGTTGTCTTCCTCTGTTTCGAAAGCTTGGGGCTGTTTCCGGCGGAGCAATTGAAGGAAATCACAGTCGGACTGGAGAAAAGTCGACACGGGTTCTTGTGGGTGGTCCGTTCCCCGCCGTCCCCGGACGAGAAAACCGCCGGCCGGGTCTCAACGTTACCGAAACAGGGGAATGGCGGCGTGGCCTTTCTACGCTGAGCAGAAGCTGAACAAGGTGTTTCTAACGAAAGAAGCGAAGCTCGCCGTTCCCGTGGCGGAGGAAGAGGACGGAATCGTGACGGCGGCGGACGTGGAAAAACGCGTCCGGATCTGATGGAATCGGAGAAAGGGAAGGGTCTGAGAGAGGGGACGGCCGCGACACGAGACGCCGCCAATGCTGCATTCACTAAGACCTGACCTACCGACCACAATTAATGTGATACTCAATCTCGGTTTATTCCATAACGAGTCAAATAATGATAATTAAATATTTATTTATTTTCAGGATTTTTTTATTTTTAATTTATATTCTGTAAAAAATTCATATATGTAAACAATATATTAAAAATCGGACCGGTAATCAAACTGATAGTATATTACTATATCCAGTTTTCGTTGAATTGGGTTAAAGAAGTTGGACCAATGGTGGAAGTGTTAAATGTTGTACATTAGTATCATATCAAGTATTTGGGAAAGTACAAGCTATTGAGTTATGTTGGTTAGATCGTTTTATAGGAAGATACATGGTTGAATGTTTCAATCTGCCCCAACAAATGGAGACACTAGTAAAAAGTCACGATCCATTGGCGGTTGATTCATGATCAGAAAAAACCATCTTCCTGGCCTCTAGCTCTTCTAACGATCAAGTTCTCTCCACGGGCGTTCTCACCACAGACTTCTCATATCCGCAGTTCTGGCCTCTTTGGTGTTCCTGCAGCCGACCTTCTCTCCTTTGATCGAAGCCTCTTCTTTCAATCTCAGGTTATAATCCGCAAGTAGTTCGTTTAGCTTGCCGATTTTCTTCTGACTTTTTTTAAGTCGTGATAACCATATTGCCAAATTTTACTATGAAGGTTTATAGTGAGACATGGGTCTTCATTGGCCGTCCAGATAAGATAAGAGGTAAAGTAAAAACTATCTACCTATTTTTTATATAAGCTTATCTAGACTACCAATTAGGCTGCTAGCAGGACAACCACATTAGGATGTAAAAACTCACAGTAAAAACTCAGAGTACTGAAATTATTTTTTTTATAAAATTAGATTCGTATATCTTGTTTGTCTAGTAAGGGTTGCATTCTTCCCTACCTATCTTAGTAGACTGTTCTATGCCATGGACATTCAATTTGGCTTGCTTGCAACTATTCGATAGCAAAATATATGTAATATCTTCTCGGAGTAAAAATTCCTCTTTTACGCAAGGTTTAAAAGTATCCAAAAAACATAAGGTATCGGTCCTTATAGAAACAAAAACCAATCCTTGATACACTAGGAAACACTAGAAAACACTATAAACATAAGAAAATAGATTTTTTTTTGAAAACTTCAAAATAAAAAAGATACCTAACATCTTAATTAAAATCATGTAATATATATTTAATATATTAAAATTAATTTCTTGTTCCAAAGGAATAGACTTATTTGTTCTTATTTAATATACATTTTAATTAATATTTTACATAATATTTTTTATTATTTTATATAAATTTATTTTCCTGTAAAAGTGATTTAAAAATAATATCAATCATTCAATAGAAAATTATGTCTATTAAAACAAAGAAAAAAACAATTAAAATAAATCGATACACAAGCATGGTTTGCAATATCTAATACGAAACTGCCGATACAGGCCAATACGTTTCCGTATCTTTAGTTAAAGAAACTTAAAACAGTGAGTTTCCATTTACAGGAAACAAACCCCCATCTCCTTATGTATCAGTTTGTTTCCGCAAGTTTCCTTGTGTATTGACGTAACAAAATTCGATACATACAATTCTTTATCGATACAGATTTTAAACAACTAGGAATATAAATCAAAGTAAAGAACCTACGAAATTTTTTTTTCGTGTTAACAACGTCATTAGGTAAGGTAAACTCGCAATAGAATTTATGATTTGAGTCAATCTTCTAATATTAACTATTTTGAATATTTCCTTGTAAATGTTTTTTAATATTTTTATCAATAGAAATATATTTCAAGACCATATATAAATGAAGTACCTTGGTATAATTTGGGCAACTTTTTGATCGTTTATTTTTGTCTCACACAAGTCATTATAGGCTATGTAAGTTAGAATTACTTATTTGAACCATGTGTGACAAATTATGTTGATTAATTAATTGTTAAATATAATCACTGTATAATATTTTATAATTTAGTTATTAAATTATTGGTATATATATATATATATTTTATTACATATAAATAATTGCTAATGTCTCTTCGGTTTCCTACAAGTCATACTGCAAACCTTGTCTGAGAGCGACGAGGAAGCAAATCTAACGGTAAAAGAAAATAAAAAAAGGGAAAGGGGCCCTCTTTTATCTCTTGTCTGATCCCCTGCTTTGGGAGATGCAAACAATCTCACCATGGCTAGATTAGACAGAGACATAGTAAATGAGAAATGTCTAAACAAATGACCGGATACCAAAACCTGGACTCAGACCACTGTCCTACTAGAAACATGTAGGCTACATCCATTAGACAATAGGCCTTTCAGGTTCCAAACAATGTGGCTTGAGAATGCTGATTATGAAAAGGTTGTCCACAAACCCTAGGATTCTATCCGGCACACTCACACATCAACCCCACCACCATACTTGCTGCCAGCAAGGCTAAAAAGGATTGTCGATGAGCTTGTGCCTTGGAACAAAACTACATTTAGCAATTTCCATTGTCACATAAGAAATATTTCAAAATCATTGGCTGAAACCCAAATTCAGCTACTAGCAGATCCAAGAAACTCTCAAATAATAAATAGGGAAAAAGAGTTGCAGCATACCTTATGAAGCTAGTTAGGATAATACGCATACGCATATGTATCTTTCGAAGAGCGACACAAAATGTCTTCAAAAATGGAGACGAGAAATTAAAATACTTTCATTATTTGTGTGACTTAGGAACCAAACAAATAAAATACAAAACATAAAATCCTATACAGGAAATATACTTGAAACTAACATAGAGATTAGGAGGGAAGCGGAAAGCTATTTCACAAATCTATTCTCGCAGACTATGAAATCGAACCCGCCTCCCTTCTACCCTTCAAACTACCTACCAAAAATCCAAAACATCCAGCCCGACGAGCCCATTACTCTAAGAGATGTTCGAAGTGCATTTTTCACGATGAACACGTATAAGGAACATGGGTCAGATGGGTTTCAACCCATCTACTTCAAACAACATTGGCACCTAACGAAGGATGATCTATTAAAGTATCTCCAAACAATTTTCCATTCGGGCCAAATGGAACCAAAGATAAACAAGATTTTTATTGTCCTATTTCCAAAAGCCTCTCAGCCCAGTACCTTTGCAGAATTCCGGACAATTAGCCTACGTAATGTGTTCTACAGGATCTTGCAAAAATCATGTCAACTAGGCTGGCCAAAATCCTTCCCAAGATTGTCTCCCCTACACAAGCTGCCTTCATAAAGGGGAGACAGATGGCCGATCATATATTGATGGCCCGTGAAATTTTAAGCTCCTTCAAACTAAAAAGGAAAAAATCATCCTTTAATGCAAATTTCGACTTTAAGAAAGCATTTGATACTATGTCATGGGTTATAGAGGTTACTCAAAAGACTTTCAATTTTCCTACCCAATGGCCGAGCCTCATTATGTCCTACCTCAGAATCACCTCTTATCAAATCTTAATACATGGGTACGCCACTAAGCCCATCTATTCATCATGCGGGCTGCACCAAAGCAACCCCCTCTCACCATCACTGTTCATATTTGCAATTGAATTACTGTCTGCAAGAATCAAATCAGCCATTACACCACAAGAAATTGGGCCTTGGAAGCCCACCTAATGACAAAGACAATTTGCAAACTTCACTATGCAGATGACTCTCTTCTTTGGTTCGGCTGATGAAAAATCAGCCTGGACACTTATGGAACAAAATGAATATGCAGAGTATTCTGGACAGCACATCAATTCGACTAAATCTATTCTCTTCTCCAAATTCACTCCCTACAAGAACAGATAATTGAAATTATGCATTTCTCACAATCGGACGACCTTGGTCCTTTCCTAGGGGTAAATATACCCTGACAGAGTATCTGAAAACAAACACATATGGGCCAATAATTAATCTATTCAAAACCGATTAAACAGCTGGTCGGGAAAACCGTAAGACACAAACAATTTCCGAATGCGTCAACCGGATTATCTTTCAATCTAAGCAAACAGTAAGACACAAACAAATACCTGAGTCAACGATGAAAAACCAACACATGATTAAAAATAAAATGGAAGCCCCCCTAACCCAAACACTCATCGCAAACTTTGATGGGTCTGCAATTGTGTCTTCTGAAACAGCAGGTAGTGGTGCAATTATTAGAGACTCATTGGGCTCTCCTCTTATTTCTGCATTTTGGCCACTAATCCGGAAAACCAACAACCAGGCAGAACTCCACGTACTACTCCTCACTTTGCACCTTGTAAAACACTTTTTTCCTCTTACTTGATTATTCTACTGGTAGATTCTTAACAAACGATCCACGCGGTCCAGAGAAGGGAACATTGGCACTGGGGATTGATGCACCTAGTCAACAACTGCTGCAGAGTCCTACTCGATCTACTGCTAGTTCGGCTGCAGCACCAGCTTAGAGAAGCTAATGGTGCAGTGGATCAGCTAGCAAAACAGGGTACATTTTTAACAAAAGAAGGAGAAGACCACATCCACATATGGTTTCACAGTATTCTGACCTTTTTGAAAAACTCTATCATGGATGACTGTATGGGGTCCTCTCTGAGCCCAAAACTAATTATCTCGAATGACTGTAATCACATGTGCTCTCTGAACAATAGAATTATAATTGGAATAGCTTATTCTGCTTCTTTTGCATAATGTTCACACACTCATTCATCTTGTTATATTCTTCTCCATGGAAGAATATGAAAATTTTCTATCAGTTGGGTTTACTCGAGTTAATACTTGTTAACATCATGATTTAATTGCTGCAATTAGATTGATGTTGTAGTTCAGTTTGTATCTATTGTTGAATCTCTATTTGTTTATATTGTTGTAATTTGGTTGCTATACATAGTTTATGTAAAATACAATTAAGAGAACCAGATTTGAGTTGCTGAAATCATTTGAATATTGTAGAGCTATTGATAAAGACTTTTAGTTATCATTGTTTAGAGCCTGATTGTCTCCATATTTAGGTGTTGAAGCTTCTACAGCTCCATCATTTTAAAGACTTAACTGTACTGTTTAGAAGCATGATCTTTTGAATCCATTGTTTTTATCTGTTAAATCTCGGATCTGTTTGAGTGTCTGATTTTTATATAGAAATCAGAAAGTGGTGTTGTATAATTTGGTACTTTTAGGATTGCTGAATTGAAACCCTTCTGTTATAATTTGATTGATAGATTGTAGATTCAGCTATAATATCCTGTTCTGAATTCTAAAGTTTTATAGTACGACTTCTGAATTAGTTTTTGATTAGGTGAAAAACTGATTGTTTGATTCAGATTTACCAAATTTGTGTTTACATAAAACACCTAATGGGAAAGAAGGAATTGATTGACTTGTCAAAACTACAACCATTAGACAGGACAAATTATAAATTATGGTCCCAATTAATTTTAATTTTCATTAGGCAAATAGAAGCTGATTATGTCTTGTTCTCAGAACCTCCTGACACAAATGTGGATGGAGGTTCTATAGAAATACAGATGACCACCCCACCTACCCTTCGAACTAGAACTTCAAAACTAGTGACAAAAACTAAATATGAGTTAGATAATGAATTAGTGAGACGACATCTAATAACTCATATGAAAGAAAACTTAATGCAATTGTTTGTTAACTTTAAATCAGCTAAAGAAATTTGGCAAATCTTAGAGCAAAGATATGGGGGAGATGAAGCCGGAAAGAAAAAACATATAACCGGAAAATTCCTTGATTTCAAAATGGTTGATGAAAAACCCATAATTGAACTAGTACATGAATATGAAAATGTACTTATAGAAATGCTTAGTGAAGGATATAAATTATGTGACATGTTCCAAGCTGATTGCTTGTTAGATAAGTTTCCTCCATCTTGGAGTGACTATAAAAACAAACTTAAACATGAACCGAAAATGACACTATAAGAAGTTATAAGACATATAAGAACCGAAGAGGCCAATCGCCTTAAAGATAATCCCAACTCCTCGTATGTCATTGGACAAGGCTTACCTAATTGAATTTGGTGAATCCTCAAGAAAGAACAAGTTTAAGAAGGGTTTCCAGAAAGGCCATAACAAAGGGGAGAACAACAGATAGAGTGGCTCCAACAAAGTTGTCAAGAAGATTGAGAAAAATACAAAGGTGAAGTGCTACACCTGCGGGAAAATTGGACACAAAGCCTATCAATGTCATAAATGTCACGACAAGCAACATGGGACAAAGCATTCAAACTAGGCCAACATAGTTGAAGTTGATGATGCCACAACTGTAGTGGTCGTCGAAGCTTACCTAGTCAAAAACAAGACAGACTGGGTGTTGGACTCCGGAGCTTCTAGACACTTATTTGCCAATAGAGAAATATTTCATACGTTTGTGAACGTTGTACAAGGTGAAGGTGTCTACAGGGGAAATGAAAGTATGACTGGAGTGCTCGGTAAAAGAAAAGTCAATCTCGAACTAACTTCTGGGAAAACCTTAGCCTTGCACAATGTACTTTATGTACCCTCCCTACATAGGAATTTAGTGTCAGGTGCCTTATTGAATAAAGTTGGTCTAAAACTTGTATTTGAGGCTGATAAACTTGTGATGACCTGAAAAGGGGAGTTTGTAGGAAAGGGTTATCTCAGTGAGGGTTTATATGTCCTAAACACTGTACCAAGAATTATCGATGAAAGTTTTTATACTGGTTTGGCTTATATTACTGAGTCATTTAACTTGTGGAATGGGAGACTCGGTCATGTGAACGTAACTTCTATTAAAAGACTTAGAAAACTTAACCCAATTCCCTCAGTGGATGGAAAAGATTTTTCTAAATATCCTGTGTGTGTAGAAGCCAAATACGCTAAGAAGCCATTTAAACCAGTTGAGAACTGAAGAACCGAAGTGTTAGAGTTAATCCATTCAGATTTAACCGATTTCAGGAACACTGTTAGTAAAGGAGGAAAAAGATATTATGTGACATTTATAGATGATTTCTCTAGGTACACTAGAGTTTACCTTCTAAAAACTAAGGATGAAGCAGAAGGAATGTTTCTGAAGTATAAGATTGAAGTTGAAAATCAGTTGAATAAGAAAATCAAAAGAATTAGGTTTGATAGAGGAGGAGAATATGGAACTCTATTCCTCAAAGAATTCTGTGAAAAGAATGGGATTATACATGAGTTTAGTGCACCAAACACTCCACAACAGAACGACACAGCTGAGAAGAAAAATAGAACCCTCAAGGATATGATGTATGCAATGCTAGTAAGTTCTGGGTTACCTGACCAAATGTGTGGGGGGGGGACCATTCTTTCAGCTTGTTACATCCTTAACAGAGTACCTCACAAGAAACTAGATAAAACTCCATATGAGTTATGGAAAGGATTCACCCCTAACATGAAATTTCTTAAAGTGTGGGGGTGCCTTGCCAAGGTGAGCTTACCAGCTCCTAAGAGGACTAATATAGGACCTAAAACCTATGATACGGTATTCATAGGTTATGTAGAAAATTCAGCTGCTTATAGATTCGTGTCATTAAATGGCAACTCAATTTCTGAATCTAGAGATGCAAAATTTTTTGAACACATATTTCCTTGGAAGAAATAGAACACTAGCATAGATCCTGTTCCATCTAGTGCAGATTCCTCCCTGCCTAGTTCTTCTACTAGAGTGATTGAATATGTAGATGAGCCTAAGAGAAGTAAAAGAAAGAGGATTGTTACTAGTTTTAGATCAGATTTTATTACTGCATTCTTAATTGAGAACCCTAACAAGATAGATGAACATGTAGCTTCTGCGTTCTTAATTGGAGATAATCCTAGGACTTATACAGAAGCAATAACTTCCATAGACGCTAGTTTTTGGAAAGAGGCTTTTAACAGTGAGTTGGACTCAATTATTTCCAACCATACATGGGACTTAGTGGATTTGCCTAAGGGATGTAAACCTATTAAGTGTAAATGGATTTTTAGAAAGAAACTAAGACCTGACGGTTCCATAGATAAATTCAAGGCCAGACTAGTCGTTGTAGGTTATACACAGAAGAAAGGCATTGATTACTTTGACACCTTTTCACCTGTGACCAAAATAGCAAGTATACAATCATTAGTAGCATTGGCAGCAATACATAGCTTGGTTGTGCATCAGATGGATGTTAAAACCACATTCCTCAATGGAGATTTGGACGAGGCGATTTATATACAACAACCTAAGGGGTTTGTTGTTAAAGGCCAAGAGGATAAAGTGTGCAAATTGAAGAAGTCCCTCTATGGTTTGAAACAAGCTCCAAAGCAATGGTATGAAAAATTTCACCACACTCTAATCACGAACGGCTATGTGGTAAATGCTTCAGACACATGTCTATATTCAAAGGTGTGTGGTACAGACTGTGTAATAATATGTCTATATGAGGATGACGTGTTAATTTTTGGAACTAAGGAGAATGTGGTAATTGAAACCAAAACATTCTTGTCACGTCAATTTGATATAAAAGTCATGGGAGAAGCCGAAGTAATTCTTGGTATGAAATTAACAAAAACCGAACAAGGTTTCTCAATGAGTCAGTCCCATTATGTTGAGAGGGTTGAAGAAATTTAACTGTTATGATTTACTGCCTACGAAAACTCCTTATGATCCAATAGTCCACCTTAAGAAGAATGAAGGCGAGAGTGTGTGTCAAACCGAGTACGCAAAAATCATAGGAAGTGTGATGTTTCTTATGAACTACACTCGCCCGGCCATAGCCTATGCAGTTAGTAGACTGAGTCGTTACACGCATAACCCTAGCAGCGCACACTGGACTGCACTTTATCGTTTAATGAAATATTTGAAAGGCACCATAGATTGGGGACTGCACTTTGGTAAGTTTTCCGTTGTGTTGGAAAGCTATTGTGATGCCAACTGGGTGTCTAACAATGATGAAGTGAGTTCCACAAGTGGTTATGTTTTTACTTTAGGTGGAGGAGCGATTTCGTAGAAGTCTGGTAAGCAGACTTGCATTGCTCGCTCGACTATGGAGTCGGAGTTTATTGCACTTGAGCTAGCAGGTCAAGAGGCAGAATGGTTGAGAAACTTACTGGCAGATGTGCCACTGTGGGGGAGATCGAGTCCTCCTATATCCCTTCACTGTGATTCTCAAGCAGCAATTGGAGTTGCTAAGAACAGTGTGTATAATGGCAAGAGGAGGCATATATGCATTAGACACAGTGTGGTTAAACAACTTCTGAAAAATGGAGTAATTTCTTTGGATTATGTGAAATCCGAAAGAAATTTAGCTAACCCTTTCACAAAGAGTTTGACCAGAAAATTAGTTCTGGATACGTCGAGGGGATGGGCCTTAAGCCTTGTCATTAAGAAGAAAATGGTTGATACCCCTCTTGAGGTCAAACGAAGCAAATTTCTTTCTTGATATTGTTAATCCATCCCTATGGTGTGATACTGAGATTTGGCTCTTATATGAGAAACTATAGCCATTTTCTTTGGGTGGTCCTACAGACGGACTTGACGGTTTCTTCATCATTTTTTAGGGTTGAGCATTTTATTGCTCTTAATGGGTCCATAGCCCTGTGTGGTAGTCTTGGTGAAACACACCTGATGGATCCACCTACGTGAGTGAGGGGTGTGGCCGCCTCCTATGAAAGACTTGGGCTTGTCTTTCTAGAGTGCTAATGAGAAATCCTGAGGTTAGCGCATGGCCTTACAAAAGCGCAACGCCATATCGTGGAGTTTGTTCGAGAGTAAGAGTTCGATGTGTGTTGTAAGGATTTCAAACATGATTCACAAAGTTCAAGAGTACTTCACTTGGTGGATCCGTTTGTTGTCTCATTTCGCTACGTATCAATTCAAATCGAAAGATATTGTTACTTATGTATTCGGCTCTTATTGTGCCTAGAATAGGAATCATTCATGTCTGTCATTTTCTGAGGGATTGTTGGGAAAATGACTGTCCAAGTGAGGTTTCAGGTCCATGTATGTGTCCGGGTCCGGGTCCGGATCTGGGTCCGAATTGGGATCCTCTTATTAAGTAAAGATTGTGCAGTACTTGATTGAATTTGAGCAGTACTATGAATAATAACCAATCTATCTGATAATGTAGAAGGTTGAACTTCTGTATGATCATGATCAGGAATTAAATCCCTGAACTGATCCCTCCCACTGATCATATCATTCTCAAGAAACTTAGCGTTTCTTGATTCCACAATCCTGGTTGTAAGAGATGGACAATAAAATCTGTAACCCTTAGACCTTTCAACATAACCAATGAAAAAACCACTAATGGTCCTTGGATCTAGATTCTTTTCTTCTGGGTTAAATATTCTCACTTCAGACGGACATCCCCAAACACGGATGTGTTGCAAACTCGGTTTCCAACCTTTAAAGAGTTCAAAAAGTGTCTTTGGGACAGCCTTAGTTGGAACCCGGTTTAACATATATGTAGTCGTTTTAAGTACTTCAGTTGACAAGAATTTAGGAAGATTAGAGTTGTTAAGCATATTCCGCACCATGTCCTTTAGAGTTCGATTTCTTCTTTCTGCAACACCATTCTAGTCTGGAGAACCAAGCATAGTGTATTGAGGAACGATTCCATGCTCTTGATTAAACTTCGCAAAAGACCAAGTATTTGTCCACTCTCTGTGTATCTACCGTAATATTCACCACCTTTATCAGATCTCACTATTTTTATTTGCTTCCCACATTGGTTCTCAACTTCAGCTTTGAAGGCTTCGAAGGCATCCAATGCTTCAAACTTATTATGAAGCAAATAAACATTCATATAACGTGAATAATCACCTTTCTTTAACTTGTTTGTCTGTTTTCCTTTAATGCACTCTACACAAGTCTCGAAATCAGTATAATCAAGAGTACTAAGTACTCCATATTTTACTAACCTCTTAATTCTAGCTATGAAGATATGACCTAATCTCCTGTGCCATAACATAGAGGAGCCTTCTTTAATATTACACCTCTTAATTCCATTGTGAACATTTAATGAACTATTAGTGGCATCAAAATGTAAGGAAAAACCGAAAAAAAAAAATCAGACAACATACCATTTCCAGCACATTCAGTAGTATAATAGAGTTTGAATGATATGTCTTTAAAAGTAAAGGAATATCCAAAAGGTACAACCCTTGAAAGTGAAATCAAGTTTCTAGAGAAACTTGGAACATAAAAGGTCCTTTCCAAATTCAAAACATAACCACTACTTAAAATTAAAATGCAAGTTCCTATAGCCTCCACATGTGAGCCCATCTTGTTGCCGGATAAGATGGTCAACTCACTTCCCACTGGGTTCCTTAGATTTTGCATACCCTGCAAAGAGTTTGCAATGTGTATTGTACATCTAGAGTCAATTCACTAGGTGTTTATATTAAAATTAACCATATTAGATTCATAACAAACAAATGAGGATAAAGTACCTTTCAACTCAAGCCATGTCTTGAATTTTGCAAAATCCTTTTGAGCGTGTCCCTTCTTTTTACAGAAGAAACACTTAAGGTTTTTCTTAATATCAGCTTGAAGTGGTATTTTACCTTTCCTCTTTTGATAAGACTTGGGAGTGCTAGTTTGAGATTTGTCATATTTATGAGCCTTGTTCTTCCCACGAGTTGAACCCAACATGACACTTTCACCCAATTCAACGACAAGTCTCTCCTCTTCTTGAACACAAATGGTCATTAAATCATTGATTGACCATTTATTCTTATGTGTGTTATAACAGATCTTAAAAAAATCTTACTGTGAAGGAAGAGTGTTCAGAATAAAGTGCACAAGGAATGACTGACATATCTACCTCAAGTTTCTTGAGTTGAGCAGCGCTGTCCCGCATTTTCTTAATGTGCTCACGCACACCCTTAACAGTTGTGAGACGCAGTGAAGAAAATTTCATTATGAGGGTGTTTGCTAATGCTTTTTCTGATGTGACGAATTAATCACCAATGGCTTTAAGCAGATCTTGGACTTTGTCATACTGCTCGACTGAAACCTCAAAAGCTAGTTGTAATTTTACTCTTAATGAATATTACATAGAGACGATTTGATCTCTCCCATCGCACATATAGTGCAACTTCAGTAGGAGTGCTTTGATCAGTTACAACTGCCGGTTCATCTTTCCTTATAGCATAATCCATGTCCATCTACCCTAAATAAAGAATAATCCTTTTTTTTCCAAACATCATAATTATCACCACTAAATTGAGGAATATCTAGATGAATATCAAAGTAACTAGCATGTTGAGTAACTAAAGAAAATCCAAAATGCTTAAATTAGAATATGAGGTTGACAAAGCGTAAAGACACGTATTACCAATGTGAAACATGCCCTAAAGTTTGAGCTAAAGTCATAAAAATTGTCTGTGGGCTAAATTTTTACTCAAGTAGATCTAAAGTTTCCACATAATAGATATTCATTTAATGGGTACAATATCTATCCTGAATTATAAAACTACCAAACTATATTCCAATTCATAATCCTTCTGGGTAAATTATGAAAATAGACTATATTTTATCCTGCTCAATTACATAAATATGACAAAATTGCATGTGGGATGAATTTTATCATATTAAGTATAATTAATTACAATTCATGTCTAATTCCTTTTGTGATGATTTAGTTTAACTTAATATATAATTTTAGTTAACTAAAGATGTTGTGGCTACTCTCTATTTAACTAAAATTATATTTATATAATCACTAGACATTGTGGGAGATTTTTATGTTCCAAGCACTACAAAATACCTAAGAACAATTATGTAGTAATATGATAATATTAACCAAGGATACTCCCAGGAAAATCAGGTTCAACTAAGGTTGATTAAGTACCAAACTCCTTAGACAGAGTAGCGTTCCCAGGGAGACTAGTGTGGACCAGTCTATGTGAAACTTCGGTCATACATGTCATGTCAAGCACAAATTGTTTGTGAATGGTTCATAACCTAAATTGTTCATCTAAAATTATATGTTGAACATTTTATGAATCTTTATGTGCTAAAACGTAATGCACTAATCTTAAATATTATGCTCAAATATTAATACGATGAGAATTTAACTAAATTTTACAAATTCTAACAATTTCAAACCTTAAATGAAATGTTAAAATTTGTAAATAAACAATTCTCATAATAAAAAATAATTCTATAAAAGTAACCTATATATCACGTAATTTACATATTTTCATGAATAGCATGTCTTTCATTCTTAAAGCATGAAAATATAATCAACCTATTCATGCTAAACATGAGCATAATAATATTTAAAATTTCATGTAAATTATACTCTAATTTCTAAGACATGAATATTAAGACACAATTTCATGCTTAAAATGAGTATAATCAAAATTTCATATAAAATCATACCCTAACTTGAGTATAATTACCAAATTATACAAGTAGGTGATAAATATATATATATATATATATATATATATTTATATATAATTTAAAACCAGAATATATTTGAGATTTGTAAACGATTTGTTTGAATTATCTGAATTTCGTCTTATTTGTCCCCAATTTGTCTGATTTGTAATGAATATTTATGATTTTTTTCCAAATTTCTAGAAAAACGGCTTGTTGGCACACCCCATGGCGGCCCAGTTTCCCCTCACTGGTTCAAGTAGCGGCCTTGGTTCGCATAAATGGGCGGCCCGACTCAGTTTTTCTAAATGGGCAACTTACTGAATAGGTTCGACCTAAATGGGCGGCACGAGACCACTATAGCCAGCACAAGCTGTCCAGCCCAAGCCTATCCAACCCAGAATGGTCCAGTTTTAATAATTTATTTAATGAACCGAAACCAACTAGAAAAAACTGAAAAACGAACCGAACCACAGGGTCATCCCTAACCTCTCAATGAGAATGCTGAGAAATTAGGGTTTCTTTACACCGACGTTTTGGCCATCCATACGGCTGGCGAACACCACGGAAAAGGTAAATCAACTCCGGTGACCATTCTCTGGGATTCCCGTCGCTGGAAAACGACGAAAAATCAATCGAAAAAAAATAAAATTCGGGTTACAAGACAACCCTTTTTCCGGCTTCATAACCGGCATTCCAGCCATCGCCACAGCCAGAAACTGGGGCAGAATCGTCGGCCGAGGTCTGGCGACAAATTCGCCCAAGGTCCCATCACCGGACGTCAATGGCATCTAGTCGGATTGAACGAATTTCAGCGACGAGGTCGCCAGATTTGGAAAATACCCAATTTAACAAAATTAATTAAGCATAATCGGAAATTAAATGAAAAATAAGGTGAATCATGCCCAGAAAACATCTAAAAATCACAAATTCTACTCTCATACCAAATATAAGAATTTCTTATATAATTCATGAATTTCTGATATTAACATGTTTCTAATCTACATGAAACTTGAAATAACAAATATAAATTATGGAAAAATGTATAAATACCTTTTTCCATCATCGAATTTGCAGCGGAATGTCTGGTTCTTCTAAGCTCTAATTTTTCAGGTAATTGAGCTTAGGGATCAGGTGTGGTATTTATAGGAAAATACTAAAAACCGTTACCATGGTGAATTTAAATCTAATTAATTGAGAATTAAAATCTAATAACATTTATGCATCATAATTAGTAAAATATTTTTATAAATAAATTAAAAACGTATTATGTTATTAATACGTTTTGTAAAACGTTCTTCATTACTGAAAAACATTACTTTTTTTTCATGAGAGAACGCTCTTTTATTGAAAAAGAAATACTTTTCACTTGCACTTCTTTGTTTGCTTTAGATGCTACTAGCTTAGAGCTAAGAGTCTTTGGGTAGAATTGTTGGAGTTTTATCAAAGATAACATTTGGAGAGAAACACGGGACGGGACCTATATGGAGAACAAGACACCTATAACCTTTGTAGTTGGGATGATACCCAAAGAAACATTTAATAAGAAAAACCTCCAAAAGGACTTTTAAACAAGATCGTTTTTGGCGGGAGCTGTTTAATAAGAAAATGCAATTGCAAACGTAGAATCTCAATGAAGTTTGGACAAGGCGGCTTACACACGCAAATTTAAGCTTGTCTCAATAATGTACCTATGTTTGTGCTCAACCAAGCTGTTTTTATGTAGTTCACCTCAAGCATATAAACTTGCCAACCGACCTCATTCCATTGAGAGGGCCCGATTCAATACTCTCTTTTGGACAACCTAATTCCTCTACTTGTCTTTTTTTATGACTGTACTACAACTCTAATTACCTTTAAAACTTCTGTTCGATAGCAAAATAGATGTAATGTCTTTTCGGATAAAAAATTCCTCTTTTAAGCAAGGTTTGAAAGTAAGAAAAAACATTAAGTATCGGTGCCAATGGCAACAAGAACATATCCTAGATATAATAGGAAACACTAGAAATATGAGAAAATAGATTTTGTTTTTTTGAAAACTTCCAAATAAGAAAGATACCTAACATCTTAAATAAAATTATGTAATATATATTTAATATATTAAAATTACCTTATTGTTCCAAAGGAATAGAGTTGTTACTTCTTATTTAATATACATTATGATTAATATATCACATAATGCACTTACTTATTTTAAATAAATTTTTTTTTTAAAAAAATTGATTTAAAAATAATATATCTCATTCAATAGATGTCTATTCAAACACAATTAAATTAAATTGATACAAAAGTGAAACTTTAGTATGTACATAGATAAAAATAATAATAACATAAAAACCAATTAAGTATAGTAAATACCATATAATCACTCAACTATACTATAGGAACGTCTACTAAGAAAGATATATAGTTTAATCAAGGATTCATAAAAATCAGAATATATTTTAAATTTTAATATTATATACTTATTAAATATTAATATTAAATTTATAGTTATGCAATATCACTTATTATCTTTAAAATAAACTTTAGTATAATATAATAGTCAGATTTTGTTTATAGGAAAACATACAGATATTGAAGGATACACTATGAAATGAATGGAAACACATTAAAATGTAGGGAAACTTATGGAAACAGATCTATTTATGAGTAAAGTAAGAGTCTACACCTCATTATTGTTGTGGCAATAAATACATATCAAGAAAACTGCTAACCTTGTCTAATCTCAATAAAATATTAGAACTTGATTTTATTTTTTCTAATGGTGGTCCGTATACTTCGGAACAGCGAGCAATGGAGTGGACTTTTGGAGAGTAATTCCAAACTTCTCTTGCATATCCACATCGTCCCCCACCACCCCGGCGGGAAGCTCCCAAGAGAAAGAACGGAGAAGAGAAGCCAAAATCAAGTGTACCATTCTGTACGCGAGGGGCAATCCGGGGCAAATCCGGCGGCCGGCGCCGAACGGGATGAGCTCGAAATGCCGCCCTCGGTAATCCACGTTCGACCCAAGAAACCTCTCCGGTTTGAAACGTTCTGGGTCTTCCCAGGTTTCGCCGTCCCTGCCTATTGCCCAGGCGTTCACGATCACCTTGGTGTGTTTGGGAACGGTGTGGCCGCAGATCTCGACGTCGCATTCGGCTCTGTGAGGGATCAGGAATGGGACGGGAGGGTGCACCCTCATCGTCTCTTTCACCACGGCTTGTAAAAATGGAAGTTGAGGTATATCCGATTCTTCCACTTGTTTTCCTTTTCCGATTGTTTCGTCGAGCTCTGTTTTCGCCCGTGCCATGGATTCCGGGTCCCGGAGCAGCTCCGACATCGCCCATTCCACTGTGTCCGAGCTCGTATCGCTGCCGGCGACGAACAAATCCTGAGGGTTTCAGAAAACATTAACGACTAATTACGACCGAGAACTTTCCGATACCAGTTCGCCGGATTGCAAAACAGAGCAGTACATTACGTACCGTGAACAGAGACATAAGTTCGATACGGCTGAGTCCAGCCCCATTCACCTTCTCGTCCAAAAGAGCATCAAGAAAATCATTTTTCCGACTATACTCGGAATTCGAACGGGAGACTTCACGATCTTCAATCTGTTCATCGAAAATTTGGTGTAATTTTTTAAGGTAAGACCTCATCCTGCGCCGGATTCTTTGTGGGTCAATGGGTTGGAGAATCGGAAAGAAATCAACCAGGTTGGGCTTACCTGCTTCTTTCAACAACTCCCACACCAAATCTTTGAATTCCTGCGCCTTTTCCGATTCGATATGGATCATATCGATCGAGAAAACAGTGTTGGAGATGAGATTGAGGGTAGTGACGAAAGCAACTTTGCCGATGTCGACGGCTTTCCCGGACAAAGCTCTGTTTTTTACATAAACAAGCTGCTCCTCCAATTTCCGGCGACGAAGACCCTGACTGAAATCTAGCCTCTGAGAAGAAAACATACCCGAATTGCACAGGGATCTCAGTCTTCTCCACCGTTGCCCCGGTTCAAGCCACACCATGGACGCCTCGGCGTGACCCAATACGCGGAGGCCGTCCGACACACTCCGGCCGGCGAACGACTGGTCGTTCTTCTGCAGAACCTCTTTAGCCATGGCCGCCGAGGAGACCACGACTGTGGTCACTTGGCCAAGTCGCAGAGTCATGAGAGGGCCATAAGTTGCTGCGAGCTCTGCAAGCGATCTGTGAGGCTGGTGCCCGAGTTTGAAGAGGCTGCCGAAGATCGGCGCCGGAACTGGCCCCGGCGGTAGCTTCCCGGCTTTAGAGGAAGAACTCTTCACAAGGTGACGCCGCGAGATGGATAAAATTAGAAACGATGTGAAAAGGAGAACTACTATGGCGAAGTAGGACTCCATATCTCCGAAATGAGGGTAAAGGGATCTGTCTCCACTTAGTTCTTACCCTCCATAACTTCTCTCTTAAAACATTATAAATTCTAGTTGGTGCAGGTATGTCCCGCTTGACATTTTTGGCATGAATACTACACTTGGAAAAATGACAGGACTCATCTCTCCTCGGATACTCTTGTCTCCACTTATATCTCTCCCTCGTCCTTCGTGACTTCCCTACAGAAAATCATTATAAAATCTGCCTAGTGCATGTAAGTCCGGCTTTACATTTTTGACGCGAATATCAGACGATGAAAAATTGACTGGAATTTGGCACGGTGGGTTCTCTGCTCAGCGTCTGCGCCACAAAAAATGCTATATGACTGTAAGCATAAGCATTTACTCTTCACAATTAGGTAAACAATTAAATGTTATAATTATCATGTTCCACAACTTCATTTGTACTCCTTTTAATTTTTCCCACTGAAGGAAGTATCTCTTGTAAAAGAGATAGGTGGTAAGTAAAGAAAAACATCCTTTCGTGTGAAAACACCTTATCAATTGATGATAAATTCAGTACTGTCGTTTGTTCAAGCCATTATCAATATTAAAATCGCTGGCACTGCAAACCACGCACACACACCAGTCCGAAAATCTCTCCAAATGTCAGGAAATCTCCTCCAGTGACTGGTTCCCACATGCCCATGCCGGTGCTGGTTTGGGAAGACGAGGCGTATCCGGAATTTCTCTAAATGTCCATGTAAATCCTCATAAGTTTAAACGATGCACAGACCGAGAGCGTCGTCTTCCTCTGTTTCGAAAGCTTGGGGCTGTTTCCGGCGGAGCAATGGAAGGAAATCACAGTCGGACTGGAGAAAAGTTGAAACGGGTTCACGTACTAGAACTTTGAGCCTCTGCTCTCGAAACAATTTAATACATTTTCCTCCTTTGCTCTTTCGCCATGAAAGTTTGGAAAGAATTAACCCACAAATATAAAATTCCCACAAATTCTATAATGGCAACTTCTGTACTCCCTGTGTTTTTTATGCCAATTTTAGAAAAAAGCCCAAATTACAAATTGCCATCATCACCAGTGTTTGGGAAATTGGGTGCCAGCGAAACCAGAACGCTTTCCGTGGGTGCCTCAAAAATCCCAGCTCGAAAATCACATACATAACCGAGGACATCACTATACAGAAATATCCCTTCTGAAACTCCCCCCAAAAAACCTTCACATATTTTGGCTACCTCATTCTTCAGAAATTTTGAAATCAAACTTTGACGGATCTTGTTTCTTGCACCAGTACACAGCGGGTAGTGGTTCAGCCCAAGGCTTGGCGTTTGACACCACTAGGCGCTTCATGCCGGGAAGGGAACTTCTACTCTAGCATCTGTGTTACCATCTGCAGCATGTCTAGCAAACAACACTGCGGACAGACCGGCAAAAGAGGGTTCGACAGAAGACCATTTGCAAAGGGACTAGACCAACTCTAAGTAAACAGATAAAATCTGCTTTTCTATAAAAAGATAAGTAATTCTGAGCCGCAAATATAATTACTTTGTCTTATTTTCTATTGCTACTTGCAGAACCTGTCTTGTCTCCAACAATAGACCCGAACGTCAAATTTTGGTTGCTACTTGAGCCGTCTAATCCCAATAAAATATCAAAACTTGATATTAATTTTTTTCTTGTGGACGTCGCTATACCTGGGAATGGCCAACAATGGAGTAGACTTTTGGAGAGTAATTCCAAACTTCTCTTGCATGTCCACATCGTCCCCCACCATCCCGGCGGGAAGCTCCCAAGAGAAAGAACGGAGAAGAGAAGCCAAAATCAGGTGTACCATTCTGTACGCGAGGGGCAATCCGGGGCAAATCCGGCGGCCGGCGCCGAACGGGATGAGCTCGAAATGCCGCCCTCGGTAATCCACGTTCGACCCAAGAAACCTCTCCGGTTTGAAACGTTCTGGGTCTTCCCAGATTTCGCCGTCCCTGCCTATAGCCCAGGCGTTCACGATCACCTTGGTGTGTTTGGGAACGGTGTGGCCGCATATCTCGACGTCGCATTCGGCTCTGCGAGGGAGCAGGAACGGGACAGGAGGGTGCAGCCTCATCGTCTCTTTCACCACGGCTTGTAAAAACGGAAGTTGAGGTATATCCGATTCTTCCACTTGTTTCCCTTTTCCGATTGTTTCGTCGAGCTCTGTTTTCACACGTGCCATGGATTTCGGGTCCCGAAGCAGCTCCGACATCGCCCATTCCACTGTGTTCGAGCTCGTATCGCTGCCGGCGACGAACAAATCCTGGGGGTTTCAGAAAACATTAACGATTGATTTCGACTGAGAACTTTCTAATACTAGTTCGTAGGATTGCAAAACAGAGCAGTACATAACTTACCGTGAACAGAGACATGAGTTCGATACGGCTGAGTCCAGCCCCATTCTCCTTCTCGTCTAGAAGAGCATCAAGAAAATCGTTTTTCCGACGGTACTCGGAATTCGAACGGGAGGCTTCACGATCTTCAATCCGTTCAGCGAAAATTCGTTGCAATTTTTTATGGTAAGACTCCATCCTGTGCCGGATTCTTTGTGGGTCAATGGGTCGGAGAATCGGAAAGAAATCGACCAGGTTGGGCTTCCCTGCTTCTTTCATGATCTCCCACACCAAATCTTTGAATTCCTGCGCCTTTTCCGAGTCGATATCGATCATATCGATCGAGAAGAGGGTGTTGGAGATGAGATTGAGGGTCGTGACGAAAGCAACTTTGCCGATGTCAACGGCTTTCCCGGACAAAGCTCTGTTTTTTACATAAACAAGCAGCTGCTCTATTTTCCGGCGACGGAGTCCCTGACTGGAATCTAGCCTCTCAGAAGAAAACATACCCGAATTGCACAAGGATCTCAGCCTTCTCCACAGTATCCCCGGTTCGAGCCACGCCATAGACGCCTCGGCTTTACCCAGTACGCGGATAGCGTCCGGCACACTCCGGCTGGCAAACGACTGGTCGTTCTTCTGCAGGACCTCTTTAGCCATGGCCGCCGATGAGACCACGACTGTTGTTACTTGGCCTAGGTGAAGAGTCATGAGAGAGCCATAAGTTGATGCGAGCTCTGCAAGCGACCTGTGAGGCTGGTGCCCGAGTTTGAAGAGGCTGCCGACAATCGGCGCCGGAACTGGTCCCGGCGGTAGCTTCCCGGTTTTAGAGGAAGAGCTCTTCAGAAGATGACGCCGCGAGATGAATAAAACCAGAAACGACGTGAAGAGGAGAACTATAATGGTGAAGTACGACTCCATCATTGTCCTGGGGAATGAGGGCTGAGGGAACTCTCTGTCTCCACTTTTATCTCTCTTATCCAATTCATAACTTCCCTGCTCAAGAGTGAAAACATTATAAATTCTACTTGGTGCAGGGTATATGTCCCGCTCTACATTTTTGACCATGATATCACACGTTGAAAAATTGGCTCTAATTTGGCATGGTAGGTTCTCTGCTCTGCGTCAGACTTAGGGGGTCCTTTTCTCCATCTCTGGAACCTTGAGCATCCTCATCTTTTAGCAGACCATAGGCATTAATTTTTCTATATCTGGAGGAAGGTCATCAAAGCTCAGTGGCTAATGAAGTATCTTTTAGTCCCATTTTATGTCTATTCGTGGCTGTCTATCTATCATCTCTTAGGTAAGAGACGTGTGATTTCAAGATAATCCCTGCATTTTAGCATTCCACTGAAAAAACTTGCTGAATTCTTGGCAGGAAAGTTTCAAAACAAAACTTGGGTTCTGCTGTTTTTATTGGCTTGTGCTGCAGTTCTCATCCCTGCACCTCTAATAGAGTTCAGATACTACAGTACTCTACCATTTTTCTTCATAATCCTCCATTCTTATACGGGAGGGTATAAGCATTGGTTTCTCATTGCATGCAGTTCTTTATGGTAGATATTGCAATTAATAAAAAATTTGAAAAGATTCATATATATTTAAGCTTACTTCGCTTTTACTAAATGATAATGATTCATATATTAACTTGAGTTTCAATGGCAAGATGGCGAAAAAGTATTGGTTTCATTGCTGATATTAACCAGGTGATCAAGACATGCAGATACTTGCTGGAAAGGGAGTCAAAGGGAACCCCGGTCAAATCCCTTATACCTACGAGAAATTACTGTTTTTTTCATGAGAAAATACTGTTTTTTTCATGAGAAAATACTGTTTTATTGAAAAAGACATACATTTCACTTGCACTTTTTTGTTCCTTTAGATATATACTACTAGCGTAGAGCAATGTGTGCTTGCATGCTATTGAATTGCTCTATATAAGCACGCCATCTTTGTTCAAGAACTATTTTGGACCCGACTATTCAGATGATGGACTACTGATGTATAGGTGGTGGGTTCTGGTGGGTTCGCGCTCAGAGGGCAGTAGTATGGCTTCATGACGGGTGGCTAGATGAACTTTGGTTGAAGGTTTCCAGACATGGAACTTATAGTCATAGGATGGTTGGCAAGGGGAGGAAGAGGTCGAATGAGGGGTACTGGTGAGACCAAAGTGGAGTTACTGGATGAGGACCAGATGTGGAACTAAGGCTTGGCAGCAACATGAGATGAATTTGGACATGATATTGCGAAGAGTCTTTGGGTAGAATTGCTGTTCTCAATGATGTACCTATGCTTGTGCTCAATGATATT
Source organism: Aristolochia contorta (assembly GCA_022405105.1). Taxonomy (NCBI): domain Eukaryota; kingdom Viridiplantae; phylum Streptophyta; class Magnoliopsida; order Piperales; family Aristolochiaceae; genus Aristolochia; species Aristolochia contorta. Next base: position 5,656,000 of record CM039669.1, on the reverse strand, counting down.
CCTATGCTTGTGCTCAATGATATTCTTATGCTTGTGCTCAATGATATACCTATGCTTGTGCTCAACAAGCCCGTAAAAAAACCTCAAAAGGGATTTTTCCTGGGAGCCGTTTAATAAGAAAAAACACAATTGCAAACGTAGCATCCCAATGTAATTATTTGGGTGTGGCGGTTTACACAAGCAAAGTTACACTTGTTCTCAATGATGTACCTATGCTTGTGCTCAACCAGCCCGTTTTGTTGAGGGGTATTAGGGTACTGAATCTTATTATCGATACCACTGCTACGCAACAATGCTAGGAAAGCACAACTACTGTAGATTACATCACCTCAAGCATATAATTAATCTCGTAAAAGGAAACGCTATCCTAGATACAATAGGAAACAAAAGGAAACGCTAGAAAACACTAGAAACACGAGAAAATAGAAAATAAAATTTTGAGACCTTCAAAATAAGAAAGATACCAAAATTTTAAGTAAAATCAATGTTTTAAAAACCAAACCGGTTATCGAACCGGTGGAGCTTTCAATTTTGGTTCAACAAGATCAACTGGGTTCAACCGCTATGAGCTGTTTCTCATTAAAAAATACATAATAATATATTTATATACAAAAAACAAAAATAAAAAAATAAATATCTATTAAAATACTAAAAAGGTATGTAGACCGGTTCAACCGATCCGGTCCGATTTCCGATTCAGCGGTTGAACCGCTAAAAACCGACTTGTCAAACGGTTTTTTATTATTTCTGGGTCATTGAGCAAATCGAACTGTGCAAAATCTCGGTTTCGGTTGAACCTGATCGAACCGGCCGGGTCGGTTCGGTTTTTAAAACACTGAGTAAAATTATGTTATATATATATATATAATCTATTTAAATTACCTTATTGTTCCAAAGGAGTAGACTTGTTACTTCTTATTTAATATACATTATGATTAATATCACACATAACACATTTATTTATTTTATAAAAAAATAATTTTCTTTAAAAATTGATTTAAAAATAATACCAATCATTCATTAGATGTCTGTTCAAACACAATTAAATTAAATTGATACAAAAGTGAAACATTATTATTTTCATAGAGAAAAAATAATAATTACATAAAAACCAATTAAGTATAATATATACAATTTAATTACTCAACTATTCTATATGAACGTCTACTAATAAGGATATATAGTTTAATCATGGATTCATAAAAATCAGAAAATATTTTAAATTTTAAAATTATATACTTACTAAATATAAATATTAAATTTATAGTTATGCAATATCACTTATTATCTTTAAAATAAACTTCTGTATAATATAATAGTTAGATTTTGTTTATACGAAAACATAAAGATATTGAAGGATATACTATGAAATGGATGGAAACATATTAAAATTTATGGAAACTTATGGAAACTTATAGAAACTTATGGAAACTTAAGGAAACTTATGGAAACTTATGGAAACTTATGGAAACTTATGAAAACTTATGGAAACTTATGGAAACATATGGAAACTTATGGATACTTATGGAAACTTATGGAAACTTATGGAAACTTATGGAAACTTATGGAAACTTATGGAAACTGATGGAAACTTATGGAAACTTATGGAAACTTATGGAAACTTATGGAAACTTATGGAAACACGCGGTAACCGAAAATCACAAAAGAAAGGATGTACGACAACAACAAATGTTTCAAACTGATGTAAGCATGGAAATCACCCATCAATCATCCTTTCCAAAGGGACAAATAGAAAGCCATATACTTCAAATCTTGTCCTCTACATCGTTGGAAGTCATAAAAGGTTGCAAAAACACACAAAAATAGCTACAAACCACAGAGAGAAGGAGAGCAGAAGACATCTGCAACATCGTTTTATCATCTTCTATAATCGAATCAAACGTTCTGAAGGAGTCAGTACAAGAACAGTGAAACCAGCAAAGAGAAAAGAAGATTGGACTGCCTGCATCAAGCAAAGTTTGCAAAAAAAATTCAGAAAGAGAAGAAAAGTTCTACAACCACAACTAGATAGCGAGATGACAGATTGGAAAAAAGTGCGGGACTCACTTCCAGCAAATCACGGAGATTTACGAACGAATTGGAAGGCAATACGGTTCTACTCTTACATCTTGGAACTTTATTTAATTTTACTGTATCCATCAAATCTTTCTTTGCATATTATCTATTCAGATCCAAAATCCACACCTGCAAGTCAACTTGAATGTGATCATGTAAGGTTGACAAAGAGAGTTTGGAGGGCATTTTTGGCATGAACAGAGTACAACTGATAAAAAAACTCCTATGCATAGCTCTGAAAATGGGGTCGTGTAATAGATATCCTGAGTATCAACCCCTAAGATCTTTACACCCCCGTAAAATTCCCATTGCCACCTATGCTTCCTCATACCTACTTTTGCCAATCATCACAAACTATTTACGGCTCATACTTTCTCACCCATGTCTTCCTACAAATCCTTATATGGAAACACCTTTTTTTCAGTCCTGCCAGGAGAATTAAAGATCAAGAACACTACTAGAAAAACACACTCCGCCGGTGGTTGTTTTAGTCAGCGGAGAAGGCCAAAACCGCCGGCGGACACTCCGACAGCTGGTAAAGCGTCGTCGTCGCTCAAGGCATCGGCGGAAGCAAAACGCCTACGAAATCACCCGCCGCTGGATAAATCGGTTTCCGCCGACGGTCGTGAAAATATTTCGTCGATGGAACAGCGGAATGAGATTCTGCCGACGGAACAACATTTCGTCGGCGGAATAAATGTCTCCGTCGACGAAACTTTTTTCATCGCCAGAGTCTTCTCCGCCGTAGAAATATCTTCGTCAACCGAATCCTTTCCCCCGACAAACAAGTTACGTCGGCCGAATTATCTCCACCGACGTTTCTGACGCTAGAACCAACGACGCAATTTTTTTGGTGACGATTTAAACTGCCGGCGGAGGTTTGTTTAAAATAATTTTTTTCTAATTTCGTTTCTTTATTTGATACCTGTTACCTGACTTAGAAACGTACCATTACATAAAAATAAAATGGTTTCCAATTCAAAATGAAATATATTACAAAATATTTACATAACAACAAAGTACACAATACATTTCAACTATCCAGTTCAAACCAAAAGAAATGTACAGTCAGAGCTATCAGTTGTGCGACTGATTGCTGCCCTATGGGTTAGAAGGTCTTGCAAATTAATATAAGTTTATGATAAGTGTAATTAAATACATAAAATTAGTAATTAATTATGTATTTAAAATAATACTAACCTGTAAGCGACTAGAGAGCGGCTCGCCACTGGTTCAGTTCCTGCAACTGAGACTGCACCAACAACAGCTGGACCTTCATTGATTCCTAGTCTTGCCTTTCTTGTTGCAGTTGTTCCTCTAAAGCTAAGTACTCTGGTGCTCTTGTAATCGGACCCCTACGCGGCGGTGCACTAGTCCCAAGTCCTCTCTCATAACTCCCGTGATGGCCCCCAAAAACTTTATCTATGATAGGTGTCAAATCTGCGGGGTTTGCCGAATTGTGGACCTGTAGCTCAGTTGCGGTCCGGACAAGCTCCTCTTGCATAACAAACAAAACCTAATTAAATCATGCACATGGTATTAGGAGAAAATGTCAGGAACCTGATAACTTACACATAATGTTGTTGTCTCCTCATCAGGATATGTCCCATCTTTTCTCTTGTGCACATTCAGGAAAGATCTCAGAAACATGAAGTTTGGACTTTCTGTATAAAATTTAATTTCCTAAAATAAGTATTGTTTCATGTTTATAAATTGAAGTATTGACAAGGCAGACAAAAAGTCAACTCGATAAGTACCTCTTCTTCTAAAAAACGTGTGAGTCGTCTTCAAACACTCTCGGTTCACCTTGTTCTTCGCATCACGCCCAGACTCCGTTACCCCATTCCAATATTTCACTAGCAGTGTCCAGTTTTCTGGAGCAATACCTTGAATGGGACAGTCTGCTAGCTGCTCTGGGGTCTTTCCTTCGTAGTATTGCTTCTTATAGAAAGCACGGTTGTTTCGAATTATTTTCTGCACAACCGGCTGTAGACCTTTCATCGCAACGGCTGCAGTCATGGGCTGATCATTCTCATCAACAAACTTGTATTTTACCAACATAAAAAAATACATTTTGTTAATACATACGACTACTACAAAAAATAAAAAGTTAGTTGTTCGTCTTACATTGATTTATGTAATCCAATCTTTGAATGCATTCGGGCCGAGCTCACGCCACTGCAGATGTAGCGGGAAATGTAATTGACCCCGAATTTGTGTTTCTCTCAAGTGGTCTTTATGTTCCCTTAAAATAACCCAAATACAATGATTAAGAGGAAATTCAATTTATGAATGAGACAACTACAAAAAAAAACAATTGATTATACTAACAACAGGTACGGCCAAGGCTCTGGAGTATTGAACAACAAAAAACGATGGAGCTGGTACGCCTCCTCAGTGGTTAGCATATATAGACGAGCAACCCCCAACGGTCAATCCTTGAATCGTACTGCCCTTGTAACTTTTGATTCCATCCCATCAATATAACATGTGCAAAAAGTTGTTACTTCTTCCATCAAGTACCCCTCTGCAATAGAGCCCTCCAGCCAATTCTTATTACGAATGTAATTCTTCAATGTAAGCAAATTGCTTTCAATTGGGTACATCCATCTGTAATGAACCAATCCGGCTAATCACACCTCTGATGCCAAGTGTAGTGTCACATGAATCATGATGTCAAAGAAAGCCGGTGGGAAGATCCTCTATAGTTTACACAGGATGTATGGAATCGCTAATTGTGTGTCCTCTATCTTCCACACATCAACCACCCTAGAACACAATTCCCTGAAATATGTGCATAATTCATTTATTACTTTGGCAAGGGGCTTAACCATTGATTTCCTCACCGGCAATGGAAGGAGTTGTTGCATAAGAACATGGTAATCATGGCTCTTAAGACCAATCAATTTCCTCGCTTTGACTTGTACTTGACTGGAGTTTTTTGTAGAAAATCTCGTTCGGAGTTTCAATTCCTTCAATACACGGAGGAGCCTTGTTTTTTCTTCCTTCGTCAAATTGTATAAAGCATGAGGAATTATTACCTTACCATTAACCTTTTTCGAAGGCCTTGGGTGGAGTGGTTTCCTTATATTGAGACTATGCATATCCAACATCAATTTTATATTATCTTTTGACTTCCATCTTTCTCCAAAATGCTATTCAAAATACTTTCGCATACATTTTTCTCGATATGCATTACGTCAAAGTTATGGCGGACGAGTAAAGTACTCCAGTACGGGAGCTCAAAAAAATGCTCTTGTTCTTCCACCCTTCAAGCAAATATCGGTCTGTCACTTGCAAGTCCAAGTTTGACATTTCGTATTTCTGAACTGAATGATGGATGCACTGAATCAAAGTGTTTCCATGTGATCGAATCCCTAAGGTGAATTATTTATCCCTCTTCAATAGGTAGAGCCGAACCATGCCACGTCATAAGCTCCGATGTTTTAGTAGACATGAACAACTGTTGCAACCTCGGAATCAGAGGAAAATGTCTAAGGATCTTTGCTGGCCTTGTAGTACTCGCACAATTCCCATTTTTTTTTACGGACCATCTCGACTGACTACATCTTGGGCACGCATCTAAATCTTTGTATTCATTTTTGAATAGCAAGCAGTCGTTTGGACATCCATGAATTTTTTCATAATTCAATCCCAAGTCACTCATCATTTTCTTGGACTCATACCAATTGCATGGAAGCAAATTATCTGATGGAAGAGTGTCCTTCAGAAGTGAAAGAAGATCCGAAAATGATTTGTTACTCTATCCATTCAAACACTTCAATTGGAATAAATGTATCATAAATGACAATTTGGAGTGTTTATGACATCTTTGTACAGTGGTTTTCTGGCCTCATTCAGCAGGTGTTCAAATTTGCGGAATTCTGAATCCTCTGCTTCATGCTCAATATTGGCATCCTCCACATTTTGCTTGACAGCATCGCACAACATTGTTGCCATTTCTTCGTCGTGACCAGTTTCCACAGCAAAGTCGATTTCATGACGTTCGGGCAGCTCCCCATGCTGTCTCCAGATTTCATACATTGGGACAAATCCATTCAGGACAATGTGGGACCGGATTGTCTCGCATTCAAGAAACTTATTGTTTTCACATTGCCAACATACTTTTTTGTATAATCTATAAAAAAACTGACTCCACCCACAAATTTTGGATTACACCGAGTTGGCTTGGACTTGTACTCATACATCAATTTCTTGTCAGTAAAATAGTCCATCTCCGCGACAATTGTTGAAGACAGACTACACACAACAAAGAAATGTGTGTTTAGTATTTTTAGGAGGCAACAAATAACTCACATCCTAGACTTTATCTAAACCATTGTCCCTATGAATCTCACTATGTCCAATTCTCCTCCTCTTACTTCCACACTTCCAATCGGTCAGACTTCCTAGGCGTGGACAAGAGTAAGAGAAAAAGAGAAAGAGAGAAAGAGAGAAATACAGAAAGAGAGAAATAGAGAGAGACCCAGAGAGAAACTTGAGAGAGAAACAGAATTTGGGAGTAAAGCAAGGGAGGGATAGAGAGAGAGAGAGAGATAGAGAGAAAGAGAATGTTTGAAACACCAAAAAATAATCACCTTAACAAAAATCTGAAACAGAATTTGGGAGTAAACCTAGGGAGATAAATATTTACCAAGAGAGAAATCAGAGAGAAATCAGAGAGAGAGAGAGAGAGAGAGAGAGAGAGAGAGAGAGAGAGAGAGAGAGAGAAAGAATGTTTGAAACACCAAAAAATAATCACCTTAACAAAAATCTGAAACATAATTTGGGAGTAAACCTAGGGAGATAAATATTTACCTAGAGAGAAATCAGAGAGAAAGAGAAAGAGAGAGAGAGAGAGAGAGAGAGAGAGAGAGAGAGAGAGAGAGAGAGAGAGAGAGAGAGAGAGAGAGAGAGATGTTTGAAACACCCAAAATTAATCACCTTAACAAAAATCTGAAACAGAATTTGGCAGTAAACCTAGGGAGATAAATATTTACCTAGATAGAAATCAGAGAGAAAGAGAAAGAGAGAGAGAGAGAGAGAGAGAGAGAGAGAGAGAGAGAGAGAGAGAGAAATTAAAGTTTGAAACTCCAACAAATTAGTGAGAAAACCAATAGAGAGAGAGAGAGAGAGAGTAAGATTCAACTAGAGAGAAATTAGAGAGAAAACCAAGAGAGAGAGAGAGAGAGAGAATTTGAGTGTGACCAATTAGACATACTCTTTAAGCAGAATATCACTAGTTTTCCTCATGCTGTCATCACAGCTAAGCATGATACATCATAAATGCTACCTTCAAAAAATTAAACCATTGTCCTCTTTATCGTCTTATGATCCCACAGAAACAATTGGTCCAAGCTATTAAGGTCATGTACATTATAAAGTGATTGCATGACTAATAACAGAGTTATCACTCTCTAATTTTTGAGCAAGGTGTCAACTCCACCTACTTATTCATTCCACCGAATTACCTCACCTTCATTCATAGAGAAAAATAGTCTTTTACTCTAATTGTGTTAATAATTGGAATCAAATAACTCTTAAAAATGAGATACTCAGGGATAAATAAACAAAAAGAGACCACACTTCAAACTTGATCCCGGAGAGATTTGAAACAAAACAAAATGGCACCAGAACACAAATCCTTCCTCCAATCACGTGAACCCAAATTCTAACTCTCATAAATAAAATTATTTATACAACTATGAGCAACAAACAACATTTCCCATCTTTTTCATAGGGTACAACAGACAAAAATGAATATTTTTTTTAAATACTTATGAAAGTACAGAAACTTACTTCTTCTTATCAATATCTGGTATGTCTCCTTTTTCAGCCTTCTGCACAATGACCTATATTGCATGAACGATAAGACTCAAATCAAATAAATGAAAGATACTCTCTACTAAATTAAAGTACAAAAGCTTTCAGGAATTCGATAAGGGTACTTCTAATGTGAGATGCTTCTGCCTGCCTTCTTTCTGATTTCAAACACAATGAATATTAGAGAGTATATTCATTGTCACATAAGAACATGCAGACTCGGAAATTCCCTGTCACATAAAGAGAAGAATCCACATTTTTTAGAACCGAAAGCAAAAACAAAATACAAAAAAACCTCGTCCAAATAAATTACCTGCGGCAAAGGGGAAGAGCCTTCCGTCGACAGCGAGGAAGCCGGAGGGGTTTGATGTCGGGAGGAAGGCCAGAACGTAGAGCACGCCTCCTGAAATCGCCCCGAGAGGCTTCGAAAGAACTGGGTTTTTGAACCCAAAAGCGTAGTCGAAGATGGGTCTTCTACCGGAGGAGTACGTGCGACGCCGAGAAGAGGAAAACGAAAAACTTTCAGGTGGAACGCCGGGGGAACTGCACGCGAACGCCGAAGTACGGTTTCGCGCACTGGTTTCCTTCAACGATTTTCGACGAGTTTTGTCGAAGGAAAACCAGGCCATGAGAAGACAAAGCGCCCGTTACGTGCGTCATGCTCGTAATGGTGCGCGGGAACTTAGGTCCCGATTCAAATCGGGACCACATATTACATATGGACCAATAGGGTCCATATGAACCTGATCCAAACCCGGCCCAACTGCGGGATTTCCTTCCGCCGGCGGTTGGGTCGGATGGTACGAAATTCCACCGACGAGTCAAACATGACCGTCGACGGAAAAGTCTTCCGCCAACTGAAAATTTTCCTTCTGTCAACGGAGTATACTTTTCTAGTAGTGGAAGTTGCTTTCTGCGCAAACAGTGTGCATATGATATCCGACCTCAGCCAAATGGATATCTGCAAAAAAAGGAAAACACCACTCAAATATACATTTGAAAATTCTGGAAATTTCAACGTGTTCCAAGTCACACCAACCCAATTAATGATCATAGTGAGAAAGTGTTTAAAACCCTCTGAACTGCACAGAAATGTGTACCAAACATTCTCTGTCTTTCCAGAAATAGAAAACAGTCCCCTGCGATCCTCGCCCAAGGAAATCTAACCTGAAACTCCCACCAAGGAAGTCATGGATGGTACGGACAACAGTCCCTGCAAAGCCACGACGAAAGAGAGAAACAATCAAGCTGAAGCACCACCCTCTTTTGAAGTCCCCAAAGAAACTACGAAAATTAGCTTTACCCAAACCCTTGAAACTACTCCTCAAACAGCTGAGACCCATTCCACAACCTTAGTTCCACCGTGCGCGGAACCTCTAAAAATTCTTATTACCAGCTCACAGCATGTGGGTAGTGGGTCTAGTTCAAAAGCTGTCATCCATAATACAATTACCATCCCAACACCCTCATCAAAGGATACTATAACTGGCCTTGCAAATAGGCTACATCGAGTCACACTTCCACAGGAATGCATCGACATAGGAATGGCTCAGCTTCACGCCTCATTGATTGGTATTTTCGTTGGCAGAATACCAGGTACCCCCGCTCTCATTGCATCAAGCCTCCAACGAACACTAGGGGAGCTCATCTTCCTGACCCGACAATAGTTGTGCTTACAATGCCTCGAGGATATTTCATTATAGTAATGCCCTCTCTAGACCACTGTGACATAGTACGCTCCTTATGCCCTATCCAGATCAATGAATCACACCTTCATCTCTTTCCTTGGCCGAGAGGATTTCTTGTTAAATCCTATCTATTCACTCATACTTCGGTCTGGGTTAAGCTCCTACGACTACCCCTCATGCTCTGGCATGATGAAGCTCTAACCTATATTGTTGAACCTCTGGGGAAATACCTCCAAATAAATGAAGACACTCGTCATCAAGAAGGCACAAAAATGCATGGCTGAATCAAAGAAGAAAACGATGTTTGCGACCCGGATGTCACTGGAGTCGAACTCGAAATAGAGGACAATGTTTGCACAATCCCATTCCATTTTGAAAATCGTCCCCAAGCTAGCATGCTTTGCAAAAGGTGGGCCCACTCCACGGAAGAGTGTAGAGGAAATACTCAAGTTGAGTCAAAAGACTCCAAACAATCTTCAGATCAAGACCGTGAAGACCCTTCAAACGTGGAATAGCAAAAGCATAACAAAAGGTACTTTGATGGTCCATCTAAGTATGCAACACCTACAAATAAGGAGAACCACGGCCGGACAAGAAAACATTACAAATATTAGCTAAATCAGTCCCAGAAGAATTCCCACCATGAAGAATTGAAGATCGTTGCCCAAGGAAAACAAGAGAACTGTGATCTAAGCCTCACGTTGGCTCCTCCTGGCTAGGCAAAGTTAAACGAGAGCTCGCAAGCCCTCACAAAGACTCAACAGCTAACTAACCCGGCGAAGCGACATAAGTTTGATCCACTGTTGCAAGAAGATAATCTATCCAGTGGCGAAAACTTCCATGGAGCACTAAGATGCTTTCAGACCATCGCCAACCCAATGAGTTTTCAGGAACAGTTGATGTTTGAGGCAAATGATCAGTTCCAATCCGAGTGCAATACATCAGAAGATGGAAAAAATCTTCTAATGGCAACCATAGACATAGTCTCGGGAATAAAACAAGAGCATGGTCGCAAGAGGGCGACGATACATCGAATGTTATCAAAAGGAGCACTCGCACTTAAAGCTCCAAGCCTGCAAGAATCTGACACAGTCTACCAATCAACAGGTACATACCCAAACATCTTAATATTATTTTATGGATAGTACTATAGCATGGAATATCCGTGGTATCAAGAATATCTCAGCTTTACACACTTTCAAAAATTTAGTCAAATGTCACTGCCAGGATGTTATCTTTTTGAGTTCTTTTTCTGAAAAACTTAACTTGTCAAACCCTCCCATTCTTTTTGCCCATACTTGAACAGACTTGTTTGTACGCACCCCTGCATCATCATTATATTCAAGATTCTTCTTTACGTGATTGGGCAACCTTCTATTTGATTTGTAAAACCGTGACTTAGATGGGCTAACTACATGGTTATGATCAAGATGAACACGACTCAGATAAAAGTACCCATCTTCATGAAATCTTGCAATAATTTTGGCCTTACAATTTGTTTTTGCTGATGGTCTTGAAAGTAAAGGATTTTTACCTTTTGCTTTTTGGCTTCCCTTCTTTATCACATGCAAGTGTAAACGTTTCACATGTTCCATCTTCTCTATTGATGGGATTCCTTTTCATTATACCAAATCCAATCCGTTGAGCATATAGACCATAGAATTTTCTAACATCTTCATAAGTATTGAAAATTAACCCTAATTGAGGGGTTCCCTCTTCTTCTTGAGATAAAATTTGATCACTAGGTCCTTTCTCACAATTTTTTTCATGAACAATCGGTTCAACATTCATTTCTTCTATGATGTCATCCAAAATAACTTCACTTACACAGCCACTATCCATTCCCTACAGTTAAACACAATGTTTGCAAGAAAAAATAAAAAAGCTAGTACAACAATCTCAAAAAGAATTGTAACCTAATTAAGCTCTCATGCTATAACATTGAATAGAATAATATCATTGTAGCCAATACATTTGGATTCACAAATAACAATAATCAACAAACCAGAAAGAAAAAAGAAACAAAAGAGCGGAATATAAACAACTTACGTAAGCTACGCCAAATTGACCAGTTTCATATACATGACAGATTCAAGGATTCTCTAACCCCGCCAAATGACAAGAAATACGACTTAACGGGCATCTCAGTAAAATTGACAAACAGGGGAGCACAAATCCGAGCCTCAAAACATACAGAGCAAAAATAATTCTGTTGTATTCCCAACCCACACTTAACATTATCCAATAAACCAACCTCAATCCGACCTCAAAAATCCAGCCACAACATAGGAGGCATGGACAATAAAGAAGCCGAAACAAAACAAGAGCAGAAGGCGCAGAGCACTCACGGCAATAGAAAGGGGTGAACGATAAGTGAAACTCGATGAGAGTAGTGCTTGAGAATTTCCTTCAACGTAGGCCACGCGTCTCTGCTGTCAGGGCAAACGGGATCGAAAAAAGCCTCGATGAGGATGGAATCCAACGATGGTCCCCCTTGTGCAGCCTTATACACGAAACCATCGTAAGTTGGGGGAAAGGAAGCGCCGCCACCGGGAGGAACGGAAGTGCCGCCGCCGGGAGGAACGGAAGTGCCGCCGCCGGGAGGAACGGAAGTGCCGCCGCCGGGAGGAACGGAAGTGCCGCTGCCGGGAGGAACGGAAGTTCCGCCGCCGCCGGGAGAAACGGAAGTGCCGCCGCTGCCGGGAGGAACGGAAGTGCTGCCGCCGTCGGGAGGAATGGAAGTGCCGCCGGGAGGAAGAGGAGTGCCGCCGGGACAGAGGAGGGCAGGAGAGACTTGTTCGGGAGAGTTCGGGAGAGAGAAGGGAGAGAGAAGGGAGAGAGAAGGGAGAGAGAAGGGAGTCCGGGAGAGAGAAGGGAGAGAGAAGGGAGAGAGAAGGAAGAAATTATTTTTTACGGGAGGAAAGAGGGAGAATGTCAAGGGGAGGGGGGACAGCCACTCGTAAGTGGATGCCTCGTCAGACTCTAACGTGGATGCCCACGTAAGCCATCCACGTCAGAAATGTGGCCGAGCAAATCCACTTTGCCAGTGGCTATAGTAGAAATTATGTGGAGAAAGTGAGACGGTTGAACCTTGGTGAGGGAGATGCTGAAGCTATTCATAATTATTTTGTTAAGATGCAAAGGAAGCATCCAAATTTTTTTTATGCGATTGATATAGACTCTGAGAGTCGATTGAGAAATGTTTTTTGGGCTGATTCAAGATCAAGAAGTGCATATCAATATTTTGGAGATGTAATATCTTTTGATACTACGTATTTAACAAATAAATACGATATGCCATTTGCTCCTTTTGTTGGTGTGAACCATCATGGTCAATCAATACTTTTAGGTTGTGCATTGCTTGCAAATGAAAGTATAGAGACTTATACTTGGTTGTTTCGAACATGGCTCGATTGTATGTCTGGAATTCTCCCGAATGCAATAATTACTGATCAATGTAAGTCTATATGTGCCGCCATTGCCACTGTATTTCCAAATGCCCATCATCGTTTATGTTTGTGGCATATAATGAAAAAAATTCCTCAAAAGTTGGGTAGTCTCAATGATTACAAATCCATTAAGAAGAAGTTAAAGTCAATAGTCTATCATTCATTGAGAATTGAAGAATTTGAGGAAAATTGGTTGAAGCTGATTGAGGAATACAAACTTGAAGAAAATGAGTGGTTGCGATCACTATATGAAATTCGAAGCAATTGGATTCCTGTTTATGTGAAAAACAATTTTTGGGCTGGTATGTCTACAACTCAACGTAGTGAAATTATGAATGCTTTTTTTTTGGATATATTCATTCTAAGACTTCGTTAAAGCAGTTTGTTGACAAATATGATTTTGCATTGCAAAGCAAATATGAGAAAGAAGCACAAGCAGATTTTTATTCATTGAATATGAGTCCACCGTTGGTATCCAGGTATCATATGGAGAAACAGATGAGTGAGATTTACACATATGAAATCTTTAAGAAGTTTTAGGAGGAGATAAAGGCTCTATTATATTGTAATGCTTCTTTAGTGGAAAATAATGGATTTGCTTCTACACTAGAAGTTTTGGAACATGTTATGAGAAAAGAAGGAAAAATTGTTGAGCAAGTGAAGTACGCTGTCAGTTATGATGAAAAAGAACAGAAGCTTTTGTGCATATGTCGTTTATTTCAATATATGGGGATTCTTTGCAGACATGCTTTAACCGTGCTACGTTTTTTTGAGGTGTTTGAAATTCCACCTCACTATATTTTGCCCCGTTGGAGAAAGGATTTTAAGCATTTACATGCATTGGCTTCTACTACTTCGGTAGTTAATAATTCTTTGGAACAATCTGAAATCGTACATATGCATTGCATGGAGCTAGCAGACGTAACCCTTGAATTTGGTGATAGATATGATATGCCTCTGAAGTTAATAATTGATTTGAAGGAGACACTTTTAAAAGAAAGCATCACTTTTAGAAGTAGCCAAGAAAATCATGCTACAACTCTAGGTGGCTTATGTGATGTGGCATGTGCAACAGAACCTGAAAATGAGGAAATTGAAGAGAAGGGAATTATATCCGACAAAATACTTAATCCAATCACAGTAAGAAGAAAAGGTAGACCACGTTCTAAAAGGAAGCAGTCAATAATGGAGACAATATGCACTAAACGAACAAAGAAGGTATATTACATTGATATAATTTTGTACGCTATTATTACTTAATTTTATTATTTCGTTTATTTAGTTAAGACCTTTAACATTGCATACATGAGGTTCTCAAAAAAAAAAAAAAAAAAGCAAAAGCAATAATGATATGAATGTGGAAAAACATGACACTCCAACAGGGACACAAGGAACGCAAGGGACTACTGATTTGATTGCTGATACGCAGGTTCCATTAATATTTCAGGTTAAACCAAGTCTTTCTTCATGGTGTGTTTTTTGTCAGAGTAGCATTCAAATAATAATGTGTTCTTATTGCCTTGTCAGGAATGAATGGTGCACCAGTGCAAGAAGATGATCTAGCTTGGATTTTCACACCTTATATGTTTATTAGTTCAGCATGTAATCTTATTTCATTTGGAGATGCTTCATGTAGTGAAAAAGAACAAAAGGATTTTTTTCAGTATGTAGGATATTTTTCCTTTCTTTTGTAAGGAGTGTTATTGTCTTGTGTGATTTCTTTTATTTTGTTTCACAAAAATTCTGTTATTCCGTTTGTATCAAATTGATTTTAAGGTGCAAATTCCAATCTTGAGCATTTGAGATAAAAGATGAAGAGCAGTTGTACCTTGTCGATATTGTGCATATCCAAATCAAAGTGAATTCCAGGAAATTGAAACATTTTTGTTTGACTCGCTAAATGATTTTCTTGCATCATCAACAAACCCACACTTAGAATACATAACTAACATTGCACTAGATGCTGCAGATAGTGAATACTGATTGATATCAATATTAGCATATCTCACCCATGAGAAGAACTTCAAGGCTTCTTCACTCAATGTATTCTGAGAAAATCCAGTTAAAATTGAGTTCCAAGAGACTATCTTTGAAACATACACTTACAAATATTAATAGCATCTAACATATACTTATCAATTTTCAAATACATTGCAATCAATTCATTTGAAATAGGTACAAATAATTCCAGGCTTCTTAACTACTAATCCATGTAAAGCTCTCGCTTGTATCTGTTGCAGTAGTTCAAAGCAAGCACTTATGACACAGTGTTTATGCCAAGCTGGTTCATTTTGATGAAGAGCTCAATTGCATGGAATTACACAGTTTTTCTATACTTTCAATTGATCCGCCGTCTGAGTAGGACGTAATGATACCTGCATTTTCAAGAGAGAGTGCAGTCAATATATCATAAGTTAGACCGACTGATAAACTAGAGGGATAGCAGAACAAAGCCTACTGCTTCAACGTGATAAATTTGCAACCTAACCAGGAGGTATAGTACATATTTTGTAAATTCAATAGCTAAACACCTTGTATGATGACTTACTGTTATTAAAAGACTCCATTGAGACAAGTTTTCCGGAAAAAATAAAATGGCAAAATTGATATCAGATAAAAAAGCTAGTTCTATAACCCAATATCCAGATTAAGAACATACTTACACTCCACTAACTAAGCAGTAGTTAGAGATGTTCTCAAAAAAATTTCAACATAACAACCTTGAGTTCACATTACTCATAAATTGAGAAAAGAGCAGAAAAGCAGCAATGGAGGTAAATATAGCAGTCTGGCGGCATTGCAGCTTGTATCAGTTTCATATACAAGAACAGCTCATTGTTGTTGACAGGATTCAAGGATTCTCTAACCCCGCCAAATCTCATGACAAGAAATACGACTTAACGGGCATCTCAGTAAAATTGATAAACAGGGGAGCACAAATCCGAGGCTCAAAACATACAGAGCAAAAATATTTCTGTTGTATTCCCAACCGGGAGGAACGGAAGTGCCGCCGCCGCCGCCGGGAGAAACGGAAGTGCCGCCGCTGCCGGGAGGAACGGAAGTGCCGCCGCCGCCGGGAGGAACGGAAGTGCCGCCGGGAGGAACGGAAGTGCCGCCGGGAGGAAGAGGAGCGCCGCCAGGACAGAGGAGGGCAGGAGAGACTTGTTCGGGAGAGTTCGGGAGAGAGAAGGGAGAGAGAAGGGAGAGAGAAGAGAGAAATTATTTTTTACGGGAGGAAAGAGGGAGAATGTCAAGGGGAGGGGGGACAGCCACTCGTAAGTGGATGCCTCGTCAGACTCTAACATGGATGGCCACGTCAGAATGTGGCCGAGCAAATCCACTTTGCGAGTGGCTATAGCATTACTCTATCTTTTTATGTGAAACTAAAGTGGTAGATCTTCAAAACCCCCCTTTAATTGAATGGGCGTCAAACATTTACCCAAAGAATTTTACAATCCCCTCAGTTGGACTGAGCAGAGGCATGTGTTTATTATGGAATAATAAAACTAACATTGCTCAAATACCATGCACAGATTTTGGCATCTGTGGTGTTATTGAAACGCCAAAAGTTCCAGTAAATATGGCCTTTATTTACCAGCCACCAAAACTCCAATGGAGATTGAGTTTACAAAATCTAGAATGGATCACAAGAAATCAAAGAGATCCATGGGCTCTAATAGGTGACTTTAATGCTACTGTTAGGATTTGGGAAAAATTATCTTCGTCGCAAAACTACAGACCAAATGCAACCTTTAAATCCTTTATTGAATTAGGAGGATGGATAGATATTGGAGCCACAAGTCCATGTCACACCTGGTCAAATGCTAGGACTGGTCAAAATAGAGTTTCAGCCAGACTAGACCGTACATTACTTAACAATAAGTGGTTAAGTATTCTCCCCAATTCGACAGTATCTATTTTACCAAGAATCAGATCGGATCACGCTCCCATCAAACTTAGTCTTCGTCATCTAAAAATAAATCAAAACTCTTTAGGTACCAAACCATGTGGAGAGAATCGAATGAGTACGATTCTATAGTATCTAATAGTTGGAAACAAATCGTACACCCACATAGAGCTAGTACCCCACCCGAATTGATTCCAAAAAAGTTAGATGAAATCGCTGAAAGATTATAGGATGAAGGGTCAGGTGGGATTGGCTTGGGGTTCAGTGGTGAATAAGGACTAGACACTGGACCTATGGCAATAACATGGCATGAATTTGGACGTGATGTTGCGAAGAGTCTTTGGCTACAACTGTTGGAGTTTTATCTAAGATAACATTTTGAGAGAAACACGACCTGAAGGGAGAACAAGATACCTATAAACTCTGTAGTTGGGATGATACCCAAGGAAACGTTTAATAAGAAAAACCTCAAAATGGACATTTAAACAAGAGCGTTTTCGCCGGAGACGTTTAATAAGAACAATGCAATTGCAAACGTAGAATCCCAATGTAGTTTGGGCACGGCAGCTTACACAAGCAAAGTTAAACTCGTCTCAATGATGTAGATCAACAACTTACAGTAGATCACCTCAAGCATATGAACTTGCCCACAAATCTCATTCCATTGAGGGGGATTCAATACTCTCTATTAGACAACTTAAGGCCTCTACTAGTCTTTTTGGATGACTATATTACAACTCTAATTACACTGTAAAACTTGTGTTCGATAGCAAAATAGATGCAATACCTTCTCGGAAAAAAAAGTCCTCTTTTAAGCAAGGTTTGAAAGTATGGAAAAAACATTTAGTATCAGTCCTCATAGAAACAAGGACATATCCTAGATACAATTGGAAACAAAAGGAAACGCAAGAAAACACTAGAAACATGATAAATTAGAAAAAAAAAATTTCAAAACTTCAAAATAAGAAAGATGCATAAAATATTAAGAAAAATTATGTAATATATACATATATATTTAATATATGAAATTACCTTATTTTTCCAATGGAATAGTGTTATTACTTCTTATTTAATATACATTATGATTAATATCACACATAACACATTTATTTATTTTATATAAAATTACTTTAATTTGAAAATTGATTTAAAAATAATATCAATCATTCAGTAGATGTCTATTCAAACAAAATTAAATTAAATTTAAATAAAAGTGAAACTTTAGTATGTACTTAGATAAAAATAATAATAACATAAAAACCAATTAAGTATATTAAATACCATTTAATTACTCAACTATACTATATGAACGTCTACAAAGAAGGATATATAGTTTAGTCATGGAATCATAAAATCAGATTATATTTGAAATTTTAACATTATTTACCGACTAAATATTAATATTAAGTTTATAGTTATGCAATATCACTTACTATCTTCAAAATAAACTTCAGTATATTATAAATTATAATAGTTAGATTTTTTTTATTCGAAAACATAAAGATAGTGAAGGATATAATGAAATGGATGGAAACAAATTAAAAAGTTTGGAAACTTAGGGAAACTTAAGGAAACTGATCTATTTCTAGGTAAACTAAGATTCTACACCTGATTATTGTTGTGGCAATAAATACATAACAAGGAAAACTGTATAATTTCCTTTTTTTAGGAAAATTCTGAGATGTTTTTATGGATAGTCTGTTTAGTTGGAATGTCCGAGGTATCAGACATATCTGGGCATTACATGCTTTAAAGGGGTATATATTTGAAAACCACCCTGGCATTATTTTCTCTGTGAAACCAAAGTGGAAAATCCACGTAGCGCAGTTTTATTTAAATGGGTTACAAAACAATACCCAAATAGTTATACGGTTCCTTCCGTTGGCTTAAGTGGAGGGATCTATATATTTTGGAAAGAGCATGTCACACTAGACAGCATAGGCAACGCAGAATTCGGCCTGAGTGCTAGTATAGAGACAACAAAAGGTAGAGTTAAATTAGGCTTCATATTACCATGGGCCCATATAGGTGACTTCAATGCTACAATAAATGAAGCTGAACAATCCTCGAAAACACAAATTCATAGACCGAACATAAGCTTTAAAAATTTGATAGAGAGAAACACTTGGATAAACATTGCAATATCACTTATTATCTTTAAATAAAATTTAGTATAATATAATTGTTAGATTTTGTATCTACGAAAACATAACGATATTTATGGATATATTATAAAATGGATGGAAATATTTAAAAATGTAGGGAAAGTTCTGGAAACATACCTATTTGTAGGTAAACAAGATAATTATTGTTGGGGCAATGAAAACATATCAAGAAAAACTGCAAACCTTGCTTTTTTAACTTCTGAGCCTCCCTCACTTATATGTCGACTTGTCTTATTTCTTGTTACTACTTGTAAAGCCTGCCTTATGTCAATTGCATACCAGAACTTGGTATTGTTTTTCTAGAGGGGGTCCCTATAATACACTAGAAACATGAAAAAAAAAATAGAAAAGAAATTTTTGAAAACATCAAAATATAAAAGATAGCTAACATCTTAAGTAAAATCAAGTAATATATATTTAATATATTAAAATTACCTTATTATTCCAATGGAATAGATTTGTTAGTTCTTACTTAATATATAATATTATTAATATATTACAAATAATATCAATCATTAAATAGATAATTATGTCTTTTAAATCATAAAAATAAACAATTAGAATAAATCGATACAAAAATGAAAGTTTATTATGTACATATATAAAAAGAATGATAACATAAAAACCAATTAAGTATATTAAATATCATTTAATTACTCAATTATACTATAGACAGTTATAAACGTCAATTAAGAAGGACAAATTGTTCAATCATGGATTCATAAAGATTATATTTTCAGTTTTAAAGTTATATAATTTCTAAATATTAATATTAAATTTATAGTAATGCAATATAACATATTATCTTTAAATAAACTTTAGTATAATATAATTGTTAGATTTTGTATATACAAAAACATAAAGATATTTAAGGATATAATATAAAATGGATTGAAACATATTAAAATGTTGGGGAACTTATGGAAACATATCTATTTGTAGGTAAACATTATAATTTTTGCTGTGGCAATGAGTACATATCAGGGAAAACTGCAAGGCTTGTTTTTTTTTTTTTTTAGACGCTTCGTCAGCTTCTGACGTGGCTGGCGACATAAGCCAGCCACGTCAGAATGTGGCTGAGGGCAGCCACTCGCAGAGTGGTTATAACATTACTCTTCGGGCTAATGCTTTCGGGTTCGGATTCGGGAAATTTTTTCCCTCCTTCCCTCCCGCTTCCTCCTTCCCTCCGCTTCCTCCTTCCTCCCTTCCTCCTTCCTCCCCTTCCTCCTTCCTCCCCTTCCTCCTTCCCTCCCCCTTCCTCCTTCCCTCCCGCTTCCTCCTTCCCTCCCTCCCGCTTCCTCCTTCCTTCCCTCCCTCTTGCGGCCTCCCGACAGCTCGGCATCCCTCCCGTGGCTGCTGCCTTCTGCGGCCTCCCGACACCGGCCTCCCGACAGCGAACCCAACAGTGAACCCGACCCTCCCGTGGCTGCGGCGTCCCTCCCGCGGCTGCTGCTTCCTGCGGCATCGCTGCCAGCGGGAGAGACGCCGCGGGGGGGACGCCGCGGGAGGGAGGGAAGGAAAAAGGAAGTGGGAGGGAGGGAGGGAAGGAGGAAGCGGGAGGGAGGGAAGGAAGGAGGAAGCGGGAGGGAGGGAGGGAAGGAGGAAGCGGGAGGGAGGGAGGGAAGGAGGAAGCGGGAGGGAAGGAGGAAGCTGGAGGGAAAGGAGGAAGCGGGAGGGAAGGAGGAAGTGGGAGGGAAGGAGGAAGCGGAAGGGAAGGAGGAAGTGGGAGGGAAAGAATTTCCCGAGTCCGAACCGAAAGCATTAGCGTCTGATTCAGCATTTGACGTGGATGGCCACGTAAGCCATCCACGTCAGATTCTGTACTCGGTCGGAGTACAGCCTCCATTCCCGTAGCATTACTCGACAACTTAATGCCTCTTCTAGTCTTTTTGGGTGATTCTATGACAACTCTAAATACTCTGTAAAACTTCCATTGCAAAATAGATGTAATATATTGTCGGATAAAAAAATCCGCTTTTAAGAAAGGTTTGAATGTATACAAAAAACATAAGGTATTGGTCCATATAGAAGCAGAAACATATCCTAGATACACTAGGAAACAAATGGAGACACTAAAATACACTAGAAACATGAGAAAATAGAAAATATTATTTTGAATATTTCAAAATAAAAAAAAGATACCTGCTAAAATCTTTAGTAAAATTATGTAGTATATATTTAATATATTAAAATTTCCTTGTTATTCCAAATGAATAGGCCTATTAGTTCTTATTTAATATACATTATTATTAATATTTTACGTAAATTATTTATTTATTTTATATAAAATATTTTTTCCAGAAAACGTATTTAAAAATAATATCAATCGTTCAATATATAATTATGTCTATTGAACCTTAAAACTAAACAATTAAATTAAATCAATATAAATGTGAAAGTTTATGATGCACATTGACAAAAAATATAATAACATAAAAACAAATTACGTATATTAAATATCATATAATTACTCAATCATACTATAGAATGTTTGAAACGTCTATTAAGAAGGATATATGGTTTAATTATGGATTCCTAAAAATCAAAATATATTTTCAGTTTTAATGTTATATGATTACTAAATATGAATATTAAATTTCTAGTTATGCAATATCACTTATTATCTTTAAATAAACTTTATTATATACGATAGTTAAATTTTGTATGTACGACAATTTAAAGATATTGATATATTTTGAAACATATCTTGCTAGTCAACATCATCCCCTAACATCCGGGCTGAAAATCTCCCAAAACATAGAAGAGAAATCAAAATCAGGTGCACCATCTCTAAGGAAATAAATGGGTAATAAATGGTACGGGTATGAGGTTTCCGGTTTACCGTTTATATTTTCTAACCCTATACCCGTTTACCGTCCATATCCGTTTAGTTCCGTTTTATACCATTCCGTTTATTACCCATTTTCCAAGAGATAACCAGGTAATAAATAATATAGGGAAAATAACTAATAAAAATGTATCAAAAGATATACAATCAATACAACATTTGTTTCAGATTTCAAACACAAGTTAAATAACATAAAAATAAAATACAAATATAAAATGTTCCTTACACTTAAAATTGACATTTAAATACAATTGATACATTATATTCAAAATTGTCCAACCCAAAATAGCATTTGTACTCCTCAATCCTCAATCTTCGAGAAGAAAGAATTTCATCCTCATCCTCAAATATTGACTTCTAATAATTACCAAAAATATATGATCTATCATTTATGACTATGACTCAATGAGACCATGAGTCAATATATATTGACTTCTAATAATTACGAAAAATATATGATCTATCATTTATGACTGACTCAATGAGACCATGAGTCAATATATATTGACTTCTAATAATTACCAAAAATATATGATCTATTATCTATGACTATGACCCAATGAGACCATGAGTCAATATATATTGACTTCTAATAATTACCAAAAAAATAAAAATATTTATATTCTCTCCAAAATTTTTAACTCTACAAATTTTTATGATAAGTGATAAAAAATATATCTGAAAGATGATAAAGTTATCTATAAGAAAAATAAAAAAATTATGGTTAAACAAATTGGATATATAAATTTATAATATTACCCTTAATTACACGGGAACGGGTTCGGATAGCTATTTCTATTTCCGTTTACTTTCGGATTATTAAACGGTAGAACGGGTAGAGTGGGAAATGGATAATAATATTTTATTTTTATTTTATTTCATTTAATAATCAGTCAACCGTGGAGAAGTATTCGACTCCCGTGTACATCCTGACCATCCGGCGAGGGATAATTCGGGACAAATCCGGCGGCGGGATGAACTCGAAATCCCGTCCGGGGTGATCCATGTTCAACCCAAGAAACCTCAAACCAAGAAACCTCTGCGGTTTGAATGATTATACTTGACAGCTTAATACCTTTTCTAGTCTTTTTTTATGACTGTCTCTGTAATACTTATCTTCGGAAGCAAAATAGATGTAATATATTCTCGAATAAAAATTTTCACTTCTAAACAAGGTTTGAAACTATCGAAAAACATAAGGTGTCGGTCCCTATGGAAACATAAGCGTTTCATAATACACTTGGAAACATAAGGAAACGCTAGAATACAATAGAATCATAAAAAAATAGAAAATAAATTTTTTAAAACTTCAAAATACAAATGACACCTAACATATTAAGTAAAATCAAGTAATGTATATTTAATATATTAAAATTACCTTAGTGTTCCAAACGAATGGACTTGTTTATTCTTATCTAATATAAACTATGATTAGAATTTTACATAACATATTTATTTATTTTATATAGAATTATTTTTCCCGTAAAAATGATTTAAAAATAATATCAATCGTTCAATAGATAATTATGTCTATTAAAACATAAAAATAGACAGCTAAATTAAATCTAAACAAAAGTGAAAGTTTAATATGTACATAGACAAAAATTACATAAGAACTAATTAATTGTACTAAATATCATTTAATTACTCAACTATACTAAAGAAATTTCTACTAAGAAGGAAATATAGTTTAATCAATAACGGACAAGAACTTGATTATTTGTTTTTTCTAGTGGTGGTCACTATTTGGGAACAACAAGCAATGGAATGTCTTTTTTTAGAGTAATTCCAAACTTTTCTTGCATGTCCATATCTTCCACAACCATCCCCGCGGGAAGCTCCCAAGAGCAGGAATGGAGAAGAGAAGCCAAAATCAGGTGCACCATCCGGTGCGCGAGGGGCAATCCGGGACAAATCCGGCGGCCGGCGCCGAACGGGATGAGCTCGAAATGCCGCCCTCGGTAATCCACGTTCGACCCAAGAAACCTCTCCGGTTTGAAACATTCTGGGTCTTCCCAGATTTCGCTGTCTCTGCCTATAGCCCAGGCGTTTACGATCACCTTGGTGTGTTTGGGAACGGCGTGTCCGGAGATCTCGACGTCGCATTCGGCTCTGTGTGGGAGCAGGAACGGGACGACAGGGTGCAGCCTCATCGTCTCTTTCACTATGGCCTGTAAAAACGGAAGTTGAGGTATATCCGATTCTTCCACCTGTTTCCCTTTCCGGATTGTTTCGTCGAGCTCTGTTTTCGCCCGTGCCATGGATTCCGGGTCCCGGACCAACTCCGACATCGCCCATTCCACTGTGTCCGAGCTCGTATCGCTGCCGGCGACGAACAAATCCTGGTGGGTTTCAGAAAATATTAACGATTAATGACGACTGAGAAATTTCTGATACGAGTTAGCCGGATTGCAAAACAGAGCCATACATTACGTACCGTGAACAGAGACATGAGTTCGGTACGGCTGAGTCCATCCCCATTCTCCTTCTCGTCTAGAAGAGCATCAAGAAAATCATTTTTCCGACTATACTCGGAATTCGAACGGGAGACTTCACGATCTTCAATCTGTTCATAAAAAATTCGGTGTAATTTTTCAAGGTAAGACCCCATCCTGCGCCGGATTCTCTGTGGGTCAATGGGTCGCAGAATCGGAAAGAAATCGACCGGGTTGGGCTTCCCTGCTTCTTTCAACAATTCCGACACCAAATCTTTGAACTCCTGCGCCTTTTCCGAGTCGATTTCGATCATATCGATCGAGAAAACGGTGTTGGAGATGAGATTGAGGGTCGTGACGAAAGCAACTTTGCCGATGTCAACGGCTTTCCCAGACAAAGCTCTGTTTTTGACATAAACAAGCAGCTGCTCTACTTTCCGGCGACGGAGGCCCTGACTGGAATCTAGCTTCTGAGAGGAAAACATACCCGAGTTGCACAAGGATCTGAGTCTTCTCCACAGTTTCCCCGGTTCGAGCCACGCCATGGACGCCTCGGCGTGACCCAGTACGCGGATGGCGTCCGACACACTGCGGCCGGCGAACGACTGGTCGTTCTTATGCAGGACCTCTTTAGCCATGGCCGCCGATGAGACCACGACTGTGGTTACTTGTCCTAGGCGAAGAGTCATGAGAGGGCCATAAGTTGATGCGAGCTCTGCAAGCGATCTGTGAGGCTGGTGCCCGAGTTTGAAGAGGCTGCCGACAATCGGGGCTGGAACTGGTCCCGGCGGTAGCTTCCCGGTTTTAGAGGAAGAACTCTTCAGAAGATGGCGCCGCGAGATGGATAAAACCAGAAAAAACACCAAGAGGAGAATTACAATGGCGAAGTAGGACTCCATCTCTCCACGGAAGTGAGGACTAAGGGAACTCGCTCTCTCTCTCTCTCTCTCTCTCTCTCTCTCTATGTAAGATCATCGGCTCATAATTAGTAAATACAAGCTGATGTCTCTTCTTTTTCTTCCATTCAATTGTTCATTCTTCTTGAGCTCCACTAATCAATCATACTGGCTGGACGAAGCACTCTTTGTTTTCCATGTAATTTATGTAGTCGTCTGAATTGCTACATCTGATTCTGCCGGTCGCTGCCCGAATGAAGCTGCTTAATTAAATAAGTCTACTTTTCTGTCAATAAATTCTCCGTCACGAATCTCTCCAATCCAGAAGACGTTAAGAAAATTCAAAGAACAGGCTGTAGGCTGCATTAATGTCGGCTTAGCCATTAACGAACGCAGAAGAACAATTAAATAGCTGGAAAAAAAACAAACAAACTATTACCCATGGCATATCTTATTCTATTCTGTTTTAATGTGAAAAATGCTCATATGGAAACTATGGATAAACGGAATTCACTTGAAGTATATCATCTGACATCGATCTTAGAAAAATCTATGATTCATATGACTTCGATAACTTGAAAATTTATTGTAGCTTCAATCTTCATATTTTTCGTATGTTTGAAAACAGATGAAAATAATCATTTAATTTATATACCTTTCTAATATTTCATATTTCTAATATGTTCCTCGCATAAATTATATGATTCGCATAATTAAAAAACAATATAACATGAGGCCGTATAGTGAAAGGTACGTGGAGATAAAATAGATGGCGCCCTCGTAAGCATATTTACTGTTGGATTAGGACTAGGACCTAATATCGATACTAATCAAAGGGCCCTTATCTAACTTCTGTGGATTATTTTATATAAGTCACTTGAAAGCTTAATAACAAGAAATTTTTGTATGAGTAATGCCCTTTTAGCGGCAATACCGACGTAACCAGCCAATAGAAAAAATTAAAAATATAGTAAAATAGTTTATATTTTATTACAATGGCGAAGTAGGACTCATCTCTACCTAATCCTTGATGACTTCCCCACTGAAAAAACATTATAAAATATGCCTAGTGTACGTAAGGACACCATGTGCCGCTATGCCATTATCAATATTTACTGCAACTTTCCCTGGATACCAATCCCTGGCACGGTAAACCATGCACAGACCCAGAGCGTCGTCTTCCTCTGTTTCGGAAGCTTGGGGCTGTTTCCGGCGGAGCAATTGAAGGAAATCGCAGTCGGACTGGAGAAAAGCCGACACGGGTTCTTGTGGGTGGTCCGTTCCCCGCCGTCTCCAGACGATAAAACCGCCGGCCGGGTCTCCGTGCTGCCGGAATCCGACCTCGACGCCCTGTTACCGAAACAGGGGAATGGCGGCGCGGCCTTTCTACGCTGAGCAGAAGCTGAACAGGGTGTTCCTCGCGAAAGAAGCAAAGCTCGCCGTTCCCGTGACGGAGGAGGAGGACGGAATCGTGGCGGAGGAGGTGGACGGAATCGTGACGGCGGAGGAGGTGGACGGAATCGTGACGGCGGAGGAGGTGGACGGAATCGTGACGGAGGAGGTGGACGGAATCGTGACGGCGGAGGAGGTGGACGGAATCGTGACGGCGGAGGAGGTGGACGGAATCGTGACGGCGGAGGAGGTGGAAAAAACACGTAAGGGAGCTGATGGAATTGGAGAAAGGGAAGGCTCTGAGAGAGGGGACGATGGCGACACGAGACGCCGCCATTGCTGCATTCACTAAGAGCAGGACTTACTGACCCCAACAAATGTGATGCTCAATCTCGTTTTATTCCTTAACGAGTCAAATAATGATAAATACAACAATATACTAAAAATAGGACCGGCAATCAAACCGGTAGTACATAAGTATCATATCAAGTAGAAAAATAATTTAGTTTTTTCCTTCTTGGCCTGCGGGTAGTCTAGACAAGTTTTAGACTGCCTAGTTTGGTAGTTTAGAGAATGTCTAGGGTTTAGACTTACCTATAGAATACCAAGATAATTTCTATTTTATCTTTTATTTGGACGGTAATAAGGACGTTTTTAAACCCAGAAAATTTTTGACAGAAGCTATTGAGTTATGCTGGTTAGATCATTTTATAGAAAGATACATTGTCGAATGTTTGCCAAACATATGGAAATGCACTAGCAAAAAGCTACCAATCCATTGGAGGTTTATTGATGATCCACTTCGGCAGACAGTTGGACATCATATAATTCTGAAACCCATGAGCCCTTCTGGCCCATCTGGGCCTGTAACACCAAAAAATTAAATTGATTCCTTATTTCCCAAAGTTTGTAATAACTAAGTCTCTATCGTTACAATGTGTAACGTTTTGACTTATCCCGCCCCCAAAAATTTTTTCCTAAGTTCCTACTTCCTACTTCCCGCCCCTGCCCGACGAACAAAATTCTAATTCCTTTAAGTCCCGCTCCCAAAAACCATCTTCCTGGCCTCTAGCTCTGCCCGCAATCGAGTTCTCTCCACTGGCGTTCTCGCTGCCGACTTCTCTGACATTCCCACGATCCACCATCTCCGTCGTTCCCGTGGCGACCTTCTCCAGCGTTCCTGCGACTGATCTTCTCTCCGTCGAGGGAAGCCACTTCTCTCAATCTCGGGTAATAATCGGCAAGTAGTTCCTTTAGCTTGTTGATTCTCTTCTGAATTTTTTATGAAACTAGATTCATATATCTTCTTTGTCTCTCGTTAGGGTTGCATTCTTCCCTACCTATCTTTGTAGACAGTTCTATGCCATGGACATTTAATTCAGCTTCCTTGCAACTATTCGATAGCAAAATAGATGTAATATCTCCTCGGAGTAAAAATTCGTCCTTTAAGAAAGGTTTGAAAGTATCGGAAAAACACAAGGTATCGGTCCTTATTGAAATAAAAACCTATCCTAGATACACCAGGAAACAAAAAGGAAGCACTAGAAAACACTAGAAACATGAGAAAATAGAAAATAAATTTTTGAAAACATCAAAATAAAAAATTTACTTAACATCTTAACCAAAATCATGTAATATATATTTATATATTAAAATTAATTTATTGTTACAAAGGAATAGACATATACACTATAATTAATATTTTACAAAACGTATTCAATTATTTTATATAAAATTATTTCCCAATAAAAGTGATTTAAAAATAATATCAATCATTCAATAGATAATTATGTCTATTAAAACATAGAAATAAACAATTAAAATAATCGATACACAAGCATGGTTTGTAGTATCTAATACAAAACTGACGATACATGCCGATGCTTATCAATATCTCTAGTTAAGGAAACTGGAAACACTGGGAGTTTCCATTTACAAGAAACAAACCCCCGCATCCTTATGCATTCGTGTATTTTCTTACGTTTCTTTCTGTATTGAGGTAACAAATGTTGATACGTACAATTCTTTATCGATACAGATTTGAACAACTAGGAATATAAATCAAAGTAAGGAACCCATGAATTTTTTTTCGTATTAACAACGTCATTACTCACAATAGAATTAATGATTTGTTTCAATATTCTAATGTTAAATATTTTGAATATTTAAATATGAAAAAATTTAGAACTTTATACATATTTCATTCACTCCTTGCACCATTCCTTGTAAATTTAAAATTTTTATCACTAGAAATATGCTTCAAGGCCGATTGTTTATTTGTCTTTGACACAAGTTCTCATAGGCTATGTAAGTTAGAATTAATAGTTTTGTACCGATGTGTGACAAATTATGTTGATTAATTAATTTTTAAATATTATCACTGTATAAATTATTTATGAATTGGTTATTGAATTAGAATTATTGGTATATATACTGTTTAATATTTTATGAAAATTACTACTTATAAATAATTGCTAATATCTCTTCCTATTATTTTACAATGTTTCCATAATTTACATGCATTTCGTAGAGTATCTATGCATATCTACGAAACGTATTCGTTTCTTTGAGCTCAGATACTTTGCATATCTCTATATTGCAAACCTTGTACACAAGTGAAAGTTTATGTTGAACACGTCAAAAATAATAATGACATAAAAACCAATTAAGTGTATTAAATATCATTTAATTACACAATCATACTATAGAAAGTTAGAAATGTCTATTAAGAAGGATATATAGTTTAATCAAGGATTCACAAAAATCAGAATATATTTTCAGTTTTGATGTCATATACTAACTAAATATTAATATTAAATTTTTAGTTGTGCAATATCACTTATTATCTTTGAGTAAACTTTGGTAGAAAATAACAGTTAGATTACGTATATATGAAAACATAAAGATATTGAAGGATATATTATGAAATGGATGGAAACATATTAAAATGTTGGGAAATTGATGGAAACAAACCTATTTATAGGTAAACAAGACAATTATTGTTGTGGCAATGAATACGTATCAAGGAAACTGCAAACCTTGTTGTTTTTTTTTTTTAACTTCTGAGCCGCCCTCACTTATATATCCACTTGTCTTATTTCTTGTTGCTACGTGTAAAACCCCTCTAATTATCTCAATAACAAGCCAGAACTTGGTATTTATTTTTTCTAGTGGTGGTCCTGCTTTGAGAACGGCCACAAATGGAAGTCTTTAGGAGAGTAATTCCAAACTTTTCTTGCATGTCCACATCATCGCCGGCTACCATCCCGGCCGAAACAACAAAGAGAAAGAACAGAGAAGAGAAGCCAAAATCAGGTGCACCATCCGGGACGCGAGGGGTAAACCCGGACTATTCCGGCAGCCGGCGCCGAACGGCATGAGCTCGAAATCCCGTCCTTGGTAATCCACGTTCAACCCCAGAAACCTCTACGGTTTGAAAGTATCGAAAAAACATAAGGAATCGGTCCATATGGAAACAGAAACCAATCCTAGATACAATAGGAATTAAAAGGAAAGACAATAACACACAAGAAACAAGAAAAAAAATTAAAAAAAAATTGAAAACTTGAAAATATAAAAGATACCTAACATCTTAAGTAAAATCATGTAATATATATTTAATATATTAAAATTACCTTATTGTTCCAATGCAATAGACTTGTTAGTTCTCACTTAATATTTATTATTACTAATATATTACATAAGGTATTATAATATTAATAAAATTATTCAAAAAGAAATATTTTTCAGTAAAAGTAATTTACAAATAATATCAATCATTAAATAGATAATTTTGTCCATTAAAAAATTAAAATAAACAATAAGAATAAATCGATACAAAAGTGAATGTTTATTATGTACATATATAAAAACAATAATTCATAAAAACCAAACTTGTATATTAAAAACATTTAATTACTCAATTATTCTATAACCAGTTAGAAACGTCTATTAAGATGGATATATTGTTTAATCATGGATTCATAAAGATTATAGTTTCAGTTTTAATGTTATATACTTACTAAATATTAATATTAAATTTATTGTAATGCAATATAACGTATCTTAGATACACTTGGAAACATAAGGAAACGCAAGAATACACTAGAATCAACAAAAAATAGGAAATAAATTTTTTAAAACTTCAAAATAAAAAAGATACCTGACATCTTAAGTAAATCATGTAATGTATATTTAATATACTAAAATTACCTTAGTGTTCCAAACGAACGGACTTGTTTGTTCTTATCTAAAATAAATTATGATTAGTATTTTACTTAACATATTTATTTATTTTATATTGAATTATTTCCCTGTAAAAGTGATTTAAAAATAATATCAATCGTTCAATAGATAATTATGTCTATTAAAACGCAAAAATAAACAGCTAAATTAAATCTAAAGAAAAGTCAAAGTTTAATATGTACGGAGACAAAAATTACATATCAAATAAACTACAAACCTTGCCTTTTTAACGTCTGTCCCGCCCTCACTTATTTTATGATTTGTTTTATTTCTTCTTGCTACTTGTAAAGCATGTCTTATCTCGATAACAGACTAGAACTTGATTGTTTTAGTGTTGGTCCCTATACTTGGGAACAGCCACCAACGGAGTGGCCTTTTTGAGTGTAAGACCAAATTTTTCTTGCATGTCCACATCGTCCGCCACCATCCCGGCAGGAAGGTCCCAAGAGAAAGAACGGAGAAGAGAAGCCAAAATCAAGTGCACCATTCTGTACGCGAGGGGTAGTCCCGGACAAATCCGGCGGCCGGCGCCGAACGGGATGAACTCGAAATGTCGTCCTCGGTAATCCACGTTCGACCCAAGAAACCTTTCAGGTTTAAAACGTTCTGGGTCTTCCCAGATTTTGCCGTCTCTGCCTATAGCCCAGGCGTTCACGAGCACCTTGCTGTGTTTGGGAACGGTGTGTCCGGAGATCTCAACGTCGCATTCGGCTCTGTGAGGGAGCAGGAACGGGGCGGCAGGGTGCAGCCTCATCGTCTCTTTCACTACGGCCTGTAAAAACGGAAGTTGAGGTATATCCGATTCTTCCACCTGTTTCCCTTCCCCGATTGTTTCGTCGAGCTCTGTTTTCGCACGCGCCATAGATTCCGGGTTCCGGAGCAGCTCCGACATCACCCATTCCACAGTGTCCGAGCTGGTATCGCTGCCCGCAACGAACAAATCCTGGTGGGTTTCAGAAAACATTAACGATTAATTACGAGTGAGAAATTTCTGATACTAGTTCGCCGGATTGCAAAACAGAGCAGTACATTACGTACCGTGAACAGAGCCATTAGTTCGATACGGCTGAGTTCATCCCCATTCACCTTCTCGTCCAGAAGAGCATCAAGAAAATCGTTTTTCCGACTATACTCGGAATTCGAACGGGAGAGTTCACGATCTTCAATCTGTTCATCGAAAATTCGGTGTAATTTTTTAAGATTAGACTCCGTTCTGCGCCTGATTCTTTGTGGATCAATGGGTCGGAGAATCGGAAAGAAATCGGCCAGGTTGGGCTTCCCTGCTTCTATCGACAACTCCAACATCAAATCTTTGAAATTCTGCGCCTTTTCTGAGTCCATATCGATCACATCGATCGAGAAGAGGGTGTTGGAGATGAGATTGAGGGTCGTGACGAAAGCAACTTTGCCGATGACCACGGTTTTCCCGGACAAAGCTCTGTTTTTGACATAAACAAACAGCTGCTCTATTTTCCGGCGACGGAGGCCCTGATTGGAATCGAGGCTCTGAGAAGAAAACATTCCGGAATTGCACAAGGCTCTGAGTCTTCTCCACAGTTTCCCTGTTTGGAGCCACGCCAAGGACGCCTCGGCGTGTACGCGGAGGGCGTCCGGCACACTCCGGCCGGCGAACGACTGGTCGTTCTTCTGCAGAACCTCTTTAGCCATGGCCGCCGATGAGACCACGACGGCGGTCTCTTGGCCTAGGCGAAGAGTCATGAGAGGGCCATAAGTTGATGCGAGCTCTGTAAGCGACCTGTGAGGCTGGTGCCCGAGTTTGAAGAGGCTGCCGACGATCGGCGCCGGAGCTGGTCCCGGCGGTAGCTTTCCAGCCGAAGAGGAAGAACTCTTCAGAAGATGACGCCGTGAGATGGATAAACCCAGAAACGAGGTCAAGAGGAGGATTACAATGGTGAAGTAGTATTCCATCTCTCCTCGGAAATGCGGGCAAAGGGAACTCTCTGTCTCCATTTATATCTCTCCCTAATCCTTCATGACTTCCCTACTGAAAGAGCATTACAAAATCTGCCTAGTGCCTCGCATTATCAGTGGTTTAAAAATGACTCGCGTTTGCTATGGTGGACTCAATGCTCTACGTAGACTTATCCCAAATAAATACGCAATACGGAACTTCCTTTCATAAGATAACACCTTATCTAAGCTCTAAATAATTTATCGTGGATTATTTTATATAAGTCAATTGAAATTTTTGTATGAGTAATGCTAGTTGCATCTAGGCTGCAAAACCTGTCGTACCGGACTCCGGTCAAACAAATTTTGTACAAAAATATAAACGTAAACATGACTCAATCTGGGAGTCAAGTTTGCACCCACTGCCATCAACTGGTGACACCTGTAAAACTTTGCCCCTGGAGACCACCTTATTATTCCCCTATGTTGATTTGTCAATTATTATTTAAAGAATAATACAAGTTGCAGTTAACTCTCACACCTATCGCACACACTTGTTAATCAAAACCATTGATGCGTAGGGTTTATTCTCTAGAAAAAAGGATTTAAAAAAATATTTTTTTATATTTTTAAGGGCTTAGATTAACATGTACATCGGATAAGTACGTTTGCTAGGTGTGAGTAATGCTAATGGCATCTAGGCCACAATACCTATCGTACCTGATGTAACCAGCCAATAGAAAAACTTAAAAATATAATAACAAGAAATTTTATCGTGGATTATTTTATATAAGTCAATACCCCCCAAAAAATATCGATATTAATCAAAGGGCCCTTATCTAACCTCTAATAATTTATCGTGGATTATTTTATATAAGTCAATAGAAAGCTTAATAACAAGAAATTTTTGAATGAATAATGCTAGTTGCATCTAGGCCGCAAAACCTGTCGTACTGGAGTTGACTTGGTTGCTGGAACAAATTTTGTACAAAATGACAAACGCGGACATGACTTTGTCTTGGAGTCAAGTGGTAGGCCTCACCTACTGTCATCAACTGGTGAGACCTGTAAAACTTTGCTCCTGGAGACCACCTTATTATTCTCCTATGTCGAGTTGCCAATCATAATTAAAGAATAATGCTAGTTGCACTTAGCCCACTCAACTATCCCACACAGTTGTTAATCTAAACTATTGATGCAATCCTCTAAAAATTAGGGTTTTATAAAAAATTTTTTTTTATATATTTTAAGTACTTAGATTAAAATGCACGTCAGATAGGTGTGTCTGCTAGGTGCATTTGGCATTATTCTTAATTAAATAAGATCAAAGTTTCTTAATAGAATAATGCTAGTTGCACTAAGCCCACACACCTATCCCACACACTTGTTAATCTAAACCATTGATGCCTAGGATTTTTCCTCTAGAAAATAGGATTTTATAAAAGAAAAATGTTTTTTAGGGCTTACATTAACATGTATGTCAGATAGGTGCGTCTAGCATAACTCTTCTTAATATTCTACAACTTGAACTAATTAATTAATTGATTAATTAATTTTGACTTCCAAAACACTTTTCATTCTTTAAAACTAACTTTAGACAACTCCACTGGCCGAAGATCCAAGGGGATTATTCGTCGAGGCAAATTGAAAGCCATATTTTCCCCATTTTGTGCTCGTCTCTCTCTCACTTTCTCTCTCAAGACTCTTATCCTGGCCATCACTCTTGTACGGTTTTGTTCCTTAGTGTGTGAACAGCGAAACCTATGATGTGGTTCGGAGGGGATTTGGATTTAATACGAGGATATGGATTTCTGGTCCTCAGAGACCACGGGTGTCCCTTTCTGTGTCTTTTTAACCTGATTAGCACATGATCTTACTTGTGTACTAATCAACGCTGTCAACGTACGTTTCTGGATTAGAAGAGGCAATGTGGATAGCTCAATTGGAGTCCATCTCTACCAAATCCTTCATGACTTCCAGTTCCCCACTGAAAAAACATTATAAAATCTGCCTAGTGTACGTAAGTCCGGCTTTACAATTTTTACGTGAATATTCACTCGCATTAATAATTGGCAGGGTGGGCACTATGCTCTGTGTCAGACTTACCCCCCAAAAATATACTATATGACAGTAAGCATAAGCATTACTCTTAACAATTAGGTAAATAATTAAAATGTTGTGATTATCTTGTTCCACAACCTCATTTGTACTCCTTTTATTTTTTTCCCACAAAAGGAAATATTTTCTTGAAAAAAGATAGGTGGTCAATGAAATAAAAAACATCCTTTCGTGTGTAAACAAGTTATCAATAGATGAGAAACTCAGTGCTGTCGTTTCTTTCAAGCCATTATCAATATGAGTAATGCTAACGGTACGTTACTGTAGCGTACCGTTAGCGTACAGCCTGACGTGGAAGGCCTATGTGGCATCCACGTCAGAAGTCCACTGGGAAAAGGAAAAACCGGAACTTTAGGTTTCCAGTTTTCCATTCCCTTCCCCTCTTTTGCCTTCCCTTCTTTTGCCTTCCCCTCTCTGCCCTTCCCCTCTCTCGTCCTCACGCTCTCTTGCACTCTCTCACCCTCGCCCTCGCCCTCGCCCGCTCTCGCCCTCGCCCGTTCTCACGGCCCGCTCTCGCGCCGTCCGCTCTCACGCCGCCCGCTCTCACGCCGCCCGCTCTCGCGCCGCCTGCTCTCGCGGTGCCCGCTCTAGCGCCGCCCGCTCTAGCGCTGCCCGCTCTCGCCGCCCGCTCTTGTGCCGCCCGCTCTTGCGCCGCCCGCTCTCGCGCCGCCCGCTCTCGCGCCGCCCGCTCTCGCGCCGCCCGCTCTCGCGCCGCCCGCGCTCGCGCCGCCCGCTCTCGCGCCGCCCGCTCGCGCGCCGCCCGCTCTCGCGCCCGCCCGCTCTCGCGCCGCCCGCTCGCGCCGCCCGCTCGCGCCGCCCGCTCGCGCCGCCCGCTCGCGCCCGCCCGCTCTCGCGCCCGCCTGCTCTCGCGCTGCCCGCTCTCGCGCCGCCCGCTCTTACGCCGCCCGCTCTCGCGCCGCCCGCCTCGCCCTCGCCCTCGCCCTCGCCCGCTCTACGCCCTCCGCCCGCCCGTTCTCACGCCCGCTCTCGCGCCGTCCGCTCTCCGCCGCCCGCTCTCGCGCCGCCCGCTCTCGCGCCGCCTGCTCTCGCGGTGCCCGCTCTAGCGCCGCCCGCTCTAAGCGCTGCCCACTCTCGTGCCGCCCGCTAGCTGCCGTGCCGCCCGCTCTCGCGCCGCTCTCGCGCCGCCCGCTCTCGCGCCGCCCGCTCGCTCGCGCCGCCCGCTCTCGCGCCCGCCCGCTCGCGCGCCCGCCCGCGCGCGCGCCGCTCTCGCGCCGCCCGCTCTCGCGCCGCCCGCTCGCGCGCCGCCCGCTCGCGCCGCCCGCTCTCGCGCCGCCCGCTCGCTCGCCGCCCGCTCTCGCGCCGCCCGCTCGCGCGCGCCCGCTCGCGCCGCCGCCCGCTCTCGCCGCCCGCTCGCGCGCCGCCCGCTCGCGCCGCCCGCTCTCGCGCGCCCGCTCTCGCGCCGCCCGCTCTCGCGCCCGCCCGCTCGTCGCGCCCGCTCTCGCGTTGCACCCTCTCGCGCCTCACCCTCTCGCCCCGCCCGCTCTCGCGCCGCACCCTCTCGCCCCACCTGCTCTCGCGCCGCCCACTCTCGCGCCGCCCTCTCTCGTGCCACACCCCCTCGCCCCGCCCGCTCTTGCCCCGCGCCGTGACAGGCTGCTCGCTCCCCCCCCCTCCTCTCTTGCCGCCCAGCGCCGTGACAGGCTGCTCGATCCCCCCCTCCTCTCTTGCCGCCCAGCGCCCGTGACAGGCTGCTCTCGATGCCCCCCCTCCTCTCTTGCCGCCCAGCGCCGTGACAGGCTGCTCAATCCCCCTCCTCTCTTGCCACCCAGCGCCGTGACAGGCTGCTCGATCCCCCTCTCTCTCTCTTGCTGCCCGGCGCCGTGACAGGCTGCTCGATCCCCCCCCTCTCTTGCCGCCCCGCGCCGTGACAGGCTGCTCGATCCCCCCTCTCTCGCTGCCCCGCGCCAGGACAGGCTGCTCATTCAACATTCAATGTTTAACTAAATTAAAATGTATTTCAAAGATGAGTAATGATAGAGTAAAAAATTTTGTGAATGTAACATACTTTTTTTCTCCGTTTACTACATACTTTCTCCACTATTGTCTGCTTCCTCTTAGAACGTGGTCTACCTTTTCTTCTAACTGGGATTGGATTATGAATCTTCCCAGATATATTTTTGTTCTCTTCAATCTGATCATTTTCCTTCTCAAGAGTTGTGGAATGATTTCCTTGACTACTTTTACAAGTGATTGTTTCCTTCTCAAGTGTCTCCTTCAATTCTATTATTTTCTTCAGAGCCATATCATATCTATCACCAAATTCCAAGGTTACGTTTGCAAGATCCTAACAATGCATTTGTACGGTTTCAGATTGTACCAAGGAATTATCAACTACCGTAGTAGAAGCCATCACATGCAAACGCTTAAAATCCTTTCTCCAACGGGGCAAAATATAATGAGGAGGAATTTGAAACACCTCAAAAAAACTTAAGACAATTAAAGCATGTCTGCAAAGAATCCCTCTATATTCAAACAAACGATATATGCACCAAAGTTTTTGTTCTTTTTCATCATAACTAACTGTATACTTCATTTTCTCAACACTTTTTCCATATTTGTTCATAACAACTCCATCCTTTCCTGCTAAAGAAGTATGACAATATAACATGGCCTTTATCTAATCCTGTAACTTCTTAAAGATTTCGAATGTGTAAATCTCACTCATTTGCTTCTCCATATGATATTTCGATATCAATGGTGGACTCCTATTAAATGAGTAAAAATCAGCCTGTACTTCTTTCTCATATTTGCTTAGCAATGCAAATTCATATTTTTCAACTAACTGTTTTAGAGGCGTCTTGGAATGAATATACTCATAAAAAAATGCATTCATACTTTCACTATGTTGAGTTGTAGACATACCTGCCCAAAAGATTCCTTTCACATAAACAGGAATCCAATAGCTTCGATTTTATAAAGTGATTGCAACTACTTATTTTCCTCAAGTTTGTACTCTTGAATCAGCTTCAACCAATTTTGCTCAAACCCATCAATTCTCAATGATTGATACACAATTGACTTTAACTTCTTCTTAATGGATTTGTAATCATTGAGACCGCCAAACTTTTGAGGATTTTTTTTCATAATATGCCACAAACACAAACGATGATGGGCATCCGGAAATACAATGGCAATGGCTACACGTATAGACTCACATTGATAAGAAATTATTGCTTTGGGGGGAATTCCAGACATACAATCTAACCATGTTTGAAGCAACGAAGTATATGTCTCAATACTTTCATTTGCAAGCAATGCACAAACTAACAATATTGATTGACCATGATGGTTAACACCAACGAAAGGAGCAAATGACATGTCATATTTGTTTTTTAAATATGTAGTATCAAACGATATTACATCTCCAAAATATTGATATGCACTTCTTGATCTAGAATCAGCCCAAAAAACATTTATCAAATGGCTGTCTGAGTCTATATCAATCGCATAAAAAAACTAGGATATTTCCCTTACTTTTTAACAAAATAATTATGAATGGCTTTAGCATCTCCCTCACCAAACATCAGCCGTCTCATTTTATCCCAATAATTTCTTCATTCCTTTTCTGAAAAGCCTAATTTGTCAAACCCTCTCACTCTCTTTGCCCATACTTGAACAGACTTGTTTGTACGCACCCCTGCATCATCATTATATTCAAGACTCTTCTTAACATGATTGGGTAACCATTTATTCGATTTGTAAAACCGTGACTTTGTTGGGCTAAGTACATGGTTATGATCAAGATGAACATGGTCCAGATAGTACAACCCATCTTTATGCAACCTTGCAATAATTTTGGCCTGACAGTTTGTTTTTGTTGATGGTTTTGAAGGATAAAGATTTTGACGTCTACTTCTTGGCTTCCCTTCTTTATCACATGCAAAAGTGCACATGTCACAGGTTCCATCTTCTCTATGGGAAGAACTCCTTCTAATTATACCAAATCCAATGTGTTGAGCATATAGACTATAGAAATTTCTTACATCTTCACAAGTATTGAAAGCCAACCCTAATCGAGGGGTTTCCTCTTCTTGTTCAGATACATTTTGATGATGAGCTACTTCCTCACATTGTTTTTCATGAATAATCAATTCGTCAACAATACTTACTGCTTCACTCTCATCCAAAATACCTTGCTTTAGGCACCCACTAGCCATTCCCTATTGTTAAACACAAATTTATAGTAAAAGAGTATACTTGAAAAAGAAAAGAAAAGGAAAAATAAACTTCACAATATCAACAAAAATCTCTACTTCCCTCTCATGACTATCAGCACTAATACTGGCTTCTCCAGGCACATTAACCCACTACACATTTAACTCCTCAACAATATCAATTGTACCTGTTGCGTACTAGTAGCTTGCGGATTCAGCTCTTGACTTATATTTTGCTAATTGGTTTTTGGTGCGGCATTGCAAGCAGCTGCTGCTGTTGCATCCGAGTAAAGGCTTGATGCTGCCTCTGAGTAAAAGCTTCCTGTTGCACGTGAGTGAAGGCTAGTTGCTGCTGCACTGCTTGTTGAGGTGTTGGTATTGATTGAAAGGTTGACTCTAAAACATGTGCACGTTGTGGCAGCCAAACTTGAGAGGATAATTGTTGGATTGGTTGAAGTTGTTGCAGTTGCTGGTTTGAAGAAGGGGCAATGTTGTAAGGCAAATAAAATTGTTGTGGGTGCCCAATCATTGGCATTTGTTGTTTCTGTTGAACAACTAAAGGCTAGGAAGTTGGTGGCTATCCACTAAACGTATATGGCATGACTTGACCACCAAAAGTAGGCTGCCAAATTAAATGAGGTAGTGGCATTAATGATTGCATGCACCAACCAACTACACCATCGTTGATGATTGCAAGCACCAAGACCAAGAATTATTTATGGCAATAAAATTATCTATGGAATCACTTTAGCAACAAGTCACGGATCACCCGTGAAACAATAGAATTTTCAATAGGCAAAACACAAATTATTCACCAATCAAATTAGTTTCCATACATGAAGTTGCCTAAACTATTTACGGAAAAAAAAATCAAAATAAGCGAAATTATTAACAGAAACACGAGAAAACGAACCGTTTGTGTTTCCGACGTTTGAAGAAAAATTATTTATGGCCGTAGAACCATCCTCAGTGTCTGAGTCGTTCTGAGAAGCCATCTCTCGCTGTAATTGCACAAAAAAGATTAAGTACAGAG
This sequence comes from Aristolochia contorta, assembly GCA_022405105.1. Classification (NCBI taxonomy): domain Eukaryota; kingdom Viridiplantae; phylum Streptophyta; class Magnoliopsida; order Piperales; family Aristolochiaceae; genus Aristolochia; species Aristolochia contorta. The sequence goes on along the minus strand of CM039669.1, from coordinate 5,615,839 downwards.
AAAAAAGATTAAGTAATTATAGGGGATCAAGTAATTACACAAAATTTCAAAAAAAAACACTAAACAAACTAAGCAATTACGGGGGATCAAGTAATTACACAAAATTTCAAAAAAAAAAAAACACTAAACACACTCTCCTCACTTCTTCTCAGCTGAGAAACACTTCTCAATCGGGGCCGAGAGGGTGGAGGCCGGGAGGGTGGAAGCCGAGAGGGGGGAGGCCGAGAGGGGGGAGGCAGAGAGGGGGGAGGCCGAGAAGGGGGAGGCCAAAGTGGGGTGGGGGGTGCTGAGAAGGGTGGCCAGAGAGCGGGCAGCGTGAGAGCTGGCGGCGCGAGAGGGGGGACGGTGAGAGGGGAAGGCAAAAGAGGGGACCGCGAGAGAGGGGACAGCGAGAGGTAATGGAAAACCAGAAACTTAAAATTCCAATTTTTCCTTTTCCCAGTGGACTTCTGACGTGGATACCACATAGGCCTTCCACGTCAGGTTGGACGCTAACGGTACGCTATAGTAACGTACTGTTAGCATTATTCTATCAATATTTACTACTAAGCACTGTTTAAGGACACCATGTGCGACTTTCCCTAGATACAAATCGCTGGCACGGTAAACCTTGCACAAACACCAGTCTGGAAATCTCTCCAAATGAAGGAAATCGCAGTCGGACGGGAGAAAAGTCCACACAGGTTCTTGTGGATGGTCCGTTCCCCGCCGTCTCCGGACGATAAAACTGTCGGCCGGGTCTCCGTGCTGCCGAAATCCGACCTCGACGCCTTGTTATTGAAACAGGGGAATGGCAGTGTGCCCTTTCTACGCTAAGCAGAAGCTGAACAGGGAGTTCCTCACGAAAGAAGCAAAGCTCGCCATTCCCATGACAGAGGAGGAGGACGGAATCGTGACGGTGGTGGAGGTGGAGAAAACACGTATGGGAGCGGATGGAATCGGAGAAAGGCAAGGGTCTGAGAGAGGGGACGGTGGCGACACGAGACGCCGCCATTGCTGCCATCTATTAAAATGATAAAAGCAAGCAATTTGTATTGTAGAAGAAGGTGAAATTGTCTTCGGCTTTTTAGTTTTCCTAGAAGAACCAAGAAAAAAGCAGTACCCACTGAGGGGGTGACGTGTAAATGCGTAGGCACCCCAATCGATGCAATAAGTAGTAAGTTTCAAAGTAGAATTAGTAGAGTAAAACAAACCAAGATGAAATGTGGCTTTGAGATTACGAAGCAGATGTTGTGCAGCTAACATATGTGATTGACGTGGCTGTTGCATAAATTGACGAAGATGTTGTATTGAATAAGATATATCAGGTCTTGTCAATGTGAGTTATAATAACCGACCAATAATCCTTCTGTAAGGTTTTGGATCATTAAGAAGTTCACTAGAATCAGTAGACAACATCAATCCCTTAGGTAAAGGAATAGTAGGTTTACATCTAGTAAGTCCAGCATCTTGTAAAATATCTAGAATATACTTGCGTTGATTAAGAAAGGAACCTTGAGTAGTTCGACAAATTTCATTTCCCAGAAAATATTTGGCATCATCCAGATCTTTGATTGTATAAGAATGATCTAGATCTTGCTTGAGTGTGGCCAATCCTTCATAATCATCTCTTGACAACAACAAATCATTAACTTATACAAGAGCAATGGTTAATTTGCCATTTCTAACTCGTGTAAACAAAGAATAATCCATTTTGGATTGGAGAAAAGTCATGAGCCAATAAAAATTTTGTAAGCTCTTAATTCCATTGCCTAGTAGCTTGTTTTAAGCCCTAAAGAGAACGTCGTAGTCTGCAAACCTTACCAGCAGGTATCTTTCCATATCCTTGAGGTGGGAACATATACACTTCTTCATCTAGAAAATCATGAAGAAAGCCATTATTGATGTCTACTTGAAATAATGGCCAAGAACGAGTTGTTGCTTATGCAATGACAACTCCAACAGTAGGCAACTTAGCCACAAGAGAGAATGTATATATATAATCCTTGCCATAAACTTGATTGCAACCCCGAATGACCAAACGAGCTTTGAATTTCAGCTTGTAAATTCATTTAGAACAGATTGGATTTTCACCTAGAGGCAAATCACAAATCTCCCAAGTATGGTTAGTCTCTAAAGCAAGCAATTCTTTTTCCATGGCTTCCACGCATTCAGGATATTTTTGCGCTTCCTTAAAAGAAGTTGGCTCAGGAGTAATAAACACATTTGAAAAAAAACAATATGGTCAGGTGGAAATAATTGCAAGTTATCAGAGGTGAACAATGGGTAGGGAGTAGAAAATGCAGTTGAAGGCTAATGTGATTGTACTTGGCAAGCAAAATCCTTGAGCCATGAAGGAGGATGTTTAGTACGATTTAATCTGTGAGGAGGTGAAGAAACTGAGGCAAGCGGAGCAGAAATGGCATGAGAAGGTGAGGATGCTGGAAAATGAGGTTCGGCAGAAGAATTAGAGCTAGATGATGGAGCATCGTGCTGAAGAATTTGGTAAAATATCTGTAGATTCATAAAAAAAATCAGAGAGTGGTAAAGAAGGTGAAGGCAGAGGAGACCTGGAAGCTGCTGGAATTTCTTTAAATGAAAAAACATCCTCTCGAAAAAGAACATCACGACTAACAAATATTTTCTTGGTTTGAAAATCATAATGTTTATATCCTTTTTGATGACCAGGATAACCAACAAAAATACATTGTTTCCCATGAGTGTCGAATTTATCAATAAAAGGATTAGGATTTTTTGCAAAAGCTAAACAACCAAATATCCGAAGATGAGACAAGGACGGAGGTTTGTGGAACAACATTTCATACGGACTTTTCCATTGAAAGATTTCAATAGGAAGTTTATTTATGATGTATGTAGCTGCCTTTAAGCATTCTCCCCAAAATAATTTAGCTAAATTTGCATGGATTCTAAGAGCACGGCCAGTGTCAAGTAAGTGATGATGTTTAAGTTCTACCACACCATTTTGTTGAGGATTATAAGGGGTAGTAGTTTGATGTAAAATCCCAAGCTGCTGAAATAATGTAGGACAAGAAGTATTAATAAATTCAGTGCCGTTATCACTATGAAGATGCTGAATGGAAACCCCAAATTGATTTCGGACCATACTAAAAAAATGAGTAAGAGTTTGACAAACTAGAATTTTGTTTTGCAGCAAGTCCATGTACATCTAGTGAAATCATCAACCATTGTTAGAAAGTAATGAGTCCCAGAAATGCTTGCAACTTTATGTGGCTCCCAAAGATCTACATGAATAAGTTGAAAAGGACGAATAAATGATGTAGAATTACGGGAAGAAGGAAGTTTTTAAAATTAGGCAAAGCACATACATCACAACAAAAATCAGAAGGGAAATGAATTCGACATTGTGGTAAATGCTTGAGTTTGGACAGTGATGTATGGCGTAATCTAGCATGAAGCAAATGAACATTGCTCTTACAAGTTGAACCGGAAGAAGAAGAAAAAACTGATTTAACCATAGAATTAGAAGGCTGGAATTTTTTGCTTGAGATTTCAGAAAGTAGCTTGTAGAGACCAGCTTGTTGCGTGCTTTCAGCAACCACAACTTTAGTTGTACGGTCCTGATATTTACAATGTTCAGGTGAGAAAAAAGCTTGAAGATTTTGGGACCTTAATAGTTGAGACACAAACAACAAATTTTGGTTAAAGTTAGGAATGTATAGAACATGATTTAAGTGAAGTGTGGGGCTCAAATTAATCTTACCAATGGAATTGACACATTTCATTCTACCATCTGGTAAAGAAATACAAATAGGTTGTGGGAGAATTTCGTTATGGGAAAACAAGGTGCGGTCAAAATAGATATGGTTTGAAGCCCCCGTGCCAATTATCCAATAGCTAGTAATAGGCATAATAGGAGCGCCAAAATCGTGAGAATGAGTAGAAGTATGGAAAATACCTGCAAAATGAACTGAACTAGATGCCTCTCCAATAGAAGGGGACCCAACAATTTGTTTATCTCTGGAGAGCTTCATCATCTCTTGAGCAACAACATTAACCAAAGCACCATTGGGCTGACTGACATTAGCCGAAGCAACCAAGGGAGATTCCAATAGACAATCAGAGGGCTTACTCTCGCTTATAGCATTGGCAGCAACTTTATTTAGACGTTTGCCTTTATACCCATCAAGATATTGGCAAGGTTTTTTAAAACATTGATCAACAGTATGTCCATTCTGGTTATAGAATTCAGAACAGAGAAGATTCTTTCCACGCCGCTAATCCTTTTAACCACCGGTACTTGGTTTAGAACTAAAATTTTGGACATTAAAAGAACTAGCATCTAGAGAGATAACAAAAGTATTAGATATGTGTCATTGCTTTTCTACTTGTTGAAGCAATGGATATGCTATATTGATAGGAGGCAAGGATCCATTAATAGGATTTGGCTATGAACAGAATCATAGCTATCATTGAGGCCCATAAAAAATCAGCAAACTTCTTTACAACACCACAATTACATATTGGGATTTGATTCAAACAACCAAGTTCATGCCATAACTTCTTCAAATTAGTATAATATATGGCCAAAGAAGAATTACCTTGATTTGTGTCGCTTATCTCGCACTGAATTTGAACCAATAGAAGTCCATTATTGACACCAAAACGCTTGGATAATTCATCTCAGAGTTGCTTGGCAGATCCAGAATATATGAAAGCCTCTGATAATTTAGGATTAATGGAATTCAGAATCCAACCCATTACCATACTGTCCCAACGAAGCCATTGGGAGTAATTGGAAGAAGTGCTCGCCGAACAGGGAAAGGTTGTGCAATCTTGATAGCCCGACTCCAACACAAGAAATGGTTGCCGTGGAATTTGGAAATAACAAGTAAAGCCCCTGGATGGTCAGAGTTGTGAAGGAATAGAGGGTCGCCATTGTACATCCTTGTATCTGAAGATCGAGATGCCGTCGAACGATCAGGGAAAGATGATGCCATAGCATAAAACCTAAAGCGCTGATACCATGTGAAAATCATAAAAGTAAGCACTGAATCTGAAATACAAATAGAATTTGAAGAGAGAACCAGAGAAAGCAGGAGAAAAAATAAATTAATTTTTTCTCTCTACCAATCTTGCCTGTTTACAGCTTATCGATATATATATATATATGCATAGTTACAATAAGTTACTGATAGTTGTTAGAGAGTTCTAGAAACATGACCAAAATAGCCCTCTAAGAGAAAGTAATGACGATAATCTGTTGATAATCTTCACTCCACCACTAAGCGCAAGACCTACTAACTCCAATATATGTGATACTCAATCTCGTTTTATTCCATAACCAGTCAAATAATGATATATAAATAAATATTTATTTTTTACTATATTTCCAAAATTTACATGCGTTTATTAGAGTACCCATGTGTATCCTTGAAACATATCCGTTTCGTTGAGGTATGATACTTTGAGTATCTCCGATATTGCAAACCTTGGCTAAAAGCGACAAGGAAGCAAATCTAAAGGTAAAAGAAGTTATTAAAAGGGGAATGGGGATGCAATCATGGAGGTCATGGCCTCACGGGATCGACCCAATCAATTGAGAGAGGTGAAGATGAAGACTGGCTTTGAGATTGGGCCGGAGAAAGGAGAACTTGTCAATACAGAATTATTTATCTAGTTCATTTAGAAAATTTGTTTTGTTCACATTAGGTGCTCGAAAGTTTTTTAAGCTCCATTTTTTGAAGCGCTTCTGAGAAGCTTTCAATGAGTATGAAAAGGGCAAAAATAAGACAAATAAAAGAAACAGTAAAAGCACCATTTTATCAAGTAAAATAATAAATTATGAATAAATCTACAGGTTACCATTCAAGGAGAGTAAACTTGATAATCTCGAGCCGGCTTTTTTGAACCTCAAGCTCGGCTACAGATAGAAAATGAACTTGTGCGTGGATTCAAGTTCCGCTTGCCATTAGAATAACAGAGTTGAGGTCAGATTGAACAAGGTACCTGCCCACTGACAAGTTGATGTGTTTGTTCACCCCTAAGGACACTTAATCCAGAGAGATGAAGTAAGTTGACCTTCAAGAACTCGTAAGGAAGAACTCCGGATCATATAACAGGTATAAAAACATTACAACCACTAATTTGGGAGCAGATCGTTCCACACATCTGTAATTCCTGGCAAGCACCGATGCATACAGTCCTCATGTTTCTTGCCACCAGCAGAAGAAGGATGGGCGTCTACCGTAATCCATGTTCAACCTAAGAATCCTCTCGGGTTTAAATGATTATACTTGACAACTTAATACCTCTTCTAGTCTTTTTGGATGACTGTACTACAACTCTAAATACTCATACTTATCTTCGATCGGAAGCAAAATAGATGTAATATCTTCTCGAATAACTACAAACCTTGCCTTTTTAACTTCTGTCCCGGGCTCACTTATTTAATGACTTGTTTTATTTCTTCTTGCTACTTGTAAAGCACGTCTTATCTCAATAACAGACTAGAACTTGATTTTTTTTAGTGTTGGTCCCTATACTTGGGAACAACCACCAACGGAGTGGCCCTTTTGAGCGTAAGTCCAAATTTTTCTTGCATGTCCACATCGTCCGCCACCATCCCGGCAGGAAGGTCCCAAGAGAAAGAACAGAGAAGAGAAGCCAAAATCAAGTGTACCATTCTGTACGCGAGGGGTAGTCCCGGACAAATCCGGCGGCCGGCGCCGAACGGGATGAACTCGAAATGTCGTCCTCTGTAATCCACGTTCGACCCAAGAAACCTTTCCGGTTTAAAACGTTCTGGGTCTTCCCAGAATATGCCGTCTCTGCCTATAGCCCAGGCGTTCACGAGCACCTTGCTGTGTTTGGGAACGGTGTGTCCGGAGATCTCAACGTCGCATTCGGCTCTGTGAGGGAGCAGGAACGGGGCGGCAGGGTGCAGCCTCATCGTCTCTTTCACTACGGCCTGTAAAAACGGAAGTTGAGGTATATCCGATTCTTCCACCTGTTTCCCTTCCCCGATTGTTTCGTCGAGCTCTGTTTTAGCCCGCGCCATAGATTCCGCGTTCCGGAGCAGCTCCGACATCGCCCATTCCACAGTGTCCGCGATCGTATCGCTGCCGGCAACGAACAAATCCTGGTGGGTTGCAGAAAACATTAACGATTAATTACGACTGAGAAATTTCTGATACTAGTTCGCCGGATTGCAAAACAGAGCAGTACATTACGTACCGTGAACAGAGTCATTAATTCGATACGGCTGAGTTCATCTCCATTCACCTTCTCGTCCAGTAGAGCATCAAGAAAATCGTTTTTCCGACTATACTCGGAATTCGAACGGGAGACTTCACGATCTTCAATCTGTTCATCGAAAATTCGGTGTAATTTTTTAAGATAAGACTCCGTTCTGCGCCTGATTCTTTGTGGATCAATGGGTCGGAGAATCGGAAAGAAATCGGCCAGGTTGGGCTTCCCTGCTTCTATCGACAACTCCAACATCAAATCCTTGAACTCCTGCGCTTTTTCTGAGTCCATATCGATCACATCGATCGAGAAGAGTGTGTTGGAGATGAGATTGAGGGTCGTGACGAAAACAACTTTGCCGATGGCCACGGCTTTCCCGGACAAAGCTCTGCTTTTGACATAAAATAGCAGCTGCTCTATTTTCCGGCGACGGAGGCCCTGATTGGAATCAAGGCTCTGAGAAGAAAACATCCCCGAATTGCACAAGGATCTCAGTCTTCTCCACAGTTTCCCCGTTTGGAGCCACGCCACGGACGCCTCGGCGTGTACGCGGAGGGCGTCCGGCACACTCCGGCCGGCGAACGACTGGTCGTTCTTCTGCAGAACCTCTTTAGCCATGGCCGCCGATGAGACCACGACGGCGGTCTCTTGGCCTAGGTGAAGAGTCATGAGAGGGCCATAAGTTGATGCGAGCTCTGTAAGCGACCTGTGAGGCTGGTGCCCGAGTTTGAAGAGGCTGCCGACAATCGGCGCCGGAACTGGTCCCGGCGGTAGCTTCCCAGTTTTAGAGGAAGAGCGCTTCAGAAGATGACGCCGTGAGATGGACAAACCCAGAAACGTGGTCAAGAGTAGAATTACAATGGCGAAGTAGGACTCCATCTCTCCTAGGAAATGAGGGCTAAGTGAACTCTCTGTCTCCACTTATATATCTCTCTAATCCTTCATGACTACCCTACTGAAAAAACATTACAAAATCTGCCTTGCCTCGCATTAGCAGAAGTTTAAAAATGACTCGCATTTTCTATGAAGGGCTCAATCCTTTACGTCAGACTTACCCCAAAAAAAAAACCCAAAACAAACCATCCTTTCGTGAGATAACACCTTATCTAACCTCTAAATAATTTATCGTGGATTATTTTATATAAATTAATTATCCTTTCATGAGATAACACTTTATCTAACTTCTAAATAATTTATCGTGGATTACTTTATTTATGTCAATTGAAATTTTTATATGAGTAATGATAGTTGCCACAAAACCTGTCGTACTGGAGTTGACTTGCTTGCTGCTACGAATTTTGAACAAAAAGTCAAACACGGACATGTCTCTGGCTCGGACTCAAGTGGAAGCCCCACCCACTGCCAAAAACTGGTGAGACCTGTAAAACTTTGCCCCTGGAGACCACCTTATTATTCCCCTATGCCGAGTTGCCAATCATTAATGAAATAAGATCAAAGTTTCTTAATATTCTACAACTTGAACTAATTAGTTAATTGATTAATTAATTTTGACTTCAAAAAAACTTTCTATTCCTTAAAACTAACTTTAGACAACTCCGCTGGGCCGAAGATCTAAGGGGATTTGTGGACCTTGATTAATTCGGTCTTGTTTGAGACATAACAACTTATTCAAAAGAGATGTGTCAAAGTGTGGATCAGAAAATAACAACAAGGAAATTATTTTTTAGAATAACAAAAGAGCAAAAATGATACGTATTTGACATAGGCCATCACACGGGCCAGAGCAATTTATTAAAGTCACATCTGGTTCTCCTTTTGTCTATGTACTACCTAGGAGGGAAGTCAATGAGTTTAAATGCAACTAATAGCAAGTTGAGATGTTTGGTTATAAGACTTTAATATATACGCAGTTGACCTAGCAGGGAAACTTTTGCTGTTTCTGCGTCGGTAACCAGATCGATACCCGCCAGTTTGAACTCGCCTGGCGAGTTCTGCTCCGGGACCGCGTAAAACAGAAAGCGTACGTATATGAAAATCACGCGGTAACAACGTTCGTCAAATTTCACATGTTCACGCCTCCGCTTATTTAATTTTCGCGCGTCGCTGTCTTTCTCTTTCCCTCCCAATTCATTGCATTCAAGAAAAAAAAAAAAAGAAAAAAAAATCGATGCTATTTTGCCTTATCTCCCTCCTCTTCTCTCGCTCAGGGAGATTAATTCTCTCCACCGACCCAAACGACTTCGTAAAAGTCAAGCTCGGCCTCCGCTCAAAAAATAATGCCACCAGCTGCTTTCATCATTAGTATCGCGCATATCCAGTGTTTGGGAAAGTACAAGCTTTTGAGCTATGTTGGGTAGATCGTTTTATCGGAAAATACATGGTTGCATGTTTGTATTCTGCCCAACCATATGGACATTTTGCCTATGATGAATGGGACCGGTTCAACCAAAATTATTCCTGACCAAACTCGAGTTGCATAATTGTTTTGAGGTGATCAAGCTGGTTCTGGTCTCAATAAGAAACGGAAAAGTCTTCGATTCTGGTTTAATCGGGTTGGATTGGCCGGACACGTCATTTTTCAAAACGTTTTGTAGAAGTATTAAATATTTTTATTCACATTTTTATGTTTTATATATTGGTCCATAATCAGTTTTGTAAAAATCCAACTCCATCATTAGCTCGTATCCTATATGAATTCTTCGACGTCATAAATCTAATATTGCTTTTTTGTTCTTTTAGGAGCTGCGCGCATTAACAAGTTAATAAAAAGTTGGAATCTAATAAGGAGTAATTTTTTTATATAAAATTTTTTCCATTTACTGGCACTTTTACCTAACATGCCCTCTTGATACAAACATATACTTGAGGAAATAAGCGGTTGTAATCCTCTTTGAAGTTTGATTAGAAGGCAGCTTGCTGCCACTTGATCAATAATTAGATAATTTGTTAGATTTTGTTTCATTGATGTCGCATAAAGAAAGGGTTATAATACACTTTTCAGTTCTTTCGGTTCTCATAATTAGAAAACTTATGAATACTTGAATGAAACTTAATAGGTTCACAAGAAACACTTTAACTATTTAATAGAGTACTATATTCTGTCTTTCTTAATTAAAAAAGTTAATATTAAAGTAGATAATTAATTTTAACAATTTAGTTGGAACAATATCATTTTATTCAACACTTGAGGTCCAAGTTAAACATGCATAAAGCTAATTCTAGAAAAACAACATGTGGTACACAAAAAAAAGTTCATAAGTAATTAAAGGAAAATACTAGTTGCACCTATGCATAATACCTATCTCACAAACATGTTAATATAAACCATTGATGCCTAGCGCTTATCCTTTAAAAAATAGGATTTAATAGAGTACTATATTCTGTACTAATCAAAGGACCATTATATAACCTCTAAATAATTTATCGAGGATTATTATATATAAGTCAATTGAAAGCTTAATAACAAGAAATTTTTGTATGAATAATGCTAGTTGCATGTAGGCGGCAAAACCTATCGTACGGGAGTTGACTCGGTCACTGCAACAAATTTTGTACAAAAAGACAAACGCGGACATGACTCTGATTTGAAGTCAAGTGGTAGGCCTCACCTACTGCCATCAACTGGTGAGACCTATAAAACTTTGCCCTTAGAGACCATCTTATTATTCCCCTATGTCGAGTTGCCAATCATTAATTAAAGAATAATGCTAGTTGCACGAGCCCATGCACCTATCTCACACACTTGTTAATCTAAACTATTGATGCCTACGCCACTAAAAATCAGGATTTTATAAAAAAAAATATTTTTTTATATTTTTAAGTGCTTAGATTAACGTGTACATCTGATAGGTGTCTCTGCTAGGTGCGTCTGGCATTACTCTTAATTAAATAAGATCAAATTTTCTTAATAGAATAATGCTAGTTGCACTTAGCCCACGCACCTATCCCACATACTTGTTAATCTAAACCATTGATGCCTACGGTTTATCCTCTAGAAAATAGGATTTTATAAAAAAAACATTTTTCAGGGCTCAGATTAACATGTAGAGAGGCGCATCTAGCTTTACTCTTATTAATATTCTACAACTTGAAGTAATTAATCAATTTTGACTTCGAAAAAACTTTTCATTCTAGAAAACTAAATTTAGACAACTCCGCTGGCCGAAGATCCAAGGAGATTATTCGTGGAGGCAAATGAAAAGACATATTTTCCCCATTTTGTGCTCGTCTCTTTCTCTCTCTTAAGACTCTTATCCCAGCCATCACTCTTGTCCAGTTTTGTTCCTTAGTGTGTGAACTGCGAAACCTATGATGTAGTTCAGAGGGGATTTGGATTTAATGCATGGATATGGATTTCTGGTCCTCATAGACCACAGATGTCCCTTTCTGTGTGTCTTTTTAACCTGATTAGCACATGATCTTACTTGTGTACTAATCAATGCTGTCAACGTACGTTTCTGGATTAGAAGAGGCAATGTGGATAACTCAATTGGACTCCATCCCTACCTAATCCTTCAAGACTTCCAGTTCCCACTGAAAAAACATTATAAATTCTGCCTAGTGTATGTAAGTCCGGCTTTACAATTATTACGTGAATATTCATTGGCATTAATAATTGGCATGATGGGCACTATGCTCTGCGTTAACCCCCAAAAATATACTATATGACAATATGCATAAACATTACTCTTAACAATTAGGTAAATAATTAAATGTTGTTATTATCTTGTTCCACTACCTCATTTGTACTCTTATTTTTTTCCAACAGAAGGAAATATTTTCTTGTAAAAAAGATAGGTGGTCGAAGAAAGAAAAAACATCCTTTCCTGTGAAAACACCTAATCAATAGATGAGAAACTCGGTGCTATCGTTTCGTTCTAGCCATTATCAATATTTACTACTATGCAATGTTTAAGGACACCAGGTGCAACATTCCCTGGATACAAATCGCTGGCACTGTAAACCATGCACAAACACCAGTCCTGAAATCTCCCCAAATGATGAATATCTCAGTCGGACTGGAGAAAAGTCGACACAAATTCTTGTGGATGGTCGGTTCCCCGCGTCTCCAGACGAACCGGGTCTCCATGCTGCCGGAATCCGACCTCGACGCCCTGTTACTGAAACAGGGGAATGGTGGCGTGGCCTTTCTACGCTAAGCAGAAGCTGAACAGGGCATTCCTCGTGAAAGAAGCAAAGCTCGCCGTTCCTGTGACGGAGGAGGAGGACAGAATCGTGACAGTGGTGGAGGTGGAAAAAGCACGTAAGGGAGCTGATGGAATCGGAGAAAGGCAAGGGTCTAAGAGAGGGGACAGTGGCGACACGAGACGCCGCCATTGCTGCCATCCGTTAAAATGATAAAAGCAAGCAATTTGCATTGCAGCAAGATTATCACAGTGCAAAGGGATAGGAAGATTTAGTGGTACATTTAAATCTTGTAAGAGGTAACACAACCATAACAACTCACAAGATGCAAGTGCTATGGAACAATATTCAGCTTTAGTAGAAGAACGTGATACTATCTTCTGCTTTTTAGTTTTCCAAGAAACCAATGCTGAACCAAGAAAAATGCAGTACCCACGGAGGGAGCGACGTGTAAATGAATAGGCACCCCAATCCGCATCGCAATATGCAGTAAGTTTCGAAGTTGAATTAGAAGAGTAAAACAAATCAAGTTGAAATGTGGCTTTGAGATAACAAAGCAGATGTTGTGGCTTTGAGATAACATATGTGGTTGACGTGGCTGTTGCATAAATTGACTAAGATGTTGTACTGTATAAGATATATCAGGTCTTGTTAATGTGAGATATAATAACCAACCAATAATCCATCTGTAAGGTTCAGGATCATTGAGAAGTTCACTAGAATCAGAAGACAACTTCAATCCCTTAGGTAAAGGAAAAGTAGTAGGTTTGCGTCCATTTAGTCTTGCATCTTGTAAAATATCTAGAATATACTTGCTCTAATTAAGAAAAGTACTTTGAGTAGTTTGACAAATTTCAATTCCCAGAAAATATTTGGCATCACCCAGATCTTTAATTGTATAAGAATGATCCAGATCTGGTTTGAGTGAGGCCAATCCTTCATAATTATCTCTTGACAACAACAAATCAGTAACATATACATGAGCAATGGTTAATTTGCAATTTCTAACTCGTGTAAAGAAAGACTAATCCGTTTTGGATTGGAGAAAGTCATGATCCAATAAAAATTTTGTAAGCTCTTAATTTCATTGCTTAGCAGCTTGTTTTAAGCCATAAAGAGAACGTCGCAGTTTGCAAACCTTACCAGTAGGTATCTTTCCATATCCTTGAGGTGGGAACATCTACACTTCTTCATCTAGAAAACCATGAAGAATGACATTATTGATGTCTAATTGAAATAATGGCCAAGAACGAGTTGTTGCTAATGCAATGACAACTCTAACAGTAGGCAACTTAGCCACACAAGAGAATGTATCTATATAATCCTTGCCATAAACTTGATTACAACCCCGAATGACCAAACGAGCTTTGTATCGATCCGAAGAACCAGCAGATTTGAATTTCTGCTTGTAAATCCATTTAGAACAGAATGGCTTTTTACCTAAAGGGAAATAAAAAATCTCCCAAGTATAGTTAGTCTCTAAAGCAAGCTATTCTCTTTCATTGGCTTCCACGCATTGAGGATATTTTTGCGCTTCCTTAAAAGAAGTTGGTTTAGGAGTAATAAACACATTTGATAAAATTACAATGTGGTCAGGTAGAATTGAATGCAAGTTATTAGAGGTGAATAATGGATAGGGAGTAGAAAATGCAGTTGAAAGGCAAATGTGATTGTACTTGGCAAGCAAAATCCTTGAGCCATGAAGGAGGATGTTTAGTGCGATTTCATCTGTGAGGAGGTGAAGAAACGGAGGCGGTCAGAGAAGAAATGGCACGAGAAGGTGAGGATGCTGGAAAATGAGGCTCGGCTGTAAAATTAGAGCCAGATGTTGGAGCATCGTGACCTGAAGAATTTGGTAAAATATCTACAGTTTCATAAATAAAAATCAGAGAGTGGTAAAGAAGGTGACGGCAGAAGAGACCTGGAAGCTGCTGGAATTTCTTTAAATGGAAAAACATCCTCTCTAAAAGGAACATCATGACTAACAAATATTTTCTTGGTTTGGAGATCATAAAATATATATCCTTTCTAATAACCAGGATAACCAACAAAAATACATTGTTTGCCACGAGTATCGAATTTATCAATAAAAGGATTAGGATTTTTATCAAGAGGTAAACAACCAAATATCCGAAGATGAGACAAGGACGGAGGTTTGTGGAACAACATTTCATACGGACTTTTCCATTGAAAGATTTCAATAGGAAGTTTATTTATGATGTATGTAGTTGCCAATAAGCATTGTCCCCAAAATAATTTAGGTAAATTTGCAAGGATTCTTAGAGCACAGGCAGTGTCAAGTAAGTCACGATGTTTACGTTCTACCACACCATTTTGTTAAGAATTATAAGGGATAGTAGTTTGATGTAAAATCCCAAGCTGCTGAAATGATGTAAGATAAGAAGTATTAATAAATTCTGTGCCATTATCTCTACGAAGGTGCTGAATGGAAACCCCAAGTTGAGTTCTGACCATACTAAAAAAATGAGTAAGAGTTTGACAAACTAGAATTTTGTTTTGCAGCAAGTCCATATACATCTAGTGAAATCACCAACCACTGTTAGAAAGGAAAGAGCCCCAGAAATGCTTGCAACTTTATATGGCCCCCATAGATCTACATGAATAAGTTAAAAAAGACGAATAGAAATGTAGAACTACGGGAAAATAGAAGTTTATGAAATTTAGCCAAAGCACGTACATCACACCAAAAAAAAAAAAAAATCAGAAGCGAAATGAATTTGACATTGTGGTAAATGCTTTAGTTTGGACAGTGATGTATGGACTACTCTACCACGAAGCAAATGAACATTGTTCTTACAATTTCAATCGGAAGATGAAGAGAAATACTGATTTAACCATAAATTTAGAAGGCTGGAATTTTTTGCTTGAAATTTCAGAAAGTAGCTTGTAGAGACCAGGTTGTTGTGTGCTTTCAGCAACCACAACTTTAGTTGTAGGGTCCTGAAATTTACAATATTCAGGTGAGAAAAAAGCTTGAAGATTCTGGGACTGTAATAGTTGAGACACAGACAACAAATTTTGGTTAAAGTTAGGAATGTACAGAACATAATTTAAGTGAAGTGTGGGGCTCAAATTAATCTTACCAATCGAATTGACACATTTCATTCTACCATCAGGTAAAGAAATATAAACAACTTGTGGGAGAATTTCCATTTGGGAAAACAAGGTGCGGTCAAAACAAATATGGTTCGAAGCCCCCGTGCTAATTATCCATGAGCCAGTAATAGGCATAATAGGAGCCCAATAATCATGAGAATGAGTAGAAGTAAGGAAAATATCTGCAAAATGAACTGAACTAGATGCCTCTCCAATAGAAGGGGACCCAACAATTTGTTTATCTCTAGAGAGCTTCATCATCTCTTGAGCAACAACATTAACCAAAGCACCATTGGGCTGAGTAACATTAGCGGGAGCATCCAAGGGAAATTCCAATAGACAATCAGAGGGCTTACTCTCACTTATAGCATTGGCAGCAACTTTATTCAGACGTTTGCCTTTAAACCAATCAGTATATTGGCCAGTTTTTTGAAAGCATTGATCAACAGTATGTCCATTCTGGTTATAGAATTCACAATGGAGAAGATTATTTCCACGCCGCTGATCCTTTTTACCACCGGTACTTGGTTTAGAACAAAATTTTGGACATTAAAAGAACTAGCTTCCAGAGAAATAACAATAGTATTAGATATGTGTCATTGGTTTTCTACTTGTTGAAGCAAGGAATATGCTCTATTAATATGTGGCAAAGGATCCATTAATTGGATTTGGCTACGAACATAATCATAGCTATCCTTGAGGCCCATAAAAAATTTAATCAAACGCTGTTGCTGATCAGAATCAGCAAACTTCTTTGCCGCACCACAATTACTTATTGGGATTTGATTCAAACAACCAAGTTCATCCCATAGTTTCTTCAAATTAGTATAATATACGGATAAAGAAGAATTACCTTGATTTGTGACGCTTATCTCACACTAAATTTGAAACAATGAAAGTCCATTACTGACTCCAAAACACTCGGATAATTCATCCCAGAGTTGTTTGGGAGATCCAAAATATATGAAAGCCTCTCACAATTCAGGATTAATGGAAGTTAGAATCCAACTCATTACTATACTGTCACAATGAAGCCATTGGGAGTAATTGGAAGAAGTGCTCGCCGGACAGGGAAGGGTTATTTCACTTTGGAAGCCAGTGCAATCTTGATAGCCCGACTCGAACGCAAGAAATGGTTACCATCGAATTTAGAAGTAACAAGTAAAGCCCCTGGATGGTTAGAGTTGTGAAGGAATAGAGGGTCGCCATTGTACGTCCCTGTATCTGAAGATCGAGATGCCGTCGAACGATCAGGGAAAGACAAATAGAACTTGAAGAGAGAACCAAAGAAACCAGAAGAAGAAAAAATATATTAATTTTCTCTCTCCCTATCTTTTCTGTTTAGAGCTTATCGATATATATATATATATATATATATATATATACATGGTTACAGAAAGTTACAAGAAGTTACATATAGTTGTTAGAGAGTTCTAGAAACATGACTAAAATAGCCCTCTAAGAGAAAGTAATGATGATAATCTGTTAATAATCTTCACACCATCACAATGCGCTGGACCTACTGACCCCAATATAAGTGATACTCAATCTCGTTTTATTCCATAACAAGTCAAATAATGATAAATATTTAAATGTCTATTTTTTACTATATTTTCATAATTTACATGAGTTTATTAGAGTATGCATGTGTATCCATGAAACGTATCCAAAGTCTATACTTTGGTTATCTCCGATACTGCAAACCTTGGCTGAAAGCGAAGAGGAATCAAATCTAAAGGTAATAGAAAATAAAAAAAAAAGGGAGTGGGGCTGCAATCATGGAGGTCACGGCCTCACAGGACCCAATCAATTGAAAGAGGCGAAGACGCTTTGAGATTGAGCCACAGAAAGGAGTACTTGTCAATATAGAATAATTTATCTAGTTCATTCAGTATGGTATTAGAAAATTTTTTTTGTTCACATTAGGTGCTCGAAAGTTTTTTAAGCTCCACTTTTTGAAGCGCTTCTGAGAAGTTTTCAATGAGTATGAAAAGGGCCAAAATAAGACAAATAAAAGAAACAGTAAAAGCCCCATTTTTTCAAGTAAAATAATAAATTAATGAATAAACCTACAGATTATCATTCAAGGAGAGTAAACTGGATAATCTGGAGCCTGCTTTTATGAACCTCAAGCTCGGCTACAGAAAGAAAATGAACTTGTGCCTGGGTTCAAGTTCAGCTTGCCATTAGAATAACAGAGTTGAGGTAAGATTGAACAGGGTAAGATTGAACAGGGTACCAACCCACTGACAAGTTGATGTCTTTGTTCACCCTTAAGGACACTTAAGCCAGAGAGATGAAGTAAGGTGACCTTCAAGAACTCGTAAGGAAGAACTCTAGATCATATAACATGTATAAAAACATTACAACAACTAATTTGAGAGCAGATCGTTCCACAAAACTGTAATTCCTGGCTAGCACCAATGGATAGAGTCCTCATGTTTCTTGCCACCAGCAGAAGAAGGATGGGCGTCTGCCTATATCCATGTTCAACCCAAGAATCCTCTCGGGTCTAAATGATTATACTTGACAACTTAATATGTCTTCTAGTATTTTTGGATGACTGTACTACAACTCTAAATACTCATACTTATCTTCCATCGGTAGCAAAACAGATGTAATATCTTCTCGAATAACTACAAACCTTGCCTTTTTAACTTCTGTCCTGCGCTCACTTATTTAATGACTTGTTTTATTTCTTCTTGCTACTTGTAAAGCATGTCTTATCTCAATAACAGACTAGAACTTGATTTTTTTTAGTGTTGGTCCCTATACTTGGGAACAACCACCAACGGAGTGGCCCTTTTGAGCGTAAGTCCAAATTTTTCTTGCATGTCCACATCGTCCGCCACCATCCCGGCAGGAAGGTCCCAAGAGAAAGAACGGAGAAGAGAAGCCAAAATCAAGTGTACCATTCTGTACGCGAGGGGTAGTCCCGGACAAATCCGGCGGCCGGCGCCGAACGGGATGAACTCGAAATGTCGTCCTCTGTAATCCACGTTCGACCCAAGAAACCTTTCAGGTTTAAAACGTTCTGGGTCTTCCCAGAATTTGCCGTCTCTGCCTATAGCCCAGGCGTTCACGAGCACCTTGCTGTGTTTGGGAACGGTGTGTCCGGAGATCTCAACGTCGCATTCGGCTCTGTGAGGGAGCAGGAACGGGGCGGCAGGGTGCAGCCTCATCGTCTCTTTCACTACGGCCTGTAAAAACGGAAGTTGAGGTATATCCGATTCTTCCACCTGTTTCCCTTCCCCGATTGTTTCGTCGAGCTCTGTTTTAGCCAGCGCCATAGATTCCGCGTTCCGGAGCAGCTCCGACATCGCCCATTCCACAGTGTCCGCGATCGTATCGCTGCCGGCAACGAACAAATCCTGGTGGGTTGCAGAAAACATTAACGATTAATTACGACTGAGAAATTTCTGATACTAGTTCGCCGGATTGCAAAACAGAGCAGTACATTACGTACCGTGAACAGAGTCATTAATTCGATACGGCTGAGTTCATCTCCATTCACCTTCTCGTCCAGTAGAGCATCAAGAAAATCGTTTTTCCGACTATACTCGGAATTCGAACGGGAGAGTTCACGATCTTCAATCTGTTCATCGAAAATTCGGTGTAATTTTTTAAGATAAGACTCCGTTCTGCGCCTGATTCTTTGTGGATCAATGGGTCGGAGAATCGGAAAGAAATCGGCCAGGTTGGGCTTCCCTGCTTCTATCGACAACTCCAACATCAAATCCTTGAACTCCTGCGCTTTTTCTGAGTCCATATCGATCACATCGATCGAGAAGAGGGTGTTGGAGATGAGATTGAGGGTCGTGACGAAAACAACTTTGCCGATGGCCACGGCTTTCCCGGACAAAGCTCTGCTTTTGACATAAAATAGCAGCTGCTCTATTTTCCGGCGACGGAGGCCCTGATTGGAATCAAGGCTCTGAGAAGAAAACATCCCCGAATTGCACAAGGATCTCAGTCTTCTCCACAGTTTCCCTGTTTGGAGCCACGCCAAGGACGCCTCGGCGTGTACGCGGAGGGCGTCCGGCACACTCCGGCCGGCGAACGACTGGTCGTTCTTCTGCAGAACCTCTTTAGCCATGGCCGCCGATGAGACCACGACGGCGGTCTCTTGGCCTAGGCGAAGAGTCATGAGAGGGCCATAAGTTGATGCGAGCTCTGTAAGCGACCTGTGAGGCTGGTGCCCGAGTTTGAAGAGGCTGCCGACAATCGGCGCCGGAACTGGTCCCGGCGGTAGCTTCCCAGTTTTAGAGGAAGAGCGCTTCAGACGCCGTGAGATGGATAAACCCAGAAACGTGGTCAGGAGGAGAATTACAATGGGGAAGTAGGACTCCATCTCTCCTCGGAAATGAGGCCTAAGGGAACTCTCAGTCTCCACTTATATATCTCTCCCCGGAAATGAGGCCTAAAGGAACTCTCAGTCCCCACTTATATATCTCTCCCTCGTCCTTCGTGACTTCGCTACTGAAAAAACATTACAAAATCTGCCTAGTGCCTCGCAGATTATCAGAAGTTTAAAAATGACTCGCATTTGCGGGCTCAATGCTCTACGTCAGACTTACCCCAAAAAAATACGCAAAACAAAACATCATTTCATGAGATAACACGTTATCTAACCTCTATATAATTTATCTTGGATTATCTTATATAAGTCAATTGAAAACTTAATTATAAGAAATTTTCGTATGAGTAATGCTAGTTGCGTTACTCGGTCGCAAAACCTGTCGTACCAGAGTTGACTCGATCGCCGGAACAAATTTTGCACAAAAAGATAAACTAGTGAGACCCGTAAAACTTTGCCCTTGGAGACCACCTTATTAATTAATTAAAGAATAATGCTAGTTGCACTTAGCCCTCACCTTTCTCACACTTGTTAATCTAAACCACCATTGATGCCTAGGGTTTATCCTCTAAAAAATAGGAAATATTTTTTCATATTTGTAAGGGCTTAGATTATCATGTACGTTGGATTAGAACTAGGACCTAATATCGATACTAATCAATAGGCCCTTATCTAACCTCAAAATAATTTATCGTAGATTATTTTATATAAGTCAATTGAAAGCTTAATAACAAGAAATTTTTGTATGAGTAATGGTAGTTGCATCTAGGCCACAATACCTATCGTACCTGATGTAACCAGCCAATAGAAAAACTTAAAAATATAATGAAATATTTTTTATTTTTATTACCATGGCGAAGTAGGACTCCTTCTCTACCTAATCCTTCATGACTTCTGTACTGAAAAAACATTATAAAATCTGCCTAGTGTATGTATAAGTATTAAGTATTTTTTTTTGTTTTTATGTTTTATATATTGACCCATAATAAGTTTTGTAAAAATCCAACCCCATCACTCATATCCTATATGAATTTGCCAGAAGTGATGAATAGCTTTCATTAATATTTTTCTTTGTACAACCAAACCCTATTTATAGCGTGGAGAAAGTTTTACATGGCCATGAATCCCAAAGATACTAATAACAAAAAATATATAATATCTTTTTATGATAAAAAAGAATTCCCATGTCCTTATAATATTTAGCAATCTTTAATTACTCCCTCTCAAGTTGGTGCATAAACGTTGCACATGCCCAACTTGGCTAAATATTTTGAGAAAATTTGACCTGATACTGCTTTTGATAGGATTTCGGTCAATTGATCTTCTGATTGTATCTTAGGAAATACCATAATTCTATCATCCAATTTCTTTTTTATGAAGAATCTATCCACCTCAACATGTTTTGTACGATCATATTGTACAAGCTTATGAGCAATATCACATGCAGCCTTATTATCACAAAACAATCTGATTGGTTGCTTAGGAAGATATCCTAAAAAAGTAACTAAATATCATTTAGTTACTCAATCATACTATAGAATGTTAGAAACATCTATTAAGAAGGATATATAGTTTAATCATGGATTCGTAAAAATAAACTTAAGAATATATGATAGTTAAATTTTGAATGTACAACATCTTAAGTAAAATTATGTAATATATATATATTACCTTATTGTTCCAAAGAAATAAATTTGTTACTTCTTATTTAATATACATTATGATTAATATCACACATAACACATTTATTTATTTTATATAAAATTATATTTACTAAAAAATTGATTTAAAATAATATCAATCATTCAATAGATGTCTATTCAAAAACAATTAAATTAAATTGATACAAAGGTGAAACTTTAGTATGTCCATAGATAAAATTAATAATAACATCAGAACTATTAAAGTATATTAAATACCATTTAATTACTCAACTATACTATAGGAACGTCTACTAAGAAGGATATATTGATTAATCATGGATTCATAAAAATCGGAATATATTTTAAATTTTAACATTATATACTTACTAAATATTAATATTAATTTATAGTTATGTAATATCACTTATTATCTTTAAAATAAAATTTGGTATAATATAATAGTTAGATTTTGTTTATAAGAAAACATAATGATATTGAAGGATCTACTATGAAATGGATGGAAACATATTAAAACGTAGAGAAACTTATGGAAACAGATCTATTTCAGGGTAAACTAAGATTCTACACCTGATTATTGTTGTAGCAATAAATACATATCAAGAAAAAAAAAATTTATCAAACAAGGAGTTTATGTATTTATTTAGAGGCTTGCAATGTCTGCGAAGTGATCCAATATATAACAGTGATCCGAAAATGTTAAGTCTGGGATCAGACTAGAGTTAGAGCAATCTTGAAATAAAACCTGCTTAAAAAAGGTTGGCATTGAGTATTGCCATATGTAGATCTTCTGGATGTCTTCAGCCATTATTGATGAAGCCTTTCTTGCCAACGGATCCGCTACAGTACTGGGTTCCCGTAATATATGACTGACTGTGGTTTTCGGGAGGACCTTCATCAAGGTTCTGCAGCATTCTATTAGAGGACGAAATTTCCAGTACTGTTGAATGCGAGAGCAGTTAAGGATGGCCGATGTGACAAGTTGGGAATCCCCCTCCACTACGACCTGCTGAGTAGGAAAGAATTTTCTGGTTATAAGATGGGTTAGATAGATGGCAGTAAATTCAGCATAGTTGTTTGTCTTTTCCTTCATAGGCAAACTAGTATTGGTTTTCCGTCATGATCTCGTATGATCGTTCCTGCCCCAGCCGTTCCGTTCTTTTTAAATGAAGATCCGTCTAAATTTGCTTTTAGGGAGCCTACGAAGGGAGGCGACCAGTAGACGTGGGTTCGAGGGGTTTTTTCTTGTGAACCAGAGAATCTACCGATACAGGCTGATACGTATCCGTATCTTTAGTTAAAAAAACTTAAAACACTAGGAGTTTCTAATTACAAGAAACATACCTCTGTATCCTTAGGTATATCGTTTCTGCAAGTGTCCTTCTGTACCAAGGTCACAAAGGTCAGTACGTACAATACTTTATCGATACCGATTTGAACAACTAGGAATATAAATCAAAGGAACCCATGAATTTTTTTTTTTTTTATGTGTTAACAACATCATTAAGGTAAACTCGCAATAGAATTTATGATTGGACTCAATCTTCTAATATTAACTATTTTGAATATTTGAATATGAAAAACATCTAGAACTTTATACCAATTTCATTCACTCTTTACGCCATTCCTAGTAAATTTAACATTTTAATCAATACAAAATATATTTCAAGACCATATGTAAATGAAGTTAGAATTGATCGTTTAGTTTTCTCTTTGACAGAAATTATTGTAAGCTATGTAAGTTAGAATTACTTGTTTTGAACCAATGTGTGACAAATTATGGTCTAATTAATTGTTAAATATAATCACCATATAATTCTTTATGATTTAGTTATTGAATTATAATTATTAGTATATATATTTTTTATTTTATGAAATGATTACATATAAATAATAGCTAACTTCTCTTCTTAATTTCTTACTATGTTTCCTTAATTTACATACGTTTATAAGAGTATCTATGAGTATCCATGAAACGCATCCGTTTCCTTGAGGTCCGATACTTTGCATATCTTCGATACTGGCTCCTCTAGAAAAATAATATTCCACTCCACACGATTCAAATAGAGAAATATTTTATGTCATGTTGAATCCCCCTACCTTGGGGAGGAAATGCCTCCTTCACCTATGTCTATCTCCCGCTACAACAACACACCTGGCTAGAAGTACTCCAGTCCGTCTGTATTTATCACATAAATATCCAGGAGCCCACCCTGAGGGTGAGTTTAGTGCAACTTTAGTGCCACATGAAAAAGGTTTGGCCACCAATTCCCCTTATACATAGAATAAATCTTTTTCTTATTTTTATAAAATATTGGGAATGGATTGATCCTGGCTATATTGGCCAAAAGTTTACATGGACCAATGGCGTAATGGAAACAATCTCACCATGGCTAGATTAGACAGAGCCATAGTAAGTGAGAAATGTCTAAACAAATGGCCGAGGTCTATCCTAAAATGACTAATCGAAGTTAGGAAGCCTCTTTCCAACTAATAAGTCAGGTTCTTTTTTACTTGTTTATCCATGTGGGACTAAACTCTAACAGCCTTTCAGGTTCCAATCAATGTGGCTTGAGAATGTTGATTATTTGAGAATGTTGATTATGAAAAGGATGTCCACACAACCTGGGATTTCTATCTGGCACCCTCACACATCAAACCCACCACCACACTTGCTGCCAGCAAGGCTAAAAAGGATTGCCGATGAGCTTATGCTCTAGAACAAAACTACAATCAGCAATTTCCATTGCAACATATGAAAAACTTCAAAATCATTGGTTGAAGCCCAAATTCAGCTACTACTCAATCGAAGAAACTCTCAATTAATAAATAGGGAAAAGGAGTTGCAGCATACCCTAATGGAGCTAGTTAGGATAATACAAATACACACCTTTGAGAGAGCGATACAAAATGTCTTAAAAAATGGAGACGAGAATTCAAAATAGTTTCATTCATTTGTGAGACTTAGGAACCAAACAAATAATATACCAAACATAAAATCCTACACTATAAGTATACTTGAAACTAACATAGAGATTAGGAGGGAAGCAAAAATCTATTTCACAAGTCTGTAGACTATGAAATCAAACCTGCCCCCCTTCTACCCTTCAAACTACCTATCAGAAATCCAAAAGACTCAGCTCGACAAGCCCATTACTCTAAGAGAAGTTCGAAGTGCATTATTCATGATGGACTCATATAAAGCACCTGGGTCAGATGGGTTTCAACCCATCTTCTTCAAACAACATTGGAACTAATGAAGGATAATGTATTCAAGAAGCTCCAAACAATTTTCCATTCGGGTCTAATGGCACCAAAGATAAATGAGACTTTTATCGTCCTAATTCCAAAAACCACTCAGCCCAGTACCCTTGCAGAATTCCGGACCATTAGCTTACGTAATGTGTTCTACGGGATCCTTACAAAACTCATGTCAACCAGGCTAGCCAAAATCCTTCCCAAGATTGTCTCCCCTACACAGGCTGCTTTCATCATGGGGAGACAATAGGCCCATGAAATTTTAAGCCCTTTCAAACCAAAAAGGAAAAAATCCACCTTTTTGGTTTGAAAAAATCCTCCTTCTTTGGTGCAAAAATCGATCTTAGGAAAGCATTTAATACTATGTCATGGGCCTTTATAGAGCACACTCTTAAGACTTTCAATTTTCCCACCCAATGGCCGAGCCTCATTATGTCCTGCCTCAGAACTACCACTTGTCAATCCTTAATAAATTGGGTACCCCATTGAGCCCATCTATTCATCATCTTGGCACCAAGGCCGAGCCTCATTTTACTATCTGCAAGAATCTAATCGGCCTTAACACCACAAGAAATTGGGCTTTGAAAGTCCACCCAATGTACAAAGGCAATTTGCAAACTTCACTATGCAGATGACTCTCTCTTCTTTGGTTCCGCTGATGAAAAATCAGCCAGGACACTTATGGAAATACTAAATGAATATGCAGAGTATTCTGCACAGCACATCAATTCGACTAAATCTGTCCTCCACTTCTCCAAATTTACTCCCCAATACATACGAGAAGACGTAATTGAAATTATGCCTTTCTCACAACCAGACGACCTTGGTCCTTTCCTAGGGTTAAATATAACCCTGACAAGAGTGCCTGAAAACACATATGAGCCAATAATTAATCCATTCAAAACCCATTAAGCAACTGGTTGGGAAAATCACTGTCACTAGTGTGGCGGATCCCACTTCTTAAATCAGTACTATCCAGCCTTCTGTTCCACGTCATTATACGTTTTAATCTTCCAATTAAAGCTATAAACTCCATGGAGATGCTAATTAGAAATTTTGTATGGTCATACAAGGGCAACAAAAAGCTCTATTTGGTAAATTGGAATTGGTTATACGAATCACAGACCAATGGTGGAATAGGACCGCAAATCTTGTAGGCAATGGGCTCGGCTTTTAGACTGAAACCTATGGCGTATGCTCTCTTGCCTGTACTCTCTTTGGGCCTCATTCACGAGGGCAGAGTATGGCTCAAACCCACACAACATAACCCATAAATTCCAGCATGGAGACTCCCTTGCTGGAAACTAATATAAAAAATGCACACAAATCTCATTGAATCCTCTAGAATTCACATCGGAAACTAAGAGCAAACTTCATTATGATATGATCTCTGGATTGAAGGATCAAAGAAGCCAGTAATTGACCAACATAGGACCCACTCAGGCCCACAATCACCAGAAGAAAAATTATCGTCCATCCTAATCAATGGCACCCATTGGAATGAAATCTGTGTCAGAGCTTGGTGGCTTCTAACGATGATCTGATTAAAGGATACAATGATCTGATTTGCTTCTAACGATGATCTCTTTTCAGTAAAAGGCACATACCATGCTCTTCACATAGCCCACAAACTAGAAAATCAAATAATTACGTATGGGCCCCTTGACCCAATAAGGAACAAATCTTCTATGGCTAGCTATACAAGATAGACTACCCACGTCTGACCAATTAGTTAGAAGGCGCCTCCAGGTAGACAGAGTTTGTCCTATTTTTCAAACGAGCCAGGAATCAGTTGACCACATATTTACCTAATGGAATTTTGCTACCAATGTTTGGGATTAAATTTGGAAATTCACAATTCTCACCCCAAATGGGATAACACTACATAATATTTTTACTAAAACTACTTACCACAAAGCCCACTTTACGCCTTCTCTATACACACACATATGTAATCAATAGACTTTGGAAACTTTGGTATGTGAGAAACAAGAAACTATAGGAGAATATAACAACAACAACTTTCGAATGCCTGAACCGGATTATCTTTCAATCTGAGCAAACAGTAAGACGAATAGATCCTTGAGTCTATGATGAAAAACGAACATAGATTACACATCAAATGAACCCCCTATCCCAAACACTCAACACAAACTTTGATGGGTCTGCAAATGTGTCCTCTGAAACAGCAGGTAGTGGAGTAATTATTAGAGCCTCCATGGGCACTCCTATTTCTGCATTTTGGCCACTAATCTGGAAAACCAACAACTAGGCAAAACTCCACGCACTACTCCTCACTTTGCACCTTGTAAAACACTTTTTTCCCTCTTACTTGATTATTGTACGAGGAGATTCTTTGCAAACGATCCACACGGTATAGAGAAAGGAACATTGCCGCTAGGGATTGATGCACCTGGTCAACAACTGCTGCAGAGTCCTACTCGATCTACCGCTAGTTCGGCTGTAGCACCAGCTTAGAGAAGCTCATGGTACAGTAGATCATCTAGCAAAACAGGGTACATTTTAGTCAAATAAGGAGAAGACCACATCCACATATGGTTTCACAATATTCTGACCCTTTTGAAAAACTCTATCACGGATTATGAGGGCCTCTCTGAGACCAAAACTAATTATCTTGGATGACTGTAATCACATGCGCTCTCCGAACAATAGAATAATAATTGGAATAGCTTATTCTTCTTCTTTTGCATAATGTTCACACCCTCATTCATCATGTTATATTCTTCTCCTTGGATGAATATGAAAGTTTTATATCAGCAAGCTTCACTCGATTTAAAGATCTCATAACTTGGGTTAGTGGTGGCCTGCCCAATTGCAACAATATTTACCTTTATATGCCAAAATATCATGTTATTTTAAAATAATTATAACATTTTGTGACATATCTTAATGTTTGTGTTCGTTATAGGTCTAACCTCTTGATGAGGGAAGAGAATCAATGACTTGAATGTCATTAGAGTAAATGAACTTGGTTCGGTATTGACATCAGTATGATAGTAGCATGGCTTACCCATGCAACACCTAACCATTGTCATCTTGCTTCACTAACTGTGTCACATGGTCTCATAACATGCAGAGTTCTCTGTTACATTTTAGATGGAAGAAGAGTAAGCAGAGTAAAACAAAGTAATGGGAAATCCATGGTTCTTGTTTTGCTTCCTCTTCTTGGCTCCACTCATTGCAGAAATCAATGCTTGGAAAACCAACTGCATGGACCCCTACTATGGAAAATGTTATGCTATCCCTCACAACTGTCCCCCTGGTTGCCCCAGGCTCTGTGAAGTGGACTGCAGGATGTGTAAACCTTATTGTCGTATGCTGCTCTTTGTGCTGCTTCATGCCTCAAAGTTTGTCTGCTTCTACTCATTTCATTGTCTCTTGATCCTGTAGAATGCACTGATGCTGGCAAAGATGAGTAAGTTTTTGTGTATGAACTATTGCTATATTCTTTTGAAGATTAAAAGTCTAAGCGGGTCTGAAATTCGATCTTGTTTTAGTGTAAGAATTAACGATCTATTTTCGAATAGATGAAATAATCTAATTGGATTTTTGACACAGCTCGTGACTGGCCAGGGGCTATGTCAGGATCCCTGTTTCATCGGAAGGGATGGAGTACTCTTTTATTTCCATGGCAAGAAGGACAGGGACTTCTGCCTAGTATCAGATTCTAATATCCATGTTAACGGCCACTTAATTGGCAAGACAAGCAAGAAGAGCAGAGATTTCACATTGGTGCAGGCCATCGGCGTCTTGTTCGGCTCTCATCAGCTCTACTTGGGCAACAAGAAGTGGGCAAATGGGACAACTTTGTGACGTTGTTAACACGAAAAAAGAATTTTATGGGTTCCTTTATTTGATTTATATTCCTAGTTGTTCAAATCTGTATTGGTAAAGTATCATATGTATTGACATTTGTTTCCTCGATACAGAAGGAAACTTGCGGAAACAAACAGATACATAAGGATACGACAATTTGTTTCCTGTCAATGGAAACTCCCTGTGTCCTTAGTTTCCTTAACTTAAGATACGAATATGGATCGGCCTGTATCGACAGTTTCGTATAGATACTGCAAATGAAGCTTGCAGCCCACATAGAAAGTTGGACCTGCAACCAATGACTATGGTTTGAAAGTAGATGTAATATCTTACATTGTAAAATAGATGCATTGCTAAACAAACCCCTTTCACCAGCGTTTTTTTTAAATACCCACCAGTATAGATTTTCTGTATCGGGGAAAGATTTAAACTCACCGCTATTTGTATATCGTGGGATAAATCGCCGGTACAGAGAGCTGTACCGACAAATCCCGTAAATATCGCCAGTGTAGAAAACTGTACTGGCACAATCATTAAAAATCGCCAGTACCAAAAACTATTCCTGCAAAATTGGAACAGAAGCCACCCTTGAATTTGGGGTATCATCTGTTTTTTCTCTTTGCTCATCCGACTTCGGTTGACTCCTTCACTCTCCCGGCTCCCGCTGCCTCCTTCGTTCTCCGGCTCCCGCTGCCTCCTTCGCTCTCTTGCTCCAGCTGTCTCCTTCACTTTTCTGCTCCCTCTTTCTCCCGACTCTGAAGCCGTTATTCGAAGTCGCCGCCAGCCATGTCCATCTACCAAATCCACGCTCACGACCATGGTGCCCTAGCTAAGTAAACCTCTCCATATATTTGCTTCCATCAAGGGTTCTGATTGGAGAGTTGCTATTTCTTTTTCACTTTTTTCTCCCACTTCTTTATTTCTCTCTGGACCTCTCAATCTCTCTATGTTTTTACATCTTATTCAGTCGTTTTTTCTTTCTGGACCTCCCAATCTCTCTCTGTTTTTTCTTTGTCCATCACTTTCTCTCTCTGTTTTTTTCTCTCCATCGCTTTCTCTCTCTGTTTTTTCTCTCTCCATTGATTTCTCTCTTGGGACCTCTCAATCTGTCTCTGTTCTTTCTCTCTTTGTCGCTTTTTTTCTTTGGACCTCTTCATATTACTTCCGTTCTCCTGTGTTCGAGCTTCGAAAACCCTAAAGCATTTCTGTTAAAAATATTCCCCCAATTCTGTCATTTTGATATGAAGATAGAATCTTGAATTGTTACTAGTGCAACTAAGTGATTTTTGGGATTTTTGCGGGTTGCTGCCAATTCGTCCCTAGGAAGATTGGTGCTTTTAACAATATGATGATTGATGGGCCGTTGTCTTAGTTAATTAGGTGGAGAATACACTTGCGAGTAGGATTGCTATTTCTTAATGTACTGGTGTGGCTAGATTTGATGCCTTTTCTGTCATTTACATACAACAAACTCTAATATCCTCCCTAGAGAGTGGAGAAGTCATTTCTCCTTTGTATCCAATTTGCAACGATGAATGTGCAAAAACCCTAGAATTTTGTGATTCGTGCAGGAAGATGCTGTTTTTCGAACGGATTAACCCATGATGAGAAGTGTCCAAAAACACTTCCTTATAGCTTTAATTGCAGTGCTTATTCTTAAGTAACCTGAGATAAGTCTTTGCCAAGATGCTATTGTAGTTTTCCACCTGTTAGAAAGTGACCTGTTTGACTGTATACATGGTTTTAGACCAGTGAACGAATTCATTTAGTAAATCAATAGACAAGGTATTAGCAAATTCATTTAACTAATTGTCTGAAGTTAACTAATTTGTCATAGCTGATTGTTGACAGTATTCTTCTTTTACTGATGAAAAACTTTTCTTTTCAGAGTCAGTCAAACACAGAGCAAGTTGGAGCTACTGCATCATCCTTGGTTTGATTTAAGTGTAAGCATCTCATGTTACTTGCTGCATCTACCTGTTGTTTAATTTATTTTTTGTTATGTGGTTGTTAAGATGGTGTTTATATAGGAGGTAATAAAGTATACTTTAGGTACCTGTTGTTTAATCTATTACCAATTGGTTATTCTAATTATGATCATGTCTTCCAGCTTCAAGTTAAAGTCTTGGATGGAGTGTTTTAAAGTCATTGCAAGTCATTGAGTGAGTGAAAATCTCCATCCTACATTTGGTTATTGTCAAATTGAGTGAAAATCTATGAAAGCGATTTTTAGTTGTCGATGTTATTTTAGTTTGTGTGCTTGTGTTTTTATTAGTCGGTGTAATTTTAGTTTGTTATGTAGCATGAGCACTGCAATATTTGTTCCCGATCCTCTCTCTTTCTCTCTGCTCCCTACTCTCTCTCTCTCTCTCTCTCTCTCTCTCTCTCTCTCTCTCTCTCTCTCTCTCTCTCTCTCTCTCTCTCTCTCTCTCTCTCTCTCTCTCTCTCTCTCTCTCATCTCTCTTGTTCCCCTGCTCACTAGTCTGTTCGAGCACTATAAACAAATATGTTTTATATGTATTCATAAGGGTTATTATTTGAAAATATGAGAGAGGAAGGAAGTGAGAGAGAGGGAGACAAGAAAACAATAGAAACCTTCTCTTGGATGTGTGGAATAGGATCTTACTCATATATGGTTAATAGTTTAAAATATTTATTTGAACAACTTTCAAAAAAAATTTTAAAATATTTATTTATTGTGGGATATGTAAAGTTGATGGTCAATGATTTTTGGTATTTGCTTGTGTTTCATGGTTATGTGGGGCCCATGTGAAGAAGGATAGGACATTTCCTAATGATGGCACATGTGAGAAATGTGTAAGTTCCTACACTCAAAAATATTTTCGAGTCATTATTTTTGAAAGCTAACTAGTTATGTGTAGTTTGCAGGAACAATTACCCAATGAGGCAATTGCTCGACAGATTCCAGACTCACGCGATCCTTCAGATTTGAGAGTTGTATTGGATCACCTGCACGGTGGACATCTTGGGGGATATGAGAGGGGGTTTGGCCGTGGTTTTATAAAGGTAAAGTCAGTCGTTTGGACAAGTTTGTGTCCCAATAAGAAACTAATGCATTGAGGGAAGAAGTACAACAGCTGAAGGAGAAAGACGCCGAGAGAGACTGAGAGTTGGCCGTGACACAGAGGGAGATGGAAATTATGAGGGAGCAAATTGCCATACTAACACAGCAACGGCAAAATCCTGGTATGTTATATGTGACTTAATATTTGGTTTTAAATTGAGGGAAACATAATTTATTCCGTAAGAGCTAATTGTTGTATTGAATTGTGTTATTTGGCGAAGAGCGTGACAGAGACCATGCTGAAGGGGAAGAACGAGTTAGGAGCCAGTAAAGATTTTTTTGGGTCCTATTTTTTTGTGCAGCCTGTTTAGATTAACTATTGTTTGTGTAGTCAATTTAGATTAACCATTTTTGATATATATATATATATATATATATATATATAGTTGATTAACATGAATTATGTAATGTGTATTTGGTTTTACTGAACGGTAATGTATTCAATCTTTTGAATTATGTATTACACCTTATTTTGTTTATATTCAACATTTGAAAATTACAATGAATTATCAGATTTATATTTTGGAAATTTAATGATGTGCATGAATATATAGTAAATGTTATATTTGTGTTATCACACGTAATTTAGAACAAATTATATTTTTTTGGAAATAATAAATTTTGTTTAATTAAAAATATTTTTACCGGAGTTTATTAAACCGCCGGTATAAAAAATATTTCCTGCTAAAATAATTTGCCAGTCTGATTTTTTTCTCCGGTATTTATTAAACAACCGGCAAGGTTTTCCGCCGGTATAGGATTTTCTCCACCAGCGGTTGAAACTGCCGGTGGAAAGTCCATTGACGCAGCAATCACCAGTGGTAATATTCTCGCCAGTGTAGGATGCACTGGCGGTGAAAAAGCCTCCACCAGCAGTGTCCAACAGCCGGTGCAAGCCTTTTTTTTTTTATTAGCGATGTAATATCTTCTTGGGTAAAAATTTCCGGCTTCAAGGTCTGAAAGTATTGAAAGAACGAAAGGTATCGGTCCCTATGGAAACAAAAACATATCCTAGATACACCAGGAAACGAAAGGAAATGGTAGAATACACTAGAAACATGGGTTAATAGAAAATAATTTTTTGAATACTGCAAATTAAAAAATATTCCTAACATTTTAAGAAAAATCATGAAATATATATTTAATATATTAAAATTACCTTACTGTTCCAAAGGAATAGATTTTTTAGTTCTTATTTAATATACACCATAATTAATATTTTACATAACGTATTTAATTATTTTTTAAAAATTATTTTCCTGTAAAAGTGATTTTAAAATAATGTCATCATTCAATTGATAAACATGTCTATTAAAACATAAAAATAAACATTAAATTAAATTGTTACAGAAGTAAAAGTTTAATCTGTATAAAGACAAGATAATTATTGTTGTGGCAATAAATACATATCTAAGGAAATTGCAAAGCTACCTTTTTTAACGTCTGAGCTGCCCTCACTTATATATCGACTTGTCTTATTTCTTGTTGCTGCTAAAGCTCTTCTTATCTCAATAACAAACCAGAACTTGATATTTGTTTTGTAGTGGTGGTCCGGATTTTGGAACGGCGACAAATGGAGTGGCCTTTAGTAGAGTAATTCCAAACTTTTCTTGCATGTCCCCATCCTCCCCCACCTTCTCGGCGAGAAGCTCACAAGAGAAGGAACATAAAAGAGTAGCCAAAATCAGGTTCACCATTTGGTACACGAGAGGCAATCCAGGAGAAATCCGACGGTGGCCGCCGGCCGCCGATAGGGATGAGCGCGAAATGCCATCCTCGGTAATCCACATTCGACCCAAGGAACCTCTTCAATTTGAATGACTGTACTTGACAACTTAATGCCTCTTCTAGTCTTTTTGGATGATTTTACTACAACTCCAAATACTCTGTTAAATTTATCTTTCTCAGCAAAATAGATGAAATATCTTCTCAGAAAAAAATTCCACTTTTAAGCAAGGTTTGAAGGTATAAAAAAAACATAAGATATAGGTCCTATGGAAAAAGAAACATATCCAGGATACACTAGGAAACAAAAGAAAACGCTAGAAAATAAATTTTTGAATACTTCAAAATGAAAAAGATACCTAACATGTTGAGTAAAATCATGTAATAAATATTTGATTTATTAAAATTATCTTATTGTTCCAAAGGTAGGGATTTGTTAGTTCTTATTTGTTACACATCATAATTAATATTTTACTTGACATATTTAATTATTTTATATAAAATTATCTTCCTGTAAAAGTGATTTTAAAATAATATAAATCATTCAATAGATAATTATGTTTATTAAAACATAAAAATAAAAAATTAAATTAAATCGATACACAAGTGAAAGTTTATTGTGAACATACAAAAAAATAATAATAACATAAAAATCAATTAAGAAAACTGGAAACCTTGTTTTTTTAACTTCTAAGCCACCCACTCTTCTATATCAACTTGTCGTATTTCTTTTTGCTACTTATAAAGCCTGTGTTATCTCAATCACAAACAAGAACTTTGATATTTGTTTTCTAGCGGTGGTCCATATTTTGGAACGGCCACCAATGGAGTGACCTTTAGGAAAGTAATTCCAACCTTTTCTTGCATGTCAACATCGTTCCCCAACATCAAGAGAAGGAACGGAGAAGAGAAGCCAAAATCAGGTGCACCATCTGGTACATGAGGGACAATCCGGGACAATTCCGGCGGCCGGCGCCGAATGGGATGAGCTCGAAATCCGGTCTGCGGTAATCCACGTTCAACCCAATTAGAAACCTCTCCGGTTTGAATGATTATACTTGACAACTTAATACCTCTTCTAGTCTTTTTGGATGACTGTACAACAACTCTAAATACTCAGTAATACTTGTCTTCAGTAGCAAAATAGATGTAATATCTTCTAAACAAGGTTTGAAAGTATCGAAAAAACATAAGGTATCGGTCCTATGGAAACATAAACGTATCCTAGATACACTTGGAAACATAAAGAAATGCAAGAATGCACTAGAATCATCAAAAAATAGAAAACAAATTTTTATAGCTTCAAAGTAAAAATGATACCTAACTTCTTAAGTAAACATGTAATGTAAATTTAATATATTAAAATTACCGTACTGTACCAAACGAATCGACTTGTTTCACTAGTAAAAATGTGCCCTCCGCCGACGGTTTGAACAAACAACGTCGGCGGAGAGCCATTCGGCCGACGGGTTTTTAGACACATCGGCGGAACAACACCCGTCGGCGGGACAACTAATCACTTCCGCTGACGGGTCACTACGGGCGTCGCTGGACAGCGAACTGAAGCACCGACGCACCCCTGTCCCAACCAGTCAGCGGAACCAACGTACGCGTCCGCCGACGCCTGTTTACGCACGTCGGGGGCATCAGAACACAAGCGCCGACGCAGTCTAGTTTTAACCCGTCGAGGGACCTTTGGCTTCGTCCGGCGACGCACCTTGACATGCGTCGGCGGACGCTGAAGTGAAGCGCCGACCCATCTTCTGTCTGCGACCCGTCGGGGAAATCATCGTTCTATTCCGCCGACGGACCATGGCATGCGTCGGTGGTTATTTCCATTGGGTCTTTTTTGCTCCGCCAACGGGTTAAAATATTTCGACTCTTCTTCCCGCGCAGCCTTACACGCGTAACGGGAAGACAGGGTTACTGAAATTTAAACCCTTTCCTTCGACGGAAGGCGTCGAAACGCGTCGACGGAATCGAGCGCGTGAAATCAAACCCGGCCTTCCCCGGCGTTCCCCAGGCGTGCCCCCGGCATTCCGCTGGAAAGTTCTCGGCTTTCTTCGTCTCGGCGTCTCGCGTAGTCCTCCGGCCGAAGACCCTACTTCGACGTCGCGCGCGGGCTTCAAACCCCGTTCTTCCGAAGCCAGAAAAGAGGTTTTGCGGTGGCGCGCGTGCTCGGCGTTCCGGCCAGCCACTGCATCGAACCAAGCTGTTAATTCCTCTCCTGCCGGCAACAGTTTGTTTTTCTTCGCCGCAGGATTGTTTATTTTGGTTCAATAAATTTTCAGTTGCTTCCCCTTTTCCTTCTTCGTCATTATTCTCACTAGTTTCTCTTATTTTGGTTCTATAAATTTTCGCCGTCCTCTAGCCCTCTATTGACAACCAGCGAGAGGCAATCGTCAGGCGAAAATCAGAGACAGAACACGGTCCCGAAAGCCACTGCAGAACAGTTGCGAGTGAGTTTTAAATTGTCGTTAGAGTTGTTTTAATTACTGAGAAGCATGTATTAGAATTAATTCTTTGTTAAGGTTTTTCTCGTGGATTGATAAAAACTCGTGGATTGTATTAAAGATATATTGTTTTTGGAGAATGATGTTTGCATGGTGTTGCAATCATGGGTTGAATGATGATGGGATGTGTTTCTCTGCAAATCAATGGTGGATGTGTCTTTGTCTCTCTGTGGTTGCTCCCTGAATTCCTTCTCTAACTCTCACTCTCTTACTATTTACCCTCAAAATGTGTTTTAAACTTCTAATTCTCTCTTCTTTTCTCTCTCTCTCTCTCTCTCTCTCTCTCTCTCTCTGAATTAAAATTTTGTTTTTAA